>JARHVA010002541.1:240000-1440000 GCA_037957365.1 Torreya grandis | reverse complement strand
CTAAGTGTTCTTTCTGTTTCAATCAATCTCCTATCATTGTACCAAATCACTCACATTGGTTAGGGCATGAGAGTTGATTTTTCACCAGATTCAGTGGCTATCAGGGAGTTGCATAGTGATACTACAATGGTAGTGGGTAGGGCAGATCACCAAGCAAGGTTATACACCTTCTCACATTTTGCATCAAATTCTTTTCCAACAGCATTGCTAACTCATTCTAATGAAGTTACCAAATTGTGGCATGAGTGGTTTGGCCACCTTAACTACCGCTACTTTGAGTAACTTTGCAAAAATGACATGGTCATTAGCTTGCCTCGTGTCCAATTCTCAAAAGGACTTTGTGAGGGGTGTTCCTTTGGGAAGCATCCCGAAGAAAAATTTGACAAAGACAAAGCTTGGAGGGCTTCACAACCTTTGGAGTTAGTCCATAGTGATGTATCAGGACCCTTTCCTAAACCATCTTTCAAAAGGGCCAAGTACATCCTCACTTCCATTAATGATTTCTCTAGGTACACTTGGATATATTTTCTCAAACAAAAGTCTGAAGTGTTTGAAAATTTTCTAGACTTCATGGCTCTTGTTGAGAAACAAAGTGAGAAATCCATCAAGGTTCTTAAAATTGATAATGGAGGGGAGTATGTCAGCATCAAGTTTGAGCAGTTTTGCACCACAGAGGGAATTGATTTATAGGGCATAGTCACTTACAGTCCTTCATAGAATGGGGTTGCAGAATGCAAGAATAGGTTCTTGAAAGAGATGGGTAGTTGTATGATTCACTCCAAATCCTTAGCACCATAGTACTTGGCCGAAGCCATCAATTGTGCTTGCTACATTCAAAATAGGGTTCCTCACAAAGCTTTGGAAGGGATAACGCCCTTTGAAGCTTGGCATAAAAGGAAACCTGATGTTGAGCACCTTAAATTTTTTAGATCCCCAGCCATGGTCCAAATTCTAAAGAAGAAACACAAAGCTATGGAACGTTAGTTTAAGCCTTGCATCTTTATAAGATATCCAGATGGTATTAATGGATATCACCTTCTAGATCCAGTCACTCATGAGTTGTTTATAGAGAGAAGTGTCCATTTTTAGGAGAGTCCTAGAGACTCAACACTTGACACTTCTTCTCCCTCGTCGGATCTACTTCTTCATGATGATTCCTTGTTAAATTAAGATCAGCCATAGCAGGTTCTTGAGCCAGAGACATCTTCTTCTTCTTCAAGTTTAGACAGTGAGGACAGTGATGTAGGGTCATCCACCTCTAGTCAGTCAGAGGATGAGGAGTTAGCACCTGACTCGCCCACTTCTAGGCCACTTTGGGCCAGACAGACACTTAAGAGTGCTGGCACTTGGGCAAGAGATCCCGCAGATGATAGACATAATAGGGGGATTTTTAGAGAGATCCACATGCCTTCTTTGCTTCAGTTTTAGATCCACAAACTTTTTGAGAGGCATCGAGGGTACCTGAGTGGGATAATGCTATGGAGAAAGAATATTCTTCCTTAATCAAAAATCACACTTGGGATTTTACTTCACTTCCTAAGGGAAGAAAGATGGTTCAATGTAGGTGGATATATCAGACCAAGTTTGCATCAAATGGGTCAATTGATAAGTACAAGGCACAATTGGTCGCCAAGGGTTTCTCACAGGTGGCAGGCATTGACTACTTAGAGACATTTACACCCATTACAAAGATGACTTTTATCTAACTCACCTTGGCTATTACCACATCACATGGTTGGGATGTGCATCAGATGGATGCGAAGAGTGCCTTTCTTCATAGAGACCTAGAGGAGGAGATCTACATGGAACAGCTGCCAAGATTTGTTCAGGATTCTTCCTTAGTATGCAGACTTAGGAAATCTATCTATGGCCTCAAATAGGCCCCTCGAGCATGGTACGCCAAGATGGATTCCTTTCTTCTCACAGTGGGTTTCACTAGGTGCCATTCTGATCCCAATGTCTACTTCTTATAGCAGGATGATTCACTCTTGATTTTGGTTCTATATGTTGTTGACCTTTTGATCACTGGGAGTTTTTCATCAACTATTGCAGTGGTGAAGGCATCTCTTCAAGATAGATTTGACATGATAGACTTGGGTTTATTGCACTACTTCCTTGGCATTGAGATCTCACAGTCAAATTTAGAGATTTCTCTTGCAAAGCCTAAGTATGCTCTTGACTTATTGGCTTAGTTTCACATGGCTGATTACAAGCCATATCTGACTCCCTTTCTATTAGGAGTCAAGCTTGAGGCTGATTGTTCTTGACCATTGGTTGATGCCACTTAGTATTGACAACTTGTTGGTAGTCTCATCTAATTGACTCACACCAAGCCTGACATATCATATACAGTGGGACTTGTCTCCAAATTCATGCAAGAACCTCATGAGCTGCATTGGAAAGCAGCTAAGAGGATCTTGCATTACATATAGGGCTCACATAGATATGGGATTCATTAAAGATTTGGCATAGAGGTTGACTTAGTTGGATATACATATTTAGATTTGGTTGGTGATTCACAGACTCACAAGTCCAATTCTAGTTAAATTTCTCTCTAGGCTCAGGTCCTATTAGTTGGTCTAGCAAGAAGCAGAATGTTATTGCTATATCATCCACAAAGGCAGAGTACAGGGGAGCTGTTAATGCAGCTACTGATGCTATTTGGCTTCAGGAGATACTTTTTGAGTTTGGAATTCCTATCAGGCAGCCCACCATCATTTATTATGACAACTAGAGTACCATTCAAATTTGTAAGAATCTAGTTCAGCACCAGTGAACCAAGCACATAGAGATTCACATGCATTTCATTTGAGAGCTTATTCATAGTCAGGTCATTGACTTGATATTTTGCCAGTCTTCAGAGTAGGTTATAGACATCTTCACCAAACCTTTCACTAGGAGCAAGTTCATTCATCTACGAGCTCTTCTTGGGGTGCAGTCCACATCTGTAATAACATCATCTTCAGGGGGCCTTCTAGCCTCTTTATTTCTTTTATGTCTCTCTTTTGGGGGGACAGTTTTTTTCTACAATTTTTCTCCTTTTCTCTATCTTATGGGAGATTGCATTTGTACATGGGTACCTCATCAGGCCTAGTTGTCGGGACCCATTTTATATTTTCACACTGCCCACCTAAGCTACGCTTATGGGGGGCTATTAGTGTAGGATTTTATTTTTCCCTATTTTCTAATTAGGAAAATTGTATTTCTTATGCATACATGGAGTTTTCCTACATTTGTGGGATAGGTTAGCTTATGTGGAGGTGTGTGTCATAGATGTGTCATAGGTGTCATAAGAATGTCATAAGTAACTCCCTTGATGGGAGTTACTTCTCTATTCTTAGCACCTTTTCACCACCTTTCATGGAGGAGTTACAATCTATTCTTGGGGTGCCTTGTCCACCTTTTGTGGAGGAGTTACTTATGTACTCTCCTATATGTATTCCTCACTTTGGCCATCTCATGTTAATCAGATTTTGGTTTTCTCCATTTTGTCTTGTGCAAGTTATCTTCTTGTGCTATTTTCAAATTGCTTTAGCATCTATGTGGTGTGCACTTTCTTCAACTCATGTGATCATGTCTCCATTGCACTCGCATTATCTAGATTCTGGCAACAACTCCAATAGTCACTAGTCGTTGGTCGCTTCAACCACTTTGAACCTTGAACCTTTGAAACTTGAACCATTTCTGTTCAAAGTTCAACAGTTCATTCTTTTTCTTTAACTCAATGGATTATTTTCTTTTTTATTGAACTCGTTGAACCTTTAAACTTTGAATTCTTTTGGTTCAAGGTTCAACAGTTTAACAGTTAAATCTTTCTTCTTCAAAGTCTACTTTTCTTTAAGTCCTTTGAAGCCGTTGAAATTTTTGAAGCAGTTAAACTTTGAACTTGCCGAAGTGCTTAACTCTTTGAAGTCTGTTGATGTCATTGAACCTTTTAACCTGTTAAACCTTTGAACCTTTGGAGGTGGGGTTCAATGGTTCAATCTTTTGTTTGAAGCCTACTGATGGACCTTGTTCCTTTGTGAGAGCTCGTCTGTTGAATTTGTTGAACCCATTGAACCTGTGAGTTCCTTAGCTAAAAATGATTGAATAATTGAAGAACTTGAATGCTCAAAACATTTTTTAAGGAGGGAAGAGATAATTTTGGCCTGTAGGACTAAAATAGTTGATATGTTGTCCCCAAAAACAAGTGACAGATTTTTAGAACAATAGTTGGCTCCAGTTGGGGAACTTCCATCATTTGTAAAAACAATCAAAAGGAGTAGAATCTAGAATCTCTAGTGCCTTTAATTATGCCATTGGGCTTTGGAGTCATGCTACCCAAAAAAGAAAGGTGCCAAAAATAAATGAAAATGAAAAACACCAAATAGAACTAAAGATTATAGAAATATACAAATGTATAACTGGACCTATCTGATACTTCAAGAATTAAAGTGCTTCAGATGCTACCTATTATGAGGCAATGAAAATGGCGTTCCATCCTAATAAACCAGCAAGAAACTATTTTCTCCATAGAATCGATGATGGGCAAATGGAACTCTCCACTAGGAATCACATTTTCTATGCACTCCTTTTGGTTTTCTCTTCTTGCCCCATGGCAAGACGTGCTCTCCAATATAAAAACTATAAATCCTTGCTCTCTTGGGAAAGAGTTTCTTTTCCTGACTTTGTCACACAATAGTATGGTCCACTGCTATAGCTTGTTTCTCTTCTAGTCCAGTGAAACACATGATTGATTGTCAGCATCAGACACCTACCAATGGTTGGCTTTATTAGGCACACTTGGTTGAAAGACCCATTTGATAGTGTACCTATTATCTTTGAAATCAAGATGAGGAACCATGAATGTTACAAGGACAGCCAATGAATTTGCATGATTATGAAGCTCTCTAGGTACTACAGATTTATTGAAAGCATTAAAACTTTCAATATAGTCCCATACCAGATTGTAGTAATGACACAATATTTTGTTCTTGGTTTGACATAGGTTCCTCACCTAATAAACCATCAGCTCAACATCTCCTTTAGCATGAAGGAGTTTAACACCTCTATTTTGAGCTACCTTCAACCCGAGTAATAGAGATTCATACTTGGTAGTGTTGTTGGTGTTGTTGAACTACAACTTGTATGAAGAAGGAAAAATATCTCCTTGAGGAGATATCAACACAATCCTAGCTCCAGTACTGGTAGAAGAGTAGCTACCATCAAATTCCAGAATCTAGACATTATCAAAAATTAATCTTTTCTCATATTCCTCCTAGTCAAGGAGGGAGGATTCTTTTACATCTGAACTTTGCTCTACTAATTCTCCTAATACCATGTCTAAAATTTTTGGATCACCACCTATAGGACTTTTATCTGCTGAAACATGAACATCTTCTATGGTCAAGAAGTAATTACCCACCCTTGAAGACTCAGATAGAATTTGAGCTTCAGGGTCTGGTGTTTGGGTGACAATATGTTTTGCCTCTTTCTTAGGAAGTAAACTCTGCATGATGCCTTTCATAGGGATCCTTGCCTCAGATAGGTCCATGCACAATTTGCCACCAATGTCCTTGCAAAAATTTTGCCTAAGAAGGATGTCGTATGAGGCTGTGATGTCAGCCACTAGGACTGTCATCTTGATTCTCTTTTCTAGAAATGCAGCAAATGCAAATTGGGCATCCTTGATTTATCCTAGCAGTGACACTTATTTTTTCTCCATGGAGAAGCATCTCCCAAATGTCTTGGTCAGTGTGAGTCCAAGAGATTTTTTCACTTTGGTAGGCAAGACATTGTCAAATGCCCCTGAGTCTATTATGTAGTTGTTCAGCTAGTGTCCATTTATCAATAGGGAAACATAAAATGGTTATATTTTCCCAAGGGCAGCTGGAGGAGTAATGACAAGGTTATTCTAGGTGGACATGTTCCTTGGGGGATCATGAGTTACCTTCTTAACATCTTGTCCTATAGGGATGGCTTTATTCTTCACACACTCCACTGATCTATCCAACTGTTCAGGGTTAGATTGTAGGAATTCAAATTCAGACATTTGAATTTTGGTTTTCTTGACATGATTGATTATATCAAATGTCTAAAATGAATTAGGAACAAGGGAAGGTAGTTCATCTTTTTTATTTTTAGGGGGGGTACTGATCTTCAAAATTGAAGTTGAAGGTGAAGGCATACTTGAGGTACTTACTTTTTTATTACTCACTGGGTCCTTTGGCTAGAAAAGTAGAGAAGTTCCTCATTTGGCAATTGAAATTGCAGGCTGAGATCCTTCCCCTATTTTTATTTTATTGTTTTTCTAGGCTAATTGGTTTTGGGACTGGGTGAATATAGTGTATGATCCATCAACTACTTCACCTTTACTTCTGGGTTCATCCTGGTAATACAAGAAAGCAATGTTGGAGTCGTCAGCTGATTCTTCTTGGTCTGCTACAAAGATATTAGCATCATCTTCTAGGTTTAACTCAGGTTGGAAAGAGAATTTGATTCAGTTTCAAGATATCCAATAGCTGAGTTGGCTGGAGCTACCTCAATGGAAAGTTTCCCTTATGGGGGAGGAAGATGATTTAGCTACCCTTGATTCCTAGCAGCATTGCCTTGATATGACTAATTGGGAAATGTTCTCCTTCACATATCCCAATAAGGAGGAGCAGACATACTTTGGGCCATTTGTCTTTTCAAGGCTAGCAGTTCATTTTCTATCTTTTTCACCATTTGATCAGTGGTGCCTGTAGATGGGTATTCAAAGGATGAAGAAGATTTACCTTTATTAGGATCTCTCCTTATCTTCCCCACTAAGATGAGATCATCTTCCACCTCGGTGGCCAAATCTTGAGCTGCAACAAGGTCTATGTGGCCAGCCCATCTCAATAAGAAACTCACTTCAAGAAGTTGAGAGTTGATGAAGAAACATTTGAGATTCTCAGTTTTCAGCTAAGCAATTATGGGAATCCTGTTCCTCAGCTTGTCAAACTTAGCTATGAAATCCATCATAGGCTCATGAGGCTCCTTCTTCATCTATGTGATCTAGGCCAGTAGGGCATGCACATCTTCTACAAGCTTGAATCTATCTTCAAATTTGTCTTTGAGGGTGTTCTAGTCAGTTACAGTCTGGGCCCGCAGATGATATAACTAGTCTACAGTAGCACCTTGTAATGTTTCCACAAACAACCTAATTGCTATGTCTTCATACTCTACGCTTATCACACCATAGGCTATGCTGAAGGCTACAATATGTTCATCAGGATGAACTCTCCCATCACCATAGAATTTGAGTAAATTCTTCCTAAAATTGTGAGGTAGCTCATGTAGAGGTGGAGTTAGATTGAGTGGGCCTAAAGAGTTACCCCAGGGGCCTTGAACTGCCATTATATGGCTATGAAAAGGGGGGATAACAAATCTTGGTGGGGTATGTATAGGTATATCTCTACTAGTAGAAGAAAAAGAAGCTCTGCCTTGTATTGGTGACCTGGTGTTGGTAGGAGGAAGACTCCTAGTTCATTGAAGGTGAGGTTGTGGAGGAAATAGATCAAAATTGCTCTTCTACACCAACTCAAAAATAGGGTCAACAACACCTTGAGCTTTCTAGATTCTTGTATAGTGTGAAGCTACCATATTGTAGAATAAAAATGGAAAAGAATTGGCCCTGCTTCAGCTTGGAGCTTGAGGCTTCAATCTGCACGTTCTTCCCCAGCGGAGTCACCAAAAACTATTGGCATGGAGCTAGCAGAGAATTGACTTTTGAAATGAAACACTCAATCTCTAGTGTCTCTAGTTTTGAAACTCAAAGTATATAATGGAAATGGATAAGGCTATAATGATAATGGATAAGACACAAGTGATGCATTAATCTGAATCTTGAGGCTTCAAATTTTTCAAAATTGTTGTCCCTAGCAGAGTCACCAAAAACTATTGGTGCAAAGGTGGAGGAAAATGGTAATGGAAAAGGACTAGAACAGTGAAGAAAATGGATATGGAAAAGAACTGAAACTACTCATTCATCCCCAATGGAGTCACCAAAAATTGTTGGGTGAATATTTTGTCACCAGCTAATTGATGGGAAAAATAGGTGTTTCCACCATAGCATAGGGAGATTTATCAGCCAAATATGCAGGTTGACCACATCAAAAGGGGACAAATCTCTCCTCTCATCAAGGGGAGGTTCCTTATAAATATGAGGTGCTATATATATTAATATAAGTAGAAAATAACACTCAGGGGTAGGATAACACCATCCATCTCTCTTTTTTTAGAGATGATGCTTACAAATCAAAGGAGAAATCTTGGTGAAATGATAGAAAGCACTTCTCTTCTTTTAGAAGTGGTCTGCAACAAACAACAAGAATTCTTTCTAGTAGTGATAAGTAAAGGGGCACAATAACACATCAGGATGAAGTGTAGCACAAAGTCTCTGCCTTAACTGCCAAATAGTGAAATATGAAGGACAATGGGGGCATAAAGCCATCCCAAGATCCTTTAAATAGAAATAGAAAATAAGCACATTAAAGATAGTTATGATAGCACAAAGTCTCTCCATAGTCGGCTTCAGGACACCTTCTTGGTTAATTCCACTATTTCTTCTTATTTAATTAAATGGACAAGAGTGCATTCAGGAAATAGACATACGAACAATTTCCTTAACAACACAAGATATTCTAGCACAAAGTCTGAAAGGTCACTTGCTTTCTCATTCAGATAATGAAATATGATTAACAATCTAAGCTCAAAGTCTCAGTAATGCCTTTCAATTTGGGAAAAGTTTTGCTTCTGATAACAAAAAGATCTCCTTTGTATAAAATAAGAGATTACAATATATAGCACTCCCAAAAAGACTTGGGTACTTTGTTTCATGGAATGGCCTATGCTGCATTCAATGTCTTGAATGCATTTTTAGTTATGTCAAGGGGCCATGCTAGAACAGGGCATTAGCCTTAACTATGGCATGTCAATTCATCTCAAATGTCCCCTCTAAAGTATGGGCGACCTAGTCCTCTTCCTGATATTTGTGTAGCTGTCCACTTCACCTTTACTCGATGGAGACAAATAGGCTGCATCTTTGAGTGTTTTCACGCTCAAATGTCTACTTAGTGGACTATTTCACCTACCAAAAATTACTCTCCTATAGATATTTATATATTTCTTTTAGTTGTTCTCTTTTTCCTCACCACGTCTTGTCCTTCCTTGGCGATCTGAGTTCTCGGGGCTATCTTCTTACCTTCAATAGGCTCTTTTAGCTTCCTCTTCAGCTGGTCACTGAGTTTGTTTTCAAATTTTGTGCCACATTTAAAAATCAATGGTTATTTCATGACTTCTAAATTTGACGTCCACAGGGACATCACTGGTCACTGGTCACCTGAACCACTTTGAACCTTGAACCTTTGAACCTTGAACCATTTCAGTTCAAAGTTCAACGGTTCATTCTCTTTCTTTAACTCAATGGATTCTTTTCTTTTTTATTGAACTCGTTGAACCTTTGAACTTTGAACTCTTTTTGTTTAAGGTTCAATGGTTAAATCTTTCTTCTTTGAAGTCTACTTTTCTTTAAGTCCTTTGAAGCCATTGAACTTTTTGAAGCAGTTGAACTTTGAACTTGCTGAAGCGCTTAACTCTTTGAAGTCTGCCGATGTCATTAAACCTTTGAACCCATTGAACCTTTGAACCTTTGGAGGTAGGGTTCAATGGTTCAATCTTTTGTTTGAAGCCTGTCGATGGACCTTGTTCCTTTGTGAGAGCTCTCCTATTGAAGTTGTTGAACCCATTGAACCTGTGAGTTCCTTAGCTGAAAATGCTTGAATAATTGAAGAACTTGAACACTCAAAACATTTTTTGAGGAGGGAAGGGATAATTTTGGCCTGAAAGACCAAAATAGTTGATATGTTGTCCCCAAAAACAAGTGATGGATTTTGGAAACAGCAGTTTCATCATTCTATCATTAAAACACATTCTAATTCATCTTCTCATTGTTGTCTAAGTTTTACACCATTTACACCATTAGGTTTTTCTACGATTGGCTAACTTAAAAGACTAGTTTAACACATTAAAATTGTGAAAAATACCAAATAACCTTTATGGTAAATAATTATGAGTCTCTATCTCCTTCTTTAATCCATTTGATTTTCTTGACCAATGCAACTTTTGATTGTTACAACAAATTATTTACAAACAAGGTTGTGTCTACACATTTTCTCTCTCATCTTACTAACCACCACCACCTAGAGGTACTTGGGAGAGTTTTATACATTATTAAATAGTTTTTATAGTCATTTTAGATCATTTTGGGCTGTTTTGAACAATATATTTTGCATCAAGTCCTTATTAGGGTTTTAGGGAGGTTTAACATAGGTTTTAGTGTAAACAATTGTTTATGAAGGTCTACTCCTTAAATCTAAAAATAATGCCTAGAGATATTTTATAAGACCCTTAAACATATATCCTTAATATCTCATGTTCCCATATAGAGGTTACACCTACCTACGAACATTTGAAAGTGCCACTTGGGTCTTGAGACCTTATTCTATGAACTTGAGAAGGCCTAAAAGAGTGTTTCTTGAAATTACCTTTAAACCATGGCCTAAAACTTTATGAACATAATTTTAAAGTCATATAGTACCTTTTTTCATGATCACATATGCACACTTACCTTAAAAACTGATCATCATGCCTCATTAGGTTAAGCAGGGTCTAGGAGTGGTCTAGGAATATACTTGATCTAAAGGTCCTACCCTTGTAGCCTCACCTTAAGACTCTCATGAATGCTTCTAAAACTTATTATCATGCTCAAACATCCTTAATAACCTCTCACATTCCTGATATCATTCACCTCATTATTCCAGCAACTCATACCTTCACCATGCCATGATTATGCTCAAGATTCCAATGCACTTAACACCTTGACCTATTCCTTCCATGTCATGACCTAAAAAAAACATAAAATAAGAAGACATAAAACATCACAACACATTCATATAGCTACATCATTCTCTTTTTGATGACAACAAACTCTCATAGCCTCATACAGACCTGAAACCACATGATAAAGATTCATGACTTGACATCTCTCCTAATGCTAATTATCACATCACATACCTTTGTTCACTCATTTAACTATGATACCTTCACATGGATCACCCTAAAACTCTTCATGTCATGACTATGCCAAACTATGCACATACATTCCTCTACACATACCTCTTCATATCATGACATCAATGACTTGTACAAATCTCTTCATACACTATGTTTTCTATGCAAACATTATTTCTCTTCAAACATATTTCATGACTTGTAACTTCCATTCTCACAAAAATCTTGATAATATGAAACCCTATATCTTTCATTAATGACCTTACTCATGACAACTCTCATGATCACACTCTTATGTACCTTGACATCATTTGTTCTTAGTCACTTTTGACATTAACCTTGACATCAACCTTAAAATCAATGACAATACAATCTTTGACATGAAACACCTTTTTTACACAAATGAAAATACAATATTTGACATGAAACACCTTTTTGACATCAAATAAAACAGCATTCCAAAAAAAATGGTTATTAAGTTTATTTATGTCTAATTTTCACTTTTTCTTAAGTGTGAAAAGAAGAAACTAGTTAAGAAGGGTGTGTAGAAGAATACCTATTGAATGTGTTCATGTTGAATCTAGACTTTGTAAAAAATCCTCTTTGGATAGGGAATAATGACCTGTAATAAGAAATCACTACCACAAAACTTGTTGGTTAGACAAGTAGTTGGGTGGATTGCCTAGCGTGAGTTAGATCCTAGAAGCAAAAGCTTTCTAGGAAGTTGTCAATCCACTTGCTTTTAACACTTAAGTTTATAAATAAAAATGAAAGATACTTGCATTTAAAAAAAATATAACTAAAATCAAAGACAAGTAAATAATAGTAAATAACTAAATTAAGACAAGAAAGTTAAGTGCTTTTAAAATAATGACTAAATAGAGTAACTAATGCTAAAAATTAGTCAAGATAAGGCTATGGTTTTGGTTTGGAAACTTAACAAGGGATTAAAGAAAGGTGGTTTGGTTGGTTGATAAATGGTTAAGGTAATAAAAAGTTAAATATTCAAATGGGATAAATGGGTGAATGGTTGATGATGTAAGAAGGTAAGTAGTTAATATGGCAAAAGGGGAAGAGGATAAGGAGGGTAAAAGTGGCAAAGGTGTGAAAGGATAAAATATGGCAAGGGAGAAAATGGATTAAGATAATGAAATGAAAAAGGTATAAAATGGATAAATGGGGATGAAGAGATTAAAATCCAAGGGGGTGATAAAATGAAATTAAAGAAACAAAATTAAATGTTACCTATTGACCATTTTTTGGTCCTGCAAGCCAAAAAATTGGTCTCCCTTTTCTTTCCTTGTTGTCCCAGTCTTTGATGCTTTCACCTTGCTAAAATCATGGTTTTTTCCCTTTGTCATAGGCCTGTTCCATGAAAATGCTGAGTGGTTTGAGTCCTATAGGTTTTCAGGTTGATCTGGGACTTGTTTCACTTCAGAAAATTACCTCGAGCATGCCTTTTATTGCAAAGGAATGGGCCAATTCTAAAGAAATGCAAGTCTTTTATAAACACTCCAAAGGGAAAGTGCCCTTGCGGAGGGTAGGAAGGTGCCAAATGGGGCTGTTCAAGCAAGTTCCAAAGGACATTTTGGACACAAGGTGCCCTTACAGAGGGTAGGGAACACATTTTGAAAAGAGATCAAAGAGAAGGCTGAAAGGGAAGTTTTCCTTCGAAAGAAATGACAAAGCAAAAAGGGACAAAGGATTTCTTAAGAATTTTTATCTAAAGAAAATCCACGTAGAACCAAGGGTGAATTCCTTTGGACAAAACACCCGAAGGAATTCCTTCGGACATTTTTTTCGAAGAAATTCACAAAGGAAGGCCAAGACATGAAAGCAAGATTTCCTTCAGGCACAATGTCTAAAGGAATTCCGTTGGACATTTTCTCTGAAGGAATTAGGAAGACAAAGGAGCTCGAAGGGAAAGTGCCCTTGTGGAGGGATCCCAGTGATCAAAAAGGACCTTTTCCACTTTTTCAAAGGGACACAAAAGGTTCATTTTGTAAAGGCCAAAGGAATAACCAAAGGGATGATGGGTCCGAGCACGTCAACCTTAACATAGTGAACTAGCTATTAGAGTTCAAACATTCAGTGACAGGTGCATGAACATCAATTTTAAGGCATTAAAATAGATTTTGGTTTTTGAATAGTGATAGGACCATAGACATCAATTTTGATGGGATGCATTGGTCGAGAAAGGAGCCCAAAGAGCCAGGAGGAGATGAAAGATAGCCTGAGAGCTCAAACTACCAAAAAGAGATAAGAAATAGCAAGGAAAGAGGGAACAAAATAGATAATCCAGAACATAGCTACACACACACACAATAACATTTGGAATGTTCTAAAGGATGAACCTAGCCAAGCACAAACACAAATTAGAATAATCCATGTGGCACAGAAAGCATTGGCACAAGAATTTATTGTTGTGGATGAGACAAAGAAACCCATTCTTTTACAGTGACATTTAATACAATTTAAGAAGCAAATTCAAGACTTGTGACTTCCATAACATGGTTCCTTCATTGGAATTCCTCTTTCTAATGTATTCAACACAACATGGGCTGCTTATTCTAGAAATTGCCAAAATCTTTTCCTTCATGTTATATATATTGTAACCTCTCAATTGAGAAAGATATATCTCATTTTGTAAGGTGAAGCCCTACCAAAATTTTACCTTTGATAAATAAGAATGTGTTTTACCTCTATCTAGCTAGTTATACATTTGAGTGTGTCTATGTATAAATTTTGTGCTTAGTCATTTTTAGCTTGATGCTTTCACAAATTGACACCAACATACCTAGTGTAGCCAAAGCATCATTTCTACAAGTTAATAGGAAGTGTTGCATCTAGAGCATAAAGATAGAAGAGTATTTATTTGATAGTGTGTTTTCTACAATGTTGATAGTAAGTTCATTCTCTGTGTGTCTTCATTAAAACCCCTATTAAAGCTCCCTAAAGTTTGGTCTTTCTATCAAATAAAGTGTTTATTCACCCCCTTCTGGTCTAAAGTGATAAAATAGCTGAGTAGATCAAAATCATTTACTGCATCACCATTTAGATAATTTCTATTTTGGTTATATCCTTCTCCCTTTTCACCCCCCCCCCCCCATTATTAGCAGTAGTATTGAAAGACCTTAGAGATGCATCAAAGGGAGATATCACTTATCTAGATATTCTCCCCTTAGTTTTGCCAAAACCACAGTAAGAGGGGAGTCTCCATTGTGTCACATGGAAGAGAGAAGCTCAGTGTTCTTTCAAGGGTGCAATCCATAGTGTCAAAAAATTTTGGCACGCCCAATGGGATAGTTTGTCTAAGGAGTTGAAGGATTTTTTGGTGTGTTCTTCAACCAATTAGCCTTTGGAGGCATCTCAACCAACACCAATGGTGAATCTAAGTTGAATCAGCTGGTTAATCAGTCCTGGTGCCATCAAGAAATCATATTTTTGGTATGTATAATTCCATTGCTCAGTATCATGGGCCTTGTGTTCCTTCATATAACTTTGATCAAGCTCAGGTTATTCATGGAATCACCTCAAGTAGCTCTCTTGGTTTCCCTTCACCTAGCCTAACAGAAATAACACTAGAATTTGAGAAGCAAGTGATGGAGATAAGCAGATTGGAGGAACATAATAGATATCAACAAGACCTTATGTATAAAGAGGAGCACTTGTTTAGGAAAGCTCAGGACTTGAAATCCATGAAGGAGGAAGTAGCAAAATGGGAGAGTCCATTCATTCAAGGCAATCAACCTTGTGTGCCTTCTCCCATTCCAAATCAGCCCCCTGCTATTCTAAGGAAAGCCCCCTCTTGTGCACCAAATCCTTTCTACCAAATATCACTTGCTCACTCTAGCTCATCTGATGAATCAACCACTCCTACTCTTAACCCCTTACACCTAGATTTTCAAATCTAAAGGGCATTAGAGTAGCCTTCCATGGAAATGACCCTTCTCAATTCCTTAGACTGTGAATCCTCCTTTGAAGGGAAACATCTTATGACTTTTAAAAAATAGCATGTCTCTCTTCAATAAATTCTTCCTGTGTATCAACAGTCTCTTCCTAGTCTTCTTAACCTCCTCAAGCCTTTCAACATGATGTCAAGATTCCAAGTTGGAGGAGGGAATACCATGGACCAACTCAGGTCCTTAGAAATGATGAAGCTATTCTTGCTCATGGTGATCCTCATGATCTCCAAGAAAGGCTCTCCCAAGATAATATAGCCAAGAAATTATAGAGTTGGAGTCCAAAATGAGATTCCTCAGCCAGGGTGTGATGGACAATTTAGACCAAATAGTATATTTCATGTTGAACACACCCCATCTACACTCCTTAAAGAGATCTATCAAGCTACATCTGATGTAGATAAAGTTCTAGCCAAATGGAATGAAGAGAATCATTCGATTCTATCTCAAGTATTGCCTCTTCTTCCACATGAGTCTGTCCATCAACCCTCCACTCCATTATTTCTCAAGGAGGAACCTATTTTGAAAGAGGCAAGTGAAAAAGAGAGGATCCAATTTGTAGCTACCTAAGAGGCTATCATGAGTGACAATTAGGATGAGATCATCATGGATGCTTCCTTTGATGACATCATTAATAATGGAGAAGACATAGGTCATGCATACATGCAAATTTTCCAGTAATATGAAGAAGAGGTTGACAAACTTTATCTATCAACAATGGATAATGAAGAAATTAAGCATGGTGAGCTCTCTCCTCCCTTGTTTGATGAACTTCCTTTTTGCTTTGATGAAGAGAATGACCATGCCAGGGACCTGAGTTGGAGGAGGATCAAGAGCAAGTTTTTGAACAATGAGAGACTCTTGTTTTTGAGCAAGAAAAGGAGAGGCATGTCCATCTTGATGTAAGCTTTGAAGAAGAGAGACTTGAACAAGAAGGTGATGTTATATGGGATAAGCAAGCAGTTTGTGATCTCATTTTAGACATCACAATAGACACCTTTCTTCAAGAAAGCCATGATGAAGTATAAGATTAGTTTGACAGGTTCTTAAATGAGGTAGAAAGGAACAAGTCGATCCATGATGCATGTGAATGGGGCTATGATCTAAATGAGGCTTATACTGATAAGCTAGCAACCATTGATTTCTTGATGAAATACACTAGCATGAGGGGCCAACATGAATCAAGTTTTAAGGGGCAAAGTGAATACATAGATGTTAGAGACATGTTTGACCTTGATCCACTCAGATACAAGCCAATAAAGGTGGCAGGCAAGAAGGGCAAGTCACCAAGTCTCCATTCCATTTAATCACTTGTCTAGCACCATAAGTTTTCTTTTTATGGAGGCTTCATAAGTTTTCCCTTTGATCCAAGAGGGAGGCAAATATACCTAGTTAAATGTACATAGTAGTTTTCTTTTAGCTATCTTTGTTTTCCCTAAGTGCTATTCACATAGGTGTAGTGTTTTTTAGCCTTGTTAGATGTTGTTTTTTCCTTGTTGCTTGAGGTAAAGATTTGCTAGTTCATAGGTCTTTAGAGGGTTGTTGCTAACTTTTTTAAGCTATATCTTGACTCCATGCCCAATGGACTTTGAGATTACCAGTCTTCTTTTGCATAGCAGGCATGTTTCCCCTGTGAATCACCAATTTGTTGACCATTTTTTGGTCTTGTAGGCCAAAAAATTAGTCTCCTTTTTCATTCCTTGTTATCCTAGTCTTTGATGCTTTCACCTTGCTGCAATCATGGTTTTTTCCCTTTGTCGTAGGCCTGTTCCACAAAAAATATGGATGATTTGAGTCCTATAGGTTTTTGGGTTGATCTAGGACTTGTTTCACTTCAAAAAATTACCTCGGGCATGCCTTTTATTGCAAAGGAATGGGTCAGTTTTAAAGAAATTCAAGTCTTTTATAAACACTCCAAAGGGCAAGTGCCCTTGTGGAGAGTAGGAAGGTGCCAAATAGGGCTGTTCAAGTAGGTTCCAAAGGACATTTTGGACCCAAGGTGCCCTTGCAGAAGGTAGGGAACACATTTTGAAAAGAGATCAAAGAGAAGGCTGAAAAGGAAGTTTTCCTTCAGAAGAAATGACAAAGCAAAAAGGGACAAAGGATTTCTTTAAACTTTTTATCTGAAGAAAATCCATGTAGAACCAAGGGTGAATTCCTTTAGACAAATGCTTAAAGGAATTCCTTCAGACATTTTTTCTAAAGAAATTCACAAAGGAAGGCCAAGACATGAAAGCAAGATTTCCTTTGGGCAAAATGTCCAAAGGAATTCCTTCAGATATTTTGTCTGAAGGAATTAGAAAGACAAAGGAGCTTGAAGGGAAAGTGCCCTTGTGAAGGGCTCCTAGTGATCAAAAAGGACCTTTTCCACTTTTCTAAAGGGAAATGGAAGGTTCATTTTGTAAAGGCTAAAGGAATAACCAAAGGGATGACTAGCCTGAGCATGCCAATATTAACATAGTGAACTAGCCGTTGGAATTCAAATGTTTGGTGATAGGCACGTGAATGTCAATTTTAAGGTAGAAAAATAGCTGTTGGTTTTTGAATAGTGATGGGTCTACATATGTCAATTTTTATGGGATGCATCAGTCGAGAAAGGATCCCAAAGAGCTAGGAGGAGATGAAAGATAGCCCGAGAGATCAAATTGCCAAAAAGAGACAAGAAATTGCAAGGAAAGAGGGAACAAAATAGAGAATCCAAAACATGGCTATGCACACATATGAAAATATTTGGAATGTTCCAAAGGATGCACCAACCAAGCACAGACATAAATTAGAATAGTCCAGATGGCACAAAAAGTGTTAGCATAAGAAGTTATTGCTACAGATGAGACAAAGTGACCCATGCTTTTATAGTGACATTTAATATGATTTAAGCACCAAAGTCAAGACTTGCGACTGCCATAGTATGGTTCCTTCAGTGGACTTCCTCTTTCCAATGTATTCAAATTAGCATGGGCCACTTATTCTAGAAAGCGCTAAAGTCTTTTCCTTCATGCTATATATATTGTAACCTCTTAGTTGAGAAAGATATCTCTCATTTTGTAAGGAAAAGCCATACCAAAATTTTACCTTTGATTAATAAGAATTCATTTTACCTCTATTTGGCTGGTTATAATTTTGAGTGTGTCTCTTTATCAAATTTGTGCTTAGTCATTTTTAGCTTGATGCTTTCATAGATTGACACCAATATACCTAGTGTAGCTAAAACACCATTTTTGTAGGTTTAGAGGAAGTGTTACATTTGGAGCATAGAGACAGAAGAGTATTTATCTGACAATGTGTTTTATACAGTGCCTATGGTAAGTTCATTCTCTATGTGTCTTTATTAAGCCCATTGTTAAATTTCCCTATCGTCTAAGCTTTCTATCAAATAAAGTGTTTGTTCACCCCCTTTTGATATAAAGTGATAAAATAGCTGAGTAGATCAAAATCATTTGGTACACCACCATTTAGATAATTTCTATTTTGGTTATATCCTTCTCCCTTTTCACTCCCCCATTGTTAGTAGTAGTAGTGAAAGACCTTAAAGATTCATCAAAGGGAGCTAACCCTTATCTAGAGATTCTCCCCTCGGTTTTGCTAAACCCAAAGCAAGAGGGGAGTCTCCATTGTGCCACGTGGAAGAGAGAATCTTAGTGTTCTTTCAAGGGTGTAATCCACAATGTCAAGATTACCTGCCAAGCTTTAATAAGAATGTTGTTGTTGATGATGATGTTGTTGAAGATGTCTTGAGGCAATTTCAATGGAGCCTCATTGCTTTGAATTATTTTCTTCCAAGATGTGGATGACCTCCAAAATGATGAACTCTTTCAAATACATGTAACAAGATGTTAATAACCAAATACTAACTTCTAACTTAACCTTGGGTGAATGAGAGGGGGGTATTTATAGCATTTGTTGTGAAGAATCATGTCAAAAGAGGGAATAGTAGAAGTATCACACCATTTTCCATGTGGTGTATGAATAAGTGAAAATATGAGGTTAATGGGATTCCTACCTTGATCATGGATCTCCCATTTGGGTTGGTGTGTCTCTCATCTTGCACATGAATCCAATTTTGAATGGGAATGATGCACATGTGTCTAAATGATACCAAAGACTTTTCACCACCCTTCTATGTCTTCATCCAAGAACTTAAAGAGACACCCCATAAAATGTGGCACCATTTTCCATGTGGTACATAATGAGTCAAAAGATGAGGTTGGTGTTATTTCCACCTTGATCATGGGTCTCCCATTTGGGTTGGTGTGTCTCTCACCTTGTACATGAATCTAATTTTGAATAGGAATCATGCACATGGGTCTAAATAAGGCCAAAGACTTTTCAACACCCTTTCTTGTCTTCATACAAGCACTTAAAGAGATGGAACACAAAATGTGGCACCATTTTCCATGTGGGTACATGAATGACTCAAAATATGAGGGTGGTGGGATTCCCACCTTGATTATGGGTCTCCCAGTTGGGTTAAAAAGTAAAAAATGGGTGCCCTTTGTCTTTTATAAAGCACTAAAGAGGTAGGTATCTCATTTTGAAGGCCACTTTCATGTGTGAAGGCAAAATACATGTTGAATTATGGACCCTTAAGGGTAAATTCACCATATTTCAATGGGGGACCCTTGTGATGCTTAAATGAGGTCATTAAGCATCTTGGGAAAGGGTCCTAGGTGGGGTTTGATGTCCCACATCAAGTCACCTCACTTATAATCCATGTCATTTGCTATATCACCTCCCAAATCACTTTCCATATCACTTTCCATATCACATGCCATGTCACTTGTCATGTCATCATGAATGGTGATAGTGGGTCCCATAGTGAATAGTGATAGTGAATAGTACTTTTGAATAGTAATTTCAAATAGTATTTTTGAATAGTACTATGTGGATAGGATAATAGTGATTTGGTTAAGGGTTATGAAGGTTTGGGGGGTCTTTAGGGGGTCTTGTGGTATTTAGTCATCAAAATTTATAAGTGTGCAATTTTCTAGCATCTACATTTTTCCTTTTTTTGTTATGCAGCTTTGAATTAACAAGATACAAAATAAAAATGAATATCTTGGTCAAAGGTCATGGTGTTCTAATAATGGGAGGAGGTGTTCCCCCTCAAATTGAGAGCTGATGATGAAAGGTCAAATTAGGTGCAGGTTTAATAGGCAGTTGGTGATGAGGCACTAGGTGGTGCTACAAGGTAGCTAGGCATGTGAAATGCCAATGGGTTTATAAAATTTGACTAAGCATGATATTCAATATTTCACAAAGACTAAAGCTTCAAATGTTGATAAAAAGAAGGACAAGTTTTAGATGAATATATGATAGGGTAACCATCCATAACATTAGTCATAATTGATCAAATTAAGCCTATCGAGTCATCTAGATAAGGTCAGTGTTTTTCACATGTATCCAGAGTAGGAAGTGCTCCTATAGAATAATATAAATGGTATGGTTACACATGAGGTGGGGCACAAAAATTGAAATGTGGTAGGCATAGTCTATGTAGTCAAAAGGACCAAGTCAAGGTCATCGCAAAACATGCAAAAAGGTTAGGTCAAAAATGGCCAATATTAAAGTGGATGTGGGAAAGTGGGTTGGTTGGTTGGAATGGGGTGGTTGATCAAAATCCATATGCACTAGGCAAGTGGATGTTGCCTACATAGTTCCATGGACATAATATCCAAAATGAACTTTAGGCCTAATATAGTTCTTCTGAGTTGGGGAGTGTTAGTTAACTTGGTTGCCCCAATTTGATATATCATGTAGTTAGGTCCAGTTGAAGGATGTTGGAGAAGGGAAGCTCTAAAGGGTATAAAAGATGGATATCAAATGGGTCTTTTATTGGTTTGGTAGAAATAGTGAATGAGATTACCTACGATGTAATTAGATGATTGCTTCAACTATGTAAAAGGAATCTATAGCCATGCATAAGTAGTTTCAAGCATGAAATTTCTTCTACCATTTTAAATAAAAGAAAAGGAATAAATATGCTTTACTAGGCTTTAGAAAATTTAGCACTACTTTAATTTCCATGGTGATCTGATGGGTTCTTTCATCACCATCTAAATAAGCTGACATTGTGTACACTCCACAACAATGTCATTAATAGGCTATGAAAGGGTATTATTTAATGATTCGAGGAAGCAAAGTAATAGAGTGGGTAAACGAGAAGTGGCAAAGATTTGAACACTTGACCCTTGAGCCAGTGGGGCCCCAAAATAAGTAAACATTGAGTTTTGAAGGAATTCAAAGAAAGACTCTGAGGGGTTTTAGAGTATGAAGCAAGGTGAATAGTAATAATATTAATTAAATGAGGGAGTAGGTTTTGGATTTCATGCATTATGTTGTTCCCAAAATCTGTCACATATTTTTGGGGATAACATATCGACTATTTTGGTCCTGAAGGCCAAAATGATCTCTTCCCTTCTCAAAAATATTTTGAGTATTCAAATTCTTTAATTATTTAAGTCTTCTCAACTAAAGAACTCACGGGTTCAACAAGCAGGCTTTCTCAAAAAGAAGTTCCAACACTTAGGCAATTTCAAGGTTGGTTCAACGTTGAGGTTCAATCAAAGGTCCATCAGCAGGCTTCAAACAAATATAATGAACCACTTTGAACCGTTGAACCATTGAACCCCGCCTCCACAAAGTTCAAAGGTTCAATGGGTTCAAAGGTTCAAACACTTCGGTGGACTTAAAGAAAAGAAGGCTTCCAAGAGTGAAGGTTGAACTGTTGAACCCTTGAACCTTGAACCAAAATGGTTCAACGAGTTCAAATGTCTAATGAGTTCAATAAGATCAAAAGACTTAGAGAATAAAAGGATTCAAAGAAAGAGAAGGAACTGTTGAACCATTGAACTTTGAACTGAAATGGTTCAAAGGTTCAAAGGTTTAAAGGGTTCAAAGAAGTTCAAAGTGAAAAAAGGAAGCTTTGAGCAAATGGAAGAAGTTCAACAAGGAGTTCAACCAAAGGGTTCAAAGAATGATTAAACTAAAGAGCTGAGTGAATAGACAAGCCAATTGAACTGCTGACCATTGAACCACTTTGAACCATTGAACCGATGCACTCCAAGGTTCAAGGTTCAAAGTAGTTTAAGTGACTAAGTAACCAGTGATGTCCTCATGGATGTCAAACATAGGGTAATGAAATATCCATTGATTTTCAAAGATGCACACCTAAGAACAAACTCAGTGACCAGCCAAAGAAGAAGCCGAAGGATCCAGTAGAAAGTGAGAAGATAGCCTGAGAGCTCAGATCACCAAGGAAGGACAAGACATGGTGTGGAAAAAGGGAACAACTACAGGTATTCTAGAAATATCTGTAGGAGAGTTATTTCCAATAGGTGGAATAGTCCACTAGGTGGACATTAGAGAGCATGAACATTCAATGGTGCGGTCTATTTTTTTTCATTAAGTAAAGGTGAATGGACAATCGTATAAGCATCATAAAGAAAACTAGGCAACCCATGCTTAGAAAGGACATTTGATATGATTTAGAATGCCAAAGTTAAGGTTGATGACCTATTTCAACATGGTTCTTTCATAAAAATGCATTCAAGGCATTAAATGTAGCATGGGCCATTTCCATGAAATAATGTGCCCAAGTCTTTCTTAGAGCGCTATATATTGTAATCTCTCTTATTATTTTAAGGGGATCTCTCTGTTATAGAAGCAAAACTCTGCCTAAATTGAAAGGCATTTCCTAAGACTTTGAGCTCAGATTGTTAATAATATTTCTTTATTTGAATGAGAAAACAAGTGACCTTTCAGACTTTGTACTGGAATAGCTTGTGTTATTAAGGAAATTATTCTTATGTCTATTTCCTAGAAGCATTCTTGTCCATTTAATTTAACAAGCAAAACTAGTGGAAGTAATCAGGAAGGCTTCCTGAAGCTGACTGTGGAGAGACTTTGTGCTGCCACAATGGTCTTTAGTGTGTTGTTTTCTATATCTATGTAAAGGATCTTGGGATGACTTGGTGCCCCCATTGTCCTTCGTATATTTCACTCTTTGGCAATTGAGGTGGAGACTTTGTGCTACACTTCATCCTACTGTGTTATTGCGTCTAGTTACTTTTACTACCCAAGAAAGAATCTGGTTGTTGACTGAATATTACTTCTGAAAGAAGAGAAGTACCTTCAGTAATTACCCAAGATTTCTCCTTTGTCTGTGAACATCATCTCAAAAAAAAGAGAGATGGATGGTGTTATCCTACCCTGAGTGTTATTTTCAGCTTATATTTATAGTATATTAATATATCATAGTTATAGGGAACCTCCCCTTGATGAGAGGAGAGATTTTTCCCATTTTGATGTGGTAAACCTGCACATTTTGGCTAATCAATCTCCCTATGATGTGGTTGAAACACCTATTTTTCCCTCAGTTAGCTGGTGGTAAAATATTCACCCAATAATTTTTGGTGACTCCACTGGGGATCAAAAGAGTTGTTCTAGTTCTTTTCCATCTCCATATCCTTATCCATTTCCATTATATACTATGATATGCAAAACTAGAGATTCTAGGGATCAAACGTTTCATTTCTATTGTCTACTCTACTAGCTCCATGCCAATAGTTTTTTTGTGACTCTACTAGGGAAGAATGAGCAGTTTGGAGCCTCAAGCTCCAAGCTAAAGTAGGGCCAGTTCTTTTCTATTTTTATTCTACAATTTGGTAGCTCCACGCTATACAAGAAGCCAAAAATCTCAAGGTGTTGTTGACCCTATTTTTGAGTTGGTGCAACAAATCAATTTTGATTTATTTCCTCCACAACCTCACCTTCAACAAATTAGGAGTCTTTGTCCTACCAACACCAGGTCACCAATACAAGGTAGAGCTTCTTTTTCCTCTAATAAAAGAGCTTTGCCCATACATACCCCACCAACATTTGTTATCTCCCCTTTCCATAGTCATACAATGGTAGCTCAAGGCCCCTGGAGTAACTCTTTTGGCCCATTCAATTTAACTCCACCTCTACATGAGCTACCATGTAGTTCAAGGAAGAATTTCCCAAAATTCTTTGGTGATGGGAGAGTTCATCTTGATGAACATATTTCAGCCTTTAACATAGCCTGTGGTGTGATAGCTGTGGATTATGAAGACATAGCAGTCAGGTTGTTCGTAGAGACATTACAAGGTGCTACTATAGACTGGTTTTACCATCTACAAGCTTGGCTAGTGACTGATTGGAACACTCTCAAAGCCAAATTTGAAGCCAGGTTCAAGCCTATAAAAGATGTACATTCCCTGTTGGCTCAGATCACACAAATGAAGAAGGAGCCTCATGAACCAATGAGAGATTTCATAGCCAAGTTTGACATGCTGAGGAACAGAATTCCTATAATTGCTCAACCAACAGCTGAGAATCTCAAATGCTTCTTCATCAACTCTCAGCTTCCTAAAGTGAGTTTTCTACTGAGATGTGTTGGCCACATAGACCTTTCTATAGCGCAAGATTTGGCTACTGAGGTGGAAGATGATCTCATCTTGGCAGGGAAGATAAGGAGAGATCCTAACAGAGGTAAATATTCTTCATCCTCTAAATATCCATCTATAGGCACCACTGATCCAATGGTCCAAAAGCTAGCAAATAAGTTAGCTCTCAAAAAGTAAATGGCACAAGGGATGTCTGCTTGTCCTTCATACTGAGATATACCAAGGAGGACATTCCCCAATCAGTCATACCAAGGCAAGGCTACCAAGAATTAAGGAAAGCCAAATCATCTTACTCCCCCTTAGGGGAAACTTTCTATTGAAGCAGCTCCAGTCAACTCAGTAGTTGGATACCTTGAAACAAAATCAAATTTTTCTTTCCAATCTGAGTTGAACTAGGAAGATGGCATTGATCTTTTTGTGGAAGACCAAGATGAATCAACTGGTGACTCCAACATTGGTTTCCTGATTTACCAAGATAAACCCAAAAGTAAAGGTGAAGCATTTGATGGATCATACGTTGTATTCATGCGGTCCCAAAACTAGGTCAGCCTAACAAGCTGATAAGGAAAAAATAGAGGAGCGATCTCAACTAGCAATTTCAATTGCTAAGTGGGGAACCACTTTGCCTTTTCAATCAAAGGACTCGGTGATCGCTAAAAAGGTAAGTATATCAAGTTTTCCTTAATATTTTACTTCAAATTCACATACCAATACCACCCCTCCTAAAAACTAGAAGGATGAACTACCTTCCCCTATTCCCAATTCATTTTAGACATTTGATATAATCGACCATGTCAAGAAAACCAAAATTTAAATGTCTGAATTTGAATTCTTGCAATCTAACCTTGAGCAGTTGGATAAGTTGGTTTAATGTGTAAAGAATAAAACCATCCCTATAAGACCAGTTGTTCCAAAGGTGACTCCCACATCCACCTAGAACAACCTTGTCATTACTCCTTCTGCTGCTCCCAGGAAGACAGAACCATTTTATGTCTCCCTGTTGATAAACGATCATTAGCTAAATAATTGCATCATAGACTCAAGTGCATCTAACAATGTCATGCCTGCCAAAGTGGTAGAATCTCTTGGTCTTACACTGACCAAGACATTTTGGAGATGCTTCTCCATGGAAAACAAACAAGTCCCTTTGCTGGGACAAATCAAAGATGCCCAATTTGCATTTGCGGCCTTTCCAAGAAAAAGAATTAAGATGACTGTCCTAGTGGCCAACATCCCAGCCTCCTACGACATCCTTTCTAGTCAAAATTTTTGCAAAGATGTTGGTGGAGAAATAAGTATGGACTTGTCTGAGGTAAGGATCCCTATCAAAGGCATCATGCAGAGGCTGCTCCCTAAAAAGGAGTCAAAATATATTGTCACCCAAACATCGGCCCCTGAAGCTCAAATTTTGTTTGAGTCTTCAGGAATGGGTAACTTTTTCCTATCTATAAAGGATTTTCCTATTTCATCTAATGAAATTTCTATAGGTGACAATCCAAAAAGTTTAGACAAGATAGTAGGAGAATTGGTAGATCAAAGTTTAGTTGCAAAAGAATCCTCCCTCCTTGACCAGGAGGAATCTAAAAAAAGATTAGTTTCTGATAATGTCTAGATTCTAGAATTTAATGGTATCTATTCTTCTACTAGTGGTGGAGCCAAGATTGTTCTAATATCTCCTCAAGGAGATATTTTTCCTTCTTCATACAAGTTTTAGTTTAGTAACACCAAAAACACTATCGAGTATGAATCTCTGTTACTCGAGTTGAAGGCTGCTCAAGACAAAGGTGTCAAACTCCTTCATGCCAAAGGAGATGCTGAGCTAGTGGTTTGTCAAGTGAGGAACCTGTATCAAACCAAGAATGAAAGATTGTGACATTATCACAATAAGGTATGGGATTGCCTTGAAAGTTTTGATGCTTTCAATATTTTTGTAGTGTCCAGAGAGCTTCATAATCATGTAGATTCATTGGTTGTCTTTACAACCCTCATGGTTCCTCACAAAGACTTTAAAGTGCACAGTTACACTACCAGACTGGTCTTTCGACCAAGTGTACCTGATAATGCCAACCATTGGTAGGAGTTTGATGCTAAAAATCAAATCATGTGCTTCACTAGACTATAAGAGCAATGAACTATGATAATGGACCATACTACTGCACATCAGAATCAAGTAAAGAAACTCTCTAGCAAGAGAGCAAGGATTTATGGTTTTTCAAATTAAAGAACCAAAAGGAATGCATAAAAATTTTGATTCCTAGTGGAGAGGTCCATTCACCAATCATCAATTCTAGGGATAAAATAGTTTCTTACTAAATTATCAAGATGGCACGCCCTTTTCACTACCTCATAGTGGGCAGCATCTAAAGCACTTCAATCTTTGAAGTATCAGATGGCATCAGTTATACATATTTATATAGTTTTTAGTTTAGTTTTGTTTGGTTCATTTTGTTTTGTTTTTGCACTTTATTTTTGGGTAGCATGACTCTGTAGCCCAATGGCATACATGAAGGCACTGAGATTCTAGATTCTACTCCCTTTAATTATTTTTGCAATCGATGGAAGTTCCCCAACTAGAGCCAACTGTTGTTCCCAAATCTTGTCACTTATTTTTGGGGACAACATATTGACTATTTTGGTCTTGAAGGCCAAAATTATCTCTTCCCTTCTCAAAAATGTTGAGTATTCAAATTCTTCAATTATTCAAGTCTTCTCAACTAAAGAACTCATAGGTTCAACAGGTAGGCTTTCTCAGAAAGAAGTTCCAACACTTAAGTAATTTCAAGGCTGGTTCAATGCTGAGGTTCAATCAAAGGTCCATCAGCAGGCTTCAAATAAATAGAATGAACCACTTTGAACCGTTGAACCATTGAACCCCACCTCCACAAGGTTTAAAGGTTTGATGGGTTCAAAGGTTCAAAGACTTCAGTGGACTTAAAGAAAATAAGGCTTCGAAGAGTGAAGGTTGAACTGCTGAACCTTGAACCAAAATGGTTTAATGAGTTCAAAGGTTCAACGAGTTCAATAAGATCAAAAGACTTAGAGAATAAAAGGATTCAAAGAAAGAGAATTAATTATTGAACTGTTGAACTTTGAACTGAAATGATTCAAAGGTTCAAAGGGTTCAAAGAAGTTCAAAATGCAGAAAAGAAGCTTCAAGTGAATGGAAGAAG
The DNA here is from genome assembly GCA_037957365.1 of Torreya grandis. Taxonomy (NCBI): domain Eukaryota; kingdom Viridiplantae; phylum Streptophyta; class Pinopsida; order Cupressales; family Taxaceae; genus Torreya; species Torreya grandis. Next base: position 1,412,370 of record JARHVA010002541.1, on the reverse strand, counting down.
TAGAAGTTCAACAAGGAGTTCAACCAAAAGGTTCAAATAATGATTGAACCAAAGAGCTAAGTGAACAAGCAAGCTGATTGAACTATCGACCATTGAACCACTTTAAACCATTGAACCTATGCACTCCAAGGTTTAAGGTTCAAAGTAGTTCAAGTGACTAAGTGATCAGTGACATCCCCATGGATGTCAAATATAGGGTAATGCAATATCTGTTGATTTTCAAAGATGCACACATAAGAACAAACTCAATGATCAGCCAAAAAAGAAGTTGAAGGAGCCAGTAGAAAGTGAGAAGATAGCCTGAGAGCTCAGATCGCCAAGGAAGGACAAGACGTGGCATGGAAAAAGAGAATAACTATAGGAAATCTAGAAATATTTGTAGGAGAGTTATTTCTAGTAGGTGGAATAGTCCACCAGGTGGACATCATATAGCGCAAACATTCAATGGTGCAGTCTATTTTTCTTCATTAAGTAAAGGTGAATGGACAGCCTTGTAAGCACCATAAAGAAAACTAGGCAACCCATGATTAGGAAAGGACATTTGATATGATTTAGAATGCCAAAGGTAAGGCTGATGACCTGTTTCAGAATGGCTCTTTCATGGAAATTCATTCAAGGCATTGAATGCAGCATGGGCCATTTCCATGAAACAAAACACCCAAGTATTTCTTGGAGCACTATATATTGTAATCTCTCTTATTGTTTTAAGGGGATCTCTTTTTTATAGAAGCAAAACTCTGCCCAAATTGAAAGGCTTTGAGCTCAGATTGTTAATCATATTTCTTTATTTGAATGAGAAAACAAGTGACCTTTTAGACTTTGTGATGGAATAGCTTGTGTTATTTAGGAAATTATTCTTATGTCTATTTCCTAGAAGCATTCTTGTCTAATTAATTTAACAAGTAAAACTAGTGGAAGTAATCAGGAAGATGTCCTGAAGCTGATTGTGGAGAGACTTTGTGCTGCCACAATGGTCTTTAGTGTGTTGTTTTCTATATCTATGTAAAGGATCTTAGGATGACTTTGTGCCCACATTGTCCATATATTTCACTCTTTGTTAGTTGAGGTGGAGACTTTTTTCTACACTTTATCCTACTGTGTTACTGCATCCAGTTACTTTTACTACCTAGGAAGGAATCTGGCTGTTGACTTAATATTACTTCTAAAAGAAGAGAAGTACCTTCAACAATTACCCAAGATTTTTCCTTTGTCTATGAATATCATCTCTAAAAAAAGAGAGATGGATGGTGTTATCCTACCTTGAGTGTTATTTTCAGCTTATATTTATAGTATATTAATATAGTACCTTATAGTTTTAGGGAACCTCCCCTTGATGAGAGGAGAGATTTGTCCCATTTTGATGTGGTCAACCTACACATTTTGGCTGATCAATCTCCCTATGTTTTGGTTGAAACACCTATTTTTCCCTCAGTTAGCTGGGGACAAAATATTCACCCAACACATTAAAGCAAGGGCATGGAGGACATGAGGAAGTAGACAAGGAGATGTATGTAGAGGTAGTACAACTGGTGAAGAGGTGAAGGTTGAATGGGGGAAAATAAAGGGGATCCAATAAGGGATGAGGTGAAGGTGGACCAAGATATGGATGAAGAGATAAGTGAAAAAAACAATGAGGTCACATATAAAGATGAAAGTAGAGAAGGATGGAAGGAGCTAGGCATGAACATATAGGAGGGAAAAAATAGGTCAAGAAAAATAAGGAATGTCCTCAAGATGATAAAAATGAAAGGAAATAGAGAAAAGGTAGAGGATGGTGGAAAATAATGAAAGGGAATGAGATGAAGATAGAGGATGAAGATTATGGATGATAAGAAAAAAAAGGAAGAATTGAAGTATGGATAAAAATCATAGATACTCACATAGATGCAAAGGACAAGTGAGTATTGAGATGGAAAGAGGAAAAGGGGAATGCAAAAGTCAAAAGGCAAGAACTGAGAAGAAAAAAAGAGGCAATTATGGAAGGCTTCTCAAAGGATAAATACTAAAGTATAAACTAGTTATGGAGGAAAAAAAGAAGACAAAAAGAATGAAAAAAACAAACAACAAGAATGGAAAATGGGTATGGTGGGAAGAGGTGCAAAATGATAGAGAATGGTGGTACACATAAAGAAAAAGTACAACAACATAAGAAATATAAAGTTGGCAAGATGCACACTATGATGTGAAATTGGTGAGGAAATGAGAGTGATGAAGAGGGTGTGAAAAATTTCTAAAGATAAGGGGAAATGATGAGGATGGAAAAAGAAGACAAAAGAGATAAGGGGAAAGGTTGGTAAAAAGTGGAGAGAGAGGCAAAAAATGCAAAAAGTTGGTGGGGAAGCAAGCCATGAAGCATGGACATGGAAAGGTGTTAGGGGATCCAATGAAGTAGAGTAGGTGGTGGATTTATGGGAGATAAGAGGGGATAATGAGGAAGGCTATCAATAATTATGTTAAAAGAGATTGACAAGATGGAAAAGTGGTTAAGAGAGATTGGCAAGCTGAAGGGAAGGAGGTGGTGAGGAGATAGGTAGAGAAGTGGAGGAATAAATTTTAGGTGAGAAGGGAAAATAAAATAAAGAATACAGTTGAGCTAACCTCAATAACTGAGCATTGCCTATATAGTCCAAAAATACCTCAATCCAATTTAGTTCACCTAGCAATTAGGGAAAAATAAAGAGAAAGTATTAAGTGATGTTAAAGTACAAGGATGCTAGGAAAAATCTAAAGCTTTCCTAATAGAAGATGCCCTAATAATGAGGGTGTTATTAGCAATAAAAATTAATGAGAATAAAAAGGGAAGGGTAATTAGTTGTTAGTGGTCAAACTACCCTTAGAAGTCAAGCAGTGCCTACATAGTCAATAGATATTAGGCCAATGTAGTTCAACTAGGGTTGGAAAATAGTGTTCAAATTAGCTATCCCAATTTGATGGACCACATGGGTTAGTTTGGGTTGATGGAGAAGGTTTTTTAAAATATATGTTTTGGGTTTTGGTGAAGGTGAAGGTGATGGTGAAAGTGCATGGTGTATATTGGTGAATATTTACTATAATGATCCCACCTTTAGTAGGATGAGAGACACATATGGGTAAGGTAGGTCAAATAAGAAGGGAACACAATACTAAGCACCAAAAATGACCTTCAATGGATATAATCCAAAGAAGAGGTGCCTTTGTGAGGAGGTTAAACCTTCTAAAATTATGTGAGGGTAGAATCCTAGAGATAGGATCTACCACTATGAGTTGATTTTGAGGAAGGGGTCTTTTATCAAGATTTTCATAGTCGCCTTGGCCAAGGTTCATCACTACTACGAGCTGAGTTTTAAGCATAGTAGTGAAGTGACTACCTATAAAGAATTTATTTGATGGCTAATTAGATTTTACAAGGTATAAAATTGGTATCATGGTGAGGCATAGAGGATATATCATGACTGGCCTAAGAGCTACATGGGTAGGCTAGATGAAAGGTGACCCTATCTGCATCCTCTATCCTAGTTCTTTAGAATCAATGACTTGGGGTCCCACCTAGAAGAGGCCCTGGTAGTAGGGAGATACATGGTCTAGGATATTGGTAATATAGTTAGATTAGATGGGTGAGCTTCTATAATGGAAAGCATTTAGGATTACTACCACCAGCAATAGTGGCAGTTTCAAAGGTGTGATCATTACAATGCCCCATGGTTGGAAGCCAATTCATGTCAACCAAGCTAAAGATGACAATGATGCAAATGACCATTAGGTCCATAAGGATTGTAAGATGGTAAATCAAGGAAAGACATCAAATGCAGATCAAATGATAAGAGTAACAATAAGATATCATGATGGTGCATAATGGCATTATCGAGGTGACTAATCAGATCAAGGGTGTTGTGTCCATATGAAAAGATATGTAGACATGACCCTTTCAAATGGGAAGACTATTCAAGGGAATCAATGATATCATATGACCTTCCCCATTAGTGGAATGGAGAATCATGTCATTGAGGAAGAATGTTCAGGTATGTTATTTAAAGAATCATGATAAGGATGAATGTCTATCATTGAGTTGTTTTTGTAGTTATAGAGAGTGCAAATAACTACATGAAGTTGAAGATGGTGAATAATAAGAACAATGGCAGAGATATTTAGCAACCCTTATGACCCCAAATAATCAATATGGTGAATGTGCAGATCTACTAGATATTACATGTAATGGTGATAATGGAATTACTGTTATATCAATAACAAGAGGAAAGGCACCCATGGCCCAAGTTGAGCTTGAACTCTTACCTCTATAAAAATGAAGAAGGAAAGAATTTTACTATGCAAGATTTAGGGTTAGATAACATTACTGTCAACCTGTCTATGAAGATAAATCTCACTATCTAAGGGGAGGTATGTTGAGGCAACAATTGCCAGTACCTATATGAGCAAAACAACCAGAGTAGAGGGATGTAATGGCTGCTATAGGCAACCAAGGTGAAAGACCCAAAGTGGAAGATGATTCTCAATCTGTGGGGATGAATGCAAAAGAAGAGAATTAAGTAAACCCTTTATAAACTACTAAGATAGGTAATGTTATGGATGTTAGTTCAGGGAGAAATCAAGTAGAAGGATGGCTAAACACAAATCCAGAGTCACCAAATAATCAACCTAGTGCTTAGGTAGGAAAATAATGTATGTTGGGGCCTTAGGTGAAGTGTGGATAGTTTAATAACTTTGTATGTGTCATGTGACTCCTCACACCCTAAATAAAATACTACATAATTTTCTATAAACATGTACAAAATGTGTTGGATGTCACTGATCGAATGTTATCATTTTAAGGTTGTGTGGTTACTTATGAATGTTATGATTATGGTTATGATTTGTATGGTTATGGTTGTTGTAATCTCGCTTAATGTAAAAATAATGATTATTATTGTTGCAACATTAGATGGTAAAAGTCATGATGAAAACATCATCCAAACACATTAAGATAAGAATAGGGCATGATACTTTATTTTTGATAAGGACTAAAAATAGACCCAAAGTAAGATTGGCTTAATAAATATAAGCCCTTCAAATGCTACACATGAGTAGTCATTAGTTGATAAAAAAAGGTTTCCTAATCATAGGGTGTCAAGTAATCTCTAAATCCCTTGATTTACAGATAGTCTAAAGGGAAGATGGGTGATAGGTGGTGTGAAGGGTAATGGGTGATATGTATAATAACCTCATGTGAATTAGTTTGCCCCTTCTATAGGTTGTCTAAGAATGGTAATAGATAAGTCCATTCATATGATAGATTTAGACTTATCAATATGAGAAGTCTACATATGAAAGTTGATTATGGATTCCAACTTATTATGTTGATTGAGATCCAATTAAGGCTTTATATTTTGTTGTGATAGTGGTTCTTTTGCTTTATTACTATATATGGAAATTTGATCAATGCATGAAGCTCTCAAGAAATTGCTCTGATTTTAACAAAGTTAACTTAGCCATCCTTCAAGGGAGTAGTCTAATCTTATTGGATTTGTTTAATACTCATGATAGTTGTCCTTCAAGGGAGTAGTCTACATTATATTTGAATTTTTATTTTGTTTTTGGGTAGCTGTCCTTCGAGGGAATAGTCTGCAATGCTTAAGATATTGACCCAAGTAGTATTTTGGTATCTAAATTATTTTTGGATGTAATGGTTTTAGACATGGACAAGTCTAATTAGGTTCAAAGGTTTACCTTTATGAGGGAAAAACTATAACACAAGAAGGTCAATGATATGTGAAAAGGTGTGGTTTTGAGAGACAATGACCATGGAATTCTGTCTTGTTAGAGATGAAAAGTATCCATGAGAACCATGCTATGGGTAGAGCCATGGTACCCACATTTAGGATTAGTCTATGACTATGAGGTTTAATCACATGGTTTTATATTGTAATAAATTATCCTCAAAAAGAGAGGAGAGAGATGGGTGAAGGTTAAAATATTTTAATCAAGAGATGAGCTTAAGTTAGACAAAAAGAGTGAGCTTGATCCTTCCTTAGCATAAAAATGGATGTATATGCAAAGAATTGAGAGGCTCAAGTTCTAGTTTGCCTTTGAGATAGGACAAATGATAAGCTTTTAATCTATACTTATGGGTAATAATGTAGGGTCTAAGCCAATTGAAAGAAAACTTGCCTCATTTACTCTTCTCCATCCTAGTCAAGTGTTGGTTTCCTTTTAGGATGAGGTCTTTGTTATTGAATTCCCATTATTTGAGGTGATTGTTGTAAACACATTTTATATGCTCTTAATAGATATAGAGGTGGGTGAGGGTTGTTGAATGATGCTCATTAAGTAACTCAAGTTGAGCTCAATTGTGCAGAGCAAAGATATGTGAAGAGAGGGGATTTAGACTTCAAGAGGCAAGACTGCCTCTACTCTAAAGACTAGCGAGAAAGGGGTAACACCTATAGAGGTTTGAATTCTAGTGTGATAAGCCCATAAAGTGAATGGGATGTACAAGTGCTAATCTTGACCTAAAGTACTGACAACTTTGGTTAGTATTTTGTTGAGGGTTTTATTGGAGGCTTCTACCTATCCATTTGCTTATAGATGGTAAGGTGAGGAAAATCTTAAATTAAAGCCAAATGCATCACATAATCCTTGGACTTGCTTATTTTTGAAGGATTTACCATTATCAGTGATGATCTTATGAGTAATACTAAAGCTATAGATGATATGATAGTTGATAAAGTTGACAATATTTTCTTCCTTGGTCAAGATAAGATGAATATTTTCCACCCATTTGGTGAAATATTTAGTGGTTGTGATGATGGATCTATGCCACTACAAATAATGGGGGTTAATTTTCATAATGAGATGGAGCCCCCATTGAGAGAAAGACCAAAATTCCTTAGATAACTAGAGGCTATTGGCTGGTGCATGATGTAAATTATCATGTTGTTGACATTTAAGACACTTTTTTACATAATCACAATAGTCTTGGTTGAGGGTGGACCAATAGTATCCAAGGTGAATGATATATTTAGCAATTGCTAGGCCACAAAAGTATCCCCCACAAATCCCATCATGTGTTTCCTTGATGGCATGGGAAGCTTCATGGTTGTGTACGCAATGAAGAAGGAGACCGTCAAAACCACATTTGTAAAGGATTCCTCCTAGTATGGTGTAATAAGAGGTACTCTGAATAAAGGCCATTCGATCGTTCCTAAAGAGGTTGAGAGGAACGATGCCTAGGTTGAGGTAGTTAAGAGTTTGGTCATACCAAATGTCAGGGGGGAATTCCTCCACACTACAAATGGTAGAGAGATCAAATTGGTTATAGGAAGGAGTGGTAAGATGATTAATGGTGATAAATATTTTGGAATTGGAAGGCTAAGAATGGATCTAGGAAGCAAGGGAAGCCATCATATCTATGAATTTGTTGGTAGATTGAGGAACATATTAGACCAGGTAATGTTTGAATGATGCTAAGAGTTTGTCAACTAAAAGTTTATATTTTTTTAAGACATAATTCTTACATTGGTAGGATTCATTGACCTAGTTAACCATGCATTGGGAATTACCAAAGACATGGAATGTCTTAATTCCTAAGTCTAGAGTAGTTTGGAGACCTATCACTAGGGCTTCATACTCAACCATATTATTGGTGCATTCAAAGTCAAGTTTAAAGGAGAGAGGAAGGGTTTTTCCATCAAGGGGAATGGGAATAACTACAACACCCCCTACTTGTTGGAACTTTGAGCCATCAAAGAACATGGTCATTTAGTAGGTTATGCCATCTTATTGAAAAAGAGTTAGGATAGACTCATATGAAAAGGCAAGAGGAGGTGGTTGGTTGTTTGGTAAAGGAGCTTCAGCCAATTGGTCAATAATGACCTACCCTTTAATTGACTTCTGTAGGAGGAATTCAAGGTCAAATTTAGTTAGGAGCATGAGCCACTTAGGCATACATTGATTTTGGTATGGTTCGTAATGTATGTACTTGAAGGGGTTGGTATTAGTGATGACATACATTTTATGGTTAAGATGGTAGTGGTGGATTTTGGTGGCCATGAAGGTCAATGCTAAGCAGAGTTTCTTGATATGTGTATATCGAGTCTCATATTCTACAAACATGAGGCTAATGTAGTATACAACTTGTTCTTTATGTTATTCATCTCGGTGAGCCAAGATTGCCCCTAATGCATTTCTTGGGATTAAATTAAACATAATAATGAATGAAGCATTCAAATATGGTCATAAGAATAGTTAAGTGATCTTTTTGGAGTTTAGATTTCTTGATAAGGTCATCCACATAGTCTTCTACAATCTTATGGATGATATCATGGAAGATATAAGTCATGGCACATTGGTAGGTTTCATCAGTGTTTTTTAACCTGAAAGGTATGACTCTATAGAAAAATGTTCCCAAATGGGTGGTAAAGGTGATTTTGTGCTAATCTTCAAGAGTAATTAAGATCTGATTATAACCCAAAACCCATCCATGAGAGATAACATCTCATGTCCAGCTGTAAGATCAATAATTTAGTAAATGTTAGGTAGAGTAAAGTCATCCTTAAGGTAGGTGAGGTTAAGATCATGAAAGTCCACACAAATTCATAAACCCCCAGTGACTTTGGTGATAAGTATGATATTTAAGACCCCTAGTTTACATATAGGAGACGTTGAAGTTCTTCTTTGATGAGAAGGGCTATGAGATGATGCATGCATCAAAGTTTTTGTTTAAAACGCTTGGCATCATGATGAGTGATTATGTTATGGGTAAAAATGGTGGGGTCAATCTTTGGCATATCACTGTAAGACCAAGGAAATGATATGTTACGGTCTTGGAGGAAAGAGGAGAAGTCCCAAAGTTCCTCACATTCAGTGATTAGCCCAATTTGACAATGCAAGGTTTGTCTGAATTCCCAAATTGATATCCATGGTGAATTCATTTGACATGGTTAAGGCATCAAGAGGAAGGGACTTGTGGATATAAAAATACTTTGCACTGAGGTAGGTAAGAATGGAATCATCATCTTGATGTTGGATGGTGCTAATGGTAAGAGAATCATTCTCTACCATTTTAGGGTATATGATTGGAAGGACTTTGGTTTAGCCACCCTTTTGGCAGATGAGAGGGCCTAAAATAATGATATTGACTATAAAATAAATTTAGGGGGGATGATGTCAAGATCTTCAAGTGAGGAAAGTGGTTGGGTTGGTGAGGATGGGATATCTCCTTCTATGGTGGCAATGGGTTTGGGTGAATTGGTAGGTTCTTCAGGTGGTTCATACCCAAGGCTAAATGACTCATGAGGTTGAAATTTTTTGATATGGGGTAACTCATGAGGCCCTTGTTTATAGTGATTAAGGCCAAATTCTTTCCAATCATATATATGAAGATACAACTTAGCAAACTCTAGTTGGCTAAGATAGGAAACGTTAGAGGTAAATGGTTGGATGGATGAAGTAGTGGTAGGGTCTAAAAGTGGTCGATCAAGTCCCCCATAAATGAATTTTTTTTTATGGTTAGGGAGCCCAAAAGGGATGATGGTTCCAATGTTAGGGTCATATAAAGGGTCATGTCTGAGATTCCCATATTCTTGGGGAGTAGAGAAGGCATCTAGGGTTAAGATTCTATATTACCCAAGGGAAAGATGTTGGAATGTGGTTTCCATGGGGTTCTATATAGGAATCTAAGAAGGGATAGATGAACTAGTAGAAGCTTCATAAAAATTTGGTGTGGAAGTGTGATGGGTTTTGATTGGTGGGGTTGTGTTGTTATAAGATGGTTGTGAGGTGGATGAAGGAGGAATAAGGATGTCATTAGGCTGATATGTCATATTACAAGATGTGAAAGGGTTAGGGTCATCCTAGATAGTCACAACTTGGCCTTCATGCTCAAATTTATCACATCAATGTAAGGTGGAAGGGACACAACTCATGGCATGAATCTAAGGGCACCTAAATAAAACTTTGTATTGTAATTATCCTTTTACAACATAAAAAAGATCAGGAATGGTATGGGGCCTACATAGATATGGAGGACAACTATGTCCAAGGTAGTAGCCATAGTATCATTAGAAGAATGAAGGACTATTTGATTTTAGACATGATGTAGATGGGTAAGTGTATCTGGTCATGGACATGGGAGGAGATAATATTGATGTTGTATCCTCCATCAATAATCATCCTCTTTTGATGTGGGTTTGATTATTGTATGCCGTAATGAAGAGGGGGGGTCAGGATCCTCCAGATGAATATAAAATATTTTTGAATCTTTGAAGGTGATAAGGTTAGAATTTTAAAGGGAACCAACAAAGGTGGATAGAGTTTGAGGGTCATTGGGTTGGACCTTGATGGATTTCAAGGCTTCTATGAGTGTTTGGCAATGATGGGGAGAGGTAGACATTAACTCATATAAGCTCTTTTTTGTTGGAGTTTGGTGAAGCTACTTGAGGATAGATTTTCAGATGGATATTGCATATGGGTTAGGGTATGAAGGGTTAAATGGAGAGGCACCTAATATAAACACATTGGGTTTGTTTGAAGATAGAGATGGTTGGGTATTATTTGCTTAGGATTTTGGGGAGGGGTAAGTCCAAGGAATGGATATCTTAGTCTTCCCTTTATCCTTATGTTGGGCCCAAGATCAAGTAACCATGTGAATAATGTGGATAAGGGGGTTTTTTGGATTAGGTGGTCACTTTGGTTCCTCCTCTTTACTTTTGGATGAGACTAAAGACTAGATGGATTGAGTTGGTGGTTAGATTGGTAATGGGGATGAAGGATGTTTTTTTGATAATAGATCATCATCTTCATACAGGCTATGAACAAGTGCTTGGAGAGATTTATAATTTTTTGTGTCATGTCCTAGTGCCCTGTGGTATGCACATATCAATTTATCATTGAACAAAGAGGGTTTGGTATGTAAAGGGTCAAAGGGTTTGATTGGTGGTAAGCTCAATAAAGAAGTTCATGATAACTACTAGAGAATGGTTAAGTAAGATTTCACTAAAGATGGTAAAGGTTTAACAATTTTTATTTTGGGTGTTGAAGTAGAAGGTTATGTGGACATATATTTTCTAGTAGGTGTCTTAGATAAAGTGGTTTTGGTTTAGGCAAGATAGTTGACGAGCTAGAGGTAGAGGAGGGCAAGGTAGGTAACTTAGGATTTATCGATGTAGTGAGGAAAGGTGTCTTAGAAAGCAAATATGAAGGTGTGACCAATAAAGGTGGTGGGGTTTTGGTAAAAATTATGGACTTCATGTTCAAGGTAGAGGGATGAGGACCAAAAATGGAGGGAAAGGTTTAGGGAGGTAAAATTCAAGGTTTTGGGCCTTTTTGTGGTTTTACTTCTTTGGTTGTTTTAGTTGTTGGTTTTGGAGGGGATTTGGTCACTTTAGTTGTCTTGGTGGGTTTAGTTGTTTGAAGGTTGATTAATTTGGATGAGGTTTTGGTTGGTTGGGTGGAGGTTTTAGTTGGTTTAGAAGGGCTAGGTTGGTCTGTCAAAGAAGGGGTTAGAATTTCTAGTTTTGTTCTCTTACCTTTATCTTGACCTCTCATAGAAGGTTATAAAATCAGAGGTTGGGTAGATGAAGTCATATTTTCTTGTGAGATATATTTTAAAGAGGGGGTCAATGGTTATAAGATTGGGGAGGTAGGTGTGGTATCTTCCAACAGAGGTGTGGCTATGGTGGCTTCCTTTGTTTGGGTGTTCAAAGGAATAGAAGGCAATTTTTTTCTTCCATTAGGGGAATGGGGAAAGAGGTGGTTAAGGTAATGTTTTCTTCAACAATGGGTTCATCAGCAACCACATTAATAGTTTGTGCTTCATGACATGGGTCTAGTTTATTATCATTGTAAGGGGTAGAAGGAGCATGATTAGGAAAAAGCTTATGTAATATGTCAAGGGCCTGGTTCAATGGTGTATGAGGATTTTCCAACTTAAGCTCCCCCTTATCAATGAGGGATTGGACAAGGTATTTGAAGGTGTTTTACGTATTGATGTCATGTATTACGACTCAATGAAAGGCACAATGGTCATTTTCATTAAACCAACCCAGTATGGGTTGAGAAGCATCAAACTATTAGGGTGGTTTAATTGGTGGAAGTTGGATGATATTATTTTTTAGTAACTTTTCCAAAATAGAAGGGTAGGGCTCCCCAAGTGGATTTAATTGCTTATGATTGTTCCAAGTTTGGTTCCTTTGGTTTTAGTTTGAATAATTAGAGGAGTTATAGGTTTGGTTTTTTGAGTTTTGTTGGTTGGTAGATGGTGGTGGTGCGGCTTTGAGGACAATGGCATTGGTGGTTGCTTTGTTTTTAGTGTTACAATCAGTTTGGTTGTTTGGTTTAGAATAAAAGGGCTCATTGGGTTTTTCAGTTGAGTTTTTTCTCTTCAACTTTAACCTTCTTTCATCAATGGCTTTGTTCTCTAGTTTGTGAGCCATGGTAAAAGCTTCATCAAAGGTCTAAAATCTTTGGACAAGGAAATATGTTTTGCACATGCTTGGGTGAAGAGCTCTATAATCTCAAATTGAGGTAATGAAAAGAAAAGTTGGTTGATTAGGCTCTTTCAATAAGACACAAAATCAACAATAGATTCATCTTCTAATTATTGAATGGAGTAGAGGTCAGTAATAGAATTTTTCTTGGATATATTGATCAAAAAGTGATCCAAGAAGTTTTGGGTTAATTGGATGAAAGAGAGGATGGAATGTTTGGGTATGGCACTATATGAATCCAATGTTGGTCCAGATAATGGCATAGGAAAGGTATAGAGGAAAAGAGCATCATCATGGGCAATAAAGTAGCATGAATGCCTAAATGCTCTTAAAAATTATTGAGGGTCTTCCTTACTATTAAACTTAGTAAATTTTAGGAGTTCTCATTAGGCCAGATAAGGTCTGATGGGGACCAAAGAGTGAATAGGCTCATTGAAAATTTGATCATAAGGTAAAAGATTATGGAATTTGAATATGGATGACTTAAAGGTAGTCAACTTATCCATGATCAACTTCATGAAATCTATTTGAGGTTATTGGGATAAGTAGTTATATGGTATGTTTTGTTGAGGTTGGTAAATGTGTGAATAACTTGTAGATGGTTGAGGTGACTCCACATATTGGTATGTGGTCCTTGGGGGTTGGGTGGAAGATATATATTTATATGTGGATGTTAATTGTTGGGTAGAGGTGGGTGGTTGGGTAGAGGGAATATTCTCTTGTGGGCTATGGAGATAACTAAATGTCATTTATTGGGTAGGAGTGGTAGTTGAGTTAGTGGTCGATAGAAGGGTGGTGACCCTTGTGCTAATTGATGGTAACATGGAGGGTATGGACACCATAAGGCTTGTAAGAAAGTATAATTTGATGGATTAGAGGTAACTAGAGGAAGATGGGTGGCACTAGAGGTAGGCACTCCTATTATGAGGGAGTGATTAGTAGGAGGCGTAAGGGCAGTGGTAGTTTGGGTTGGTGGGTTAGTTTCAAGGGAGTTGTTAGTTGATGATAACATTGGGCAACTAAAGGTTGAGTAGTTTCATAGTAGTGCAGATATTACCCATGAGGTGGAGAGGCATGCCATAAGGTAGATCTATGGGTGGGGCGAAAACTAGGATTTGGTAAGATGTGGTTCTTAGGTAGTGTTATAAGGCTGCATAATTATTTTTTAGGAAAGCAAAAAAAATTGCATCTCCTGGGACTACCCAAGTAGGACTTCCTAGAGAGTGAGGGGAGTATGTGGGTTTATAAATATGTTCCATGGATGAAGAGGTGGAAGTTGGTGATGGTTGATTTGGTGATGGGTTTTATTCTTCAAGGTCTTTTTATTGTTAACGAGTGAGAACCATATGAGAAGATAGGAAAAGGGTGATATGTTCTCACACATAAAACAAAGATAAATAAAAATACTCAAGGCAAATAGTGCATTCACTAGGAGTATGTTAATTCTTAGGATTCTTTTTAATCTCTCTTTTGGCTTATGCCTTAGAAAAGTGTGAAGAGGAAATTGACTTGAATAGGTCCTAAACAAGGTAGTTTATGTTTGGTTTTGTGTTATATTTAGGCACTCAATAAAAGTTTGTATTGGTCTAAGTACATGGCCTAGTACTTGTGGATTTCTTCCCTTACATTTCAATATTATAGCCAGTGCGGGTGCTTAGCCAATATGTACTAGTTTCTAGAGTTTATACTTAACTAGAAAATTGAGTTGGTTATCCCCTTGGTAATTAAATCCAAGTAAGATAATCTAGAAAGGGTAAGGTGATCCAATAGGTGATAAAATACTAGTCGAGCCTTATCTCAAGTGTGTTTTGATGTTTTTTTGTGCAAGTGGTTTGGTTCATGTAACATTTTTGAACTATGATTAATTCATAATGTTTTTAATTAAACTAGGTGAGCTAAAATCAAGCAAACAATCAATGGATGCACTCAATTTTTACCAAAAGAAATTTTTTGATTTCTTTTAATGAATACAAGAACAATTAAAATTCATGTAAATTCAACATGAAAATGCAATCCTAATCCTAGGATGAATACTCTTTTCTTTCTTTTTAGAAATGCAATAAAATTTAATTTTCTAAAAAAAATGCAGCTATTTTTTTTTTTTGTAAAGAAAGAAGCTTAATTTTATAAGAATTAAACTAAATGAATTTCAATAATTAAATTATAAATTTCCTAAAACATCTAAGAACCCAATAAAACTCAAGGGTCCTGCTAGGCGTGCCAAAATATTTTTATCTAATTTTTGCTTTTTCTTAAGTGTGAAAAGAAGAAACTAGTTAAGAAGGGTGTGTGGAAGAATACATGTTGATTACGTGCATGTTGAATCTATAATTTGTGATAACTCATTTTTTGATAGGTAATAATAACCTATAAAAATAAATCACTACCATAAAACTTGTTGGTTAGACAAGTAGTTGGGTGGATTGCCTAGCATGAGCTAGATCCTAGAAGTGAAAGCTTTCTAGGAAGCTGTTAATCCACCTTATTTTAACACTTAATTTTGTGAATAATAAATAAATATACTTGAATTTAAAATAGAAATTAAATATAATTAAATAACAAAAAATAACTAAATTAAGACAAGAAATTTAAGTGCTTTTAAAATAATGACTAAATAGAGTAACTAATGTTGAAAATTAGTCAAGACAAGGCTATGGTTTTGGTTTGGAAATTTAACAAGGGATTTAAGAAAGGTGGTTTGGTTGGTTGATAAATGGTTAAGGCAATAAAAAATTAAATATTAAAATGTGATAAATGGGTGAATGTTTGATGAGGTAAGAAGGTAAGTAGTTAAGATGGCAAAAGGGAAAGAGGATAAGGAGGTTAAAAGTGGCAAAGGTGTGAATAGATAAAAGATGGAAAGGGAGAAAATGGATTGAGATAATGAAATTACAAAGGGATAAAATGGATAAGTGGGGATGAAAAGATTAAAATAAAAGAGGATGATAAAATTAAATTGAAGAAACAAAATCAAATGTTACCTTCCAAGCTTGAAGAAGAATGTTGTTGTTGTTGATGATGTTATTGAAGATGTCTTGAGGCAATTTTGGCAGAGCTTCATTGCTTTAAATTATTTTCCTCCAAGATGTGGATGACCTCCAAAATATTATCTCCTTCAAATACCTAAAATAGGATGTTAATAACCATATACTAACTTCCAAATTAACCTTGGGTGAATGAGAGGGGGTATTTATAGCATTTGTTGTGAAGAATCATGCCAAAAGAGGGAATAGTATAAGTATGACACCATTTTCCGTGTGACGCATGAATGAGTCAAAATATGAGGTTGGTGGGATTACCACCTTGATCATGACTCTCAAATTTATGTTGGTGTGTTTCTCGTCTTTCACATGAATCCAATTTTGAATGGGAATCATGCACATGGGTCTAAATGAGTCCAAAGACTTTTCAACACCCTTTCTTGTCTTCATCCAAGCACTTAAAGAGATGACCCATAAAATTTGACACCATTTTCTATGTGTTTCATGAATAAATCAAAATATGGGGTTGGTGGTATTCCCACCTTGATCATGGGTCTCCCATTTGGGTTGGTGTGTCTCCCACCTTGCACATGAATCTAATTTTGAATGGGAATCATGCACATGGGTCTAAATGAGGCCAAAAAAAATTTCACCACCCTTTATTTTATTCATACAATCACTTTAAGATATGGCACACAAAATATGGTGCCATTTTCTATGTGGGTACATGAATGAGTCAAAACATGAGGGTGGTGGGATTCCCACCTTGATCATGGGTCTCCCATTTGGGTTAAAAAGTCAAAAATAGGTGCCCTTTATCTTTTCTAAAGCACTAAAGAGGTAGGTATCTCATTTTAAAGGCCAATTTCATGTGTGAAGGAAAAATACATGTTTAGTGATGGCCCCTTATGTTTAAATTCACCATATTTAAAGGGGGGACCCTTGTGATGCTTAAATAAGGTCATTAAGCATCTTGGAAAAGGGTCCCAGGTGGGGTATGATGTCCCACCTAAAGCCACCTCACTTCTAAACCATGTCATTTCCATATCACCTTTCATGTCACATACCATTTCATTTGCCATGTCATCATGATTAGTGATAGTGGGTCCCATAGTGAATAGTGAATAGTACTTTCAAATAGTATTTTTGAATATTACTATGTGGAAAGGAGAATAGTAATTTGGATAGGTTAAGAGGGGTTGGTTAAGGGTTAATAAGGTTTAGGGGATCCTTAGGGGGTCCTAAGGCATTTAATCATCAAAAAATGTAAGTTTATAATTTTCTAGTGTCTACAGAGTTGACCTCAAGATGAATCGATCACTATCTACATAGTCCTATAAGGATCTCAAGTCATAGTAATTATTCCCATATAAAAGGTGGTGAGATCTGACCAAGTAGCAAAAAAAATTAAAATTAAGGAAAATGATAATAGTAATGACAAGATGATGCAATAATGCATGGTAAAAGGTGTTGTTCTTAATTTTCCCATAGGTGGTTATAATTAGGAAACAACGACATAGGTTGGTGATACTAATTTTCCCATAGGAGGTTATAATTAGTAACACTAGGTGGTGCATTGATTTTCCTAAAGGTGGTTATAATCAGTGGCACCAATCAAGCTTAAATGAAAAATGTAATTTTTAGATCCACTATCACACTACCTTCATATACTACCATATAAACATGAAATTTTGAAACTGCTAAAATTGGATCAAAATCCCCTCACGAAAGTGTGCCATAAGAGCTAGAAAAACCAAGGTCAAAAGGGCTAGGTAGGGAGGGTTAAAAACACTTTTCTTAGTAATAAAGGTATGGTAAAATGGCATATGGTATGTTATTATTCAAATATGGTGATGTTATGAGAATTGGTTATAATGGTAAGAGGGTTTCTCCCAAATGATAATGTAACATAAATGGTAGGGTTGGAAACAATAGCAAGGTGAATAGAAATGAAAAATCCAAGGTAAATAGTTTTGTCAAGGTAAATGGAAAATGGAAATGACTAGGTAAATGACAAGGCAAATTTTTCTATTATTGTTGATGATGTGGAGGTGCATGTCCTGATTAGCATATGATACAACCAAAATAGTCGATCATGTAAATTGCAAGCCCACACCTCTTCTAAATAGTTTCTTTATCAAGAACCTATTGCATATTTGGACTCCAATAATGTTATTTTTATCTTCTTTGGTCATTGATTATGTTTCCTTCAAATGTCGAAACAAGATGTCTTTATAACCTCTATAAAAAAAAGTGTGGCCACGGATGGTATACTTAGATAAATATTAGATGATAGGTCTGATTTAGAAATGTAAAGGTAGATGCTAATGAAATGTATAATGGTTAGGAAATAATTAAATATTGGGATTTTCAAGCACACATAATTTTGTTGATTCTAGATTTGACATAATTTTGGTTGTGGTGGGACTGAAGACTTCTAAATTTGCTCTTGATAAGACCACCATATTTGTTTGGACCTGAGAGTAACTACTATCTAATTAGGCTATATATTAGAAGCTATATTTATGTTATATTTAATAATGTATTCATCAATAAGTAAAGAACTATTGTGCTTAGATATTAATTCCTTGATGAGGTTTTCACCAATTAAGTTGTCTTGATTATCCCATAGCACCTCCAAGAAGGTTTCATTATGGAACGTTGACTTTTGACTTTGATTATCTTCTAGCACCTAAAATAAGGTTTCAGTAGAATATCTTGAGTTTAGAAATTGATTGTCCACTAGTGCCTCTGAAAAGGTTTCACTAGGAGATTTTTCTTCTTCTACATGAATGTGGTCTTGTCCCCCTAATATTATTCAACTGATATGTCACCATTGATGCAGTTCAAGAAGGTATGATTCCATAAGTCCCAATCAACACTTGTGGGAGGTAGAATGTCAATATAATGTCTAGGTAGGTTGGTAGTAATGGCATGTATAATGGTAATGGAATGAGAAAAGGAAACACAATCCTCATAGAAGATACTAAAACTTATGTCAAAGCTGAAGTAATCATCCTTGAAAACCATGAAATGATCATAAATATATTAAAATTGATCTATAAATCATGTATAACCAATATTTTAACAACCACAAATGTATTCTAATTTTGACGCTGAGTCTAATTTAAAGGAGTCTAATTATGATCTTGAGACTAATGTTGATTCTACTTCTGATGTTAAATCTAATGTTTATTCTACTTGTGATGCTAAATTTGATGTTGATTCAAAAAAATAACCTAAATTTAATGTTGATTCTTCATCTAAGGTGGATGTTGCTACAATGATGTATTTTTGAGTGTTTGGTACTAGATAAGTAACGGCCTATGATGGAATAATCATCTTCATAGAGACTAGTTTTTCAAAGTGAGACTCCTCAATGAGGGGAAAATTTTCAAGAGATAACTCCATAGAGACTAGTTTTTCAAAGGGAGGCTCTTTAAAAATAGGATAATGGTTGAGATAATGATTTTCCAAAATGTAGTTATAATCATTAAGAAGTAACTTAGAAAAGACTAGTTTTTTAGAGTGAGACTCCTTGATAATGGGTAAAATATCAAAAGATGATTCATAATAGGTTGACTTGTCAAAAATAGTTGTTTCAACAAAAACATTTTGGATTGGTTGGGCCTCTTGGCCTTGGTTTACAAGTATTTTTGAATGCATATTGGTCTTTGAATGATTGGCTCTATTTGAGAGGTACTAATTATCTTTGTTGTGTTTCAATGATCAAAATGGATTTTCTAAAATGGGGGAAGGTTGGCACTAGATTGACTGGTTGCTAATCTAGGATGGTAACTGTGACCCATCGAGTTATGATTGCACAACCTTATTGGGAAAATGAGATAATATACTTGGAAGGCCTTGGAATGGTAATAGTAGGGTGTTACGAAGCTAGGTTGCTATTGTGAGCCAAAGGATGAGGTCTTGTAATAGTGATGGTATGATATTTTGATGTTTGGTTACTATCACAAGCCAAAATATGAGGTCTTGAAATGGTAATGGTAGGGCATTATGGAGCTTGGTTATTCACACAAGCCAAAGGATGAGGTCCTAAAATGGTAATGGTATGGCATTGTGAAGCTTTATTGTTATCATGATCTAAAGGATGAGGTATTGGTATAGTGATGGTAGGGTGTTATGAAGCTTGGTTGCTATCACAAGCCAAAGGATGAGGTCCTAAAATGGTAATCCTTAGATGTAGTGGAGCTTGGTTGCTATTGTAATCTAAAGGACAAGGGACAAAAATGGTAATGGTAGGGCATTGAAAATCTTGTTTGCTTGATCAAGCCAAATGATGAGGTCCTAGAATGGTAATGGTAGGGAACTGTAAAGTTTGGTTGTTATCATGAGCCAAAGGATGAGGTCTTAGAATAGTGATGGTCGGGCATTACAAAGCTTGGTTGCTATTGCAAACCAAAGGATGAGGTCCTAGAATTGTAATCCCTAGATGTTATAGAGTTTGGTGGCTCTCATAGTCTAAATAAGTGTTAATGGTATAAGTGAAGGATTAAGTACTATGAGTGGTAAAAGGGAAAAATTGTATGTTAACCGACCCAAAGAAGGTATCACCACATGTTGCTTTTGAAGATCTTGTCTTCATTCCTCAAATTAAGTATTGTAAGGAGGATAAGGATCCATCTAACAAAACATCCCATCACCATAAGGGTCTTTGTGAGACCACATTATCATAACTTGGATTGTACATGGATAGACTATGAATGTAATGAGACATATCCAAATCAATGGTGAACATTTCACAAAAAGGCCTAGAGTTCTACAAACTCTAAAAAATAAGGTCCAAAGGACAAATATTTCAAACATAGTCTAACTTGGTAAAAAAAAGTGGAGATATATTTCCAAAATGGTATGTGCTAAAACTTGGTCTAAAATAGTCAAATGTCAAATGTCTAACATTAAATGTCTTACACAAAAAGGTCAAGTGGATGAATAAAAGCTAGAATTCCAAACTCTAGGTATAAAGTTTTTCAAACAAGTCTAATATAAATAAAACAAAAGTTTTTTGGTATTTTAGATAAGGAACAAAATCTAGGCTCAAAACAAACATGTGCTAGGTCTTTTGGAAAAGGCACAAAAGCTAGATTTAAACAAAACAAGGTAGGAGATTTATTTTTACAAATTTGAACACTTTGGAATAAATTAGGCATTCTGATTTTTACATGAACTTGGTTAATTGGTATAAGGCATGAAATAATAGTAATATATAAGATAGGCTATTTCTCCCAAATCTAGGCACAAACAATAGTTTTCAAATTGAATAAATAACTAACCTAAGTTACACAACCCAAAAGAAAAAGATCAATGTCTAGGCCAAAATTACATAAGGCATAGGCAAAAATCAATCAATGTTTGAATTTAAACTTTTCAAGGTTAATTTTGAAATCAACTTATAAAACTAGGCTTATTTAAACAAATAACTAGCTAGACAAGAATGAAATGGCATAACGGCACTAGGTATAGATCTAATAGGCACACATGACTTTGGTTTTGAAATGGGAATTTGGACACAAGGTAACCAAATATTTGAAATGATTTTGAGCAATGTAACAATGTTATCATGCTCTAAATATGTGATCAATAATGTGTGTCAATACTCTAAGGCACAAGATTTGAAATGAATTAGGCAGCATAATGATACCCTTTTCAATCAAATGACAAACACACACAAAGGTTGATAAAAAGACAAAAGCACATGCACAATGTCAAATGGGTAGTATAACACTTCCTTAAACAAAAAAGTGATGTATTAACAAGTCTTATTTTGATGCATTATAAAAAACAAAATATTTTAGACTTAAAACCATGCAAGAAAGTATAAAATTATATAAACACCTAATTGTAACATCCTAAATCTTAAAAATGACAAGGGTACATAATAATATTGAATTATATCAATATAATCATTCTTTAGAGGATTTTATTTGTTAATCCAAAAAGTAAAAGTGCATGAAAAATAGGGTTTTTATGCCCCCTCTTCTCTCAAGAGTTTGTACTGTGACATAGATCTTTAGGATACTCACCCTACATCAATAGTATGTCTGTGACAAGTGGGGCTCTAAAATATAATTTTTTGCTCATTTAGAGATGGTCCCAAATGTGGCTAACAAAAGAGATGCTCACATCAATTGGATTTATGTCAACTAGCTTATTGTGAAAAGGTCTTATCCTTTTCACAACTACTACATCTGTCACTTCCTTAGGGTAGTGAGATTTTTTATTTGATCATACATTCTGAGCATAGAAATCGCTAATGGAGGTAGTTTAACCACTCAAACTACCATCCCAACAATTCACCAACTCAATTTATATATCCCATCATACAGTGGGGTTAAAAAAATGCTAGGAAATGAATTCTCAGCTCAACGCTTCCCTAAAGAACCTATGAAGAGCGATGAACTCTCACTTGCAAGCCAAAATGCATAAAAATAAAGACAAGTGAAAAGAGTTTATGGTCATTTTGGGGTTACCCAAACCATACAGATTTTGGGAGATTTCTTTTTGTGCTTTTGGACTAAAGAAACCAAGGTAACTAATGAGCATTTTTGGTCACTTGAGTTCCCTAAAGGGGATGGGGAGAGAGTATACATGCATCACTTAGTTTTATAGAAACAAACAACTTTCAACAAATATGTATAAAATGAATAACTCTTAGGAGTATTTAATTAAGTGTGAAAGTTCATTTTATTACACAAAAACAAAGTATGTTTTGAAATTTGAGCCCTTCGCATTAGTTTTTTGAAAAATTTGCAAAAAACTTCAAAAATAACTGAGTCATGAAAATAACTAAGTTCATTTCAAGCACTAGAGACAAAGCATGAAAGATTTAATCATGTTCAAACTTGGCTTTTTCCACCTAAAGACCTACAAATTGTTATAGGTTTACCTACTTAGAAGCCCAAAATCAAGTGAGAAAATAATATTTTGAAATGAACTCTCATTTTTTTCTCTTTTTCTACCTCAAAGAGATCAATGTCGATCCATGCAGGGATCAATGTTGGTCCACAAAGATCAACATTGGTCAATCCACACAAGGACCAATGTCAACCCATGGGGATCGATGCCAATCCACATGGATAAACATTAGTAAAAAATCTACATGATTGATGCTGATATGGGAAAATTGACATTGGTCTCTATCAAATTTTAAAATAAACTGGCATTGGTTCCTGCAACATATGTGTTGCTAAAAATAGAAATACATGAAAAATGAATTAAAAACTCAAATTTTGATTATTTTAAAGCATCCATTAGAAAAACTAAAAGTAACATATTAATATCCTTAGTTAAATGGGATGTTTAGCATCCTAGCAGGTGTGCCAACATGTGAACTAGGAATTTGATATAGAGGGGAGGTTAGTCTTGTGTTAGTCTCATAAAACTAATGAAATGAACACACTAAAATCCTAACACCTCTAGTCTAGATATTATGGAGAACTTAGGTAACAAAAAATAAATGAAATCACAACAAAAACATAAAAAAGAACAAATCTTTTACCTTGAGAGTTCTAAATGGCTTTGTTGAATGACTTTCTCGGCTTGTGCATCAAAAAGTCTTTGAGAATGTAGGTTGCTTACCTCCTTCTCTCCTTGACACCTTAACTTGTGATTGCTTGGCTAAAGAATTTTCCATGATAACACTACTTGAAAATCTTGTTGAAGATATTTGTGCATAATAACTTTTCACCAAAATAACTTATGGTTAAATATGCAAGGCCTTGTATTTATATCCTTCAGAACTAACTCTCACCCAAGGTGTTCAAGGTTGAGTTTAGGCTTGAAATGGGTTAAAACTAAACCTAGTTAAGCTAAAATTAACTCTAGTTGAGTTAATAGTTTTCAAGTAATTATAATTTACAATTACTAGGGATGGCTCTCAAATTAGATATTTTAGGATATTTTCAAAGAGCTTGACAACTCATAAAGGTAATGATGAAAGGCTAGGATATTTTGATTTTTGAATTTTTTTTAGATGATCATTAATTACAAATGGATAACTCAACTAGGCATTTAATCTTGTTTAATTTATTGATTTATTTTTATTAGCCTTTTAACTCTTTCAAGATTTGATTAAGTTTACAAGTTCCCCACTTAATAGGTTCATAGGCCAAATTAACAGTTGTGATGTTACAAGGTGATTAGGGATGAATCCGTGAGAGGTTCTTTTTACATATGATAGAATACCCCAATTAGGGATGCCTAAACATGATTATGAGCTTTGATGAATGATTCACAAGAAATTTTTAGAGGTTTAGTGATTCCTATGCTTAATTTGTAGTGGTTGGTGGGACTTAGTCTGAAGTCCAATTAGAAGCCAATTGTGGCCAATTTTAGGTGTCTACACATAAGAGTATGTTGGATTATATAGTTGGGGATGATTTTGATAATTAATAATGGCTACCAATGCCCAGAAAACTTATAATTAGATCATATCAAATACATGGTTATACCATAACATAGTTGAGGGTAAGCTCAAGTAGTGGCTGGAGGAAGGCAAAAATTTGAATATTTGAGGAACCATTTATTTGTTTCTCATAGATAAATTTAGACCATGTATTATAATATATATGTACTTGTTAAACAATTTATATGGGTTTTATAACATCACTTATATACATGAGGCATGGGTACCCTCTTTAGACATCATTCTAACTTCTAATAAAATTATGGTACTTGGGGAGATTATCAGTGTCTATCTCAGGGAACAAATGTTCAAAGTTGATGAAAGGCCACCTGATGGAAATTTTTACATGATGTCTTATGTATTAGATGCAATTAGGTAACAATGCACATAACCTATGGATAACCCTAGGATCCATATGTAAAATATGTAAACAATAGATTCTTTGATGACTTTTCCCTAACACATGTTTGCATATTTAGGAGGGAAATAAATAAAATTGTAAAATAAATATACCCATTGTGTAACAATCCATTTATGGGTGTTCCATGCCCAATCATTTTAATAATAAAAGAATAAACATTGTGAAGATGGGAGACTATTGGTACTATTCTGACTGCATTGTAATTAAGATAGAGGTAACTAGGAATCCTCCTCTAAATCTACCTCATTTTGATCCTAACAAAGAATCAACATAAGAGATATATTTTTAGATATATAACAATGTAGATGAGGATTCCAAGCACTAAGGGTATTATCATAATACCCCTCTAAAAAATTGGCCAAATGCAATATTCACTGAGGAGGCACCTAAATTTAATTGGGAAGATTAAATCCC
The DNA here is from genome assembly GCA_037957365.1 of Torreya grandis. Taxonomy (NCBI): domain Eukaryota; kingdom Viridiplantae; phylum Streptophyta; class Pinopsida; order Cupressales; family Taxaceae; genus Torreya; species Torreya grandis. Next base: position 1,387,674 of record JARHVA010002541.1, on the reverse strand, counting down.
ACTATGTTTTAGATCAAGAACAATATTAAGATTAGGATCCAAAAAACAAAATGAGTCAATACCTCAATTACCTTATAAATAAGGTATTCCACATTCTCTATGGACATAAGAGTTTTGAACATGACCAATTTTTTTCAATGTTATAAATGGTTTTGAGTTTTATAATTAGATGAGAAGGCATAATATGCCAATGGTAGTATCCCAAGAAATCCAATGTGATCATTCAATCACAATAAAACAAGAAAATAAGATAGTTGAAGAGGAAAAAAAAGATGCATTCCATCAATGGCCCTAGCCACAAGTTTAATTATCATAAGAGCATGGTCATCCTCCCTCTCTACAACAAAAAAAAGTTGGTGTATTAGAAGAAGGTTCCTCTCAATGGGAGATGGATCCACATATTATGAATAACATTATTAATGGAATTATAAAACCTCAACCAATAACTATAGTATGTTTACCCTAGAATGATTGTAAGGACTTCACCTTCTTCAAGTGGATAAGCAATAACAATCTCTTTGATACCCTTACCTCCCTTAACCATAGTTCAACAAGTAAGTCTTCTTGAATTATTTTAGATCTCTTTGGTTACTCTTCCACCTACATTTCTAACTTTGATACCTCCAAAATCTCCATCAATAATACCTATAGTCATAGTACCTTCACCTCCACCTTCCACTAGTATAGCTCCTAAGATTTCCTCTCCACTTTCTATAGGTCAGGGTCCCATTTCCATCCACCCACCCATTGTAACTTAAAAAATAAATCCCATAAATCCTCATGTATCTCCTTAAAATGTGTCACTAGAATAAAGACCTACTAAAACCCCACTTACTAAAAGGGGTCCTCTATATGCTGGATTAGAGGAGGAAAATGAGGAACCAAAAGAAAAAGTAAAATAAATGGAAGTTATCCAAGTGGATGATAGTGACAATGAAAAGGAATGGGAAATTGAAGAAGATTGGGTATCTAGAAAAGAAATAACACTTGGAAAAGAAATGAAATTTTTTGAGGAAAGAGATGTAGAGGAATCTAGAGATACTAAATGCAGAAGTTGAAGGACACGTGGAATAAGAAAAGTATGTATCAGCATCTAATGAATTATTAATGGAAGATAAAACACTAGATTTCAATTTAGAATCTATGTTAAAAGAAACCCCTAATATGGGACTTACTAATGTTCTTGAAACCATAACTCCAAGTTCCCCCCTGAAGTTATGGTTACAGAATCATCCACTTCAATAGATACATCACCTACAAGCTAAAGCATAGATATTCTTATTAAATAATAAATGTTATATTTGAATAATGTATTATCTTCCCTCACTTCTTCAATTACAATTGTGGATTCTCACATGGTCAATTTGTCATTTTCTAATTTAACTATTATGCCTCTTTCTCTATTTGAATCCTTCTAGAAATATTGTAAAAAAACCAAGTCATTGTATGCCCACACTTGTATCAATCAAATTGGGCCAAAAACCTCTAATAATTTTGATTCTTTAATTCCATCCACCACAGTTAGATCCCTAGACCCTAAAAATAAGGTTTGTTTTGAGGATTGGGTGTCTATTTCCATTTTTGACCCCTAATCACCACCTAGGCTATTCACCCAGCTAGACTTATCTATTCTCCACTCTACTCAAACTGAGTCTTTTATAATTACTATCACAATAAATATGGGGTAGATGAAATATGTGGTGGAGAATACACCCTAGATGAGTATCTTAGATTGGAATAAGGTCACTCCTACACTTCCTCAATTTCCTAACCAAATAAGTGCCTCCATGTTGCCACCAGTTTTCATTCCACCACTCTAAATACCACTCAATCTGAGGAGTGAGGAAAACTCCTTATCCTTACATGGGTCAAGGAGTCTCATGAGAGGAAGAAAAATAGGATGGGCCTGGTCCTTATAGAATTACCTACAATAAACATTCATTTATTACAAGAAAATTGTTATTCAAAAGGTCAAGAAGAGGAAGGGAGTATATAGAAACATAGGGGAAGAAATAATTTTGGAACAAAGATAAAATATATTCCCCTTAGCCAAAAACTAGAAGAAGAATCCTAATGACCCCACTAAATATATAAAGTGTTTTTCTTCTTTTTTGGATACAATAAGGGAGGCAATGAAAAATGTATAGAATCTAGGAGCAAGCCAAATAATTTTTTTTATTTATCTTCCTAATAAATTATGGAAAACATCCAAAGTGCAGCCACAAGGTTGTACAATATTTTAAATACAATTAAGACTTCTATGGTTGAGTCCTAGCTTGAATGGGGGAAGGTGATAAAATTTTAGAACCAATTGAAATAACTTGAAAAGAGGCTCAAATTTTTGGTTCAATGCGTAAATATTAGTGCATATAATCATTTGAAATTTATGACTCCCTAGGATGCATCTTGGGCTTTAAATTATGTGATTCCAAATAGGGATGGTACCTTCAATTAGCATACACAGATGAAAGTTTTTTCAACATAACTCATAGGCTAGGATAATGAGGCCATAGAGATATTAAAAGACATGAGGGTCATATGTGTGATAACCTCCATAGGGTAGTTAAATAGGCCCAATTTTTAATCACTTCTCAAAGCAATTACTGAAAGCTTTATATCATAATTTGAGGGCACTGTGTATAAAACTAGTGAAGAGATTCTACAACTAATCAATTTAACAAAGGATAAGATAACTAAGTTAGAGGAATTGTGATTTGGATTCAAATATTATAAAGCTAAGAATACAAGGTTTATGGGTGAAGTTAGTAATACATTTAAACCTTATATGCTTAATTTTGATGCCATTAATAAATAATTTGAGGCTACTTATGCATTATTTTAAAAAAATAAGGCTACTTAGGAGGCTCTCAGGATAATGTCTAGTGCTCAACCAACATCAACATTGAAAATTCAGCCTTAAGTACCATTCCATCTAGAATTATTTTCTCCTTCTCAGCCTACTATTACTTCATCAACAACAACTGCTACTTCATATAGTCATTCACATGTAGTGCCTCAACTATTGTAGTTATTATAACAAGCATGCAATCTCCTTCTTCAGGACATGCCAAGAAGGCACCATAGTTGAATATAAGTATATATGTTTTCATGTACTTTATTTCAATATAGAATCATATCTCTATTTTATTTTGATCATATATGTACTTATATTGTAATTATGCAGTTTTAGTCAACTATTTATTTTATATCCAACACATGCATATTTTGCATGGATTATAAATTGGAATTGTAAAATTATAATTTATTTGGAGGATGAGACAACCCCTCCCCAATAATATATATATTTGTATCCCCCCAATTCTAAAGGAGAGGATAATTTCTGGCTATTAAAATAAATAATAAATCCTATGGATTTTTCTACAAGTTTGTCTAGATGTGCAATCATTTATTCTTATCCAGATCTATGATTCATTGCAGAAGTTACATTATTATTGTATTTTAGTATTTGGATTGTGTATAAGTGATATTTAAATACATTTATTCATATTTTTCAATAGTTTATTTTAATGCTTTGTGTTTAATAATCATAATATCCCTTTGTATATGAGTTATTGTAGTCTCACAAATGCAACAACCTTTGATTATGCACACTAAAGTTTATTGTGTCTTATTCCCTTAGATTCATAATTATGTTTTTTGTCTTGTGTGATAATATTAACTTGAATCAAGCATTATTTATTTAACTACTTGTCCATCCCATAGATTAAGATCTAGTTTAGAAGTGTTTCATCTGAATTGGATTCACAAACCTTCTTTTCTACCCTACCCTTATTTATTTTTTGAGTTTTATTTTGATACAATGCACCTTAGGTTATATTCACCATGCATCCATTCATCCTAAGTAAGTCTATTCTCAAGTCATATCTAGACTATTTGAGGTAAACCACTACTCCACTCGTTACTATTCTACCACCAAGTTATTTACAAAACCCAATACCCTGCAACTTATACCTTGAATTGAATATTATTTCAATGATCATAAAATGTTAGAGGCTACCTCATAAGGTTTTATAATGTGCATAAAACCCATATTAACACTCACAACCTTCATATATGAATCACCAACATTCATTAATGTTATAAACTTTCTATAAAAACACCTTTTTCAACCATATCTCTAACCAAATTTCTATATTAATATGTTTTGATTGATCATAATATGTGAGGATCTTTTCCCAATTTATTACTCTTTTAATATCACTATTTATCCTTATAGAATTATATAAGAAATAGACACTTGATCACGGGCTTTGTAACCATATAACATACTTGCATGAGTGGATAACATGTACTTGGCTTATATAGTTAATAATGAAATAAATTCATTACTCTTTCTCATCTACCACACTACTTGACCAAACAAGTTAACACACCCACTTATATATCTTTGGCAACCAATATCTCTACCCTGGTCAACATAAAAAAAAAACCTTGTATATTTATTATCTATTATATTGATATCTTCCTTCATAGTAGATTACATAATGTTAAGTACCACATAGATGTATGAAATCCTCTTTATAAAAGTCTAATGTTCCTTCCCTATTTGGATATATATCTTGTCACAACTCTTAATACATGAGAATTTCTAGGTTAGGTACAAACCATATCATACATTTGGCTTCCAACTATATTTTTGTATGGAACTTGAGACATGTTTTTAAAATCATGTTTTGTCTTTAAAAACTTTTCAATATATAATTTTATAAAAAAAATGAAATGGAGTAATCTCAAGTTTACATTCATTCATTATAAACCTCTACACTATCATATCAATACATTTACATTGATTTAACCATAGTTTCATATTTGGCCAATTAATTTTAATCTTTACATCAAAAATTAAATTTTTAGCACCTAGATCCTTCATATCAAACTGAGATAAAAATTGAGATTTAATTTGCTTAATAATTTCCTTATTTTTAAAATTTAACAGCATTTCATCAACATATAGAATTGTGATTAAAAAATTATTACCAACCTATTTGAATTGGGCACAATGACCATTTGTCCTTTGTACAAACCCAAGTTCCAAAACATAAGTAAAAAAAATTATTGCACATTATTGGTGATTTCTTCAAGTCATAAATAAAAGTATTCAACATAAAAACCAATTCTTAAAATTACAAGTACTTATTGCATCTTACTCATATAGCTAATTGTTTCACCAAACAAGTTAAAAATAACATTTCATATACATTTAACAATCAAGATCTCAAACCTAATAAATAATAACAAAACCTTTTACATTTACTTCTTTTTTTTACAAAGTCTTCCTTCATATTAGATTACATAATCTAAAATACCATCCATATATCTAAATCCTATTCACAATAGTCCAATTTTCCTTCCTTCCCTATGTATAACTACATGAGAAATTTTAGGTTTGATACAAATAATAACATATATTAAAATTCTAACACCAATTGCATAAGGAAGTTTAGGCATTTCCCCAATATCTTCTTGTGCCTTGGGACACTATTAAATAGATAATTTTAGACTAACATGAAAGGGATCACTCGCAATTTTAAATTATTACATTCTATACAATATCATTTTATCATGTTTATTTTAATTTAAATAAAGTTTCATATTTAATTGATTCCATACCCAAAATGAATTTCCTAGCACCTAGATCCTTCATATCAAATGAAGATTTAACTTTATTTAACATTTATTTAGTTTTTAAAATTAATAACATATCATATATGAATAAAAAAGAGAGAGAAAATTTATCACCAACCTATTCAAAATATACATAATGATCAAATTTTATTTGTAATAACCCAAGCCCAAACACGTAAATATCAAAATTCTAGTTCTAATGTTTTGGTGATTGATTCAAGTCATAAATAGAGTTATTGAACCTTCAATCCAAGTCCTCCTTTATTTTAAATTTTAAAAAAATCTAGATATTCTAGGTAGATCTCTTCTTCAAATTCCTTATGTATAAATTTTGTATTTATATTTATCTATTCTACATCAAGATCGAAAGTAACATCAACAACCAAAATAAATATAACAAAAGTTGACATGGAAATAAAATAAAATACCTCTCAAAAATCAATTCCTTCCTCTTAGTTAAATATAATTTCTACCAAGAGAACTTTATACTTATCTATTTTTATTTCTTCTTGAACATTTATTTACAATAAATAAGTTTTATACTAGTAGAAAATTTTACCAAGTCCCATGTCATATCTTTATTAAAGGAATCCATTCTTCATCCATGCAATACTTCTTAATTTAGTTTCCTTTGAATCCAGTTCCCCTATATATTAGTAGGATCTTCATTATAACATATAAAACTATTAAAATAAATGTGAAATGGAAATCAAGTGTACTATAACTTTTTGGTTCCTTCTATTTTCATGTGATCTTCTCAAGACTAGAGTATGAAATTTTTACTCTTATTATTCTTCCTCTTCTAATTCATTTGAATATTTCTCAAGTAACTCTCTTTTAGGCTCATATTCTTATGTTGTTTCATACTCAAATATAAATTCTCCCTATTCTAACGTAATTGACACATTTTCCCATTCTTTCTTTGGTTGTTCATATTGATTTGGAGCCCTATTAAGTTATTTTAAGGTTGAATTATGAATGTAAACAATATTATTTCTTTCTAAGTTCTAAAGCTTATGTCCTTTTAAACTATTGACATATTTAATAAATATTCACTTTGTTAAGTCATAATCTAAGGTTTTTACCTTAGATTATCACAATAAAATCATCATCACAACAAAAAAACCATAAGATGTCAAAGAGAGGGTTTCTTACCACAGATACCAAAATTTTACACATACCCCTTATTTCTATGTTTTATTCCAAATTTAACTTATTTAGAAAACTTGTATATTTTACTCATTTTTAGAATGGTCACAACCCACATAAGTCTACATTTAGTCCATATATATTAAAATCATCTCAATGATTATCAAAAATTTATCCCTTTATGATATGCCATTAACATATAACATGTATAGGGATATGTGTGGTTGACTTGTTACTAACATAACCTTTAAATAAGTCTTAATAATTCTATAGTTTCATACTAGTAATAGGGCTAGTCTAGGGTGTGTCCATGACATAATTAGGCTATATATAGGAGGAAGTGGTTAGTATTTGATCATTATATTGAAAATTATATGCTTATTGTAAATTTGTTGATGTTACCCTTTCGAAGTGGCTCATAATTTATGTAGTTATTCTAGTCTTGATTCAATTTTATTGTGATATATTTTTTTGATTCTAAATTTTTGGTAAATTAATTTCATTAAAGTAGTACTAGAGTTTTAATTTTGGAAAAATCATGTCCAAACCCTAATTTTGAAGAATCACTAATATCTTGCAAACCATTCTGAATTTTTATAAAAAAAAATATTTACTAAAGTTGGATAAACATTAAAGGATGTCACCAAAAAAATAGGGTATGTTGATCATTTGTGAAGGATTTATTACAGTTCTAGTGTTTTTCATAAATTTTCTCTATAGGTCATAATTCTAATAATTTTTTTATTTGTTTACATTTTTGGAAAGATTTAAAAAAAATCTATCCTTTGAAATTATAATTTTGAGGCCAACATAAGTCCAAAATTGTTTTTCCAAATTATGGTCAAAGGATAAAATTAAATTCTACATTGTTAAGACTCAACATATCATGTCTAAAAGATAAAGGTTGGGGAAAGAATTAATTTACACTACGTAAAAATTGTAACAATAAGGAGATAAAGTTAGAGATCATATTGGGTGGGACTTCTAATATGTATTTTTATTCACCGAATGAGAAAGTATGAGATTTAAATAGTAGTATATGCAACAAAGAGTCTAAAGTGGAGAATATGTGCAATTAAATTAAAGGAGGTGGAGAATACTTTCCATGTAATTAAAGGAGATGTGGAGAAAATGTGTAATGATAGAATACTAAAGGTTTATCTAAAGGATAACATAGTCTTGTTCCTAATATTATGTATCATATATATCATTAATTTTAAGCCTCATAACCTATTACCAAATTTTGAAATTAATAATTTATATGGAAAGGATCCAATCAAATATATTAACCAAATGGATAATGTTTTTGATCTACATTAGATCTTATGTGGGTAAAAGGTTACCATGGATTCATTATGTCTAAAACCTAAATAATTTATTTTTTATCAATGGTTGTGTGATCAAAATAAGTATAATTATTTAAGTGTCACCTAGTTATTTCTCATGGAGGAATTATAAATGAATTATAGTAGTAGTTTGATGGAGAATTAATTCAGCCATTTGAAAAATCTTCAACAAACAGGCTCAGTCAAGGATAACATCAAGCAATTTTAAAGCTTATCCTTGAAACTAGAGATAATTACAAAGGAGAATATAAGTAAGGACTACATTTAACATTTTGTACACATTTTTAATCCATTTAATGTTTCTAATTATATTATAATATAACCTAGGTTAAAGAAAAAGGTCTTATCCAATAAGAGGTAGGTAGTCACTAATATCAGATATCATATCATATTGACACCATCATTCCCTCATTTTAATATATTGACACCTTAAAATAATGAATAAAATTTTGAAAAAAGGGTTATATTTTAATTGTGATAGAAAATATAGTCGATGAAATAATGTGTCAAAAATAAGTTATGCATTGAAGGTCCCAATGAATATGAAGAGGATGAAGAAGGTACATTAGATTTTTTTTGATGAGCTGCAATAAGATTTAAGAGATACACAAAAAATGACCTATATACATTCACTTTTAAGTATAATCACCCCATAAACCCTTAAGGTAATGGGATTCTTAAGAAAATAAAAGGTGATAGTATTCATTGACTCAGGAAGTAATCATAAATTTATCAACCATAAGTTGGATATGTTTTATAATTTTTGTATTTATCTATCTTTATAATTTTAGGATATGATTATAGATGGGGATATACTCAACTATTTATGGAAATTATATAATATGAAACTTACCATGGGAGACTACCTACTAGATTACCCTATGTTTTCCATTTCTATGGGTGGAGTAGATATTGTGTTGGGAGTCCAATTGCTCACTACCTTGGGATTTATTGAGATAAACTTCCAAGATTTGTTCATGCACTTTCATTCAGAAGAAAATATGTTTTAATTATGTGGATTCCACATAGATTATTCGTAGTTGGTGAGCTCTCATCAAGTGCAAAAATATGCATAACAAAGGTTCAAATGAGGTTTTGGGATTTTTTTTTTTTGATACATAGTATTCAATGGTGTATAATTTATATATTTATAGGATATATTATATGAGAAATCAATAGATATCTTTTTGGATTTTCCAAAAGTATTTTATTATAACTGAGATAATGATCATGCCATTAAACTAGTACCAGGGATCCAACCTTCAAACATTAGACCTTATATATACTCACATGTGAAAAAGAGGGAGAATGAGAGGATAGTATAGGAGATGTTGGAATCTATTATTATTTATCATATTCAAATTTTTTATTCTTCTCTAGTGGTGATGGTGTATAATAAACATAACACTTGGCACATGTGTCTAGACTAAAGAGAACTCAACAAGTATGCCATCAAATATAAGTTTCATATTCCATTAATTGATGATTTTATAGATGAGTTGAATGGTTTGGTTTATCTTACATGGCACATGTGTAAAATTATATTTTATATATCTTAATTCAACATGGATTCTTAGGAACTAATGGTTTCCTAGGTATTATGGGCTAAATCATGGTGCTTCATAACAACTTTTTATGGATTATATGATATTATCCCAAATTTTTAAATAATTATAGTAGTATGGAAGAAATAATAATTTTTTTTAAGGGATGTTTAAATTTTAATGAGATATGCACTATGGAGTTTGATAAGTTGAAGGAAGTAGAGTGCACCACTCCAATTCTAGCTACCCAAAAAAAATCCAAAACTTTCACTGTTGAATGTGATGCCTCAAGGTACATTATGGGTGTAGTAATCATGAAAGAGGGAATTCCAATTTATTTTTAGATTCACTAAATCAAATCTAATAGTATTTAAAATATTATTTATGATAATTAATTGATGGTTATACTTCATAGAGTTAAACAATGGAAACCATATCTAATGGGATGACACTTTGAGGTGAAGACATATCATGATAGTTTGAAATACTTCTTGGAAAAATGTTTGTAAATTAAGGAAAAATATAAATGTTTTATAAATATGTTGGATTATGAAATTGGGATCATTTATAAGAAAGGGAAAGAGAATGTACTTGTTGATGCACTATCTAGGAGGGATGAGTCTACAGAGGAATTTTATGTGCCATGTCCATATTACAAGTGGATTGGTTAGATGTATCAAGGTCAAAATAAAAGAATGGCATAGACACACAAATATAATTCATAATTTCAAATAATATTCAATAATGTTAGAGAAATTTATGGAAAGGGGATGCTTAATTGTACAAAAATAGGTTGTACCTATATAATAAATCAACCCTTAAAAAATATTATGGGGCTCTATGCATCTTCAATAGGAGGGAATTATGACTTATTGTGGAATTATAATATAATAAAACAGTATTTATTTTATAAATAATAAATGGGGATGTCAATAATTTTTGGACTAATGTATGGCATGTCAGAAAAATAAAGGTGATACAATTAAGACCCTGGTCTTCTGAAACCTTTATCTATTCCTAGCTAGATGTGGGAGGAGGTTTATATGGATTTCATTACAATATTACCTAAATTTGAAGGGGAAAATTAATCATGGTGGTCATGGATAGACTCACTAAATATGTAAAAAATTTATGCATTTTCACATCCATTTGTAACAAGTAAAGTAACAAAATGTTTTATGGGTATATTTATATGTTACATGGGATACAAAAGACTATAGTAAGTGATCATGATCCTATATTTACCAATAATTTTTAAATTGATTTATTCTCGTATTTGGGTATTCAACTATCTCATATCATCCCTAATATAATGGTAAAATTGAGGTGGTAAATAAGTGCTTGTAGATTTATCTCTCTTACTTTGCTTCATATAAACAATAAATATCAATTCAATGGTTGACACTAACATAATGGTGATATAGTTTACTTATTTCCATATATAATCCAAAATTTATCCATTTTTGGCAATGTATGGGTACCATGCACCATCCATCACCTCATTCTTGTGGGTCAAACTAAAATTTTGATTAATTAGAGAACACATTGAACATCAATAAGATGTGTTTTCTAGTCTCAAAGAGAACATGGAAATGGTGTCAAACCACATGAAGTATCAAGTTGAATAATAATGTATTAAAATATTTTTTGAAATTATAAATAGGGTTTTTGTGTGATTATAGCCATACAATTAAATTTATTTAAAATAATAGAATAAGGATAACAATCCTTCACCTAAGGAGCATGGCTCTTATCAAGTGTTACAAAATATTGGTAGTGTATCATGCAAACTAGAGTTACTTTGGTCATAATAAACACATCCATTATTCTTTATTTCTTTCATGATGAAGGTCAATGGATAGAAGGTTTCCACCAAGATAGATTTACTAAAGCTTGATGAGGTAAAGTCATTTTGGAACCTAAATAAATCATTCATATGTGCACTAAGAGGTTAAGGATAATGGTAATTATTGAGCACCTGATCAAGTGGAAGAATTTAGACATTGAAGATGCAACATAGAAGAACACAGATTTTTTGTAGTAGGATCAAGAGATTATCAACATTAGGGACAATGTTGGTTTGAATGGGATGGGAATGTTATGCCTTTAGCCTATAGTGTGTATGGTAATATGTGTGGTTGAATTAGGACTATGATAACTCTTAGTTAAGTAATATGATCATTTATATAGTTTCATATTGGTATTAGAGTTAGCCTAATGTGTGTCAGTAACATAATTAGGCTATATATAGGAGGTAGTGGTTGGTATTTTTTTATCAAATTTTAAATTGTGTTCTTATTTTAATGTTTTGGAGGTTTTCTCCTTAAATTGGATCATCATTTATTCAAGTATTATTCATCAATTCTATCATAATAGGATACATTTTTATTATTATACTTTTCTTTTGAATTAATTTCATTAAAATTTATGTGTCTAGACTACAATATATCCATTAGCCAGTCCTACATCAAAAACAAATCCTAAACATGGTGATATGAGCATGTACTATAAAAATAGGTATCCATATGATTTTTTCCCTTTTATCTTTTATGGTCCATATATTTACTAACATTAGTCATGAGCGTTAAATCTTACCATTTGTATTATAAAAAATTGGCAAGTACATATTAGTCATCCTATAAATACAAAGTATTTATAAGCCATTTAAGAATTTATGAATTAAAATAGAGAATAAGAATAAAATTTGGCACAATGATACACTAATATTCAAGCTTAGAGATAATATTCTCCATTTAATTTATGCTTCATTGAATCAAATCCTACATATTTGTGACACTTATCCGTTTTGGTCTCTCTAAAAATTACCTTGTTCCAAAGGAAGATAATTGTAATTCAATAGTTTCATTGATCACTTATAAGGACTATGGATTTGAATCCCTTACTCAATATATTCCATTCACACACCATAAGAACCATGTAGAGGTCTAATTTTGATCATGTGAGATGTATAGTGTGTAATTCTATTATTAAAAATACTTTATTAATTTTATTTTGTTTTGGAGTGTGTAAATTAGATGAATTTAAATATTCAAATATACAAATATTATTCCTTAAAAATATATGGAATGAAGGTACAATTATAATTGGGAAGACATTATTCACAAGTACCAAAAGTGGTAAATATTCTTATGGTCATGATTTTATAGAATATTTTTTTATAGGTATAGTTTTACTTTAAATTAATGCACAAGTCAAAAATCTTAGAAGCAGATCAAATACTTTTAACATGGTCAAAATACAAACTCAAATTTACATAACAATCAAGTTTTCATTATTTATTAATGTATTTTTTAACTCATTACTTTGATTTTGATTTTATTATTATTATTATTATTATTATTATTATTATTATTATTATTATTATTATAATATATATATATATACATACACATATATATGTATACATACATATACATGTATATATACATGCATATATATATATATATATATATATATATATATATATATACATGCATATATATATATATACATACATATATATATATATAGTGTATTTGTTTTTCACATGCTTGTATTCATTTATTTGTAACTTATATGTATTTTGTGTTAAAAAAACTAGGATAAAACATAACTGGTAAGCCTAGACTATTTCCATCACTCAATATAGGATTTCATATTTGAATTCTTTATAAAAATATAATTTATATTTAGATACCTACATCATTTTAATTTTTACGTAGGTTTCAATCCCTTTCTTACATTCAACCTAGTTTTACAAACACACATCCTCTTAAGATTTGGCCAATAATTTCAAAAACATATTATTATATGTGTGCACGTATGTAACCACTCAGTAACCATTTCCATCTCCTATTATGAACCTTTCATATAGTATGTGGATCCAAAAAATGAAAGTGATGATGAAGTTCATGAGGATCCAAATCATGAACCAAAAATTGATCCCCACAAGAAAGAAACCTTAGAAATATGTAATGAGGAAATTACAAAAAAATTAAATGCATAGATTAAATACTAAAATACTTTAAAAAAAAATCTTTGAAATAAAAATTTTATATCCAAACAAGCTTTAATGGATACAATTTTCCTTTCTACATCAGATGGTGAGGTTAAGCCTTCACTCGATGCTAAAAACCAAAATACCAATGCAACACCAAACAATTCATGCATATAATCTCATGGTCTTGGAAATAATAATTATAACACTAATAGGAACCATAGTGGTTCATCTAGTGATTCAATAATAAAACAACAACTCAATGACATGAACATAATAATTTTACAAATATCAAAAGCATCCAACAAGCCTAATCATGCACTATCATATGTGGGGATATTACCTTATATTTTAGCTCATTATATATATATGCACCCTTTACCTCCATATTTTCATATTCCCAATTTTATAGAATTTAACAAAAAAGGATATCCATATTTGCACATAAAATATTTTCAGGCATCTTGTCTACGTTACTAACATGATGAGATTGTCATGGCCAAAATGTTTCCTAAAATGCTCATAAACTATGATTTAAATTGGTTTTATTCTTCACCTTAACATTCTATATGTGTGTGTGTGTGTGTGTGTGTGTGTGTGTGTGTGTGTGTGTGTGTGTGTGTGTGTGTGTGTGTGTGTGTGTGTGTGTGTGTGTGTGTGTACCCTTTACCTCCATATTTTCATATTCCCAATTTTATAGAATTTAACAAAAAAGGATATCCATATTTGCACATAAAATATTTTAAGGCATCTTGTCTACATTACTAACATGATGAGATTGTCATGGCCAAAATGTTTCCTAAAATACTCATAAACTATGATTTAAATTGGTTTTATTCTTCACCTTAACATTATGTGTGTGTGTGTGTGTGTGTGTGTGTGTGTGTGTGTGTGTACATATACATACATACATACATATGTGTGTGTGTGTGTGTGTGTGTGTGTGTGTGTGTGTGTGTGTGTGTGTGTGTGTGTGTGTGTGTGTGTGTGTGTGTGTGTGTGTGTGTGTGTGTGTGTGTGTGTGTGTGTATGTATGTATGAGTTTATATACATTTTCAAAGCTTGTTTTTCAATTAAAATTAGCCAAAGCATGACTTTCACATAGATTGCTCAAATCAAGTAAGGTCCTTATGAATGTATTGTAAACTATGTCCTTAAATTCAAAACCTTACTAACTAAAAAGTCACATCTGCTTCCTTATAATGAACTACAAATCATATTCTCAAATATCCTAGTTAATCCTTTTAAGGACAATTTAATGTTCACTAATTGTGACTAATTTGATGACCTTTGTCATGTTTTGCACAACATCAAAACTAAACTTATAGATGCTAATATGCTCAAATATGCACTAATTTATTTATCATCAACTCCTCCATAAAAAAATGACATTTAAACTAGAGGATAATGATATATCTAGTTCTTAAGCTAATAATGAGGCCAAAACTATTAACATAATAACACAAGTTAAGGATAAAAGTACATTTTCAACCACAAGGCCAAGAAGGGATTTCACAAGGTTATCTTATCCACATATTAGAGTGCTACAAAAAAATGGAATGTAATTTAATTTATTTAACCAAACCACATCGATGAGATCCAAGTCTACTATCACCTAAAAACTATACCCCCAACACATTTTTTGATTATCATCAAGGATCATGACATTCAACCAATAATTATTATAAATTATGCCTTGAAATTTAATATCTAACTGATTATAACATTATCATAATAGATGGGCATCCCTCTAGAGTGAATGAGCCAATGACAAGACCAAATAATTATTTAAAGACCTTTAGCAACCCCTTTCAAAATCATGATACTCAAAATCAAAATAATGTGCACATGGCATTAACTATGAAACCTAGGCATGAGATAATAACAATATTGTCATGGTATCAGGTTGTCAAAAATAGGCACTTACCATAATGTTCCATGATCCTGAGATACATAACAATGGGTCAAACAATGGTCCTTTATATATACATGAGTTTTTTGGTAGTAACCCTTCAATCATCATTGATATTATGACTGATAATAGTTCTAACAATAGCCTTATATCAATGTCATTTTTATCTAATATAGGATTCACTAAAATACTTATTTGGTGTAACCACAACTTTATGTAATTTTGATGGACCTGAGCATACACCCTTGGGGGGTATAACACTTCCTCTCACAATTAGCCCTATAATATGTCTAATTTTGTTCTACGTTATATAACCAGATTCATGATCATACAATATATTTCTTTAATTTATTTGGCTAAATTAACTCAAAGGGATTCATTAAATGGTGAACAATTCTCTTAAATTTGTGCATAACAACAATTTTCATAGTATTCATGCCTTATCTTACAAAATATCTATTCATCAACCAACTATTGCACCTTGAAGTGTAAAGATCATTTATCCTAAGGAACCACTTATATTTCTCTACAAACAAAGTGCTCTTATGCACTTACAACATTTGATATAAAGGTACCCTTTTCCATTTTTTGGGCTTATCAATCCCCAAATCCCACATTGGCACCACTGAGACATGTTGCACCTTAGCATCATGTCTTAAGGTTAGCTTGCAACCTAGATTGATCATTTTTTACAAAAAATATTCCTGCACAATATTAGGTTCTACCTATACCACATCATGAAGACATTTCACTCAAATACAATGATACTTATTCACATACAATGAAAAAAAATATGATACATCAATCAATGATTTTGATTCCTTTAGTTTATACCTAGACGTTGACACCATTATAGGGTGGGATAGTGACCTACATTGAGGGATTCTATCCATACATCTTTTAAACCTATCTTCTACTATACATTTTTCTTGTTTAATTTTTTTTCACACTTCACATTTTTTCCATTAAATTCTAAAAATATAAAAAATATTGATAAAATAAAAATGCATTAATGTATATTTATTATAATATATTCTTTTACACAGCTTTATTACTCTATATGTTTAACCTTATGTGTGCCTTTCTCTTAGTACTCACTTTCTCAAAATTTTACAAATATAAATACATTCATAAAAGACAAAAAAAAATTCCTTTATCTTATTCATTAGATACACATCATACCCATCACTACAGACTTTGCACATCCATGTTTTCAAACCCACTTCATGATGGCATACCTTAACTTAGGTGAGTGGTGGCAATAATTTGGCTAGATATGCATATGATTACATTCATCACTCACTCAAGAAGGTATGGGGGTAGGAAAAAATTATTTGATAAGAAATCATATTTTCTATATAGATCTACTTTTGCATGCATCTTAATTTTCACTTATTACTTATAATATGTATACATATATTAATTATGTACATGGATCTATTTGTGTTACTTTTATCATATTATTAAATTGGAAGAGTACATTTTATACATCATCATAATCAAATCTATGACTTTTATTTATACCTCCTTGGTTTAATTACATTTTTCTATTTTCCATATTTCACATGGCACTTTCCATCTTTTTCATTAACATTCTTCAAGCCACATATTTCATGTTGTTTTTTACGTCTCATTGGCCTTGACCATTTAAAAATTACTCTCATTCTTAGCATCGATAATAATCCTCTCAATGATGACAACATACTTATTGAGACACTCCTTCATAGCATTCATTTAGTTGTGATGGAATCCTATAGGTTGTCTTAATACTCCTCATCTCAATCTTTTAGTTTGTGAACCTTGTTCCTTTTATTTGTTGTACAACCTTATTCTTTATTATGATAGTTTCAATTTTTTCTACATATGTAACCTAAAAAATAAAAAATATGGTTTCATACATGATCACATTTATTGGTGTATGGAAAATCATACACAAGCATGATAATTATTAATCACATATATATACATATATTTGCCTTTGGGGGAATTATACCCATGCATGTTTCACATTGACATATTATGAGTTTATTTTGATGTGACGTTTTGAATTTATTATACACATAGTATTATTTATATATGTGTCAATTTAATATGCCTTATTACTTGAATGCCTTGATTTATTTCATTATTCAAAGCTTTCATGTCCATAGCACCATTTTACATCTTGATTTTTCTTGATTTTAATACACACTATTTGTTTGATTATATCTTTCATATTAATATACATGAAACATATTTTCCTATTGGGGGGGTGGGGTTTATACCCATGCATTTTTTTAATATACAATTGTCACTACATTTTCTTAACTAAAAATTATATGATTGATATATGATGGTTATCATTGTCATATTTATATTCCCTTGAGTATTTTCATATTCGGAGGCATGGTGTACTCTTCATGTACATAAATATCCTTAACTTATAATTCAATCTCTATTTTTTTAATTATCATTTCATGACATCTTGATTTTATACTACACTTTAGGACCTATTTAACATATTTAGCTAACACTATTACATAGACCAAGATACATAATACAATATTTGTGTAGTTTATCATGTTAGGCTTATCATGCTAAGATTATTATTCTTCATGATGACTTATATTATATATTTACCATCATTTGGTGGAAAAATATAAACATTAAACAAATTCAAAAGTTAAAAAATATTGGAAAAAATAAAAAATTCAAAAACATCAAAAAAAATTAGAAAAATTGTCAAAAATTCAAAAACATGGTTTATACATGTTACATACTCACCTATTCTAGAGGTTTTTCCTTATCTATGGTTTATACATATTTGAATTTCATGTAATTTTTTGAGTGAATTATATGCATATTCATAGGTTACACAATTATAAATTTCACATTATGCATCCACATCTTGGATGGGAAAGATATTTAGACAACATATCCCAACTTGGTGGTATTTCCATTTCAATGGATTCTTGCATGGTGATATTTATCATTGATTTTTATTTATCATATTAATATATTTTATGACATATTTTAATAGTATATTATACATCACTTATCCCATGGATATTTTACATTATTGTCATTACACTATTACATTGATTGTTTGTACATGAATGTTTGCTTTTGAGTGCATCTACCTACTTATTTGCACATTCTATTCATAGAAACACCTCTTGTCATCATGTTTTGTGACTCACATCATGATTTAAGTCATTAACTAGGGTTTATTCACTAACATTATTTAGTCCTAGCTTAAATACTTTATATACACTATCATGTGCATATCTATATTGAAGTATTATTTTGGTGCTTATGTTATGAAGGTGGTCACTATACATTTATAGGGGTATATTTATTTTTTATGTCTCATTTTTTAATCTAGACCATCTAAGGTTATGTGTTATATGGGATATACTAGTTGCTTCCATTTTCAAATTGAACTTTAAATGATATAGTGTGTCATGAATGGATGTTAATTCAAAATTTAAATGATATGATATTTGGAAAAATAAAATACATTTTCCATGCATGTAGATGATGACACTATTTTTCTATTTTATTTTTCTAACATATGATGTAAAAATTTCAATTATATATGTTTTGATAATAACACATGATAACTAAATTATGTTTCCTAGTATATAGTTCTTTTAAAATTTGTATTTTGAGATGAGTAGTTTCAATAATAGCGTCTTCATCCCTCACCTTAAAAGGGGGCATATATAAAATAATTTTAAAATTAAATATGGAATTAAATAATTAAATATGTGATAAGTTATGTACTTTATTGATCAATAAGTAAATTGGGTGATTTTGAATCCTAGAGCAGTGTCTTGGCTATGTTTCAATATTTTTTTAAAGGTCTAGGATGTGTGAGTGGTGTGATAGTGACACTAGTGAGAAAGTATTGGACTATGTTTGCAACACCTATTTAATATATATATATATATATATATATATATATATATATATATATATATATATATATATATATAACAATTATGTAGGAGTTTTGGAGAAATAACAAATAGGTGTATTATTTACTATACTTTATTTCAGTTTTAAGGGATATTTTTCAAGTTTCATATATTTATAAATTTTTAAAAAAGTAAAGTATATCATGAGTAATTTAACTACCTACAACAATATGAAATTATTTAAAAATAAATCATATAATTAAGCATGGATGGAAAATTAGCAAGAGCAAGGTCAAAACCCATCATTCTTCCCTAGGTAAGTGAAGGTGTATATTTCAAATTATTGGAATTTATATTTTGACTCATGCATGCTTTTCATTCACTTACCCATATCAAAGTGAGGGCATTATGTATATATATAAATTTGGAACAAGGCCCTTACTTCCTTGTTTTATTATTACATTAATTTATTTGTAAAAATTGTGCATTTAAACTCATTTCTAGGATGGCCTTAGCCCAACATAAGTCTATATTTGGTCCATAGAGCTTTAAATCATTTCAACACTTATTCAAAATTTATTAATATATAAATATGGATTAACTCTTATCTATTATCCAACCATGCCTCAATAAAATTATAAACATATCCTATAAAAACCCATGGTTGTATGGGCTTACCCTAGAAAAACCTATATACATATGGGTTTGTCTCTTTTAGTTTTGTGTGTCCATACTTTTATTACCATTGGTCATGAGCCTCAACCCATTTCATTTTAAATTTAAAAATTTGTATGATGCACAATAGTCATCCTACATCATCCTATAAATACAATACATTTCCAATCCATTTAAGCATCTAGGAATCAATAAAATGGAGAAGAAAATTCTACAATCCACTACACCAAGGTCAAGTCTAAATCGATGTTTCTCCATTCAAGTTGTGATTCATTGAATCAAATCCTACATAATTATGACATTTATCTATCTTTGTCTCTCTATATATTACATTATTCTATAGTAATTTCATTGATAATATAGATATAAGAGAAGTTTAAAACCCTTTCTCAAGCTATTATAATCACACACCATAAGAACTATGTTAATATTTGATTCTCAAGATAAAGAATATGTAGTTTTTAATTGTACTTTGATGGTTGCCTGACTCCATTACTTTTATTTTATTCTAGAGTATGTAAGCTAGTTAAAAGTGAATATTCAACAATATATATTATTAACATTCACATATATGTATTTAATTTATAATTTAAATTAGGACACAACATACATGCACTAAAAAACCAAGACTATAAAACCTTACAAAGATGCACCTAGTGAGATAGAAATGCATGTAGAAACATAGAGATAGAACCAAAGTGGCCAAGACTATTGTGTTCTATATTTTCTATAATATTATTGTATAGGTATGAGTTTATGTCAAAGTAATGCATAGGTCTATAAACATAGGAGCGGGTCAAATATAGTCAACACAATCAAAATACAAACTCGTATTTACATAACAACCAAGGTGTGATAATTTCTTAACCTTTTTTCAATTAATTATTTTATTTTAAACATGATATTATTTATGTTACCTATCCTCCTAGATAGATCTAAATTATATATTTCATTTATACATGTTTATATTTATATATAGTGTAAAAAACAAAATTAGGGTAAACAATTACTAGTCGATGCTTTATCTATATTTTTATAAATAAGACATTATGTATATGATTTATTGATTAGGTAAAAAGTATTAATTTTTTATTCTTCCCATAATTTATTTTTTAATCCTAAGTCACTAAGCATACTTCTAGTTGTGTCAATTAGAGTCATGTTCATTCTTTCTACAACTCCATTTCAGTGTGGTGCATATGGATTTTTATTTTTCCTTGAAATTACACACTGTTTACATAATTTATTGAATTAATTTGAGTAATACTCCCAATAATTATGAGTTATAAAAAATATTAGCTTATTCTATTTTTTGTTTTTTACAAGATCCTTAAACTACCTAACTTTACTTAAAACCTTTGATTTCTTCTAGAGAAAATATATCTAGGTTTTCCTCGATAAATCATCTATAATAGAAATATTTTCGTAGTGATGGAATACTCATATGTGCAAACACATCATTATATATTTTTTGAAAAAATTATTATTTGTTATTATAATACTATTAGGGAATCTATCTTGATTTTTCTTACCATATACACAATGTTCCCATAAATCAAAATATGAAGGAAATAAAAATTCCTTTAGCCATAACGCTTAGTTTGAAATGTTTAGAATAATTTATCTCCAACATTT
Organism: Torreya grandis; assembly: GCA_037957365.1. Classification (NCBI taxonomy): domain Eukaryota; kingdom Viridiplantae; phylum Streptophyta; class Pinopsida; order Cupressales; family Taxaceae; genus Torreya; species Torreya grandis. Next base: position 1,365,871 of record JARHVA010002541.1, on the reverse strand, counting down.
TCCATATTATTATTCTAAAGAACTATCTTTTATAATTTAGCATAAGTGTTGAATATAATTAATTTTTAACCTCGAGAATAACAAAACTATTAGGATCATCATTTGTAGTGTTTAACTTAAGCCAGAATAAATTTCCAATGTAGACTCCTCTTACCAACACCATTTCTCCTTTAACCTTATTGAAACTATCCTTTTTAAGTATTAATTATATAATGTATCTTGTTACAAAAATCATATATTAAATATGTATAGCACTAGGGAGAGTTTTATTCCTTCCATATTTAAACATCATATTGATTCTTTCTCATCCCATTATCTTTATATGTCGAGTTATATCATAAAAACACATCAACTCCATTACACTTTTCATATTAAAAAAACCTTTCTACATGGGGAGTCATATGAAATGAATAACCCCGTTTGATCAATCTTACATTATAACATGCATTTTTACTTGAAGATACCAAGTATATATCTATTGATTCTTCATTGGAGCTCTTCATTTCTATAGAATGGGCATCATCAGGGAACTTACCTTTTAAAAAAAAAAAAATTTAAAAACATATACTTTTCTTCTTAAAATAACCAATTTTACAATAGTTCTAACATTTCCTTGCAAGTCTTTTTGGATATTTGGTCTTACCTCTATATTTTGGTTGTTTGTCCCATGGCTTATTTTTATTTATCTCTTTTAGACATCCTCTAAAAAATAAGAAATATTTTTTTTGGTAACCCTTCATGTAATTTTATCTCTTTTATTTTGATAATAGAGATGTAATTACATCCTAAATATTTAATGTATATGTAGTAGTACTAATGGCTATAACAAGATTATTCCATAAATTAGGAAAAAAAAACATGTTAAATTAAATCATTTTTCCTTTTCATCCATTATAATCTTGATTATAAGTAACTAACTTACCACAATATAAAAACCATTTAAATCATCTACCATGGAGTCATTATCATTCATCCTAAGTGAATATAAATATTTTTTTGAGGAAAATATTTGTTTATCAAATACTTTGTTTTATACAAAGTCCCTAATTTATCATATAGCTCCTTAGCAGTGGTTTCTATTGAAATATTCAACAACATTGAGTCTGAAAGATAACCTGATTGAACTCCTTTTTCCTATCCTTATTTTCTCAATCTTATGCATTCATAGCCACAAATTATTTTACTTAAATACAACAACCCACTAATATTTATTCACAAGAAGATATTTCATCTTGAGATTTCATAACTTAAAGTTTTGTACATTAAATTTGTTTATCTCTATTCTTCTGATTCTCATCATTTTTTATTACATAAACAATTCTCTTGTGAAAAACATCCAATCAAAAAAGAAGTTTATCACATGGCTAGACTACCCTGACTCTTGAAAAAAAATTAAACATAGTTATAATACCAAATGAAGAGAATAAATTTATAAACTCATATATGAGAAGTAATGTTTATATAATCTAAAATTATATCATAAAATAAAAATGGCACACATGTTATACATGATATTTTCACATAGAAAATCCTTTCTGAAAAAAAACAACATTAAAACATTATTCCTTATTTCATTAATCAAATTTTCACAATATAATATCATACTTTGAGAAAATTATTTACCTTAATTCATACACACTTATTTTTAAGTACATTAATAAGAATCTACCAAAATGATATTATATTACAATGTGTACAAACCATAAACTTAAAAGTTAGAAATTTCCAATACCATACCATGTGTATAAAAATAATAAATTATATATTATGAACTAAACCCACTTATATGAATCCAAAACCATATTTAAGGATACAAAATGTTAGAAATTTCCAATACCATACCATGTGTATAAAAATAATAAATTATATACTATGAACTAAACCCACTTATATGAACCCAAAACCATATTTAAGGATACAAAATGCCTAACGGGGAAATACCCTAGACCAAAAATTGTGGCAGGATATACAATTTATAATAGGTAGACCTCATATAAATTATATAATACATTTTATGATATTAGGTTTCATTCACACTATATAAATATAAAAATGATAATAAAAAATATTTAATATAATTTCTATTTTATCCATATATAAATTAAAATAAAATAAATAATAAATTGAAATGTATATATGAGTAATACAATTTTAAAAGTCTTGCTAACCAATTTATTTGATAAACATAAAAATCCATATTATATATAATTAAAATAAATATAAATGTTATTTATTTAAAAATAAAATGAAAAAAAAACATAAGTTACTTATAATGGTCAAACCACTTTAAAAGATTGCCTCTTTTTTAATGGTTATAAATTATTCTCCATTTTATAATTCATTTGAAACTTAGTAATCTCATAACCTTTAAAATCAAAGACATATATTTCTTAAATAAAAAACATGGAATCCATTATATATAGTGATAATAAATGATTAGATAAACATTTTGGCTATGGATTTTGAATTTCGAGAGGGTTTCTCCATGTTAATTTGAAAGTGGATGAAAGTGTTTTTTTTTTAATATATAATTAAGTGAGAATGGAAAGGAAATTCATTTTTTTTCTGAAAATTAATAAAATTAGAAAATATATTTAAAACATGCATATGCATTTTTAAGTATAAATAATATAAGACTTGAATATTAACTGTTAAATAAAATCATTCTTTAGGATTTGAGATGGTTTATTTTATGAAAAAAAAAGAAAATAATAATAAAAATATTTATAAATAAATTTTTTAGTTTCAAAATTTATATGAAAAATCAAAAGTTTCTTAAAGAGTTATATTATATGGAAGAAAATAAAAATAATTCATACATCGAACTTATCATTCAAAGAGATTTTTTAATATTAAAATATGAATATGATTGAAGCAAAATTATAGCATGTGGATGAGACCATCCCAATCCAAAAATAAGTGCACCCAATTCATGAATAAGTAACCTATATAATCAATTTTAACAGATGGATCATTAAAGAATGTCCACATAAATTATGAACAAATTTAAATGAAATAATGTTTATATTCAAATAATAAAACCAAAAATTATAGAGCTAATAAAATGATCGACAAGATGGAAAAAACCCAAATTTTGTACTCTCTTGTGTTTAATAGTCATTTGAATAATTTAGAAATTCTAAGGTACATTAAAAAAATATTTTACATTATTTATTATAAAATGGCCAAAAACCTCGTAAATAAGCCAAAGAAAACAAACACATTATTCATTTTAATTAAATGCCTAGCCATCTAAGTCTAAGTTATGTAGACACTATCATAAAGGTGAGGATGCTTTGTAGTATCTAAACAAAGATAATTTAAATAATAAGGAAGTTAACCACCTTTACACCAAGATGTGTATAGTGAAAGAGGAAACATTAATCTACCAATCAAGGAAGAACATAAACCAATTCCATTGGGGATTCAATTAGTTATCAAAGAATAGCAGATGAAGATCCATGCCTTAAGTTTTGTAGAATTTCAAATAAGGGTATTCAAGGAGAAGCTAAATCACCTCCATTCTATAATTTTTTTATGTTGAGTGTGAAGTCTTTTGGGGTTATCACATGACCATAAGGATAAATTTTAGAGGCCTAAAGAGCTCCAAAGATGTGGGGGGCATAATTTTCATATTCTCCACATATGAGTGGAACATTCCTTATATTCCTAATTTCTATGTATTCCATATTTCATGGAGTTAGTTTTTAGATGTCTTTTCTCATGTTGACTTTCCTATTTTGAGGAAGTTAGTTGTTGATCCATAAACTTAAGCAATAATATGATTGTGTATTTTAATTTTGCTTTTCAATATTAATTTATGGAATAATTTAAAATTTTGACTTACAAATTATCAATTTAACAAGAATAATTCAAGAAATTCTCAAAACATAACACATAATTTGATAAAAAAGTTTGACATGAAGGCCTACGTCTATGGGTCCTATATCGACCGATGTATTAATAAAAATGCTTGAAAAAGTACTTAAAAATGTTTCCAAATTGAAAAGTGAACAACTACAAAGTTGTTCTTCAAGCAAAAATAATACTAGTCTCTTTTCAGACTTTTTAGTTATTATGCCTCTAGCACCCTCTATGAGCCACACGAACTCCTTTGATAATGCCTTCTAGCAAACTTGCTTAGCTTATTCTTTGTTAGTCAAATACAATGTCTTAGCTTTATATATATGTTTAATTCCATATCCCACTCGGTTGGGCCTTATCATTTTATCCAAAGTGGTTATAGGTTCAAAACCCATTGGCATAGTCTTTGGTGAGCATATTAATCTTTTGTCCCACATTCAGTAAGTGAGAGAGGCACGTAAGTTTTAAAAACCATGAAAATCATGGTGAATAATGCCAAGTCTTTGTCATAAACATATATTTTGGTGGGCTTGGTGAGGATTGTGGTAAGCATGTGGTGTGTGTGGCATGGAACATGGGGTTTGTGAAGGTTTATGGGTTTGGCATGGAAATTTGTGGATAAAACATGGCATGATTTGGATGGTATATAGTTTCATGTGGAATTTGGTGGCATGTTGGGATATTTAACATGGAAGGTATATTTTTGATGGAAGATGGAACTTAGGGTTACGTGTAAAATTAAATATGGTTTATTTGGAACAATAGAAAAATGAAATCCGACCATGGTAGTTAATTGGATGGTGGAAAACCACATGGTGGTTTGAATACCCACCACGTGGTCCAATATCCTCTCACCCCTTGTTGATCATTCACCATGCCACTTGATGATGTCCAATTGGACATTCCCTTTAAATCCCAATTTTTTTACTTACCCTATCTGATCTTCGATGTGTGATATCTTGCGCATATGGGCTCCATTTTATGAACCATAAATTGTGCTAAAAATCTCTTGATGAACTCTACATATTAGAACTATTCTATAATAATTCCATGTTGGTTAATTTCTATAGTTTTACCAACTTTGACCTACTTTGACTAGCTACACAAGGAGCATATGAGCTCAATTTTCCATGTTCTGCATACCATTGGAAAGGTTTCAATGGGCCCTATACAATAGTATAGGTTTTGGTCTTCTTCAGGATATTTTTCCAATTTGACGTCCAGATCAATCATCCCCACTAAGAGGGATTTTGTCCTCAAAAAGTTAGTACTAGACTTGGTACTCCATGTGAGGATCTTTGCATGGCTTTGGCTCTCGGCTCTGGCTTGGATGATCTCTTGAATGTCAGTCATTTTTAGGTCTTCAGATCTAAGTCTGTTGCATGTCATCTATTTTTATAATAATCATCATTGTGCAATTACCCTCTTAGGGTTTTACATAGCAATATAATTTTAAAAAAATTCTCTTCTTGGGTCTTGATAAACACTGTAATGATTACAAACATTGCCCATACTTGGGTCTTATGCATTTATAAACAATGTCTATATTCAGGTCTTACAAACATGAAGGAAATATGTATACATGTTTGCACACTCTAAAATACAAAGATTAAAATATACATGTTTTCCAAGTTGTCCCTGATGTTTCTCATGACATCATTTTCATGTTGTCCTACAATGTTCCTATCTACAACATAATAGTTAAATTAACACCAAAGGCACTGTTTACCTATAACAATTACTACCATTATGCTCACACGAGATATGTTATCCCATCTTTTAGAATGCTATACTGATTTTCCTTCTTGGATAAAGTTGCATTTCTTAGAGATAAGTATGGTTTACCTAGGATAATACCACTAAATTGAAGTGGAATCACATCTAGTTCAACTTTATCTACAAAGTGGAAAGTAATCACAAACCCTAATTTACAGGTTTTACTTACATGTACATTATTACCATCATCTATTATATCTAGAGAATAGGGTTGGAAATGTGGATTAGTTTCCAAACCTAGGGCTTTTACAACATCTTCTAAGATCAAACTCTTTTGATAATTTTTATCAAAAATAGCATCTATCTTTGAATGCTTAACAATTATTCTTTTGAAGAAGTGTTGCTTACCTTTCTAGGGTGAAAATTTGTAAATTGTCAGCTTCTCATTGACTATCATCTCCTTTGTTGATGTTGTCTCAAGTTTTGACTGACAAGATTCTATCTTAAACTTGATTGAATATGTAGTTACAACCTTTTCCTTAGGTTGTGGATAACTTTTCTTATCTTCTTTTAGTGTTTTCCCTTTAGCATTGAAGTAAAAACCCAACTTCATGTCTTCTTTAGGCAACTTCTTTTCATTAGTATTCTTCTTGACATGTCTTTTAAGCATCTTTCTATGGATTTTTGAGGCATAATTATAAAATACATTTGAGTGTTTCTTCTTTTTATACCTCGATAAGTCATCAGAAGATGCTTCATCAGATTTAACTACTTCATCTTCTTATAATGTTTCTTTCAACTCATTAGGGTGTTTTGTCTTGTTGCTTGGGTAACTCTCCAGCTCAACTTCCTAAGATATTTGTCCTTTGTCTCCATATCCTAATCCTACATGGAGTGGTCTATTTTCCACTTGGATAGACTAGACAATTCCTTGATCATTATTTCCAAGGCATTTTCCTTCGAATCCCATTTTAACCAACAACTTAGAACCTATTCCCATTATGTGCTTCTCTAATGTATCAGCACATGAACATGATGAATATTTAAGGTTAGTACATTTAGTATCCCTAATATTGTCAATATATCTAGAAGAATTGATTTCATTATTTTCATCTTCAATATGTACATCAGAAGATATATTGATAATTAGAGCATTATTTACTTCTAGGATTACAACATCATTCTCATTAATAGAACTAGCAGGAATATATGAATTAGAAGAATCACTACTATAACCAAAATATACCTTTATTGTCTAGATTGGTAACATCTCTTAGATGAATCCTTCATCTATTGCTTGATGATTAGGATAATTGGGCTCTACAACTTTTTTGACAGGTGTCTTCCCCTTTGCTTTGCATCTCTACTCGTTTTACTTCTTGAACCATAATAGAGCTTGACTGGGATGTAGTATCCAGCATTGCTTGGTAGTATGACCTTGGAGGGAACAGTTTTCACAAATCTCTACATCTTCATGCATCCTCTTCTTCTATCAATGTTCATGTTGTAGTTCTACTCGGAGTGCATCAATGCTCTATTAGAGCTTTTTTATTTGTTTCTCTTGTCATTGCTCTACCACTTATTGAATTTGCTCTTGAGATTATAGGAATTGCATTATTGTAGTGATAATGGAATTTACTAATAACTAAATCTAAGCTAGCATTGGAATGATGTTAAACAATAACTAATTTTTGTTAAAACAATCATAAATTCACCTAAAAATTTAGTTTTGATATCAAACTTGACGTTTTAGAGAAATATCTACACAGAAGTTAGCCCAACACACTAATGACTCTGATACCAATATGATCCATAAACTTAAGCAATAATATGCTTGCATATTTTAATTTTTCTTTTCAATATTAATTTATGGAATAATTTAAAATTTTGACTTAAAAATTATCAATTTAACAAGAATAATTCAAGAAATTCTCAAAACACAACACACAATTTGATAACGAAGTTAGACATGAAGGCCTACGTCTCTAGGTCCTATATCAGCCAATGTATTAGGAAAAACACTTGAAACATTACTTACAAATGTTTCCAAATTGAAAAGTGAGTAACTACAAAGTTGTTATTCAAGTAAAAATAATACTAGTCTCTTTTTGCACTTTTTGGTTATTATGCCTCTAACACCCTCTGCGAGCCACATCAACTCCTTTTCTAATGCCTTCTAGAAAACTTGCTTAGCTTATTCATTGTTATTCAAATACAATGTCTCAAATTTATATATCCTTTTAAGTTTGTATCCCACTCGGTTGGGCCTTATCCTTTTAGTCTTTAGTGGGCATATTAATCTTTTGTCCCACATTCGGTAAGTGGGAGAGTCACGTAGGTTTTAAAAACCACAAAAATCATGGTGAATAATGTCAAGTGTTTGGCATAAACATATATTTAGGTGGGCTTGGTGAGGATTGTGGTAAGTATGTGGTGTGTGTGGCATGGAATGTGGGGTTTGTGAAGGCTTATGGATTTGGCATGGAAACTTGTGGATAAAACATGGCATGATTTGGATGGTATGTGGTTTCACATAGAATTTTATGGCATGTTGGGATATGAAACATGGTAGGTATGTTTGATGGAACATGGAACATAGGGTCAGGAGGAAATTTAAATATGGTTTGTTTAAAACATTTTAAAAATGAAATTGGACCATGATAGTTAATTGGATGGTGGCAAGCCACGTGGTGGCTTAAGGACCCACCACATGGTCCAATCTCCTCTCGACACTTGTTGATCACTTACCATGCCACTTTTCAACCACTCACCATGCCACTTATCAATGTCTAACTGGATGTTCCCTTCAAACCCTAATTTTTTTACTTGCCCTATCTAATATTCGATGTGCAATATATTTCACATATGGGCTCCATTTTGTGAACCATGAGTTGTGTCAAAAAGATCTCAATGAACTCTATGCATTGTAACTATTTTTGAATCATTCCATGTTGGTTAATTTCTTTAGTTTGACCTACTTTGACTAGCTTGACTAGAATTTTGACCAGTTATACAAGGAGCATATGAACTTCATTTTCCATGTTTCACATACCATTAGAAAGGTCTCAATGGGCCCTAAAAAATGGTGTAGGTTTCAGTCTTCTTCAAGATTTTTTTTCAAATTGACCTTCGAATCAGTTGTTTTTGGAAAATGGAACTCCTTCCTTGTTGAGTGGAGTTGGTTGTGATCACATGCTTTTGGGAAAATGTGCCCTTAGAAGGTGGAGAAGATGAATATAGAAAATTTCTCCTTGAGAGAGCTTTTGGATAAGCTTGATGAGGTGGAAGAGGGTTTTTTCATGTTGGATAATACTTATTTTGGATAAACATTGCACATTTTCTCCTCTTTTTATGGATTTTCTTCATTTTCTTATATATATAGGGTGTGGTGTGGCCTTTAGAGGTTGATGGTTTATTTGCAAGGTGTGGCCTTGAGGATCAGGGTCAAAGTGTAAGTGTTTTTAAAAGTGTAGGTGTTCATTACAGGGTGTGGTTTAGCAACTTGTGAGATACATCATTGTGCAAGTGCAAGTGAAAGTGTATCTTTTTGTGCACCACTTTCTACAAGAGATTTTTCTATCTTTGTGAGAGTTCATTGTAATCTTGTTTTAGATTATTGATTTATTTGAGAAATTTCATTAGTGGATGTAGCCCACATTGGGTGAACCATGTTAGATCTTTGTTATTATTATCTTTCTCTCATTTATGCTTTCATATTAATGGTAAATTAAGGAATGTTTTCATGATGCATTTTATTGCATAGCTTTAGATCTAGTTTATGGTAATAGTAGATTTGGATTTAAGTGTTTTATTCCTAATAATTGGTATCAGAGCCATTGGTTATGTGCTTTACTGAAGTGGTAAATCAAAAGAAGGTTATTAGCTTGAGTGGGAGCTATGGGAGAAGAGATCAAATTCAGAGTTGAGAAGTTTGATGGTAAGCATTTTGGTTTGTGGAAAACGTAGATGGAAGATTACCTATATCATAAGGAACTTCAACTCCCCATGGAGGGGAAAGGAGGACAACCTATAATTATAGTGATGCAGATTAGTCATTACTTGATAGGAAGGCATTAGGAGCCATATGGTTATGCCTTGCATCTTCTGTTACATTTAACATTATAAATTAGATAACTACAAAGGATCTCATGGATAAACTTGGGAATTTATATGAGAATGATTCCATTAATAATCATCTTAATGATTTTAATACGATTGTAAGTATGCTCACTTTAGTTGGAATTAAGTTTGATGATGAAGTTAGAGCTTTGCTAATCTTATATTCTTTGCCCGATAGTTGCGATAGTTTGGTTATGGTTGTAGGTAATGCAGTCCCTGCCAAGGGAAGCTTAAATATTGAGGATGTTGTAGGTGTGATCCTTAGCGAGGAGATGTGAAGGAAAATCACTAGTAAATCATATTCAGTTGATGATTTATCTATTTATATTAGAGGGAGGTAAAAGGACAAAAGAAAAGGTAACCAAAGAAAGTCAAAAGGTAGATCTAAGTCTAGAACTAGATCTAAGATGATATGTTGGCATTATGGGAAGAGTGGACACTCAAAGAAGGATTTTTGGTCACTTTGGGATAAGAATGCCAACAAGGAGGAAATGAATGAGGTAAATGTGACATCAATTAAATCATGTTAAGATGCCTTAATTCTTTCTATGGATAGTTTTTTTGAGTCTTGGGTATTAAATTCAGGGGCTTCTTTTAATGCCACCCCACATAGACATTATTTTATTGATTATGTTCAAGAGAATATAGGACATGTATATCTTGGTGATGATGAACCATGTGAGATAGTAGGGAAAGGTCATGTTTATGTTAAGATGTAGAATGGGAACACATGGATCCTTAAGGATGTTAGACGCGTGCCTATGCTGAGATAGAATTTGGTTTCAGTGGGGCAATTAGGTAGTGAGGGATGTTCAAAATTGTTTATTACTGATTCTTGGAAAGTTACCAAAGGTTCTCTTGTGATCTTGAGAGGTAAGAAAGTTGGTACTTTGTATTTGACTAGTAGTGTTGATTTTATTGATTTAGTTATTACAGATGAAAATACAACTATATGGCATTACAAGCTCGGTCATATGAGCCATAAGGGCATGTAGTTCTTAAAAGATAAGTTTCCTAGATTAAAAGACATAGATCTAGACTTTTGTGAAAATTATGTGTATGAGAAACAAAAGCAGGTTAAGTTCTTAAAGGTTGGACCCACAAAGAAAAAGCACAAGTTAGATCTGGTACACTCAGATGTATGGGGTCTAGCTCAGGTATCTTCTATTGGTGGTTCCAATTATTATGTTACTTTTATAGATGATACAACTAAAAAAGTTTGGGTTTATTGCATTAAAATGAAATATGATGTATTTGACACTTTTAAGAATTAGAAAGCCTTGGTTGAGAATGAAACATGTCTCAAGTTGAAATGTCTCAAATCAGATCATGGAGGTGAGTATTGTAGTAATGATTTCTTTGATTATTGTTCTAAAAATGGAATTTTTAGGTAAAGGATGGTTATAGGAACTCCACAATAGAATAGGGTATCTGAAAGAATGAACATAATAATAATGGAATGTTTTAGGAGCATGAGGTTGCATGCAGTGTTGCCTTTATAGTTTTGGGTAGAAGCAGTTAGCATGATAGTATATTTGATTAATAGAGGACCTTCTATGCCTTCGGATGGAGGCATTCTAGAACAAGCTTGGTCTAGTAAGAATGTTAATTATTCTTTTCTTAGAGTCTTTGGATGTGAAGCATTTGATCTCATCAAGAGAATAGGACCAAACTAGAGGCTAAATCATATAAATGCACACTTGTTGGTTATGGTGAAGATGAATTTGGTTTTCATTTATGGAGCATTAAAGATAGGAAAATATTTCGGTCTAGAGATTTAGTCTTTAATGAAAAAGTCATGCATAAGGATCAATTGCATGAACAAGATCAGGAATAGAAAGAGTACACAGTATTGGATGACATTGTGGATGGAAAAGTATCCAAGGATTCAATTCAGGAACCTTCTACACAAGGACCCCAAAATCCTATGGTAAGAAGGTCTTCTAGGGTAAGAAAAGCACCTGAACATTTTTATCTTTCTTTGAATTATTTATTACTCACTGACAATGGAGAGCCAGAGTGTTATGAGGAAGCAATGCAGGTAGATGCCAAGTTGAGATGGGAACACGCCATGGATGAAGAGCATAGATCTCTCATGGAGAATAAAATGTAGGATTTGGTTAGGCTACCCAAGGGCAAGAGTGCATTACCAAAAAAGTGGATCTTTAGAATCAAAGAAGAGGATGAAGAGAGAAAAATTTATAAGGCTAGGATGGTGGTTAAGGGGTTTGCACAAATATTAGGTGTTGATTTTGATGAGATTTTCTCTCTTGTTGTAAAAATGACTTATATTAGGATTGTTCTTGGTTTAGTTGCAGTTTAATATTTATACTTAGAATATTTAGATGTGAAAAGTGATTTTATTCATGGTGATTTAGATGAAGAATTGTATATTAAGTAGCCACAAGGTTATGAGGTCAAAGGGAGGATAACTATGTCTTCACACTAAAGAAGAGCTTGTATGGCCTAAAACAAGATCCACAATAATGGTATAGAAAATTTGATTATTTTATGTTAGAACAAGAATATCAAAGGTGTCATCCTGACCATTGCATGTACATTAAACATTTTGATGATGGTTCCTTTATTATATTATGCTTGTATGTTGATGACATGGTGGTTGTAGGAAAGAACATACAACATATTCATATGGTCAAGAAACAACTTAGTGACTCCTTTTCTATGAAGGATTTGGGTGCTACAAAGCAAATCCTTGGTATGAGGATTTATCATGATAGGAAGGAGAGGAATTTGATCTTATCCCAATTAGAGTATGTGAAGAAAGACTTGGAAATATTTAGCATGTTGGATGCTAAATCTGTTGGTACTCCTTTGGCAGGACACTTTAGATTATCAAAGGAGCACTATCCCAAGATGGAAGCTAAAAAGCTTAAGATGTCCAAGGTAACTTACTCATCGATAGTTAGCAGCTTGATGTATGCCATGATTTTTTCTAGGCTTGATATTACCCAAGTAGTGGGAGTTGTGACCAGGTATATGATTGATCTAGGTTATGAGCATTGGTAGGTAGTGAAGTGGATTCTTTAGTATTTGAGAGGAACCATTGATGTTGCATTATGTTATGGTGGATCAGATACCACTTTGCATGGTTATGTGGACTCAAATATGGAAGGGGATATTAATAGTAGGAGAAGTACAATAGGATATATATTTACTATTAGAAATACAGTGGTTAGTTAGATTTCTAGGACACAAAAGGTTGTGGCTTTGTCAACCACATAGGTAGAGTATGTTGTTGCCATAGAGGCTAACAAGGAGATGATTTGATTATAGGATTTATTTTTAGAGTTGGAGCATGAACAGGAAGTTGGGAGACTACACAGTGATAGTCAGAGTTTTATTCATTTGGCAAAGAACTCCGCTTTCCACTTGAGGATGAAACACATTTAGTTACATTATCACTTCATCAGGACAACTTTGGAGGAGAACTTGGTGAAGCTAGAGAAGATTCATACTAGCCATAATCCTACGGATATGATGACCAAGGTGGTCACATTGGACAATTTGAGACTATGTTCAGATTTGGTTTGCCTTAGTGGTCATGGAGCAGTGATAGATTTTGTTCAAGAGAAATGGTCTCCAAGTGGGAGATTGTTGAGTGTGGATCCCTTTAGGGTTATCACATGACCATAGGAATAAATTTTGGGGGCCTAAAGAGCTCCAAAGATGTGGGGGTGTAATTTTCATGTTCTCCACATGTGAGTGGAATATTCCTTGTATTCCTACTTTTTATGTATTCCATATTTCATGGAGTTCGTTATTAGATGCATTTTCTCATTTTGACTTCCCTGTTTTGAGGAAGCTAATTATTTTTTGTAAAATGGAACTCCTTCCTTGTCGAGTGGAGTTGATTGTGATCACATGCTTTTGGTAAAATTTGCACTTAGAAGGTGGAGAAGATGAATATAATGAATTTATCCTTGGGATAGCTTTTGGATAAGTTTGATGAGGTGGAGGAGGGTTGTCACATGTTGGATAATGCTTATTTTGGATAAGCATTGCACATTTGCTCCTCCTTTTATGTATTTTATTCATTTTCTTATATAAACAGGGTGTGGTATGGCCTTTAGAGGTTGATGATTTATTTTCAGGGTGTGGCTTTAAGGATCAAAGTTAAAGTGTAGGTGTTTTGCAAAGTATAGGTGTTCATTATAGGGTGTGGTTTATCAACTTGTGAGATACAATAGTGTGCAGGTGCAAGTGAAAGTGTAGTTTTTTGTGTAGCACTTTCTACAGGTAATTTTTCTATCTTTGTGAGAGTTCATTGTAATCTTGTTTTAGATTATTGATTTATTTGATAACTTTCATTGGTGGATGTAGCCCATATTGGGTGAACCATGTTAGATCTATGTTATTTGTATTATCATTATCTTGCTCTCATTTATGCTTTCATATTAATGGTGAATTAAAGAATGTTTTCATGATGCATTTTATTGCATAGTTTTAAATCTGGTTTATGGTAATAGTAGATGTAGATTTAAGTGTTTTATTCCTAACATTTAGAAATTTAACAAATGATGTGAATAAGTAAAAGGGAAATAATACAAAATAATCCATTCAAAATACTATATAAGAGATGAAAATAGATAAATAAACATAAAAAATATAATTAATATAATCACCATGAAATCTATCTCACAACATAAATCCTTCAAGAAAAGGATATAATTTAGGGGGTACATAATAGCCTTAATTCATTAATATAAAGAATTTTTTATTATTAAAAAATATCATATTATACGAAAACTAACTTCCCCAACATTAATATCATTTTTATTTGGTGCAGACACTTGCAAGGGCTACAAAAAACCACTATTGGCACTAATGCATTTAAAGTTCTTAGTCATAAATGGAAGCTCAAAACGTATAAATAAAAAACACACACAAGTGTACTCATACAACAAGGATAGAAACACCTAACAATTTATAATTTATTGAGATGTTTACTTACTAAATATGATATGAATGAATTCAACTTCTCAAGATTATTTCAAGCTTTATTTTAGTCTTTTAATGTTTATCTGCTCTATATGTTTCCAGGAGTCTTATTTTTTTCCCAACCAAAGAGAGATCAAACTTAAGGCTTCAAAGTTCCTTTTGAAGACTCTTCAATATGTTTATCTAGGCACCCAAGGTGTAACTCCCAAGAACATGGTTTTTGGTATTCCACTTTTTTTTTTCATTCTTTGTCCTATATGAAAGAAAACACATGACTATATTTTACTTTTTGGTGAAATGTAGGATTGCTTTTCAAAAATGGATGCTCCCACATCAAAATCCGATGGTAATTTTGACTATAAACTATGCTCATAAATTTGGGTTTGGAACTAAATTTTGAGGCAACTAAATAATTTGATGTAACTCAAATTTGCATGCCCTTGTTTTCTCCTTTGATCCTCTATTTATACACTTCACTAGGTACTCCTTGCACCTTGTTTTTCTCCTTCTTGAACAATACCTTTTCTTAAGGATATATTCCACTTATTTTTTTATCTTTTTTTTAATATTCCATCTCTAATAAATAACCTATCCTTATTTATATTATATAACTATACCCTCATGCCACTTATAGACATCAATCACATTAGAAATGGATGAGATATCCAAACTTTACAATAGTTAAAATTTGTAGGCATTATCTAATGTGGAATTCTTCATGGTCTAATCTTTTTGTACTTCACTTTGTGGTAGGTGCATGTAGGAAATTTATATTTCTTCAAGTGCACCATTACTTTGGCTCCAATAGAAAATTATTTCACTATAATCTTCTCATTAGCCTTTTCTTTATATCTGAAATTATCTTACAATAATATTTCCTTAATATGTTGTACAAATCATTCATAAAATAAAGAGATGTATTTACATATGCATTCTTACTTTTTAATTCTAACAATTTTAGAAAAAGTTCACTCCCTTAGTTGACCTTCCATACACCACTTGGAGTGGTGTCTTCATTGTTATCTTATTGATTGAATTATTTAATGAAAATTCAACTTGTGACAAAATAGTGTTCCATTGTATATGATTCTATCCAACTAAATATCTCAATAAGTTTTTTAAGATCTTATTTACCACTTCAATTTCACCATCTATTTGAGGATGATAGAATAAATTGTACAAGAGTTTGGTTCCTAATTTCTTCCATAAGATACACCAAAAATAGCCTAGAAAACTTCTATCCATATATGATGTTATGTTTGATGAAACACAATGCAACATAACCACCTCATTGAAAAATAAAACATGTGTGACATGATTTGTCTTCTCATGAGGAGTGAAGTGTCCCATCTTGTAGCATCTATATTAAAAAAACAAATATAACATAATTACTGCTATTTTTTTAGGTAAATGAAGTACGAAGTCCATAATTAAATCTTTCCATGGTCCACTAGATATTGAAAATCATTAGTAAATTTTGGTTTTTTTAAACTTCCTTTTGCATATTAACACAATCAACATCTCTTCACAAACATCTTCACATCTTTATAGACCCCCAGCCAATAATACCTTCCTTCAACTAAAATTTGGGTCTTGGCACATCCAAAGTGACCTCCCACTCCTCTATGAAATTACTTTTTGAGGTCCTTTTTCATTGACCCTCATGAGATGCCCAATTGTTTTCTTCTAAAGCTAATTTTTTCTTGAAAAATTAAGTTTAAATATGAGAAAAAAATCATTTTCCAACTTTCCTTGCAAACCTTTTAAATTTATTAAAAATATATATATTTAGATCTTACGATCTAAATTATATTATTAATTTTTTTAGTAATTAATTGAGATATTCATCATGTGTATGATACAACCCCTTACAATTAATAAAATCATTTAAAATGCTTTATAATTAATTTGATAGTTGTATATATAATTTAAGTCATAGTTAATTAGATTTATAAGATAATTATGTTTAGTATGTAAACAAAGCTTATATAAACTTTCATATAATTAAAGATTGAAACCCAAATGATTTACATGTATGTAATATTATTTTTTAATAAAATAATAAATAGCTTTTCCATTTTTTAACATTGGTATTAAACCTTATGGTAACGGATCCGTGAGGAGGCTTTGAAGGATATAAAGCCATGTGGGGCCCACGAAGAAAAGTGATGTATCAATGAAATTTTTTATGAAGTTAGTCTTTTCCATCATCCCGTGAATACATTTTTAGAGTAAATTTTAGAGAGCACATTTCATAGAAAATAAATGTTTGAACTTTTTTCCAAAGAGAGAAGTTTTTAATATGTATACTTTTTTTTTTAAATTTCAAAGGTTTTGAATTCAATGGCATTGCTTTATTCCTAAAAATGGCATTAAATTTGTATGGGCCCTGCCAATGATTAATTTTCTATTTTTGAGGTGTGAAGGTAATGTCTAAAGTATGGGGAAGTGTGGAATAAATAGTGAAAAAAAATTATTATATTCTTATTTTATAGATATATATATATATATATATATAAGTTTGTTTTCCACTATTTAAGGTTTGGAGAAACAAAGAAAACTTGAGAAGAGTTGTTTGAAAGTGTTGTAAGCCTTTTTTTTAAAAAAAATCATTGGGTATTGAAATTAATAATATGAATTAATGTTATTAGCTATTTAAAGGGCATGATAAATAGAGAATAGAAAAAAATAGTTTGGTTATGAGAATAAAATTTGTATAGATTTATATAAATTGTGTTGGGCATGTAAATATTTGACCTAAAACTTTGAGTTATAAGGGTATTAAATCTTTATTTTATGTGGGAGGAATATTTATCAAATGTGATCTATTCTATTTTTAGGACATGATTTTATTGTTGGGCATTATTCTATTATTAGTCATGATTCTACTGCGTGATTAGATTAAAAATAGCGTTTGATCTTTGAAAAATATTTTTCAATAAAAAAAAAGATGACATTAGGTGGGTGCCATTTTAATTCTTTTATTGATTTTCAAATATATATATATATATATATATATATATATATATATATATATATATATATATATATATATATATATATATATATATATATTTTAAACAAGGTTTTTTTATCTTAAATTTCTAAACAAATGTGTAGGTGATTTGGTTAGGAGATTGGTTAAAGTGTATTGTGATTATAAAGGTTATGCGTCCAAGTCTTTCCACATTCATTTTTTTTTTAGAAGTGTCAATTTTAAAGGTAAAGCATTTATAAGCAAAGTAAAACCAATAAAAGTAGAGTATATAAAATATGTTGAGATTATATCTCAAATAATCGTATAAGGGAGTTGGAAAACGAGGTGTTTCTAAAACATCATAAATATTTTAGGTTAAGTGATACATTCCCACTGAGTACAAGACAAAATTTTAAAATCTCGTATTTTTTTGTATATAGTTTATATATATATATATATATATATATATATATATATATATATAGTTTTTAAACAAGGTTTTTTTATCTTAAATTTCTAAACAAATGTGTAGGTGATTTGGTTAGGAGATTGGTTAAAGTGTATTGTGATTATAAAGGTTATGCGTCCAAGTCTTTCCACATTCATTTTTTTTAAGAAGTGTCAATTTTAAAGGTAAAGCATTTATAAGCAAAGTAAAACCAATAAAAGTAGAGTATATAAAATATGTTGAGATTATATCTCAAATAATCGTATAAGGGAGTTGGAAAACGAGGTGTTTCTAAAACATCATAAATATTTTAGGTTAAGTGATACATTCCCACTGAGTACAAGACAAAATTTTAAAATCTCGTATTTTTTTGTATATAGTTTATATATATATATATATATATATATATATATATATATATATATATATATATATATATATATATATATATATATATTAAACAAGGTTTTTTATCTTAAATTTCTAAACAAATGTGTAGGTGATTTGGTTAGGAGATTGGTTAAAGTGTATTGTGATTATAAAGGTTATGCTTCCAAGTCTTTCCACATTCATTTTTTTTTAGAAGTGTCAATTTTAAAGGTAAAGCATTTATAAGCAAAGTAAAACCAATAAAAGTAGAGTATATAAAATATGTTGAGATTATATCTCAAATAATCGTATAAGGGAGTTGGAAAACGAGGTGTTTCTAAAACATCATAAATATTTTAGGTTAAGTGATACATTCCCACTGAGTACAAGACAAAATTTTAAAATCTCGTATTTTTTTTATATAGTTTACGCACATAAATTTTTTTGTCATTTTTATTTTTGAAAAGAGGTATGCATATAATAAATTGATATGTATTTTTCTCCATTTCAAATCTATCTAAATGGTCATTTTATTATTTTGGATATTCTTCTTGTGATTTTGTGAAAAGTGTACTAAATGGAGAAATGAGTGAAAAAATGTATAAAGGGTTCACTTTTTGTTGTATCTAACACCTTACTATTGCTTTGAGTTTGAAAATGGGAAATGTTTATAAAGACACTATGAATGTAACTATGATTTTTCATGTTTCTAGTGTTTTTGGAGGTAAACCAATTGTATTTTATAGATTATAGGTCCCTCAAGATCAATCAGGTTAATAGAGCCAAAGACCCAACCATCTTAAGTTCATAACTACCTCTAAGATCAGGTTTTTCTATACTAGTATTTTTAGATACATGATAAGATTTTGATGTTTTCTATCCAAATTTTAATATTTGATTTATTTTATATCATTTTTTAAAAGAGGATTAATTATCTAGTGGTTTTTAACCACATATATTTCTCACCTCTCGTCTAATGTAAAGGAAGATATTTTATTGGTTTTCAATTAATCATTGTTGATTATACAAATAACAGATGTTGTTATCACCATTAGCGTTTATAAATAGGTAAGAGTTGTTGGCATGAGGTGCGATGTGACATATATAGGTACATAATTATCATTAGAACAAGGATCATTTTTTGTGAGTATTCCCATAATGATGTTCTTATTGAAGTACAGGTATAGATGATTAGAGGATATGAGTATTCTCAAGATGATGCTCATAGTTGTGTCAAATCAAACTTTGAGAATTAACACCAATTACTTAATACTAAATACACAAAATTTCCATTTTTAATTTAAAATATATATTTTTAGATGGTTTCATAGTCATTTTGTCCAGATTATCTTTTGGTCTCCTTTAGATCAAGGAGGGGTTTGTTAGGTTTTTTTATCCAAATTATATTATTAGTGGTTAGTTGGGACATGCATCTCATGTGTGATCCGCCCCTTAAAATTAATAAATTACTTTATATTAATTTATATTTAGGTATTATAAATTATTAATTTATGTTAATAATTTTATTAAATTTGTTAGTTGTATAGATAAGTTAAATTACAAGTAGTTAGAGTCATAAAGTGGTTGGGTTCAATGTGTAGACAAGCTTACATAAGCTTATATGTAATTAAATAGTACAACATGATTGATTTACATTTATGTAAGATTATTTTTTAATAAAATAAATATATATCTTCTCCATTTATCATGTGTTGAATTTTTCAACATGCATAATTTGCATACAATTATTTCATGACATCAAGTCCAATAACCTTTATGGACATCTAATTCAAAAACAAATTCCTCTTACTTGTTGAATCAATAAATCTATTTGAATTCCTACTAATATATTTCAAAATAAAAATAAAAATAAATATTTTTTTAATGAATTCAACCCACTTCATGTGCATTTGATTCAAATTTGATTTTTTATTTATAAATTTCAAAGCTTGATGATTTGTGAACAACACAAAATCTTTGGGTATAATTTAATCTCTCCACTTATTTAATGCTTGAATTATGACATAAAAATATTGGTCATAGACCAAATAATTTCTCTTTACCTCATTCAACTTTTCACTAAAATATGCCACTAGTTTTCTTTCTTGACTTAAAATGTGTCCCTCTTGCATCATAATCAACTTGAAATACTTTGTTGAAATTTGGAAAGGCTAAAATTGGTTTCTCAATTACCTTATTTTTCAACCATTCAAATTTATTTTGGGTTACTGCATTTTGCTCAAAAATATATTTCATTATACACGTAAATATTGGTGCAAAAATACCACTAAAGTTTATAATAAACTCCATATAAAAGCTAACTAAGCCATAAAAACACTTACCTCAAATCTAATCCTAGGTGTTGGAAAAGAAATTTCCTTTACCTTTTAATAGTCCATTTTAAACTCCTCTTGAGATACCAATAATCCCAAGAATTTCAAATCTTATCTCAAAAAGGTACTTTTCTTCACATTGATAAACAAATGTACTTTCTTGAGTTGCTCCAACACTTACCTAAAATGCATCAAATGTTGCCCTTAGTCTTGCTTAAAATGGATTAATCATTTAGATATGTAATCTCAAAATTGTATATGTATTGTTTCAACACCTCACTTATCAACCTTATGAAATTTATAAGAGCACTAGTTATTTTTAATGACATAAAAAGTCAATCATACAATCCCTCATTTGAAGTCAGTCTTCCACTCATCAACCTTTCTAATTTTTATTTGGTGATAAGCAGTCTTCAAATATATTTTAGAGAAGTAGTTTTGTTCCACAACTACATTTTGCTGATTTTGCATCATTATTAGAGTCAAATTTGATAACATTTAAAAATGATAACTAAAAAATATGTCATTAATATAAGAATTATCTTGACGTAAATTATATTAATAGTGTTAATGTTAAATAACCTTTTCTTAGTAATGGGTTTGGGTAATAAATTAGTATAATTTTAACTAATGCTCTTTGTGTCACCATAATTAAAGGTTGAATTTAATTTTTTAGCTGAATTTTTTAATTTAATTTAATTTTGCTAGTAGTAAATTATGTCACTATTTGAGTCACTATTTTTATGTCAATGAGTTTTAATCTTTTTCTCTTGATGTAGATTGCATCACCATTTATTTTTTTAAATGTCATTATAATTTAATATTATTTAATTTATAAAAATATAATAAATTTCAATTATATACAAATTTAAATTATTAATTTTATTATTTATATGAAATGCATTAATTATCAATTACATACAAAAACACTTAAATTAGTTGATTTTTTATAATGCCTAACAATCAAAGTTTATCATGCCCTTCTTATTGGCACATGCAAACAAGAGTGCTTTCAAGGGTGTAGGGTTACACCCTTGTGCACACATCCTAGGTAAAAAAGGTGTGGTAGTCTTGGAAACTAATAATGACTCCTCTTATTATTGTTATTATCATAATTCATATTGATATGTATACTATATTACAATATAATAAATATACATTTTATCGTAATATATTATAATGTTTTGTAATACATTACTTGTTGATATTTCTAGTATTTATGATATTGATATATATATATATATATATATATATATCATAAATACTAGAAATATCAACAAGTAATGTATTACAAAACATTATAATATATTACGATAAAATGTATATTTATTATATTGTAATATAGTATACATATCAATATGAATTATGATAATAACAATAATAAGAGGAGTGATTATTAGTTTCCAAGACTACCACACCTTTTTGACCTAGGATGTGTGCACAAGGGTGTAACCCTACACCCTTGCAAGCACTCTTGTTTGCATGTGCCAATAAGAAGGGCATGATGCCTCTATGGATGGATTCATCTTTCCCCATGCATGGATTTTTTAATGCTTCCATCTCAAAACCCTCCTCCTATACAGCTCTCCTATTGAGGATGTTCAATGATAATGGAAATACAAAGGAGACAAAGAAAATTTAGCCTAAACAAAGAGATTAGAATGAGAAAATAACACTCATAACTCACAATCAAAGATAAAATACTATATCTTTGACCTCATAAATTAAATTTTTAGGGTTATAAAATGTAAGCCCTAGGTTGTTAAAGGGTTTAAGAATAGTAAATTTGGGTATAAAATATGTAATAAATACAACCATTGACTTGTGAAATAACTGAGCTAAACTAATATTTCTAATAATATAAATGAAGGACATAAATGAATACTTAGTTATAAACTACTTGAGATGAAGGATCCAGATGCTAAAAATTGGTACAGGAACTGGTCTACCTATCACAAATATGATCTAGGTGTCAAAAACCCTTCTAGATAATAACTCCCTACCCTAAATAGTAGTATTATGGCACTAGTGTCTACTTATGATGATAATGTCCTCTATGAAGGAATTATTCTAAGCTTTTGGGAGTACCTATTTTTGAGTATACCAAGCCTATTCCTATGCAGATAAATCTTGATTCATTGTCTATGACCTATTATGACAAATTTTATATGAAAACCTTATACCTCTATGTGATTAGGTCATTTGACTTTGCAAAAGTAGTAAACATGTGGTGTTAGTTGGTCAGGTTGGACATCCTCAACACCCCACTATGTTGGTGCAAGTGCAAGTGAAGCTAGTATGGATGCCAGTTTAAGTGCTTTGAGTGAGGATTGAGACTATAAATCTATGTATTTTGAGATTGGGAGGGTTGTAGATAACTATATGTAGAAGTAGGGAAAATTAGGTATTTATAACCTTGATTGTGCACAACTTATTCTGAGCTTGTTTGTGTGTATTTGCATCTAATTCCCATCTAGTTGATAAAGGGCTAAAAATCATACATATATTATAATCAAGTGCTTATGCAAGGTTTGAAATAGTTCTAGGTTGACCCTAGGCAATTTAGGAATTAAAAATAAATCTATTGGATCTAAAAAGAGGGAAAAGGATAATAACACCCAAATAGGACAATAGTGATGTGGCACTAGTGTCCACTTATGGTGATAGTGTTCAGGTGGTAGAACTTGAGGCACTAGGGACTTGTATTCCTAAAGAAGGATTTGTGACTGATTTTGAGATGTCTAGGGAGGTGTGTGGTCCACATGAAAGTTGGATAAGTGTCTAAATAGGCCCTAAGATAAGTCTAAGGCTAAGTTAGGGATGGGTGGTCTCAAGTAACACTCTTGGAACTAAAATGTAATTTTTATATGATTAAGTTCCCCCCCCCATTTATTATATAAATTCAACAAAGTAAAATGATTAGGATAAAGGAAAAAGAAGCATACCTAGACCTACCTATGAGGCAAAGTCCATGAATTTGGATCTGAGTATGTGAAGCATGCTCCCTTGTAAATGAAATGTTCGTAGATTAATCCTTACTTAAGATATATCAAAAATCAAAGATAACATTTATTAAAGAGATAATAGGGAGTAAATGAATAAATATATCTCATTAGGTATGTGAACCAATGCATAAACCTGGTGGCATCCTATGTGTGTGTAGATAGTGATCAAATCTATGAATAACTTGGATTGAGTTGTTGTATTGCTCAATCCCCACGTGTGGGTGGCTCAATAACTCAATCTATTTTTGACTCCATCATTGACCACCCCTTCTTGGTAGATGATGACATGTGAATAGCTTGGATTGGGATAATGGCTTGTTCAATTCTCTTATGTAGGTGGCTCAAGAACTCAAGTAGAATATGACTCCATCATTGTATACCCATGTGTATTAGATGCATAGATAACTAAAATGTGAAATATAACTAAAGTTATATGATTTTAATTGATACTATATATAATAAATCTATGGATACTTGAGAAATATTAAATGAAAATTGAATTAGGGGCCTCCTCAAGTACTCGAGTATGTAGTTTAGGGACTATGTGGTAATGCCAACCATTGGAGATGGAGTAAGGCATTAATCTGGTGTATTAATTAGAACATGATATTTTTCATGTATGTTATATAAAATGACATGGATTTTTTCATTCCATTTGATCAACTAATGCATAAGTGAACATACAAAAATAATGTGCCACACACATACCCCCAAATCTGAAATTTGAGCATATGGATTCTAAATTGAGTTGTAATATTTTGTATTTGAGTATTTGAAACTAAATCATGAGTGATCATGCCATGCATGATGCCCTAATTTGAGAAAATAGGTATGATTTTGTGTAAAACTAAGCAAACACTAATAATATGTAACTAAATATATGCAAACATGGACTATAATTTATATGCCTTTTTAGAAAATCTAGATTTATCTACTTTTGGGGATATTAGACAATAGTGCCATATATTGGAAAGTAACATTGTGGCACTAGTGTCCACTTTTTGGCACTAGTATCCAACAATGTTATTTTTTAACAACTAAGTTTGATATTTGTTTGACTATTTTCCGCCATGTTTTCCTGAAATTGAGCTCTGTATTCTATGCCTGTGTGCTGAAAAATATACTCTGAGTGAATTTATATGGACTAGTATCTATGACAAGCCTCTATGAATTCCTTCTCTTTTGAGGGGATTTGTTGAACCTATGAAAGAATTATCCTAAAAAAAAGCTTTGTATGATATGTGTTATCCTAAGCATATATGATATCTACATTATAAACCAATATAATGTTTATACATTACATCATAATGTAAGATAATATGATCATAAGTTGGTAATTGATGATGTATGTTATATCTAACATTCAAAAGGTTTTCAAGATAGATATAACTATGTAATCATGTGTATTAACAATAAATATGAGCAATAAACTGTGTAACTACCTAGGGGGATGGGGCATGAACCCCATTAAGGCACCCAAGGAAGAAGGGGAGATGCATGAGGTCCCTAATGGCATCTAAAATTGGAGTGTGTAATAAGCAAGAGACAAGTGTCATGGCCGTGATGCATAATAAAAGCATACATGCAACACACATGAGGTACACAAAACAGGCCAAGGGGCCATAATACAAGGGACATGGGCACATGTCACTAAATCTAAGAAATAAATACATACAAGGACATGTTTAAATGCCCACATACATAAAGAGAAATCAAGTTGGTTTAGAGCCACATGGAAGGACATGTTCAATTATCCGCATACACAATTATGAAGGCACACAGAGGGACATGGGCACATATCCAAAGAATACATACAATGAAAGGAAGTGGCATAGAGTCATAGAGCAATGATATATTCAAATGCCCTATAATAGATGTACAATCATAGGGACACAACCAAGTATAAACTAATAAATATAGAAATGACATTAAGCATGAACATGTGGTACAAATCTGTATAAGACCAAATATATACATAAATTATAGTCTAGAGTAGTAGTAGTCAACAAAAAATCTATGTAGTGTAAGATGATCAATATCAAGATAAAACAATGCTAAATTTATGATATAGAGTTTAGAAAGATGTATCATGGCAATCAGAACTATGTATAAGATGCCTCCAAATGGATGAATGTATAAACTGAAGAATATGTGTATCTATGTATATATCCCCAGTGGGTAGATAATAACAAATCTAGATCTATGTGGTGGACCTAGGTCATGAAAGTATCTGTGAAAACTCAAAAAGAGTAAGTGAAGCATGTATGTATGATAAAACTAACTACATTAACATATATAATATATGTAGTACCTAACAAGTATAAGAAATATTAACATGGAAATGCATGCAATCTATAATTTGTATTTTTTGAGTAAATATTTGAATGTTTTTGTGTTTTTTGACATATTATATTATTTTTGTGATTTATGGATATAAGCTATGTACAAGAAACATGAAAATGAAACTATATACAAGGAGCAAAAATAAAATAAGCTATGTATAAGTAGAGAGGAACATACTAACCGATGAGTCTTATGAGAGACTTATTATCAAGGTGTCATGTATCAAACAAAGGAATAATGATCATGTATGCTATGTGAAAAGGTGCCTATGGTCTAGGAACTAACTATGCTAGTGATCCCATGTGTGTGTGTAGATAGTGATCAAATTGATGAATAAATTGGATTGAGTTATTGTCTTGCTCAATCCCCATGTGTCGGTGGCTCAATAACTCAATATATTTTTGGCTCCATTGTTGATCACCCCTTATCGGTAGATGATGACATGTGAATAGTTTGGATTGGGATAATGGCTTATCTAATACTCTTATATAGGTGGTTCAATAACTCAAGTAGACTATGACTCCATCATTGCACACCCATGTGTATTAGATGCATCTATAACTAAAATGTGAAATGTAACTAAATTTGTATGATTGTAACTGATACTATATATAAAAAATCTATGGCTACTCAATAACTCTTGAATGAAAATTGACCTAGGGGCCTCCTCAAGCACTTGAGTATGTAGTTCAGGGACTATGTGGTAATTCCAACCATTGGAGATGGAGTAAGGTATAAATTTAGTGTATTAATTAGAACATGGTGTCTAGTGTGTACAACATATAAAATGACATGGATTTTGTCATTTCATCTAATCAAATAATGCATAAGTGAACATACATAAATAATGTGCCACACACATGCCCCTAAATATGATATATGGGCATATGGATTCTAAATTGAGTTGTAATATTATGTATCTAAGAATCTAAAACTAAAATAGGAGTGATCATGACACAAATGATGCCCCTAATTTGAGCAAATTGGTATTATTTTGTGCAAAACTGAGCAAACACTAATAATATATAACTAAATATATGCAAACACGAACTATAATTTATATGCCTTTCTAGAAAATCTAGATTTTTCTACTTTTTGGGATACTATACAATAATGCCATATCTTGGAAAATAACATTGTGGCACTAGTGTCCACATTTTAGCACTAGTATCTAATAGTGTTATTTTTTTTCCAACTAAGTTTGATATTTGTTTGACTATTTTCCACTATGTTTTCTTGAATCTGAGCTCTGTATTATGTGTTTGTGTGCTCAAAACTATACTTTGAGTGAATTTATATGCCCTAGTCTCTATGAAAAACCTCTATGAATTACTTCTCTTTTGAGGGGATTTTTCGAACCTATGAAAGAACTATCCTTTAAAAAAAATTGTATGATATGTGTTAGCCTGAGCATAAATGATATCTACATTATAAACCAATATAATGTATATACATTACATCATAATGTAAGATAATCTGATCATAAGTTGGTAATATATGATGTATGTTATATCTAACATTCACAAGGTTTTCAAGATAGATATAACTATGTAAGCATTTGTATGAAAAATAAATTTGAGTAATAAACTGAGTAACTACCTAGGGGGATGGGGCATGAACCCCATTAAGTCACCCAAGGAAGAAGGGGAGATGCATGATGTCCCTCATGGCATCTAAATTTGGAGTGTGTAACAATCAAGAGATAAGTGTCATGGCCATGATGCATACATGAAAGCATATATGCAACACACATGAGGCACACAAAACATGCCAAGGGGCCACAATACAAGGGACATAGGAACATGTCACCAAATCAAATAAAATAAATACATATAAAGGCATGTTCAAATACCCACATACGTAAAGAGAAAGCACGTTATTTTAGAGCCACATGGAAGGACATGTTCAATTATCTGCATACACAATTATGAAGGCACACATATGGTCATTATTACATGTCCAAAGCATACATATAATGAAAGGAAGTGGCATAGAGTCATAAAGCAATGGCATATTCAAATGACCTCGAATATATGTATAATCATAGGACATATTCAAGTCTAAACTAAGAAATATAGAAATGAAAGTAAGCATGAACATGTGGTACAAATCTGTATAAGACCAAAGATATACATAAACTATACTCTAGAGTAGTAGTAGTCAGCCAAAAATCTTTGTAGTGTAAAATGATCAATATCAAGACATAAAAATGCTAAATTTGTGATGTAGAGTTCAAAAATATGTATCCTAGCAATCAGAACTATGCATAAGATGCCTCCAAATGGATGAATGTATCAAATGAAGAATATGTGTATCTATGTATATGTCCCCAGTGGGTAGATAGTAGTAAATCTAGATCTACGTGGTGGACCTGGGTCATGAAAAAAATTGTGAACACTCAAAAAGAGTAAGTAAAGCATGTATGTATGATAAAATTGACTACACTAACATATATAACATATGTAGTACCTTAAAATTATAAGAAATATAAACATGGAAATGCATACAATCTATAATTTGTATTTTTGTGTAAATATTTGAATGTTTTTGTGTATTTTAACATATTATATTATTTTTGTGATTTATGGATATAAGCTATGTACAAGCAACATGAAAATGAAACTATATACAAGGATTAAAACTAAAATAAGTTGTATACAAGCATAAAGGAGCTTACTAACCGATGAATCTTGTGAGAGACTTATTATCAAGGTGTAATGTATCAAACAAAGGAATAATAATCATGCATGCTATGTGAAAGGGTACCTATGGTCTAAGAACTAACTATTCTGAGTGATATGTAGCTAACATTGTCTATGGAGTAGGGCTAGGAATCTGAGTACCTGAATGAATTGGTCTATGAATTATACTATGAACCTGTGAAAGCCATAGGTTGTTCAAGGGTTTGAGTATAATAAATTAGGGTATAAAATATGTAATAAATATAGCCACTGACTTGTGAAAGAACTGAGTTAATTTATATATCTAATAATAGCAATGGAGATAAAATAATACTTAGTTGGAAACTTCCTGAGATAAAGGATCCATAGTCTAATAATTGGTATAGGAGTTAGTCTAAGTGTCATAAATAGGATCCAAGTGTCAAAAACCCTTTTAGATAGTAGTGCCCTACCTTAGACAATAGTGTTTTGGCACTAGTTCCCACTTATGAAGTTAATGTCCTCTATACAGGAACTATTTTGAGCTTCTAAGAGCACCTGTGTGTAATTCTACCAAGCATGTTCCTATGTAGATAAACCTTGATTTACTGCCTATGACCTATTGTGACTAATTTTGTATACAAAACCTAGACCTCCATGTGATTAGGGAATTTAAATTGGCATAATTATTAAATGTGTGGTGTTAGTTGGGTAGGCTAGACATCCTCAACACCCCACTATGATGAGATTTGCCTACATACAAATACTCTAAAGTGGGATCAATCCTGATGTGGTTCTCCCCACCTAAGTGCTATTGAAAGTGTAAGTGAAGCTAGTATGAATGTTGGTTTGAGTGCTTTGAGTGAGTTTTGAGACTGGAAATATATGTATTTTGATTTTGGGAGGGTTGTAGATAACTATATGAAGAAGTAAGGTAGAATAGAGATTTATAACCTTAATCATGCACAACTTGTTCATGGCTTATTTGTGTGTATTTGCATCTAATTCCCATATAGTGGATAAATGGATAAAATTCATTTATATATATTGATTTAGTGATTGTGCATGGTTTTAAATAGGTCTAGGTTGACCCTAGGTGCTTTATGAATTGAAAAGATATCTGTTAGAGCTCAAAAAAGGGAAAAAGACAATAGCACCCAAATAGGACAATAACATTGTAGCTATAGTTTCCACTTATGGTGCTAGTGTCCAGGTGGCATAACTTGAGCCATTAGGGGTTTAGATGCCTAACTAATGGTTTAGGATTGATTTTGAGATGTCTAGTGAGGTGTGTGGCACACACAAAATCTAGATAAGTGTCTAAATAGGCCCTAAGATAGGTCTAAGGCTAAGCTAGTGATAAGTGATCTCAAATAACACTCTTGAAACTCAAGTTTCATTTTTAGATTATTATACCTTGCAAGATTCAAAATAAATTCTTATGATTATAATTTTGGACTCATATCTTGAATACACAGTCAACCATTTTAAAGAGTTCACCTTAATTTATATATTATTAGGGTTTTGACCTAGCCTAGGTTATTTAAAAATTTGGTTTAGCAAAAATTGGGGTATACAATTTGTGAAATAGGTAATCTTTATTCCTTAATGATTTTTCCAAGTTATTTTTTGTTTTTCCAATTAGAGGGATGAATAATTCAAAATGGTTCATGGCTCATAAGCAAAAGATGGTATGTACATGAAGCCATGGGATGAAGGATTTATTGCAAGAATAGAGGACTTGACACTCTTTCTAGTTTGGATTCAAGTACTTGGTTTAACAAAAGAGTATTGGTCTATAGGTATTTCAAACAAGTGGGAAACCAACTTAGGTAATTTATCTGCATGATAAAGACAACTAAAATAGGACACATTATTTTTTATGAAAGAATCTATGTAAAATTGGATATATCCAAGCCTCTACTCCATGCAATTAAATTCTATTCTAAAATGAGAGAATGTCTTTAAGACTTGGATTATAAAAATGTTGCTTTCAGGTGTAGAAATTTTCATGCCCATGGGAACTTTACCATAAATTTCCTAGATAAAAATACAATTAGTTAAAGGGGAAATAGTGGAAGATTTCAAATAACCTAAGAACAAAATTACACAAAATTAAAATCAAAATCTTTAGAAGCAAAGGAGAATCTAAAAATAGGTTTGAAAACCTCTAAATAGAAAAACCAAATAAAAATGGTTCATATAGTATCTGATGAATTGATCATAGAGACATGCCTTCCCATCAGAATAATTCATTGGAAAAGTTTAGCGCTAAATATCTCTAGGAAGAGGGGGAAATGATGGTATTATAGAGGAAGAAGATCAAGAAGAAACCTATGAATAGAATACAAGGTTATAGAATTTTTCTCTTGATCATCTTAAGGAAATTCTAGATCAAAACAATAGAATGAAAACCTCAAAATTATCCACAAAATCACCTCAAGTGGAAAAAGTAAACCTGGCATAACACCACTCTCCAACTAAATAAACTTGGAAGATCAAATCAATAAAAGAATGGGTAGCCAGAATCAGATCTCTGAAATGTTCCCCAAATCAACTGATCAAAAAGTAGAAAAATAAAATTATCTTCCTCCTAAATAAAAATTTTAAGCAAGCAGAAAGCAAGGAAAAAATAGTCGATACAAGTTTGAAAGGATAATTCCATCACTTGTAGTACTAATAGGCATACAATTTAATTCAAAAAATATTAGGGATATAGGGTTATTAATTATTTAAGGTACCTCTTGTATTGCTAGTTTTTGCCTTTCATTTAAAGGCTCAAATCTATTCTAACTTTGTCAAAAAAATATTCATAATTTTATAATAAATGGGCAACAACCTTTGTTTGATTGATAAAAAAACATATTACAAAACAATTTATATAAATATAAATATTTTATTAATGTATTTAAAACAAATTTTAAATTCGCATTCTTCATGAACATTAAATAACATAAAATATCCACAATTATTGTCATGAATAAATTTAAAATTATTAAACAATAGTATATAAAATATTATAAGGATATGCATCCCATCAAAAAAATATCTAATATTCTTCCTCATCATCATCAACATCCCTTGCACTTATTATACTAGCACAACCACCACCACCACCACCATCATCATTATCATCATCCTCATGTGTCAAATGTGTTGTCAACTATAAAACAAATATCATATTATGAATAAATAGTAAGTTAAACATAGTAGTATTAAAAAATTTGGAGACATCTTATGTTTTCTACATTAAAAAAATACAAATAATTAATTTATTATTATTATAAAATATGATTATAAATTTATAAACCTAAGTGAAATATTATAACACCTAATATTAAAATTTTAGTTTAATATTTTATTTAAAAAATTATAAACGTAGTTAATTAATAATTATTTGGATGTCCTTCATGATGTCAATGTGTCTCAAAGTGTTTCTCAACATTCCTCTTGTCACTTGTATATGATCATTAAGTGGTGGGATTTGAATGTTGTCTTCTTAAAAAATATAAATAAATAATAGTATAATTAAAACAAAATAACAAAGATTTAAAAAGGACTAATATATTAAAAACTATATGACATTAGTTAAATTACAATGTCACAATGGCATATTTCTAAAAGTTATTATTTTTAAGGTATTGAACATCTTTTTTAGTTAGGCTACATTCAAATCACTTAACTAGAATACCCTATACTAGAAAAACATTAAAAATT
Organism: Torreya grandis; assembly: GCA_037957365.1. NCBI lineage: Eukaryota > Viridiplantae > Streptophyta > Pinopsida > Cupressales > Taxaceae > Torreya > Torreya grandis. Next base: position 1,333,361 of record JARHVA010002541.1, on the reverse strand, counting down.
AAATATGTTAATTATTCATTCATAAATATATAGTAAATACAATTTAAATTATTCAAAATTAAAATAAATTATAATAAACAAAAATAAAATCAACCAACACTCATTTATGGATTTTGCACCCATGTGATGAGAAAAGGGATTAATTTGAACCCTAACTTTGGTTTCTTCGAGATACCCATTTTTCTTATCACATTGACAACACTTGTTTAATTACCCTCCCATTTTTTAATTATATTTTTTCACCCCTCTTTGATATAAAGGATAATTCACATTTTTATTTTACGATTTGTAGTTTTTTTTTAAGGTTACATCTCTTGACCACCTTAAAACACCTTCCATACTTAGGATAGGCAATCCATAAATATTTAACCATTTATGATAGGCAATCCATAAATATTTTACCATTTATGTCTCTCCAAGTCTCCCTTGCTTCATTGAAACAATTGTGTGCCAACCCTACCATTTAACAAAATAGATGGTACTGAAAGGGCATGTTAACAAGTCAGTCAAGGGTAAATAGGGGAATATTAAATGTGTGAATAGGTATGTAATATTTTATTTAGACATCCTCTATATTTGTTTCTTGATTATGTCTTGTACCACGTTTGAAAATGTTATCAATTTTTTAAGTATCTTCACAACTAAAGGGCTTATCTTCAATTTGGAGAATGTTTGTGGGTTTTTCTCAAATTACTATGGTACTACATCCTTAGACTAAAATATAAGATTTTTTTTAAAATATATTAACAATATAAAACAAAATCCTAAAAAAAATAAGAATTGTGTTTGAAATTATAATATAAACTTACTAGATTTTACCCTAATCAGAATAAGATTATGAACTCATTGAAAGGACATGTTTTTTCTACTTTTCATCCTAATCTAGTGGTTTATTTTTATTTTGTTTCCTTTTTTTTATTTGTTTTTTCTTTACCTCCCATTTTATTTCAAGATTTGAAATTGTTGGGAATGTAATGATATGATATATTAAAATGGCTATAAAAATGAGATACTAAGAACTCTATCAAAAAATAAAAAATAAAAAATAACTCTCTTATATCTTTTTGGAAAAAAAATACAACAAATGAAAGAGATATCCCCTACTTTTTAAAAGTTTGGTGGCCCCTTTTTGGAATTTATAGATAAAGTTTATGCAACTTTTGATAATTGCATTAACCCTGAATACTTAGTATTTTTTCCCATCCTTAGCTTAAACATTGTTATTTTACAAAAAATTAAATGTTTTTTAAATTATTATTTTTTGAATATTAAATTAATTTGTTATGATTTTAATTTTTTAATAAAAAAAATTATTAACCATTAGCATAACTATTTATAAAAAAAAAATTGCAATTTTTATTTATCAAAAGAGTAAAAGTTACTAAAAAAATAAAATATTATTAATGCCAATCTAATTATTTAATATATGTTTTAATTGATTTAATTAAAATTAATAATTATATGAAAAATAATTAGTAAAATTATTTTTATAGAACCTCTTTAACATTTGTATTGCATATATAAACATGATTCTAATAGATTGCATTAATATCAATTTTTATGATACAAACACCATGTTTGAGTATAGTTATAGAAAATATAAGAAGTGTTAGTATTGAAGATCACATCTCATTAGCATTATATTTATAATTGGGTGCTTATATGAAATATAATCTTCTTTGGAGTAGTGCTCCTAGAAATTCTCTTCATCTTCTTCAGGGGACTTGTATAACAAGATACACTCATTAGGTTATAGAATTCAATCTTCCTCCTCTACCTCTTCTTGTCCATCCTCATCATAATAAAAATCCTCTCACTCCTCATCTTCATCCTCTTCCTTACCTTGATAGGTGTCAATCACATGCCTAGATTCTCATTCTTCTTGAGAGGTCTAGTCAAAACCTGACCTTTCAACCTCTTATTTCATATAATATTATACATCAAATTTCAAAGAGGATAATGTATATATTAATCTATATATTATGGGTACATTCTTTTTCTCTAGCCAAGTATAATTCCACCATTCAATTATAACCCCATGGACAGAAACTATTTTTATGAGAACCTTGTGGTTGGAGAAACTATGGAAGAGAAAGTTGGGGATAATGTTAATAATTAAATAACAACTTTTAATTTATGAAATAGATATATGGATTGTACGTGTGTGCGCGCGCATGCGCGTGTGTGCGTGTGCGTGTGCGTGTGCGTGTGCATGTGCGTGTGTGTGTTTTGTCTGTGTGATTTTGATTTCTTAGTGTATATTAAATTTTTTATAACTCATAGATATTTTATCATATAGATAACGATCACCTCTGTATTTAGAATGAAAATTTTAATTTTTATATAATTTTGAGTGTAGAAAAATATTATGAAATATTTTAATTAGAACTATTAGAATGTGTTGGTATTACACTTTTTAATTTAGTGCAATTGAGGAAAATTAAAACATATAATTAATTATCATAATAATGATAAATTAAATGCATCATTAATGAATGGTGTAATGTTTATCCCAAAGGTAACCTATGTTGTAAAGGGGTCTAAATGGTAGTATATGTCATGTGTAGATAATGTCTTCACTTTATATATAATCAGATTATCATTTTATTATTTTTGGACATAGATACATTTTGTTCTTTAATATATATGCTCATGAATTTGTGTTTTAAACACATCCAATATTTATAAATTATGACATCACTTTAAAATATCACCAATGATGAAATTCAATATAGAGAGGAGGTTAGATGAGGTAGAATTTTCACAACCCTTTTGTCCCCAAATTTAGATAGATTGAAAAATTTAGGTGACCCCATTTTATTTTTCTCAAAAATTGAGTCATAGGAGGATAATTCATAAATATGTATAGATTAAAGGACTTAGTCATTTTCCTCTTTGAGAGTCAATATTCGAGGACTACATTCTATCTTTGAAAACCTAACAACTATAGTGCAACCATCAAACCTCAATGATAGCAATGCAACCAGTGGAGTCCAATTCAACCCTCATTAATGACGGTTGATACCTATGTGTGCAGGGGTCTCCTTGACCCCTATAATTTAATCAAGATAAATCATTTATTGTTTATCATTTAAACTCTTGATTTTAGAGGCTAACACGTATTTTCATTATGAATTAGTAGTTTTTAAGGTTTCTCAATATCTAGAGGTCATTCCTCTCAATGTTTTTCTCATTTTATTCATGAGAAGTGCACATAGGGTTTAGAGTCATTTTATAAGGTTTTTATTGTAGGTTGTGTGATTTCCTTTGTTAGTTGCCTTAGACTTCACTAGATTTACATTTGATTCTCCTTAGTATTGGGATATCCTTGCCAAATTATCACCCCACTTGGAAACCTTTCATCCTTGCCCTATCATGCTATTTTTTTCTCCTCCTTGCATCAAATTTCTTAGGCTACACTATAACCCTCAAACCCTAATGCCAAAGTTTTTCCTCCTTACATCAGAATTTTTAGACTAAATTATAGCCCCCAAACCTTGACACTAGAGTTATTTGAATTTATTGTAATCCCTTAATTCCACCTCCCCTACTTCTACCTCTCATTTTATCATTTTATTATTCACATTCACATTTTGATTCTAAGTTCCTAACTATCTTTTACCCATCACAAGAAATAGATGTATAAAATACCTAAGAAGAAAGGGAAAGAAAAGGCAAGTGAAATGAAGTATCAATTATGAGGGGTCACTCCCCCTTCTAATATCGATTCTAATTTTTATCAAGTCACCAACACAGACCTGGGTCATATCAACATAGGTGACTTATGTGAGAGGATACATACATATTTAAAAAATTATTAGACATAAATCAGTAATGACATTGAGCTGCTTTAAGCCACTACATTTCCAATCTCTATGTAATGCCTAAAGCTTGTCATGACAATGACAAGTCATTATGATATAGATATAAGGGAAATTTAAACCCCCAAAAAAGGATTCATCTTGCCACTTCAGCCCAAATATATTGAATAAATGTTAAAAATTACAAATCATGAGGTCTTTGTAGAAATTACTCTAAAGAAAGCTTGGCAATTTCATGAAGAAAACAAAGACGATTGTTTTAGATCCTCAAACAAGCATTGGATTGTTAAATATAAATCCTCCATGGATAGGGTCCTAGTATAGGCTTTATTTACACCCTTGGATAGGGTTATTTAAGGTCTCCCCAACTAATCTATAATATTGGGATAACCCTGGGCTATGGGTAACCTATGTCAGGGCTGAACCTCTGAAGAAGGCTAGATTCCTCTTGATGATCACCTAAACTAATGATAAACTAATGATTCATGGGGTAAATGGTTATAAGTATGATTAAGGGATCATAAAAAATCTAAAAGGGTGATATACAAAAGTTATATGGGCACTCATATAAGCTTGAACACACATTGGAGTAGCAAAAGACAATTGCGGCTTACTCAATTTCACAATATCACTAATTGCATAAATACTTCATGGAAGAGGTTATAAATAGAATGCTAATATAAACCTAAAATTTAGCTTGAAAATACATTAAAAGAGGTAAACATGAGTAAAATAAACTAGGAAGAATATATTTCATAAATTCACCATACACAAGCATGTTAAACATTGATTAAAGATAAGAGACAGGCAAAGAGTTGATCTTATTAATTTAAAAGGTAGTTATTACAATATTTTGATATGGTATAACCTTATAAAATGAGGACCATTTTGAAAGATTCTAGATGATTATACTTGTCTCAAAAAAGAAAAATGCTAAATTCTAAAAGTTGATAACCCCTTCAATAAGAATGAGACTAGGATATATAGGAGAAGAGGGAGAGAGAAAGTATGTGGGAACATGCCATTATAAAAGATAAAAATTTGCCTTGGGTTATTAAATGAACCTGAGCTATCACATTTTACTCCTTAGACAATGGAAACGTTGCCACCTTTTTGATCAATTGGGACACTACTTGTGGCTTGTTGAGTGAGAAGGTCCCCATAGGTTTTGAGGATACATTGAATGCCCCTAGCTACAATTCCTAATACCAGACCTTTTATTTGATCCTTCATGCCATCTATTACATGAAGACAAAACCTCATGCTCATGGATTTGACTGAATCATGGCTTCATGTTTTTAAGGTGGTTATTTATCAAGACGACGACCATGCTGAAGGATGAAGACACTTTGCATTAATCATATTTCTAATTTATCTTCATATTTGGATTATATACCTATCTATAGTTGGAACCAATCTAAGGTTATTGTTTTTCCTATAGTTTCCATATCAGTGCAGACTTATAGACCATATAACACTTTTATGTATTATAACTGGTCCAAATAGACCCACTTTATCTCTGCAAGAACTAAAAGTTCATTGTATATGTGGGTCCTCCTTTTGAAATGGAGAACTAGTCACAAGAAAGAACCCATTAACACTACAAATTATCAAACTAGAGATCAATATTTAGCTCCAATGGTAGTCCCTTATATTCCTCATACTTGATTGTATTAATTAGATCACTCCATGGAATTTAAACCAACTTTGATGGCATCAAGATGACCTTGCAAAACCCTATTGTCCATGGTAAAAAATAGCCTTTCAACCTCTATCAATAATCTTGGGCTTACCTTTTCTCTAATTGGTTGTCAAAATCCAACTCAGCTCATTGACACATTGACCCATTTTGCTCCATTGATTTTGATCAATACAAATGCTTACGAACCATCAATCCTCTACCAATTTTATGTATCATTAACACTTGTCATGCACACATTCATCCTTGAGATCTATTGACCCTTTGAACTCCACTCACCATTAAATCTAAGTGTTCGACTGACCATAGATTATTAGATCAACTAGGACCCATTATTTGAAAGCCAACAACTAGTTCATGATCTTAAAATTGACATCCTCACTTCTGTCAAATGACATTCACATGACCATCATTGATGATCGTATGACCATCAAACTTAAGATCAAATGGATTTTCTTTTCTGTGTTTAAAAATTGGCATCTACATGAATGTCTTATGCCTTTTGACTAACTTTGAAAGCTTGGATCTTGAAGTTCAAGAATCATGGAGGTACCAAACTTGTAAAAGATGTTCTTTAGGCCAAAAGGAAAAAACCCATTTGATCCACTAGTCTCGATAGATTTTTAGGTGAAGATATTAAATTTTCAAATTAGCTGGTCCATATCTTCTCTTATGTGATGTCTCAGTGATGGTTGAGCTCATTTGGCTAAGTATGGGAAAATTAGTGAAATATAACTGAGGAGCTAACTTTGCACACACATAACTCCATTTGAATTTTGGTAGAGGACCTAGAACTTGGCACATATAAATTAGGGACTAAACTAAACAAACCCATATGATCACTTTTCTTTGATACTACTACATTGTGAGGTATGGACTTATCAAGATGCTCACTTGGCTTTATCTGAACTTCCTTGAAAATGGCTTAAGTATGGAAAAAAGTGGAATTTAGATGAGGAGCCAACTTTGGATCTCCATAACTTTTGATGTTCTTTGGTGGAGGACCTAAAACTTGGTACATATAAACTTGTCACAAATATGAACAAACCCATATGACCAATTTTCCTTGATTCATCTATATGTGGCATTGGTGATGTCAGTAAATTGCCTACCTAGAATTTCTACCACTAGCCTGAAAATGTTAATATGAATATAATGAAGAATTGGATGGAAACCATGCACTTCCATACTCATTTCAAGTACTCTGAATATTCCAAAAGGTCTATACAACTTGTTCATTTTTTAATCCATTAGTAACCTGACCCATATGGGTACAAGATTTGTATGTGGGACAAAAATGGCCAACATCTTTGGTGACTCATAAGGAAGCATGCCTGTTATTCTTTGAGGACCCAAACAATTTGCCTTATCTAGTCCATTGGGCATGGAATCATTAGCCTTTAAAACTGAGCTAAACCTCTCTTGATTCAAAAAGGATCAAAAGAAATAAAACAAACAAATGCTCGAGGCACTATGGAAAAGGAAACAACATAATAGAAAATAAAAATGTGCATAAGGAACTTAGAGGAAAGAATAAAGCTATTCTAACATGTAAAATATATTATAATGGATGTAGTTTTATTCAATAGTAGGGCTTTAAATGAATTTCATTGACTTGGATGGTAATACCTCTCCATCCAATTGGGCAAGCTAAAAATCATTATGTTCCTTGCATCCATGGATCGAATAAGGACCATTCCACAAGCTATAAAACTTGGTATGGTTGCCTGGTTTAGCCTTATTTGAGTCCCATTTGAGGACTAGGTCCCTTTATTTGAAGCTACTCAATGTAACTCTTTTTTCAAAGGACCTTTTGACCTATGCTTGATGTGATTCCAAAGTTTTCATAACAAGGTCCCTAGTTTCTTCTAGCTCCATGAGTTCTATCATCCTCATATTCATGGGTTCATCCTCCATCAACTCAAGCTGATGGACTAATTATAATGTAGGCAGCTCAAGGAAGATAGGCAATTTGGATTCCCTTCTATACATAAGAATAAATGGAGAATTACCAATGGTAGTTTTAGGAGTCACCATGTCAGCCCACAAGGCTATCTTTAGCTTGGTGTGTCATGTTCTATGATTCCCTTCCATGGTCCTCTTGATGATCCTCAACAAACTCTTGTTTGTGGAATTTTCTAGTCTATTTCCTTGAGGATAGTAATTGGAAGAGGTGATGAGGTAGATGCCTAGCTTGAGATCCCACTCACTTGTCTTCATACTAAGGAATGTCGATACATAATCATAAATTATGGTGGCTGGGATACCAAACCTAGTTACAAGGTTGTCATAGAAATCTAGGACTGCACCTTCACTAGCCTCCTTCAAATCAATGGCTTCCACCCACCTGGTGAAATAGTCAATTGTAGTGAACACCCATTTATGCCCTACACTTGATGGTGGATTTATTATCCTTATGAAGTCTAATTGCCATTTTATGAAGGGTTGTTTCACCTAAACATGATTGAGTGTAAGTGATGCTAGTTTTTTCTCTCTTACAAAGAGAGCACACTTATGGATTTTTCTAATCCATACATGAGTATATTTTAAAATATTGGGCTAGTAATAATCAACCATCATTACTTTTTTTATGGTAGTTTTAGGTGCAAAATGACCTCCTGTAGGTCCATCATGGAACTGCTCTAAGATTTTGATCACCTGGTCATCATCTATGCATCTAAGGAGTACCCCATTGAGGTCCTTTCTAAAAATAACACCATAAACTAATGCATAAGGCATAGATTAAAGCTTGAAATTAATTATTTTAGCTATATACAGACCTTGGGGATGTTCTCATATTTCCAAGAAGTGAGTTGTATCTTGAATCCAAATCTCTTTGAAGTAGAGGTGCACATGCATGTGAGTTGTCTTGGGTCACTAAAATAGCTTCCTTGTCTTCTTGGAGGTCATTCACCATGTGTTCACACAAGCCCTTTCCCCTAACCAACTTGGTGACCTTGATATCTATGTCATATTCCATGACCTTTGTGATCCATCCTACTCTCTTCTCATTCAAATACTTGTTAAGGAGAAAATCCTTAAATCTAGGATGAGACATCATAAGATGGATCCTTCTACTGGAGATCATGGGCCTAAAATTATTGAGGATTATCAAGGCTTAAATAAATTTCTTATCAATGAAAGTGTACCTCACTTCATATCCTTCCATCCCTTTACTAACAAAGGTAATTGGTTGCTCCATTACTTCACCAGTCTTTTACATCAACATAGTTGATATGTTGTAAATGTTAGCAAAGGTGTACAAGATGAAGTCCTTGGAGAAATCAAGATTCAAGAGTGAGGGTGCATGGTCAATGTCCTACTTTATGGCTTTAAAATATACCTTGCCTTCATTAGACCAAGAAAAAACATGGCTCTTCTTCAGCATGGTGGTGATAGGCTTGACCAGTTTTGCAAAACTAGGTTTGAACCTTCTCACAAAGTTGATCTTCCTAAGGAAGCTTAGGATCAACTTTCTATTCTTTGGTAAGGATAAGACTAAGATAAAACTTACTCTATTAGGATCAATGGATAATCCCTCTTTTAAAATTATATGACCCAAAAGTTTTCCCTTATGCACATAAAATGCACATTTTTTGAGATTTAAAGAGATCTCATATTCTCTGCATCTTTAGAATATCAACCTTAGATGGTCCATGTGCTCACTATCATTCTTAGAGAAGACCATGATGTCATCTAAGTAGACCAATTCCATTTGATTTAGCAGTCCTTGGAAAGCCATGTCCATTTCTCTTTGAAAGGTTTCCCCAGCATTAGATAATCCAAAAGGCATATTTTGATAAGCAAATGTCCCCCACTTGGTGGTGAAGGTATTCTTTTACTAGTAATTTTCTCCCACTAGTACTTGGCTATAACTTGAATATCCATCTAAGAGAGAGAATCATTATAAATGAACAACTACTTGTAGGAGTTTCTCTATGGATGGTAGATGGTAATGATCCTTTAAAGAGACCCTACTATGATCCTTAAAGTCCACACATAGTATGATCTGCCCACTCTTCTTTCTGATAGATACTAGATTAGCTACCCATGAGGAGTGTTTGATTAGGAAGATGATCCTAGATTTAATAAGCTTGGTCAATTATTTTCCCCTGATCTCTTCAATCTTGGGATTTATGGGCCTTTTCTTCTGCCTGATAGGATCAGCATTAGCCTCTAGATTTATTATATGTTGGGCCAGATTAGGATCAAAACCCTTTAGGTCATTATATTTCCAAGCAAAGATGTATGGATATTCCTTATAGAGATCTATGAAAACATGCCTTTTAGCTTTAGTAGTTACCTTTCCAAGCTTGAGGTGTTTGTCTTCAAAGATAAAAACTCTCTCATAATTCTCTTCATTAGTTGACATCACTGCTTTATCCTTCCTCATACGGTCCCCTACATGAAAGAGGCCTTCTAGGGTGACTAGCCCTTTAAGAAGCATATTAGACCTCAATTGAAAAATATTCTCCCCATACTGATGCTACAATTTTTCTTGGTTAAGGAAGGAAAATTCTGCTTCTTATTGTAAGAAACATGCAATCTATTTGTCATTTTCAAAGACCTACCAATGAGTTTCATTATCTGGTACTGATAGTCTTATTACCACTTTGACATATGGATAAACCTTGCTCCTTTTCAATTCATCAGGGATGTCAAAATGAGCCCCCATAGCTGTTAGCCTATCAACATGTTGATTTTGGCCTTTCAACACTGATTGGATGTTGAAAGCCTCAAAGACCTTAATGAGGTCCCACTCTCTATGTTTTTAGGAATTCTTCAAAGGGTTCCTAGTAGCATTCTAACCTCTAACTTGGTGTATAAAAAATTCACTATCCCCATAGACTTGAAATTGCTTGATCCTTCTCTTATTAACCCATTAAAGGCCATAAATGAGACCCTCATATTTTGTTACATTGTAGGAGTAGCTAAATTGGAACCTATATAAATAAAATTACTTATCATTTTAAGGGGATATTATCATGACACCTACACCCACCCTATGCTTACTCTTTAAGCCATCAAAGAAATACTTCCATAGACCACTAGGATCTTCTTGAGGTCTCATGAGGGATGACATGGGTTGGTTTTCTTCATGAAAATATTAGACACCCAAGTCCCTTTCTTCAACACCTTCTAATAGGTCCACCAACTAGTTTTAATTCCAAAGCTCATCCAAGAACATGTCTAACACCTCTTTTGGGTGAGTATTCACCTCCTATCCCATTGAAAATTCATCCTCATCAATTATGGTGCAATTGATGTTAACATTATTTGGATCATAGGGATCTATATGGAATTATGTAATGGTCTTAGCTTTTATTGACACTTTTGCCTTATACATTATCCTAAATGTCATATAGGACTAGTATACTACAAGATAGTGAACTCTTTAGATAAGCATAGTGCAAAGTGAGGAGGTGCATCTAAGATCAATACATCTTAGGCCATCGAGACACTCAGACAAGATTTTAAGGTCATATTGAGGTTCTTGATTATATTAAATGGTTTGGGAGAAGAACCATCATATTGTATCACTCTTTTGGACTATGGCTCATATTTCATACCAAATTGATCAATTATGGACTTTGGCATCACTGAGGTACTAGCCCCATTATCTACTAGGCAATTGTGCACTATAGAGTTTCTAATGATTACTAAAATATAGAAGGGAGGAGGCTTGATTACTTTACCTAATTATCCTTCACTTGACCCTTTGGATGTATTGGTGAGAACTTCATTCACCTTACTTGCTGACTTGTCTATAACATTATTTTTTGATAGTCCTTCTTGAAGGATGTCTACTTATCTAGGCATATAGAGCATATCCCATATGGGTACACTCACATTTGAATTTTTCATTTGTTCAATAATGTTGATGGGTGAACCACCAACATTTTCTTGTGCTTTGGGATCCACTACTATTGTTTGTTGAACTTGTGAGCCTTGAGGCACAAAAAGATTCCCTTCGCTTTGATTTTTTGGAGGTATTGGAACCTTTATAGTGACATCAGGTTCACTTGGCTTTATCAGTGAAAGATTAATGGTAGGAAGATATTTGAATACTTCCCAATTACCATCCATATTTCTTCTTTTAAATATTTTATTTTCTGCCACTAGAAGATAGGCTTGGTTACAACTAGCTTGCTAGTTGGTTACATAGCACTCTCCTTGTTCATAGTTCATCATTGTAGCATCTAGCTAATTTGGTCCCTGATTAGACCCTTGACCTTATATAGGCTCCTTTGGCTTGGTCATCATAGGTACTTCTACATTTTGGTCCATAAGAGCTTAGTTGTATCCAAAATTAGTAGTTTGTTGTCATTGATCATTGAAGGCCTGGTTAAGGTCAATATTTGGGACCATATATTGACCAAAGTACTGGTTCCAAGCATGATACCCTCTACTTCTTGAGCTACATTAGTTTGAATTGGGACCAAGGAGTTGGAAGTAATAGCAACATTAGGATTGTATATATTTTACCTATTATAGCCATGTTGCCCTTGCCCTTAGTTTTGATTTTGGCCCTGGCTTTGGTAGTTCCCCTTATATGGTGGCCTATTTGCTTGAAGGCTTATTACTTAGGTTGATATAATTTTTTATGAGTCTTATTAAAATATTGTTTTCTTTTAACATTTACTAACTCATTCCCCAAGGACTGAAACATGCTTTTGAGCTATTGAAAGTTGTTTTTCTCTAATGAATCACTATATCCACTAGTAGTAACTTTCTCTTGCATTGGTGTAGGGATTGTAATAATTTTTAGTGTAGGAGGAATGACATATAATGGATGGATAAAAATAGGAGGTGGTCTAATTTTAGTAAATAAGGGCATTGGTGGTCTAGGTGTAAGCTTTCCAGCTTGAACCAAATAATTTTCTACCTTGATGGCCACCTCATAAGCATCTAGAAGTATATTTCCTCCCTTATATTGGATCATCAATGTTATGCCACTATTGAAAGCCTTTAAATAATATAGGAAGGCAAAGTTAGGGGTTGGTCTAACTATGACTAGGATTCTATCCTAAGTTTTTTGGAACCTAGTTTTGAAGTCTTGAATGACTTCATGAGGATCTCTCCTAATGGTAGTTAGTTTCTCTACAAATGATAAATGGTCTATTTTGTCCTCAAATATTTTAGATAAGGCTTCCCCTAATTGGTCCCATGTTTGAATGGAATTGGCAGTAAGGCCTCTATACCAATCTAGGGTATTTCCTTTGAAATTAGTAGTTAGTAGCCTAATAGCTATATTCTCCTTAATGACATAATGAATATTATAGAAGCTGACTTTGTCATGAGGTGCTCAAAGGGTGTTATATCTTGGTCTCTAGTGTAATAGGGAACACATTTAAGGGCTAAACTAGGATAGGATCATAGTGATCAAGGGCTAAAAGGCTTTGGCCATTAAAAGTTGAAAAAGCTCTAGGGACTGACATGGATATGCAATGGGTTAATAAATGGATCCTCTTAGGGGTATGCCTTTGAAATGTCCTAGGAGAAAAAGTTCCCTAATATGAATGTGTATTAGCAAATCTTAATCTATTTACTAAATTTAAATATAGTTCAACAAATTCAAAAGGAATACCTCTTGAAGTGGATCTTGTTGTCACCTTTGGCATGAGATGAATCCACTACTCTACACCAGAGTGTTGATTCTTCCTTTTGGAGTCACCAAATTTTGTTTTTTGGGAGTTTAACTACTATAAATTTGATCAAACTAGCATCAAATTTGATCAATATTCATTTTAAAATAAGTGTATCCATTTAGGCATGCCAAAAATTATTATAGGCATAATTTTCACCCTTGGATAGTGTTCTTTAGGTTCTCTCCAACTAAGCTATAATATTGAGATAAACCCAAGCTATGGGTAACCTATGTCAGGGCTAAACCTTTGGAGAAGGTTGGCTTCCTCTTGATGCTCACCTAAACTAAGACTAAGCTAATGCTTCACAAGGGAAAGGGTTAGAAATATGATTAAGGGCTCCTAAAAAGGCTAAAAGGGTGATACAACAAAGTTATATGGACACTCATATGATCTTGAACACACACTGGATTAGCAAAATACAATTATGGCTTACTCAATCTCATAATCTCACTAATTACATAAATATTTCATGGAAGAGGTTACAAATAGAAAACTAATCTAAACATATAAGTTAGCTTGAAAACACCTTCAAAGAGGTAAGTAGAAGGATAATAAGCTAGGAAGAATATCCTTCACAAATTCACCATACACAAGCATTCTAAACACTAATTAAAGATAAAATATAGGAAAAGAGTTGATCCTATTACTTCAAAAGATAGTTCTTACAATATTTTGATAGGGTTTAACCTTATCAAATGACCACACTTTTTCAAGAGTCTCAATGAGTATCCTTGTCTTAAAAAAGATAAATGCTAAATTCTAAAATCTGAGAACCCCTTCAATGGGAATGAGACCAAAATATATAGGAGAAGAGGGAGAGAGAGAAAGGATGTGGGAACATGCCATTAAAAAAAGAATAATTTGTCTTTGGTTATTAAATAAACCTAATCCATCACCTTTTTCTCTTCAGCCAATGGAAACCTTGCCATATTTTTGATCAATCAAGACACTACCTATGTCTTGTTGAGTGAAAAGGTCCCCAAAGGTTTTGAGGATGCATTAAATGCCCCTAGCTATAGTTACCAATACTAGAAATTTTCTTTCATCCTTTATGCCATCTCTCATTTGTATACAAAACCTTATGCTCATGAATCTAACTAAATCATGGCTTCATTCTTTTTAGGCAGCTGCTTGTCAAGATTATGACCATGCTAAAGAATGAAGACCTTTTGCATTAATCATATCTCAACTTTATCCTCATGTTTGGATCATAAGCCTATCTATAGTTAGAAAACCAATCTAAGGTTATTGGTTTTCCTATAGTTTCCATATCAGTGTAGACCTATAGACCATATAACACTTTTCTATAGTATAACATGTCCAAATAGACCCACTTTATCTCTGTAAGAACTAAAATTTCATTTTATATGTGGGTCCTCCTTTAAAAATGGTGAAACAATCACAAGAAATAACCCATGCACACTACAACTTATCAAAGTAGAGATCAATATTTAGCTCTAATGATGGTCCCTTATGTTCCTCATACTTGATTGTATCAGTTAGACCACTCTGTGGCATTTGAACTAGCTTCAATGGCATCAAGATGACCCTACAAAAACCTATTATCCATGTTCAAAATAGCCTCTCAACCTCCATCAAGAATCTTTGGATCACCTTTGCTCTAATTGGTTATCAAAAATTGACTCAGCTCATTGACACATTAACCCATTTTGCTTCATTAATTTTGATTGGTATGAATGCTCAAGAACCATTGATCCTCTACCAATTACACGTATCATTAACACTTATCATGCACACATTCACCCTTAAGATCTGCTAACCCTTTAGCCTCTACTCGTTATTAGATTTGAGTGTTTGATTGAATGTAGACTGCTAGATCAATTGGGACCCATTATTTGAAAGCCAATGACTAGTTCATGATCTTAAAATTGTTGTCCTCAATCCTATCAAATGATGTTTGTATGAACATCATTAATAACCATATGACTATAAAACTTAAGTTCAAATAGATTTACTTTGCTCTATCTAAAACTTGACATCTTCATGAACATCTTATACCTTTCAACCAACTTTGAAAGCTTGGATCCTGAAGTGCAAGAATCATGGAGGTACCATACTTATAGGAGATGTACTTGCCAAAAGGAATAAACCCATTTGATCCACTTGTCCCTAGAGATTTTTAGGTGAATAAATTAAATTCTCAAGTTGGCTAGTCTATATTTGCTCCTGCATGATGTCTTGGAAATGGTCAAGCTCATTTGGCTAAGTATGGGAAACTTAGTAAAATTTGACTAAGGAGACAACTTTTCACATGCATAACTCCATTTGCACTTTGGTGAAAACCTTGAAACTTATCAAGTAGCAACTAGGGACCAAACTAAATAAACCCATATGATCAATTTTTCTTGAGATTACTACATGTGTGAGATATGGCCTTGTCAAGATGCTCACTTGGCTCTGTCTAAACTTTCTTGAAAATGGCTAAGCATGGAAAAATAGCAAAATTTTGCTGAGAAGCCAACTTTGGATCTCTATAACTTATGATGCACTTTAGCAAAGAACCTAAAACTTGGTGCATATAAACTTGGCACAAATTTGAACAAACCCATATGACCAATTTTCCTTGACTCATCCATATGTGGTAATGGTGACATTAACAAAGTGCCTACTCAGAATTTCTACCACTAGCCCCAAAATGTCAATATGAACATACTAAATAACCAGATGGAAACCATGCACTTCCATACTAATTTCAATCAATATCAACAACTTGATCCATATGGGTACAATTTTAGTATGTTGGCCAAAAATGGCTTGAAATTAATGATAATATCACTCTCCTCAATAGGGTGATAGGGAATTCCATAGAAAAGGATTATCATGAGTGGATATTCCAATACATATAAATAATTCATTTTAATAAATTGAATATCAATTAGGCTAAGTTGATCAACAACTTGATCCATAATTAAATGTGTGAAGTGTTTACCACTCACAAATTTTATATGATTACCTAGTTTACATAGTTGCACAAAGAATATTATATGGTGGATTGACCATAGTGGCCCTAATGTCTACCTCTCACATACATGAGTATTATCCTTAATTGACACTAAAGGAGAGTAACAAACACTTTTGTATAATAAGTGATGATTTTATCCACTTCTTCATCCAAATGTTCAAGTCAAAACCCTATAACCAATACTTCTCCATTTTTGCCACCACAGAGATATCTAGATGGGGTGGCTAGTTTATATAGTTTCCCATATTCTCCTACATCATGTTTTACATGTGTAAGTCCACTCCATATATTCTTCCAAAGTTTTTTCGTGAAAAATGGGCACTCATGGAACTAGTTTAACAACTACTAGAGATACATAAATTTTTGGTTACTGAGCATAAGTATACTAGGACCCACTTCCCAATAACTATTGGTAGGTGAAATTTTGACACATTGCATAAAACTAAATTCATCAAATCATATTTGGATCGAGTATATTTTTATCATTGAATAGTTATTCCTCATTTGATAAAAGGGGAATGATAGAGGGAATTCTAATTAATTCATTCAATCACGGTCCCTATTATGAATATTTCAGGATGGACTATGATGATGAAAGAGAAGTCAAACTCATTGACTATACCTATTTCACTATAATGAAATTAACTCAATAATGAAGTATAATAACAAAAATATATCATAATATGATTGAAATATAATATAATATATGAATAAAATAAAATCTACTTTGAGGGGGAAACCTCCACAAGCATCAATAAGAGTAGAATTCATAATATGATAAGCCACAAGTTGGCTATTCATATCCCAATACATGAGATAGGTTAGGGTCATATCATACCCTTCCCTTTTGAATAAATTTTGTACTCAATGTTGAACAACTTTGGATGCTATTGAATAAAATCTTCACCCTCCTAAGTTGCATCCTCACTAGTTGGGTTCTTCCACTTGATCAGTTATTCCTTAATCTCTCTCATTATAAAATGACTCATCTTTCTTCATCTAGTTTTGGTAGCTCTATCTGGGCTGAAACTTTTTGTCCATTAACCTTATTTAAGTAAGAAACATTAAATAGTGGGTGTATGCAAGATGAATCAGGTAACTCTGGCTTGTAATCCACAATTTGATTTTCTACAAAACTTGATAAGGGCCATAATACTTAGGAGCAAGTTTATTTTCCTTTTTATATAGATTTAATGACATCTTCTTGTAATGATACAAATTTATAAATACCCAATCACCCACATCAAAATGTCACTCACTATAGTGTTTATTTTCTTACTACTTCATCATGTTTTGTGCCAAGGCCAAATTCTCTATCAAACCAGCTAAAACCTCATGTTAATGTTGAATGTGCTTCTCCACATATTGAACCTTGGTTTACACCCTTAAATAAGAAGTTATGGAAGGTGGATGGTAAACATATAGTGCTAAAAATGGGGACATTGTATAAGAGGTATGGAAAAATTTGTTATACCATCATTCTACAAGTGGTAGCCATTTAACCCAATGTTCTTGCTTATCTAATACAAAATAATGAAGATGCCCCTATAAAAATTTATTGACCACTTTTATTTTTCCATCAAATTAGGGTTTTAAAGATGAGTTATGAGTTATCTAAGTACCCAAATAGTAAAATAGTTTAATCCAAAAATTACTAGTGAAAATAGGATCACGATCACTTACAATTATTTTTGGGGTTTTATGTAATTTTAGAACTACCACCATAAAAAAATAGTTGATAATATACTTGCTGTAAATGGGTGAGATAGGGAAAAAAATGGGCATATTTTATAAGCCTATCCATAATTACCAAGATAACATTCTTACCCTTAGAACAAGACAACCCTATGATGAAATCCATGGAAACCTCCTCCCACCTTTGACTAGGAATTTCTAAAAGTTGTAACATACCCAGGTTCTTAACCATCTCACCTTTGTTCTATTTACATATCAAGAATTCTACCATAAAAGTTTTTACATCTTCATTAATTCCTTAAAAAAATAATTCTTGATTTATTATTTGATAAGTTTTTAAGAACCAATAGTGTCCCCCAATTGGAGATGCATGCAACTCTACAAGAATCTTATGCTTTAGCTTTGAATCTTTGCATAGGTATAATCTATCCTTACACTATAGGTCATTAATTTTACATTCAAATTTTTTAGAGGCTATGGGATCTTACTAGATATTCTAAATTAGAATATGTGTATCTTTGTCTTGCTTCCAATCTAACTTGGCTTCATCCACCCAATCTACCTATAACATGGACATTGCATAAAGCAATGCTTTTATGGATGTATCCCATCTAGATAATGCATCTTCTAATAAAATATGTTTACCCTTCTTATATATGATTTCAGAATCATAACCCAAGATTTGTGTTACCTACTTTTATTTTTCCTTAGATGATAATCTTTGCTCTAAAAATTATTTGAGACTATCATGATCTATTTTCACCTTAAAATGTCTACCCATCATATAGGACCTCCATTATTTGACTGCATAAAGAATATCCATCATTTATTTCTCATACATGAGTTTTTGTAAATTATTAAGTTTAACTTAATGACTCTCAAATGCAAGGAGTCTTCCTTCCTACATTAGTATTATTTCCAAACCTTATCCATAAACATCACATTCAATAATGAACATCTTTGAGAAGTATAAAGTAGCCAAAACTAGGGTGGTGCATGTAATTGTTTTCAGTTTCTCAAAATATTTATAGGTTACATCATTATAATCAAAGGCATCATTATTTATCAATGCAGTTAGTGGATCTTATAAGTTCCCATAACCTTTCATAAATCTTTAGTAGTAACCTATTCATCCTAAAAACCCTTAGAGGTTTTTGAGAGTTTTGGGCATTGGCCATTCCACCATAGCTTTGATCTTATGAAGATCAATTTTGACACCTTAATGGGATACAATATGACCTAGGTAATCTACCTCTTGTACTTCAAGAATACATTTAGATGGATTCACATAAATTTGATGTTTCTCCAAAACTAACAACACCTGTTTCACATGTTGCAAGTGTGTTTCCTAGGTCTTACTATAAATCAATATGTTTTAAAACAAAACCAATAAAAAATTCCTCAATAAAGGCCTCAAATAGTGTTCATCAAGATCTAAAAACTAGATGGTGCATTTTTAAGACTAAATGGCAATACCAAAAACTCATAATGGCCCTCATAAGTTCTATAAATAGTTTTATGAACATCTTCATCCTCGATTCTAATTTGATGGTACCCAAAACAAATATCCAATTTTGTGAAATAAGCAAAACCATGAAACTCATCAAGTAAATCATAAATTACTAGAATAAGAAACTTATATTTGATGGTGTACTTGTTAATTTTCTTATAATATAGGCACATCCTCCATGTGTCATCCTTTTTATGCACCATGACCATTGGTGATGAATATGCACTTTGGTTATGCCTGATGATCCCTGCCTCCAACATCTCATGGACCATATTTTTGATTTCACTCTTTTATGCTTATGGATATCTATATGGTTTGATATTTGGTGGATGTATCTATGGAATTAGTTGAATGGCATGATCATGTTATCTTTTTGGTGGTAGTCCTTTTGGCATGGCCCAAAAAATAGATGGGTGGTCATAAAAAATAATCTATAAATTAGGACATGTAGATGCCTTTATGGGTTGATATTTATGTAACATAATAATGTTATAAATCCTTCTACCCATATTTTTAGTATCTTTTTAATCTGATGTGAATTAACCAATTATGGAGATTTTTCTTGTAATACATGTAGTTTAATTTTCCTTCATAATGTAATTACATGAATAGTTCTTGGAAATTAATCTCAATTGTACCCAAGGTTGTGATCCATTAGACTCTAAAAAAAATGTATACACCACCCATGGGAATAGAAAACATAGGATAACTTATATTATACTTGCCCATAACAAGTTTAATACTATGGCATTTCCCTAAACAATTGATTATGCCACCATCTGCAATCATGACCTGAAGTTCTAGTGTTTGGTAAATGAAATAGTTCAATTAAGTGGCCAACTTATGGATGATGAAGTTATGTGTGTTCCCTAAGTCAATCAACACTATCACCTTTTATTTCATGAGGAAACCCACCACCTTAATAGTTTGAGGAGTGTTAATACCTAAAAGTGTATGGCAAGAGATTATAGGTTTGGAATCTTTAGGTACCTTCTCTATCTCTTCCTCATCATCATTGGAGGCACCATCCTCTTCATAATCTTCATTAGATACCTAAATGTAGAATAAATCTTCTCAACACATCTATGTCTTTTGATCCACTTACCATCATAGCTGAAACATAATCCTTTTGCATGCTTCTCTTTAATTTTTTGAGGGGTCAATCTGATAGGTGGAGGAAATGATGGTGTCATTATGTTATGATATCTGAAGTGAGTGAATGACTAATTTTTTTTTGCTATGATTTTTTCCTTGGCCCTGCATACCATGATAATAGAATCAAAAAGCTTAAGTGGATTAAACATGTATACCTCATGTTGAATGTGGTCCTTGAGGCCACCCAGAAATAGGTCATTCAGGTTCTCATCAAAAATTAATTACACACATAAAGAAAGGTTATAAAAATGATGAATATAATCCTTAACTAAGCCAATCTATCATAATTTTTCTAGTTGGTTGAATTAATTATAGATATAAAAATTGACCAAGTAATACTGAGAGTCATATTTATATTTTGAGCATACAACCATCGATACCAAGTGAATTGTTTAGGTTATAGCTACAAGGATTCCATGGTAACCTTGTATCCACATGGTATCTAATGTAGATAAAAAAAATTATCCATTTATTATCTCCAATTGAGTGGATATTTTACATCAACTTCATGCATATCTACCTTTGGTAATAAGTTCCTTTATGATAATGTACTTGGATTTGGATTAGGATGATTGTGAGATCCACCCTGGTGGGGTTGTGAAATAGTGACATCTATATGATTTGGATGATTATTTTTTAAATCCATCATGATATTTTCCAAAATAGATTGTACAAATTTCATATCAAATTGTATGACTTGCTTATCACTTTGAATTCCTTACACACTGTAGTCAAATTGGATCACTTTATGATCTATATCAAAGAACCTTGGTATAAATGATCTAGTAACTCCCTTTTCTGACTACATATATTCCTTGTGAGGAGTTTTACTGGATTTTTAGTACCCTTTCCTCATCCCCTAGTTTGTAGTCCTACCATAGAAGGGCTTGATAATGTCAATCCTAACTAGCATTTTTGACCCAACTTTGGCAAAGTGATTTTATACTTATGTCAGTATCAAATTAGAAAATAAAAATAACATACACCAGCTATATTTTTATAATCTTTTTTAAAATGTAAAGAGCTAAAAGAAATTCCTTGAATTTCACACTATAGAGTGAATTTAAGAAAAACACTAAAATCAAAATAACACACACAAAACTGACCTCTAAATACTAATTTATTTTTGTGATGTCCTTGACTAATTTCCTGAATTTAGTAAAATAGTTGTAGGAAAATTCATAGCATATTGACAGATGCAAGAAAATCTCTAAAATTAGCACTTTACCCATAAGATTTCCCAAATCATAGCTCTGATACCACTTGTAATGAAATCACTTCAACAATTAATTATAATAACAATAATATATCATAATATGACTAAAATATAAAAAAAATATGAATAAAATGCAATCCACTTCGAGGGGGAAACCTCCACAACCTTTAATAAGAACAAAATTCATAATATGATGATGAACAACTACCCACTACTTCCTATTTATAGTCTACCTAGGCCATGGTTAATCTATAAGATGACTAACTAAATAAATGAATGCATAGCTAAATGTGATATAACATCAAAGAGGGATAAGTAAGTCACAAGTCAACTATTCCTATTCGAATACATGTGATAGGTTAGGGTCATAACATTCATGCTCAAAAAAATGATGAAATATAGTATTATGGACATTCTTGAAGATTTAGATATTGAAGATGATGGATTAGTAGATGAAAATTAATTTTTTTAGGGCATCAAGACAATATGTCTCTCTAGGGCTGATTGAAGTCAAGTGGAGATAACATCTCTATAAGATTAGACTCAAGGATTCCTTAGGATAACCCTTGTATGGCTTGAAAGTAAGGGAGCATATGTAAAAGACACTAGACTTCTATCACCTTTAAGAGTTGTGGATATACCTCCATCTAATCTAGTAAAGCAAAATGAAGGGGAAGATCAAGTGATATCCTCTAATGATGTAGTAGATACAATTGTGATTGATAAAATATAGACATCACCTCCCAAACCAAAACCTAATTTAATGAAATTCAAAATAAAGGGTATTCCTATAATATCAAAAATATTGAGAAAACATTCATAAGGAGTTGTTTATTCACAAAGATTAATCAAAAACACAAAATTTTGGTATATGACATCAAATCTCTCTTTGTTCCCTAAGGTCCCTTCTTCAATTAAAATATCTCCTACACTTTCAATAAATCAACACAAAACTTCTCACATTGCATATAGAGGGGTAAATTAAATCTTCTTATATAAAGAAACACCTCTTCCAAAAATAGGATAAGTTTCTCTTAAAAAGGTATATCCCCCACCTATTATCTCAAATAAAGTTAGAAACATAGAAAGCTGTGAAATAAGAATAAACTCTACCTCCTCCAAAAAAATAAATAGAAACTAAGCTTGCCATGGATAAAAATAAAATTGATTCACATCTATTAGAGAAGGCCTTGGCTCAAGAATATTCTTTTGTACATTAGGTTCCTAAAACCAAATCAACTTAATGGGTAAGTGAAGCTATGAGAAAAAGGAAGAAAATAGTTCCAACATTGGTAATATATTTTGGTACCCTCACTACACCAATTCCTCGGGCCTCCAAAAAGCACAATATGGTTTCTCATATTATTAGAGATAAATAATGAGAGAGGTACATTGAGATTACAGTCCTAGTTCATGATAAATCTAAGGATCCAATCATAGTAGAAGATTATCAGATCTTAAGGGTTCACCTAAGGAATTCAACCCACAAAGGGCTAATGAAAAATGTGAAAATACCTATTGGATATTTGATATAAAAATAAGATCATGATAAAGTTATGAAAGATCAATTGAAGGAGAAAGTGGAACAACTTACAATGGTGGTCCAAAGTTTGGTTAGATGAGCTCAACCCTAAATTTAGCATTACAAGCCATATTCAAAGACCTTGTTTAAATTTGAGAGAATTAGTAATATGAGAAGAGGTAATGATGAGTGGTTAAAAAAGCAATTTAAAAATGGGAATAAAATAATAGCCTCAGTCGTTGATGTATACCCCATAATTGAAGAAGAAAAGTAATATGCCTATAAAAAAGAAGCTAAATACAGAGAGGAGATATGTAAATTAAAATTTTGGCTACCTTGATTAGAGATCCTATAAATATTAGATGAAGATACTTTGGTCAATGAGTAATTCCTAATAGAGGAGGAACTAGGAAAGTACATTGAATTCATTGGGCTAACAAAGTACAAAATCAAAATGATAGAGGAATCTTTATGTAAGCTCAATAAATCAAGAATCTTAGTGGTCGAACCTACTTCTAATATTTGTGAAATAATTTAATAAATCTCATGTTCATTCTTAGGAAATGAAGGGAAATTAAATATCATAAGATATATACAATAAACATTCAAGCAACTACTTAATCAAGAAGCCAAACCTACCTCTTCATTCAATTATAAATCAATTAAAATATTTGTACATTTCCATAATTATTTTGACATATTAGACAAAGATTTTAAGTCATTTAAAATAATTCCTCAACAAATGATAAACCTAAAAGTAGAGTTTGAAATTCCTTACCAACACTTTGAAATTTTGGATCACAACAAAGTAGAGAATATATTATAAAAATTCAAGGAATATGAAAAACCAACAATTGGCCACGTAGTTACAAATATTCTAATTGGATGATAAATAAGAAGATGAATAATGGGTATCAAATAATATGCCTTGAATTGTAACTCAATGTGCATTTTGGTGTCACCTTTAATGCAACTCCCAATTGCATTTGAATTTTAACATTTTTTTAGTTTTGACCAAGTCAATAGGCACCTTGAAAAGTGCAACCATTTCCATTTTTATAACTTGTTTCCTAAGCATTAGGAGTGGAATTTCCTATAAATAAGAATCTTGCATGCCCCCTAGGGTCTATCAAAATTTTAATATTTTTCAAGGAAATAAATTTTGGAAAGAAGAAAAGAAGAAATAACTCTGTGTTTTCTATAAATTAATTAAACTAAGATGTTGCAAGAATGTGTTTTGTATTAGTTATAAATGAATGTTCCTATGTTCATTTATTCATGTTATTGATCTCTGTTATCTTTTCTTAATAAAATATTCTATTAGATAGTAAATTTTGTTTGAGTTCATGAATGTGATATCTAGGTGAAATTTGTGTTTCCTCACTTATTCACATTATTTTCTTCTCACTTAGTTAACTTGTTATATTATATCTAATCTTCTCTCATAAAAAAAAAAATCATACATGCGAAACCCAAAAAAAATTAGTATGTATACTTGTAAATATGTTAGGTTTGTTCTTTTCTTTTCTGTTAAATAAAGTTAGTTTCACTTACTAATATAAGAGGGGCTAAGTCCTATTATACTATTGACTATGGTACACGTGTAAAAAGTGTTGAACACTTTTTACAACCAATAATTTTTTGTGCCCATTATGGGGCACACTTTTTTCTAGCTTGTACAACCCATAATATCTATAGGAAAGTGAGTTATTCTACCATTCTAGAAGAAAGATGTTTCAATAGAGCTAGAAAAGATAAAGGAATATCTTATCCTTTCTTCGACCTACAACAAAAACTCAGTTTTCAATTGAATCCCAAAAATAAGATAAGAGTTAGGGAGTCTGTAAGCTTTCCTACGAGTATAAAAGTTAAAATGCCATAATAATGGGTTCTTTGGTGAGTCAAACTCTTATTATTTATAGAACTGTTTACCCCAAAAACTAGTTTTTTGAAAAATGGTGGTAACATGGGGTAATTATATTGGACCAGTAGCTCTCGATAAGTTTCATGAGTTGCCAAGAGGCTTGTATTAAAACTTTCATATTTTTTATGGTGATGAAAATCAAAACATGGATGAAAAAAATTCTACTTTCTCTACCACATATGGGATTTCAAGATTTAAACATGAAGATGTAGCTATAATATTATTTGTGTAAACTCTTACAGATGGATTTGTTGCTTGGTTCTATCATTTGGACATGAGTTCCATTACCAACTAGAACATTATGAAGGTTAATTTTGAAGCTCAATTTAAACCATTTGAGGATGTTCATACCTTTGGTGTCTAATCCCATAGAAGAAAACTAGAAATTTTTCTTTATCAATAACCACCTACTGGAATTTGGTTTCCTCTTAAGAATAAATATTTTCTAATCTATAAAAAATGCAAGCATTTGCTACTCAAATTTAAGATGATATGGTTATGGATGGAAAGCTATGAAGGGATTATTCAAACTATATATTCCAAGATGTAATTCATGATTCCAACAAATAGTTGTTCTAAAAATTAGCAAATGATACTATTATTTTAAAGCAATCACCTCAAAGGCAATTATCATTATCAAAATAGGAGATCCCTAGGAGGAATTATGTACCAAATAATACTTGTCCAAGCTTACCCACTCCTCAACCTAAGTAAGCCATTGAGGATCCTTCAATTAAACAATTTTGGAGACATAAATTTTATGTTTATGATGAGGATGAACTTGAAATAGAAGACCCAAGTTTTTAGGAGTATGAAACTGAAGAACCTAGTGAAGACTCCAATCATGATTTTAGAATGTGAAGAGGATGACTATAAATATGTAGTTGGAGATATGACTGATCAATCCTATGGGGTGTTTATAAGATCTTACATCTTAAATGAAGATGCCAAAAAGAATCAAAAAGTTGATAACATGAACCAAAATGAGAGAGTTGTGAGTAAGGATGCTCCTAAAGTGTCTCTTATGCCTAAAATACTCCCAAGAGGTTCTCCTCTACTACTTCAAACAAATAAAAGACAACTAGAAACTAAAGCATATGTTTCATCTCTCACTTAGAATTTAATGCCTACAATATTTTATCCCATTTTTTCATTAAATAATCCTTCATTTGAAATATCAAATCATGTAAATAATCTCAAGATTCAAATGTCTCGTGTAGAAAATTTAAGATCAATTATAGATTAGTTAAATTGGAGGTACCATTTTATAAAAGGAGGCCTAGGTAATACAAATATACCCAATTCCAAAGGGATCCTAGCTACACCCTCAAATGCTAAATCATCAACTTTAGTTATGGCCACATATACTTGCCCTTCTGGTACGCAAGAGCCATTCTATATATTCCTTTTATTAAAGTGTTATAAGCGAAGCAATTACATCATCGATATTAGAGCTTCAGACAATGTCATGCATGTTAAGTGTTCATGCTTTAGGTATTGTGTATGAATACTTTTGGTTGGAATTTTTACATGATTACAAAACAAGTTCCATTATTTGTCTAGATCAAGGATGCACAAGTTGATCTAGTTTCATTTCGTAGATAAAAGGATCAAAATGCCAATTTTGGTGGTAGACATTCCAAATACATACATTGTTAGAGTATGTATTTCTCACATTTGATAGTGTATTAGCTATTTATTTCATATTTTTGTAAGTTTGTCCTATGTGAGGATTTATCTCACATTGGTTAGTTAGGCCAGTTCTTTTTTATGCCTTGGTTATTTATAAAACATCTTTCCTTTGTACAAGCATCTCATTTTTAAATAATACTTGATTTGATTTTTTTTTAAATAATTTATTTGAAGCTTCATTTTGTTATGGTTTTGTTGTTAACACTTTTGAATCTTGGGTTGGAATGCTTGTTCACCATTCTTAACATGGTACTAGGGCCTTGAGGTATTGTATCCATCCGTATTATTGTAATTTTTTTCAAAAACTTCCCTTGCCACTATGGTCTCTTACCTTGTCATACATCCTCTTTCTTTTCTCTTTCCCTCTTCTATATCTACAATGCCATTAGATGGAATATTTGATTGAAGTTTCTAATAAATTGAGTGTAAGAAGCTTTAATTATAGTGCTTTGGAAGGTGTGTTGGAATTTTAAGGAGAAAGGCATTGAAGGGAGATGAACATTGAGGCATTGAAGAGAAAGGCATTGGAATTTTTTTAGCATCCAAACACTTTATATTTTTAAAAGGGCATTGAAAGAGGCATTAATAGGGAAAGGTACTTGAAAAGAGATCAATGTGTTTTTTTGTTGTAGCAAGAAAGGCATCCTTTTAGAAAGAGAGTTAGATCTATAAAAAGAGACGTCATTATTGGAAGGATAAGATCTAACCTCTAGAGTTGGAATTATAAAACTAGATCTAAATCTACTATTGTTTTTTATTTCTAGCAAGAGCATTATTTTCTGTGCCTTAGACTGCACCTTTATCTTTTTGAAGCATATTGTTACTTGAGGTAGGCATTGAAAGCTGAAGGAAGAGAAGAGCATTGAGGCATGGGAGGAGAGAATTGTTTTATGGGATCTACTAGGCATTTTTTTATTTTTTAGAAAACTTAAAAATCCTAAATTCCATTTTTTAAAGCTTGTTTTCCACTATTTTCTAACTATTACATTGAAATCTACTACAACTAGAATCCTCTTCCTTGGCAAATCATTAAATCTTATGTGTTTTTTCTAATAATCTTCTTTCCTAGAGGTCTATGCTATATTTTTCTCTATATTTGGGTAATTTAAACTTATTTTTGGTAGATATTTGGGTTACTTTCACCCATCTGGTCTAGTGTGGAAGCTTATGCTTTTGACAACACCTTACTAGATGTGTTGAAGTTTTTCTTTGATCTTCCTACCTAGTTCATTGGGGGAGACTCTTAGAGGTCCCAATGGGGTTAATACAACTCTAATCCATCTTATTTTCCTCTCATGAACAACTGGTTTTATTCATTATTTTATTTCTTCGCTATAACTTTTTCTTTTGGAGGAATCCAACTTCACTTGCATGCATATTAAAATAACTAGACAAATATTTTTTAACTTTGTTTGGAGTTTCTACATATTTGGTTTGATTTTTATTCCAAAGAGTGGTTGGATTCCTATGTTCTTTTTTGATTTAGTCATTAAAATCCATTTGTAGCATCTTTTTTAATTTTTTAACCCATTTTACGAGAATTCATAAAGCCTCTAACTTTAAAACCATAACTCAGATTTTTTACATTCTTTAGTCTCTTTGGTGATTCATTAGCATGGATTTTAATTTTGGTATTGACCATTGTGAGCCTTTGACTACACATAATTACCATTCATGTATACCTGAAATGGAAACAATCACAAAATACAAAGGATTATGGTCCCTAATGATTGAAACTTAACCATAGATTACATGTGAATTTGAAAAAAATAGCACTAATGTAAGTTTGAAGAGTGTATGGGTTTGATTAGGGGTTATGTGAGTGACAATATTTTGTTTTATTTGGATGGATGTGATTCTCTATTTAAAATATGCCTTAAGCTAAAGGATTTATTTGGGAAAGTAGATCACTTGAAAGCCATGCATCTTAAAGTGGATCTTACTTCACTTAATCTAGATGACTTTGCCTCTATTGTGGACAAGCTCACTAAGTTTAAGCATTTGCTGACATAGTTGAAGGGGAGTGGATGAGATAAGAAGGATGAAGAGTGTGTGTACTTGATTTTGGCTGAGTCAAGTGGCCCATTCCAAATATTTTCTTCTACCATTTTATCTAGTATTGATACCTTATGTGCGACATTCAAAATATCAAATCTAGAATTTTTGTGTGAGAGACTTACTAGAGAGGAATCAAAATTGTCTCACCTTAAGTCTTCCACCTCTCAAAAATCATTAGTTGTATCACATCTTAAGAACAAGGGAAAAACTAAGAGTAAGAAGAAGAACACTCCTCTATCTCAAAATTCACCTAATCCTAACACCAACACATCTAAACCCAAATCATCTACCAAATCCAAAAATAAGTCCCACCTATGTTGCTCCTATTTTGGGGGGGGGGGGGGGGGGGACTGGTCATGAAGTGTCTAGGTGTTTCAAGAGAATGTAAGCCCTATAGGATGTCATTAGGAAGCACAAGATTTATATATCCACTCATTTTCCATCTAATGAGCATAAGAAATCACTTAATGTTATCAAGATATTATAGTTACCTATTTCAAATATTTGGGTTCTATATTCTGGTGCTTCACACCATATGACTTCTTCTGAAGAGTTCTTTGTATCTCTTGATTTAAGTTCTACTTCCGAAATTGAGGTTGGAGGTTCTTCCTTGATTTTTATTAAGGGTAAGGGTGACATACAGCTATATGGTGGATGCATCAATGATACATTATATATTCTAGACATCACCACCAATCTAATTTTAGTTTATCATATTTATCATTCTAGTTAGAGCAAGATAGTGACTTTCACACCACAGGGTGCTAAAGTTTGAGCTTTGTTAGAGACACATAAACTTATTTCATAGGGTATTATTGATCATAGTTCTAAACTCTATTATTTGTAGGGTTTTGATGATATTCATCCTCTAGGGATGTGTTTAGTTTCTCATGCAAATTCTTAGAGTCAACTTTAGCATGAGAGATTTAGAAACCTAAACTACAGATATTTGAATGAGTTGAGCACTCACAATATGGTATAGGGTCTTCCTATAGTTTCATGTCTTTATGGAGTTTTCCCTTATTGTGAATTAGGAAAATAACACCAATATCCATTTCCTAAGGGTATGTCCACAAGAGCTTCTTCACCACTTGAGCTTGTGCATAGTGATTTGATGGTCTTTTCTACACCTTTCAATGGAGCTAAGTATGCACTTACTTTCATTAATAATTTCTTGAAGTGTAATTGAGTTTATTTCCTCAAGTAAAAGAGTGATGTCTTTGCTCATTTCAAATTCTTTAAGGATTTAGTTGAGAAACAATCTTATAGTTGCACGAAGAAGCTTTGTAAGATAATGGGGGGGGGGGGGGGGGGGGGGGAACACTTTAGTTGAGAGGTTTCTAATTTTTTGGTAGTCCATAGTATTGTTCACCATCATTATGTTGCACATAATCATAGAAAAATGGCTTAGCAAAATGGAATAACCAAACTTTAAAAGATATGGATAACTATATGATGCATTTATAGTATTTACCTCTTATCTATTGGGCAAAGGTAGTTAATTATTTGAACTACATTTAAAATTGCACACCACATAGATCACTTGAGCATATGACTTCAAAGGAGGCTTGGTCTGGAACCAATCCTAACTTGTAATTTTTATAAGTCTTTGGGAGCCTTTCTTGGGCATTTATACTAAAGAATAAAAGGAAAGCATTAAATAAGAAGAGAAAACCTTTGATTTTTTTAGGGTATTATGAGGACATGAGAGCTTATCATCTTTTAGATCCTGATACTCATGATGTTCATTTTAGACCACATGTACAATTTGATGAGCATTTCACATCTCATGCCTTTTCATCTTATTACATGCCTTATTCTTCTTATTTTTATGATTCATCACTTCCTTTCAAGGATTCATTCTTTGAGGAGCCAGTTTAGAAGATTCTTGAGGAGGTTATAGAGGATGAGGATCCTATTCATAATGATGTTGCCACTATGCCTAGGTGGGATCATACTATAGTTTCTGAGGTAAAACCTTTCATATAGGATCTTCCACCTACTTAACATCATCATGCACATTTTACAAGTACTAGACTTTTGTGTCAAGCATTCACTAGAGAACCATAGTCTTTTACACCAACTCATGGGATATAGGAGTGGGATGATGTGTTAACATATGAGTATTCTTCATTGATGAAGAATCACACTTGGGATTTGGTCAATTTTCCTAAGGGAATAAATTTAGTTAGGTTAAAGTGGATTTATCGCACTAAGTATGCATATGATGGATCGATTTATAAGTATAAGGCATGTCTTGTTGTAAAGGGGTTCTCACAGATCAAAGGTATTGACTACTGTGAGACTTTTTCACCCATTACCAAATGAATTTTGTTTGCCTTATACTTTCTATAGCTACATCACAAGGTTGGCCAATGTAACAAATGGAAGTTAAGAGTGTTTTTTTTCATGGAGAGTTACATGAATAAATCTATATGGAGTAGCCTATTGGGTTTATTCATGATTCTTCTCTTGTTTATCAACTTAGGAGGTTTCTTTATAATCTCAAACAAACACCTCAATCTTGGTATAAGTATATGGATTCATTTCTTCTCTCCACTATATTTTTTCACTACCAATCTAATTTGATAATGTATATTTAGCGTATTAGGGAAGACATTATTAGACTAGTCTTGTATGTTGATAATCTGCTTTTCATAGGCATCTCCTCATCCTAGATTTAGACTATTTAGTAGGTACTTTTAGCATAATTTGACATGATAGTTCTTGGAATTTTCCATTTATTCCTTGGTTTATAGATTTCACACTCAAAATTAGGGATTTAGTTGAGTCATCAAACGTATACCCTTGATCTTCTTCAACATTTTGGCATGGTTGATTGCAAGCCAAGTCCTCCTTTTCAGTCTAGAGTGACTCTCACTACCTCTTATACTACTCCACTTTGTGATCCTACATTGTATAGGTAGATGGTTGAGAGTCTTATGCATTTAACCCATACTCACCTTGACATTTCATTTTTAGTTAGGATTGTATCTAGGATTACACATGACCCTCATGATAGTCATTGGTAAGCTACCAAGAGGATTTTAAGATATTTTTGAGGTACTAATTTTGTATTAGGCTATACCAGGGGTTTTACTCAATTGGTTGGGTATAATGATTCAGATTGGGAAGGTTCTCTTGATGATAGGCATTCCACTTCTAGCTACATATTTTGTCTTGGTTCTTCACCTATTATTTGGTTGTGTAAGAAGTAGTAGGCTATTTCACTTTCATCTAAAGAGGCTGCGTATAGGTTAGCAGTTACATCGAGTTAGCAAGTTCTTTAGATTTGTTAGTTATTAACAGATCTTAGCTTCATGTAAGATTCACCCACTACACTTTGGTGTGACAACCAAAGTGTAATTCACATATCTCATAACCCATTTAAGCATACATGGACCAAACACATTTAGGTACATATACACTTCATTCATCAGCACATTCAAGATGGAGTTCTTATCTTGGAGTACATTCTAACTCAACAACATGTTTCAAACATATTCACGAAGCCTTTTACATCACCTCATTTCCTTGAGTTACATGGCATGCTTGGGGTTTTAGAAGTTATCCTTGGGGGGTGTTCATGAGGACATATTCCTTCTTAATTTCATGGATACATATTATATATGAGTACCTTATCAAGCCTAGTTACTAGGACTCATACTATGGATATGCCACTATTTATTTTTTGGTTATTGTTATCCCCTAGCTTCACTTGAGAGGGGGCGGGGGGTTGGTTGGTGGTGTTAGAGTATGTATTTATCATGTTTTATAGTGTATTAGCTAGTTATTTCATCCTTTTGTGAGTTTTTCCTAAGTGAGGATTTATCCCACATTAGTTAGCTAGGCTAGTTATTTGTTATGTCTTGCCTACTTATGCAATGGCTTTCCTTTATACTATCATCTCATTTCTGAATAATACTTGATTTTTTTTACTTTGCAATCATTTGTATGTAGCTTTATTGTGTGATATTTTATTATTAACACTTTTGAATCTTGGGTTGGAATGCTTGTTCATCATTCTTAACATATGGTATGTTGTTAGGAAGATTTTTATGCAAATATTTGGGTGGTAAAATCTAGATGGACTTATTTCATGCCACTTTTTTTAGTCAATGGTACAAGCATAAGTTGGAACCCAAATCAAAGGTTAAACTTATGGTAATTAAATCTAAAGATCCAAGGCCAATATTCTTTATGAATATGTAGGTTTGGGTAGCTACATGATATTTGAAGTAGAAATAGACATGATAGAATTAGTGGAAATTGGTCCTAATGATGTTTTGATTCTTAAATTTTATAGGAGTTGTTCATATGTTTGTGTTGGAGCAAGTGTTTTTCTTGTTTCACCAAAAAATGAAAATTTCCCTTTTTTCTTCAAGTTATAATTTTAATGTACTAATAACACTACATAATATGATGCTCTAATTAATGGATTGCATAGAATTGAATAAATGGGAATCATAAACTTGAAGGCACAAAGGGATATCAAGATTATCATGAGACATGTCAAGAATCAATATCAGGTTAAGAATGATTGCTTAAGACATTACCAAAATTGAGTTTGGAATTTCATTAAGGTTTCAAATGTTTTTTCCATTGGGCTAATAGAAGATGATGCTAAGGATGATAGACTCATTATTGTAGCATATCTTATGATTCCTCCACCTGAATTTGAGTAGAAAAAGTATACCATTGAAATTATGACTAGAACTAGCACACTTGATAATGTTGAGCATTCTCAAGTTTTTAATAATGATGAATAGATAATCACATTATTGTAAAAATTAGTCAATTTCATAAAATTTTATTTTGAAGGTATCATTTCTTCCTATAGGGAATCTCTCACATGAGAAGATAAAATTAAGATGTTAATATCTATTTAGAAAAATCTACCAAGGAATTAGATGAATAGGAGACTAACGAAGCCAAAAATGTGATCCAAATTTAAGGTGATAAAATCCAAAAAGGTTTACTATCTTTAGAAGACCTTTTTGATAAACATGATAGGTATGTTAAAGAGAGAATTCAACATCAAACTTCAAATTTTGATGAATATGAACAGGTGAACATTGTCACTTCCAAAGAACCAAGGTATGTCAATATATGGAAATTTTGTTCAAAATAATAAAGGAATAAGTTCATTAATCTGTTTAATATATACAAATATGTGTTTGTTTGGATCTATGATGATAGAAATCATTTTCAACCAAAAGAAATGAAACATAACATCCCTTGAAAATGAGACATAGTGCCTCATCACCAAAAACAAAGATGTTATGACCCAAATATTGAATCCACCATTCACACTAAAATACAAAATATTCTTGACATGTAGATTATTTTTCTAATTTACTATTCTACTTGGGTCACCAACATTATTGTGGTTCATAATAAAAATGGTGAAATTTGCATTTGTGTGGATTTTAGAAATATAAATCAATTTTCCTTGAAGGATAATTATATTCTATCTATTATGGATCAAATTTTCTAAGATATCACAGGTTCTGAGATGCTCTCTATTCTTGATGGATATTTGGGATATAACTAGATTGAAGTATCAGTCCATGATCAACATAAAATGATATTCACCACACCTTGGGGAATATTTTCATATAGGAGAATGCCTTTTAGCCTTATCAATGTGGGAAAAATCTTTCAAAGGGTTATGGATTTAACATTTCATGATCTAATAAAGGAAATAGTTGTTTATTTAGATGATCTCAACATATTCTCCAAAAAGTGGGAAGATCACTATGATCATTTGGTGAAAGTTTCTAATATGTGCAGAGCCAATGGTATTTCACTTAATCCCAAAAACTCTATGTTTAGAGTAATTAAATTCAAGCTTATGAGTCAAATTATGTTAAAATAAAGAATGAATATTCATCTATAGAGGGTTTAGGAAATTTAGAATATTTCTCTACCTACTATAAAAAAAGGTATTTAGTCCTTTGGTAAAGTGAACTTCTTGACAAGATTTGTACCTAAATTTTATGAACTTACAAATCATATCACTAGTATGATTAGAGGTAACATTAAATTAAAATGGAATAAGGAAGGGAAATAATATTTTGAGGAGATTGTTGACTCCCCAAGTTACCTTCTAATAAGCACTGAACTCATAAGGACCAAACAGAAGGTTGTGTGCTTGCACAATGTCAATTTCCTCATAATAAATTCAACATGCAAACACTTCTTATCCATGCCCACACTCAACATCCAACATAGTTTTACACATAAAATAAGTGTTTATTTTTTCCTATAAAGAGTTATAATGCATGCATCATGCATAGGTTCTTCATCACATCAACATGGCATGCAATTTAAAGTGCACAAA
Source organism: Torreya grandis (assembly GCA_037957365.1). Classification (NCBI taxonomy): domain Eukaryota; kingdom Viridiplantae; phylum Streptophyta; class Pinopsida; order Cupressales; family Taxaceae; genus Torreya; species Torreya grandis. The sequence goes on along the minus strand of JARHVA010002541.1, from coordinate 1,298,094 downwards.
TCTACTTGACTTCAATCATTCAAAGATAGAAGTGTGAAAGGAGTGGTTTAAAACCATGAAAAACCTGCTCAATATCTTCAATATTATTTCATTCCCTTATTAAAATACTTACTCAAACTCAAATGATCAAGTCTTGTGTCAAGTCATAAAGTTTCACATTTACACCCTTATAAAATATAGACTATGATCTGGGCTACACACCATTCCCTTCGTAGACCTGTACAAGTTATAGATGAAGACACAAACTATGAATATCATCAAAATATATTAGGCACAGAAGGATTTTAACCTTGTGCAATTATATAGAATATCACCCTAATTATCCTTCATAAACTTGTAGCTTCATTATGTAGTCAATTCACTATATAACCTTCTGTGCACACTCCCATCTATGTAGAGCTCAATGCACATAGTTCAATGTGCACCTAGTCCCCAAAAGATAGGCATGCATGATAATACCTACTACACATAATACTATGTGGTAGAACCCAAGGATATACTATGTAGTCTTATGTTAATCTACTAGTCCAAGTGGATTGATAAGTGACTTGCATAAATAAAAGTGGTAGTTAAACCTAATTGGACATCGATGGGGTCAAATAAAAACATAATTAAATGTAAAATAAATTATTAAAGTGCCATAGAATGATAACATGCCTCTTTTATCTACATAGATTCCCTTCATTCATATACATACATGTGGATCTATGACTGACCTTCCAATTACTTCCATGATCAAATTATCAGACCTAGGTTGAATAATCATAACTTGTAGTAGTTATGGAAAAGACTTTGGTGTTTTTAATCAAACTTGAGATATGGGCACTATTTCAAATTAAATTTCCTATCTGCCACCTATATTGGTGAATTGATTATGTTGGGCCTTCCCAATATTTTATAAACCTTGATTTTCATTTTAAATAGGTTGACATTTCTAGGCATCATGATGTTGTCTAATTTTCCCTCCAAGAGTCCTCTCTTGGTATAAAAAAAATCTACCTATTAAAGTTTGTAATATTACCTTAGACCTTGATATTAATAAGAACTGATTTAATTTTCTTTATGATATGTGTTATGTGTGCATTCATGATTGTTGATCCTTATTTGTGGATGTTTATCCCTCTCATTGTCGTCCTCCTCTTGACCCTTTGTACATAACTAAAAGTCTCTACAAGTCTCATGTTGTGTATACATAGGTCTACGTAGGTGGTATCTACAGACTATTTATCATCACTATTAATATTGCATTATGTTCCCTTACCTCCATGCAAAACACTTATGGAATGCACCTAGTTTGAATATTTTACATTCAATCTGTTAGTTTTATTATGTTTTTAAGTGGATGAGGTGTTCACTCTATTCTTGGTGCATCACCTTTTACATTTTATCAAAAATCATACCTTATCCTTCCCCTTTCCCCTTTTTCATGCTTAGGTTTAGCACTAGCTATAGATTTCTTCTCTTTGTAGGTCTACACACTAGTCCTAAACTAATTTCATCTAGAATAAAAGGAAGTCAACCTACTATGGAGGTTCATCCCAAGGAACACAAGAGTCCTAAACCTTAGGGGACAATCCCATTATTAAAATAAGACGTCAAATCTAGCTCCATTACACAAGTCCAAGGCATTAATCATAAAAGAGATGCATACGAGCATGTGCAGGAGCCTTTCACATATAGGTGCACGTTTTGAGTGATAACATATTCTTGGATGCTTGGTGGGATGAGTCTAAAGATTTAACTAATAGCTTAGTGTTTTTCTTCATCAATAAGTGTTAAATACACTTTACAAAGCACCTGGTAACTTTGATACTTTTAGTTTACAAATATCAGCCTTTCATCTATGTGCTAAGACACATGAGATAGTCTGCAAAAGGTAATAATTTCCATTTCATTGAGATACTTACACCCTCCAGAATAAAAAGAGTTAGAATATCTCTCTCTCCAATTAGGGGAACTAGTGATTCAAATCAAGCTTTCCTAAGTCTCAATCTAACCCTCTTTTTGGTATATTTCCCTAACCTAGAAGAGGATTATTTCCTATTCCTTTCATGGTTGTGAAAAGAAACCAACCCTTTGTTCCCTTTAATATATGCAACACATTAATCCTTCCCCATTTCAATGATATTCCTATAGCTTCTATTAAGATCATCCCCTACTTTATTGGAGAAAATTCTAATACCCTAGTAGAGTATATACAATACAATAAATATTTGCTCCATCCATAATGTGACCAAAGACAACATCATAGTGCAACTCCTTGCCTCTTATTTGAAAAGGAAAGCACTCCAATGGTACTATAATTTATGACCTGGTACTATTCAAAGTTGGTATGAGTTAGGCATGACATTATATAGGTAGTTTGAAGAAAAGAGTGATCACCTATCTCTAATGGAATAGCTCATGACCATCAAAAGGGCTTTGCATGAGTAGATGGTTGATTTCAATGCCATATTATAGAGGAATTGGGATCAAATTCCACTCTTGGTAAAGTTGAATCTTAACACAAAATTCTTATATTTTTTTAGAGTGTTAAATAATGATGTGGTCGTAATGATCCAATCTATGGGAGGCATAGCACTACTAGATGTATATGAGGTCATTATGTGTGCATAGAAAATTACTTGATCCATGCAGGGAATATTACACCTAGACCCCCTATGCCCTTGTATCCTAAACCCCCATGTATAATTTCACCTTCCTTGCCCCCATTCCAACTCTATCCCCCATTCATGTTGCTATCAACCCATCAATTCCATCAACTTCTAAGCCCTTGAGTGAGTTGAACAAAGTTAAGTCTTTATCAAAGAGATTTTGTAATGAAATATTAGCACTCAATAAGAAGCCAGTAAAATACCCCGTGCCTTATTAACCCTTTAATGATCAATATCGATCAAATAGGCCTCCTTACTAAAATGTTGTGTAGGCTAAAAAATAGCTTGCATATAATAAAATGTTGTATGTGCCAAATTCTAACACTATCAGCACCTCTAGATCTCTTATGTTCATATAAAATAACATGTGAGAGGATTATGAATGGTGTTATTTTTGTGATTAGTCACATGATCAAGTTATGTGCATGAATGGAGTGATGAATGAGGCACCTACAATGAAAAATGATCCACCACCTCAGGAGCTTCCACATACTGTACATCAACTAAGGGATAAACCATAGGTGAAAATACAATAGTAGGGTGGATCCACACTCCTAAATTCAAGGGAGGGTGACTTAAATTAAGTGAATTATAATGAAGTAATGAGTGTACGAAGTAACCCAATTAATTTTAATAAAATATTTAGAAAGAGATCACCAGAGAGAGAGTTGTGTCCTTCAATTCTCTCAACCACTATGCCCCAAGTTCTAAATAAGAATATGCAAGGTATAGTACCTATGATAAGTTTATAAACATGTGCAAAAAATGGATGTGTTGAAAGAGAGTCAACCTCAGACTAGTGCACAGACATGGAAAGAGGCTAAACTTCAAAAGGCATAAATTAAAAGGACTCGAATCTCATTTAACATAATCAAGTAGATGAAAAAGGAACTCTTGTTATTGCTTCCCAAAGGAATTTGATTTAGAATGCCCTAAAAATATTCCAATCTCTTGATCCTTCACAAACTAAATCTATTGTGCCCACAAGCCTATGTCAATTAGAGGAAGAGGTGTATAAAAATAGTAAACCACCCCTATTTTGCATCTCTTTGGTTATCGATGAGCATCTTGTACATAATTACATGATATACTTAGGTGTTAGAAACTCAGTAATGCCAAATAAAATCATAGGCATGTCAACCATAACATATTATCCCATCTCAAAAGGGATCATCTAATTTGATAAAAAAATGGTTAAAACTATGGGAATGGTCAAAGATCTGAGTCTCACTCCACATGTGTGTCTAAGACTTTCCATTGTGTAGGACATTGTAATCATTGACTTACCCCCTTACTTTGTTATATACCTCTCTCAATATTTCACTACAAAGATGGGTAGATATATATCCTCAGATTAGTCTCACATATTACTCAAGACTAGATATGGGACCAAGGTGACCATTAAGGCCAAGCCTATTTTGAATAATCACATAGAACCATACACTCCTTTCCTATTTGATACAAATTGTACCTTGTTTGACCAAGAAGAGAATTTAATTCTTCATGATGCTACCATGCTTCTTAAGGGAATTCTGGATAACATACTTGATAAATGGACATGCAACCACTATGACTTTGACCCATATGATAACACAGAGGAAATAGGGATAGGCACCTATTGCATTTTTGAAGAGAACCCTATGTTCCTAAATCTCATAAAGTCATAAGAGGACTTCGAAAGTATATGGTAGTTATATTTTGATGGATCTTAAAGTAAAAATGGAAAATAGCTAATGTTGTAATGATCTCTCCTTAAAAGGATAAATATTTACATGCATTCATATTATAGTTTAACTACACAAAAAAAATTGTTGAATATGAGGCTTTGATCTAGGGTCTTCAATTGGCACATAAGAAAGGAATCAAGGTATTACAATCTTTTAGAGATAGGAAATTGGTGGTAAACTATGTTAGAGCATAAAATATGTCCAAAAAATATTTTGATAAGATCTAAAAAACATAAGACATGGGACATAATCAAGGGGTTGATGCTTTCAATATCCATTCTATACCAAGGGAACATAATGATGATGTTGATCAACTCATAACCATGGGTGCATAGTATGACCTCCTGTATAGTATAAAGAATGAGCCTAAGCAACTTGTAAAAATTATAGTCATACTAGTAGTCCTAGATAATATAAGTAATTGGTAGGTGTTCAAAAGTGATGCATAAATTATCAACTCCCTACAAGATGAAGCTAATTTATATGCAAATAATCAACCACAAATCCAAACTCAATATGAGGATTAGATTTTTCAACTGAATGGAAACAAGCTACCTAAAGGGCTAGTCATGCTTGAAATCATCTTCAATTATGATGACCGACTAAAGTGTGAGAGGAGAAACATGATAGTGAAGGAAGATGTCTTTGAGCTAGTGGCCATCTCTAATGACAAGCTCCTAAAAGCTAGTAAGGTATGCTCTCTAAAATTGAAAAATTCATTGAGTTAAGCAGAAGATATGATGATATATTTATATGGAGTTATAAAGACCTCAGAGGCTTTGACTCAGGATTACCTTGGCATATGATTAAGATTGACCCCAATATCAGGCCAATCAGGTAAAATTAGAGGCTGTTAACCTTAATCTTGTGCCCTTAATGAGGAAGGAAATTTCAAATCTTATTGAAGCCAACATAATATATCTAATCAAACATTCCTCATGGGTGGCCAATCTGGTCCTAGTGTACAAGAATAATAAAGAGATCCACTTTTACATAGACATTAGGGACCTAAATAAGGCCTCCCTCAAGGACCATTATCCCCTTCCACCAATATAAGAATTCTACAAATAGTCATAGGCATAGGAAGGTTTTCACTTCTGGATGGTTGTTTAGGCTACAACCAAGTACTTGTGCAAGAGTATGATCAATTTAAAATAACATTCACCACTAAGTTGGGTACTTTCACATACCAAAAGTAGCCCTTTGGTTTATCCTGATGATATAACTATTTTTTTAAATCATGTAATGAATCATTTACATCACCTAGAGAAAATCTTTGAAAACTACCAAGATTTCAAGATCTTTCTAAACCCAAGCAAGTGCATATTCACAGTGTACAAAGGCAAAATTTTAGGACACATAATATCCAAAGAGGGGTTCACCATTGACCCTAAATGAGTTGAGGCCATTATATCACTCCCTCTCCTAGGTCATAAGAAGGGTCTCCAAAGCTTCTTGGGGAAAATAAAATTTGTTAAGGGGTTTGTGTCGAGTTTCACAACTCTAGTCAAGCCCCTCGCAACAATGCTCAAGAAGAGTGATGCATTCAGATGGACCCAACAAGGCTAAATCAGTTTCACTACCATCATAGAGGTTCCTAATTTGATAAACCTAGATTATAGCAAGGATTTAATCCTTTATGCATTTGGTAGATCTAAAGGCATCTCGACCATCCTTACATAGTAGAAAAATTATCAACTAGATAAGCCTATCACTTTATTTAAAATGCCAACTACTCAAGGATTATGAATTATGATATAAATTTTTAGATAATCACACCCTTATGGTATTAATATTTCTTAAGAAGTTTAGGCAAATTCCCTCCAATAACAAGATCCATCTCATGGTCTTACACTTGAATATAAGGGAGTTTTTACTCAACAAAGACATCAGTGACAAGAGATTCAATTGGGTTATAAAGGTGATGTAATACAACATAGACATCTAAGTTACCAAGATGGTGTGAAGCAAGTGAATCTGTAAGCATATAGTAGAGGATGTGAAGAATGAAGATTTCATATTTCTCATATTGCATGAAAATGAACTAGAAGACCAAGGCACTCTCGTAATCTAGACTAAGATCATGAGAAGCTTCCTCTAGATTGATGTGTACCTACATGTATTAAAAAAATCCAAATAAATACCTTTTATATTATAATGCATTCTTTACATGCTTATCAATGATGCACTTTTTAGATGAAACATCAATGGAGTTTTCTTATGATGCATAAAATAGGATCAAGTGAACAAAATACTTGAAGAGTTTCATGATGGACCATCAAGAGGCCATTACTCACCTAATACCACTACTATGAAAATCATGAGAGTTGGATATTATTGACCAACTCTATTTAAGGATGTGCACACATAGGCTTGAGGTTGTAAAAAGTATTCCTTATTTTTAGGCAAGCAAAAATTGTCATCCTTACCCTACACCCAATAAAAAAATGATCAACCCTTTATGCAATGGATCTTAGACTTCATCGGTATGATAAATCTACCATCAATTACTATACAAAAATGGATCCTCATGGTAACCAACTAATTCAAAAGGTGGATAGAGGTAATAACACTTAAAGAAGATAATGAGGTTTCCATCCTTGACATATATGAAAACATTATCATAAGAGTTGGTATTTCAACCATTATTATCTCAAACAATGCATTGGCTTTCCTTGGAGCCAAGATCAATGAATGAGAGATCAAACATAACATCCATCTGAGCAACTTTTCAAAATATTACCCCTAAGGTAATGGTTTATCTAATTTGACTAAAAATAACTTAGTTCACATCATTAATCAAACCTTGTAAGATAATTAGTGATCTTAGCACACCAAACTTAAAATAACCCTCTAGGAAAATTGAATAACTCCAAAAATGGTGTTGGAGAAGTCACCTTTAATGTTAGTCCATAGAAAATAAGTGAGGTTAACCACATCTCTTGAGTTGCCTTCGCTAGAGCTAGCTCATCAATTAGAATTACTTAAGATAAATCCCATTACAACAAGATTATCTAAGATGGTGGAGCTCAAGGAACTCAAGGCATAAGCCATACACACAATGGAGTTTCAATAGGCATAGACCAAGAGAACATTCAATAGAAGAGATGCCAATAGAATATTAAATGGATTCTTGGTACTTAAATGGGACAGAGAAAGAGAAAAGGTTGGGAAGCATACAAATTTCAACACTATATGGAATAACACATATACAATAGCCAATGAGAAGCAAGCTAATGCATATTAGCCCGTAAGGCCAAGTAAAAAGGTGTTACCCATCCCCATCAATAGGATTCATCTCAAACACAATCTCATATGATCATGAACACTCTTGTAATTATTATTTTATATGTTTTAATTTATCTAAGTGTCAGATGCACATGTTATTGTTTAGAATAGTTTTATTTCCTCCAAGCATTTGTGCATAGTTATATTAGTTTAGATTTACCTTTCCTTTAAGCATCATTCAATGAATTTTTTAATTTTTTTATATTTGTGTAAGGTATATCAGTTCCTTCTATGATCATATGGTTTTTTCATTCTAGTCATAGTCAGGAGGAAGATAAAGGGACTCCAGATGACTCCATACCCAATTGATTACTTTAAGGATACTGGATTCCTGCTTAACAGGCAAGTAGACCGAAAAGGTCGCTAAAAGTGTTGAATATCCAAGTCACCCCCATCAAACTCTAAAATCATAAGGACCAAATAATAGGTTGCATACTTTTACAGTGTTGAGTTTCCTAAAATTAAACCGATGCATAGATGCTTCTTGTTTGTACCCATAATCAATAGTCAACACAAGTTTGCACATTAAATAAGTTTTGATTTGTGCCTATAAGGAATTTACAACACATGCCCCATGAAAATATTCTTCATTGCACAAATATGACATGTAAGTTAGAGCACATATGTCTCCACAAATTCAAGTGGCGAAAGATAAAAGTGCATAGGTAGTAGTTCCAAATCATGAAGAGTTCACTCAAGATATTCAATCTTCTTAGATGCCCTTATTTAAATACTTCCTTGCACTCAAATGATCAATTCATGCATCAAGTTACATAATTTCACATCTACACCCTTGTAAAATGTAAGCTAGATCTAGGTTGCACATCATTCCCTTATCAGACATGTATAAGTTTCAAATGAAGACATAAAGTATGAAGACCATCATAAGATATTAGGTACATAAGGATTTTGGGCCTTGTGTATTTTTTTAGAATATTTCCCTCAACATCCTTCATAAACTCATAGCTTCATTGTGCAGTCAATTCACTATGCAACCTTCACTGCACACTCATATTTATGCAAAGCTCAATGTTATAGTTCAATGTGCACCTAGTCCCAAAAATATAAGCACACATGTTAATCCCTACTATGTTCAAGATGATGTGGTAGAATCTAAGGATATACCTACATAGTCCCACATCAACATACTAGTCTAGGTGGATTGATAGGTGATATTTATAATTAGATTTGGTAGCTAAAATTGATTGGGCATTTAGGGGACCAAATCTAAAAATAATTAATTAAAAAGGTGGCTATCAAAGTGTCAGATCATGATAACATGCCTCCCTTGGTTTCCTAAACACCCTTCATTCATAGATGCACATGTGGATCTATGAGCAACCTTTGAACTACTTCCATGATCAAATTATTAGACCTGGGTTGAATAAGCATGGATCATAGTAGTTATGTCAAAGACTTTGATGTTTTAAATCAACCTTGAGCTTTAGGCACCATTTCAAATTCAATTTTCTATCTACCACTTCTAATGGCTAATTTATTACACTAGTCCTTCCTAGTGCTATATAAACCCTGATTTCATTATAAAAAGGTCAATATTTCTAGGCATCATAACACTGCCAAAATTTTCCCTCCAATATCCCTCTTTGGGTATAACAAATCTCTTCCTATTCAAGTTTGTAATATTGCCTTAGACCTTGAGATTAATAAGAATTGATTTACCTTTCTTCATGATCTATGTTTTATGTGCATTCATGGTTGTTAATCCTTGTTTGTGGATGTTTTTCCCTCTCATTGTCATCCTCCCTTTGTACCTCTATGTATAACCTAAAGTCATTACAGGTTTCATGTTGTGTATACATGGGTATATGTAGGTGTTATTTGTAGATCATTTTTCATCCCTCCTAATCTTGCATTGTATTCCCTTACCTCCATCCAAAAAACTTATTCAGTGCACCTAGTTTAAATATTTTACACTCAATTTGTTATTTTTATTATGTCATTAAGTGGGTGAGGTGATTTCTCAATTCTTGGTGCATCACCTTTTAAACTGTGCACTGGTCCTAAACCAAGTGCATCTAGAATAGAAGGAATATGACCTACTCTGAAGGTTCATCCTAAGGAGATCAAGAGTCCCACACCTTGGGGGATGATCTTATTATTATAATGAGACACTTAATCACTCTTTGACATGTAAGTTCATGGTGATAGGGATAGAATAACCATGCACCAGTGCATATGAGATCCTTTCACACATAGGTACACATTTTGAGTGATAACAGAGATCAAGACTTATATCTCTAAAGGACCCACTTTGGTTTACCCTGAATTTAAAAAATATTCCATTGTTTATTGTTATGTGTATGAATATACTTTGTATACAATCTTGGTATAAAATAATGTTATAGGTGATAAATCACCCATATCCTTCATAAGCTATGGTTTAAAGGATCATGAGCTCAAATACTTTCCAATTGAGAAGAATGCATATATACTAATAAGGGTAGTATAGCAATTTATATATTATATCTTGAATTTGCATATTATTGTCATGGTGCTAGACCTAGCTATCATGTCCATATTAACCCAAGAAGATCTTGGTTCAAAATAAGGAGTATAGATAACAAAGTTTTAAGAGTTTGATTTGGACATCAAACCTACTAAGATTGTCAGGGCTCATGGTTTGTGTCAATTAATTACTAAAAACAACCTTGATAATACCACAGATGAAATTCAAGAAGAAGATTTATTATAAGAGGTACACAAGGTCCTTTTTTTTGGTATTACAAATGAGTGATATTAAAATAAATCTGAAGTCCTCACTTATGAGGAGTGTCCCTAAGGTTTGAGTAAAAAATAAAAATGAACAATAAAGTTGAGAGATGCGAAACATATCACATAGGACAATGTTATTTTCAAAAGGGGTATTAATGGTATGTTCCTAAGGTGTGTTGATCATGAATAACAAAAGAGATTGTTAGAATCTTTTCATAACAAAACATATGGTGGTAATTTCTCATCACTAGTCACAACTCACAAGATATTAAGGGATAATTACTATTGGCCCTATTGTAGCGTATAATTGCACTCTTGTGGGAGATTTTTTTAGGCTCTCTCACTTCTAGCTAAAAAATTGGAGCAATCTCAGGCTGTGGGTATCATGTAGTGAGTTTGAACCTCTAAGCTTTTTAATGAGGCTAGCTCCATAGATGCTTCACTTCAACTATTCCCACACACTAAAACCTATTTTTGACCAAGGAAAAGGGAGAGAAAGATAACATAAAAAGGGAAAAATAAACTATGAAAGGTGATGCACCAAATAGAGAGTGACCCACATAATCATGAAAAAAACACTAATTCAGCATAAGATAATTCTACTTACACAACCTCACAACTAGTTAATTTGCAATAGTGTTTCATAAACTAGGATCACTAAGCCATATATGAAGCAGAGAGGAAATTAAAAATTCACACCAAATGTCCATTAATGGTAGAAAGAGATAAATTTTAGACCTAAAACTAACCTAAAAATAGGTAAGAAGGAAGGATAAGGGACATGGAAGAACACTTTTTCACAAGGCCATCATGCATAGGCTTGCTAAACACAATTTTTAGACAAGAGATAGGTAAAAATAATCTATATTGATTCAAAAGGTATTTATTACAAATTTTGATAAGGTTATTCCTTATCAAATGAGGATATATTATTTTGAAAATAACTGAGACATATATAGAATAGGCAAAGACCCAAAGAGAAGAGGGAAGCAAATAAAAATCAATAAATGAGATTCAACCACCCTCCATGAATTCTCACCCACACTTGGGTTAATTAGAACTAATCCTTCTCCAAAGAAATAACCACCATTATCTCCAATAGTCTTCCATCCCTCTAATTGGTCAAGAAATGCAATAGAAGACAAAACTCATTGAGGATGATGATGTCATGGTCCACTAATAAGGAAAAGTCTAGGAACATCTTAAATCCCTAAACTATCTTTTCTAATTGTTTAATCTTTATCTTTCATCTCCATGCCATCCTCCACTTATCTGCTTATGTATGAGGATAAAAATTCTTACATTTATGAACCTAATTGAGCCATGCTTCTTATACATTTATCAGTTATTTTTCAAAGATGATGGCCATGTCAAAGGATGAGGACTCCCCATTAACTTTAGCTACCAGCTCTTACCTTGAAACCCAGACCAGATCTTCCCTATAGATGGAAAACCAATTTAAGAACATTGGCTTTCTTAAATTTATCTTATTTATGTCAGTGTGAGTCCATAGGTTGTGTAACTCCTTTTGATCTTTTAAAAACCAATAACTACTTGCAAGGGCTCAAACTTGACGTTTGTGGGTTCGTCATCAATTTATTTAGACTTTCATTTTAGGCATTATCTTCGACATCCTTTTGGGATATTTTTCTTAGACTTTCTTTTATCACTTTCCCATGGATAATTTGTCCAAAGGAATTCATGTCTTTATTTTTTATAAAAAATCCTTTCAAACTTTTACAAGGCACCCTTCAAGTTTGTGAAATGGTCCCTTTTCAAAGGTAAGGTACCCTTCAGGTTTTTTGAAAATGAAATTTTCCAAAGGGAAAGAGCCCTTCAAGTTTCTTGAAAAGGACTTTCTTGAAGGGAAAGATCCCTTCAGAAATCCTGAAATGATCCTTCAGATTTTTATTTCAGACCATTTTCTTGAGAAAATCCTTCAAAAAAATTGTCTTGGCCAATTCGATTTAAAAGATATCTTTCAACAATTTGGCTTAGAACAATTTTATTAAAGACTTGACCCTTCTCCCATAGGAAATGCCTCCTTTGAGAAAAAAAATTTGGAACAATTTTTTCAAAAGGATTTTTGACACTTGAACAAAAGAAACTAAGACAAAACTCCCGAAGAGAGAACACTTAGTTGAAATAAGAAAGAATTCCTTCGAGGAAATTGTCCACATAATTTTCTTGAAAAGAAAATGAAACCAATATAGGCCTAAAAGAAAACACCTTTCACTTGTTCTCTAAAAGAATGAACAAGTAAAAAGACTTAGCTGAATAAGAGATTTTCATTTAGCTTTTGGATTACAAGCTTATCCTTGAACACTGTTGTCAGATCCATTTCTAAGCCTTTGACCCAATGTTTCATCAAACCTTGCAAGAGCTTCATATGTGGGCCGAAAATGGCCAACATCTTTGGTGGATCACAAGGGTTACATGTCTTTCAATGTAAGAGAACTTAGACCATGTTGCCTCATTAAACCCATCCATTGGGTATGGAGTCAAGTCACTTTTTTACTGAATCAGAACCTCCCTTTGAAGTAATAAAGACTACCAAAACAAAACAAAATTGTGCCCAAAGCACTTATAGGAAAACATGAAAAACTATACAAAAGTACAATATACATAATAGCCGTAAACTCTTCTAAATGCAAGGCTTTAGATGAATCCAATTGACTAGGATGGGTAGTACCTCTCCATCTAGTTGGGGTAGTTGTAAAGCATTATGTTGTTTGCATCCATGGATCAAATAAGGACCAGTTAATAAGCTATCAAATTTGGTATGATTTTCTGGCTTGGCCTTATTTGAATCCCATTTGAGGACTAGTTCCCCTTCTCTAAAATCCCTTGCTATGGCTCTCTTGTCAAAAGCTTTCTTGACTTGGGCTTGATGTGACTCTAGTGTCTTCATTACAAGGTCTCTTATTTCTTCAAGTTCCATGAGTTCTACCAATCTCACATTCATGGGCTCATCTTCCAGTAGCTCTAGCTGATGGGCAAGCTCTAATGCAGGTAGATCAAGAGAAATGGGTAACTTGAGCTCTCTTCTATATACTAAAATATATAGATAATTGACAAAGATAGCTTTAAGAGTCACCCTGTCAACCCACAAAGCTATCTTTAGTTTAGTGGGCCATGTCCTCTGGTTCTCTTCCATGGTTCTCTTGGTGATTCTTAGGAAATTTTTATTTTTGGACTCAGCCAGTCCATTTCCTTGAGGATAATAGTTGGAAGAGGTGTTGAGGTATATGCCCATATTGAGAGCCCATTCACTCATTTTTAGGTTGAGGAATGATAGTGCATTATCAAAAATGATAGTGGATGGAACACCAAACCTAGTCATGATGTTGTCATAAAAGTCTAAGACTATAATTTCATTAGCTTCTTTCAACACAATGGCTTCCACCTACCTGGTGAAGTAGTCAATTATAGTAAACACCCACTTATGCCCCACACTTGATGGAGGGTTGATCATTCCTATGAAATCTAGCCCCTATTGTATGAAGGGTTTCTCTACCTAAATTGGGTTGAGAGGAAGGGCTACCAATCTTTGATACCCACAAAGAGATCACACTTTTGGAACCTTCTTACCCATGCATATGTATCTTTGAAAATGATAAGCTAGTAATAACTAGCCCTCATTATCTTTACTATTATAGTCCTAGGTGAAAAATGACCTCCTATAGGTCTATCATGGAAATAATCTAAAAGCTTGGCCACTTGGTCATTATGTATGCACCTTAGGAGCACTCCATTGAGGTCCTTTCTGAATAGAACCTCACTAACCAATGTATAAGGTATGGATTAGAGTCTAAAATACCTTCTCTCTATTCTATCCATACCTTGTGGGTACTAACCTATCATCAATAAATGTGTCATATCTTGGAGCCAACTAGTGTGAGGTAGGAGTGCATCCATCTGTGAGTTATATTTTTTTACCAAAATAACCTCTTTATTTTCATTAAGGTCATCAACCATGTGCTCACACAAACCTTTACCTCTCACTATCTTAGTGACCTTGATCTCTACATCATGCTCCATGACCTTGGTAATCAACCTGCCCTCCTTTCATTCAAGTCTTTGTTAAGAAGGAAATATCTCACTCTAGGATGAGACACCATAATATACATTTTTCTATTAGAGAGCATGGGCCTGAACCTTTTACAGATTCTTACCAATGTAAGGACTAAGTTCTCTAAGAAAGTATACCAACCTCATATCCTTCCATCCCTTGACTAAAATACCTATTGGCTATTCAAGTCCTTCACCATTATTTTGCATCAGCATAGCTGATATATTATCAATATTAGCAAAGGCATACAATAAGAAATCTCCTGAGAAATTAGGTTTCATGATTGTGGGTTCTTGGATAATGGCCTACTTGATAGCCTCAAGTGTTGATTTACATTCATTTAACTAAGTGAACACTTGGTTCTTCTTAAGCATAAAAGTGATCGGTTTGGTCAATTTTGCAAAACTAGGTAAAAACCTCCTCACAAAGTTTATTTTCTCAAGGAAAACTTAGAGTCCCCTCTTATGCTTGGGTAATGATAAGGCCAATATGGCACTCATTCTATCATGATCATAGCTAATCCTTGTTTTGAAACAACATGGCCCAAAAACTTACCTTCATGCACAACAAACAAACATTTCTTTGGATTCAAATAGATCTCATACTCTCTACATCTCTTAAATATCAACCTTAGGTGGTCCATCTGCTCATTGGCATCCTTGGAGAAAACTATGATGTCATCTAAGTAGATCAACATCATTTGATTTAGTAGCCCTTAGAAATCCATGTCCATTGCCCTTTGAAAATTGGCCCCAACATTTGATAAGCCAAAAGGATTTTTTTGATAAGCATGCATGCCCCACTTGGTGGTGAAGGCAGTCTTATATTGAGCTTCCTCTTTCACCAACACCTAGTTGTATCTCAAGTACCCATCCAAAAGAGAAAAAATTTCTAAACCTATAACCATTTGAAGAAGTTGCTCCATGGATGGTAGTGGGTAATGGTCCTTCAAGGAGACCCTGTTCAGATCTCTGAAGTCAACACACAATCAGATCTCACCATTATTCTTCCTTATAGGCCCTAAATTGTATACCAATGATGAGTGTTTGATGGGAAACATAATCTTGGATTCAATCAACTTAGTTAGTTCTTTCCTCATAAGCTCTTCTATTTTGGGGTTGATGGGTCTCTATTTTTGCCTCATATGCTTAGTATTAGCTTCAAAATCTATAGTATGTTGGGTTAACTTTGGATCAAAGCCTCTTAGATCACTATACTCCTAAGCAAAAATATCTAAAAAATATTTACAAAGTTTAATGAAAACATACCTTTCAGCCTTATTGCTTACCTTCCCAAGCTTGAGAAGCTTGTCCTTGAAGATGAGGACTCTCTCATAGTTTTCTTCATTAGTTGACATTACTACCTTAACTTTCCTCATATGGTGTCCCTCATGGAAAAGGCCTTCCAAGGTGACAAGCCCTTTAGGGAGATTTTTAGATTTTAGTTGAACAATTTGATCATCATACTGGTGTTGAAACTTCTCTTGGTTGGTAGAGGAGAACTTGGCTTCTTGTTGTAAGAAACAAGCAATTTGTTTGTCATTTTTAAAAACCTACCAATGGGCCTCATTGTTTGGCACTAATGGCCTCACCACAACCTTGACGTGTGGCTAAACCTTAGATTCTTTCAACTTACTTGGGATGTTGAACTGAGCCCCCATGGTTACCAACTTGTCAGTATATTGATTTTGGTTCCTTGGCATAGCTTAAATGTCAAAGGCTTTGAAATCGTCAATTAGGTCCTATAACCTATTTTTGTAGGACCTCATCAAAGGATTCTTTGTAAAGTTCAAGCCCCTAACTTGGTTTACTATAAGCTCACTATCCCCATAGGTTTGAAGCTACTTGATTTCTTTTTTACTAGCCCATTGAAGGCCATGGATTAAGCCTTCATAGTCTACTACATTTGAAGAACAACTAAAATGGAACCTATAAGAAGAGAAAGAATTTTCATCTGAAGGAGAAACCAATATTGCCTCTGTACCTACTCCATTCTTTCTCTTTGAACTATCAAATAATAACTTCCACATACCATTGAGGTCATCTTTAGGTCTAGTGAGGGAAGGCATGGGTTGATTTTATTCATGTAGCAAATAGACATCCATGTCTCTTTCTTCAACACCTTCCAAAGGGTTGAGAAATTGATTATCCCCCCATAGCTCATCCAAGAATAAATCTATAATTTATTTAGGATAAGTATTCAGCTCTTGACTAGTTACAAATTTGTCTTCATCAAGGATAGTAAAATTGAGGTTTATGCTATCTAGTTGATGGGGCTCAATGTGAAAGTGTGCCATGGGTTCAACCTTGATTGATACTTTAATCTCATAACTAGTTTTGAATGCCATGTATGACCAATCTACTATGAGATAGCCTCCTATCTTTGTTGTGAATTCTCTAGATAATCATGGAGTAAAATGAGGAGGCACCTATAGAATCAACACATCTTGAGCCACTAAAACACTAGGACAAGCATATAGGGTCAAGTTAAGACCTTTGATAATACCAGTTGGTTTAGTGGAAGATCCATCAAGATAAATAACTCCCTTGGATTGGGGTTCATACTTTAAACCAAGTTAGTCTACTATTGATTTTGGCATTACTGAAGTTCTAGCTCCACTATCTACCAAACAATTATGCACCAAGGAATCACCAATAATTAATGAAATATAGAAAGATGAGGCTTGATCACTTTACTTGACCCTCTCCCATAGGACCTTAGGTTTCATTAGTGAGGACCTTAGTTTACTTGCTTGGTTTTCTATCTGTAGTTGTTGTAACACTTATCTTAGACAAGCCTTCCTAAAGGATATCCACTTGACTAGGCATAAAAAGCATGTCCCACATTGGCACACTCACATTGGATTTCTTCATTTTCTCAAAAATGTTGATTGGTGTATTGACAGCTTTTACTTTTACTTTGGGAGTCACTACTACTAGCTTGGATAATGGAGTGGTGACAGGAGGCTCCTTGAATGCACCCTGGTTGCCACCCATATTCCTTCTTTTGAATCTTGTATTTGCTGAGACTGGGTTGTGAGCCAGACTAGGGATGGTCTGTTAATTAGATGCATAACACTCTTTTTAATCATTAATAACCATTATAACATCTAACTAGTTTGGTAAATGATCAGGCCCTTATTCTTATGGAGGTTGCTCTAGCTTTATCATCATGGGGATCTCCATGCTTTGAGCCATAAAAGCTTGATTTTACCCATAAGTAATAGCCTGTTGCCATTGGTAATTGAAATCCTGATTAGAACCATTAGTTGGGACAATGGATTGTCCAAAAGATAGATTCTAAGGCATTATCCCTTCAACCTCTTGAGCAATATTATTCTGAATAGGAACCAAAGAATTAGAAGGGCCTATAGTATTTGGATTATAATTATGTTGTCTAAAATAATTAGGCTACCTCTATCCTTGGAAACCTCCTTTGTAGGGTGGTCTATTTTATTGATAAGGCTGCTACTGAGGATAATATGGAGCTTGATATGGATTACTGTAAATTTTATACCTCTTGACATTGACCACATCATTCCCTAAGGATTGGAGCATGCTCTTCAGTTCTAAGTAGTTCATTTGCTCTTGGGAGTCATTGGATCCACTAGTGGAGGCCTTCTCTTGCTTTGGTGAAGGTACAATAGCAACGGTTAGAGTTGTAAGGTTAACATCAAGTGGGGGGATAATTGCAGGGGGTGGTCTGATCTCAGGGAAAAGAGGCATTGGGGGTCTAAGAGTATGCTTTCCAGCCTGAACTAGGCAATTTTATCTTTAATGGCCACCTCATATGCATCTAGTAATATATCCCCTCTCATAGATTGGATCATTATTGTTATATAATTATTTAGAGCCTTTAAATAATATAAGAATGTAAAGTTTGGGGATGGTCTAACAATAGCTAGAATCCTATCCCAAGCCTTTTGAAATCTCATGTTGAAGTCTTTCATAACTTCATGGGGAGCTCTCTTGATTGTGGTCAACTATTTTGTTAGTGACAAATGATCACTCTTATCTACATATCTTTTACATAAGGCCTCTCCAAGCTGATTCCATGATTAAGTATAATTAGGGGTTAAGTGTCTATACCAATCTAAAGCCTTTCCCTTAAAGGATACAACCAATAGTCTAATAGCTACATTTTCTACTGTGACATTATGGATATTACAAAAATTAGCTATGTTTACGATGTGTTCAGTAGGAGTTATAGCTTGGTATCCTATGAATTATGGGATGCTTTTGAGGGATGTTATTGGTATAGGGTCATTTTATGGAAAATTTAAAGGACTTTGGTGGTTAAAATCTACAAAATATCTTTGGGAAATGATGGTGGCAAGAGGGGATAACAAGGATATTCTTGCATAGGTATACCTCATGACTAGTTTAGGAAAGTAGTTTCCTATGCATGAGTGAGTATGGGCAAACCTTAACCTTCGTACTAAGTTTAAAGGTAATTCAATAAATTTAAAAGGAATACCTGTATAAGTTGAACACGTAGTCACCTTTGGTATGAAAGATAGTTATTGTTCTACCACCAGATCATTGAGTGTTCTATGGAGTCACCAGATACTAAAAGATGAAAGCTACACCCATTGTAAATTAATCAAACTAGCATCGAACTTGACCAATATTTATTTAAAATGTCCTATCGAGCATGCCAAAAACTATTATAGCATAGAATTTCACCCTTGTGTGAGAGTTTTTAAGGCTCTCTCACTCCCAACTATAAAATTAGAGCAACCTTAGGTTGTAGGTATCCTATAGTGAGGTTAAACCTCTAGGATTTTTAATGAGGCTAACTCCTCAGATGCTTGACTTCAATTGTTCCCACACACTAAAACCTATTTTTGACCATGGAAAAGGGAGAGAAAGATAACATAAAAAGGGAAAACTAAACTAAGAAAGGTGATGCACCAAATAAAGAGTGACCCACATAAGCATGAAATAAACACTACTTTAGTATAAGATAATTCTGCTTACATAACCTCACAACCGATTAATTTACATCAATGTTTCATAAACTAGGCTCACTAAGCCATATATGAAGCAGAGAGGAATTTCAAAATTCACACCAAGCATCCATTAATGGAAGAAAGAGCTCAAGTTCAGACCTGTAATTAACTTTAAAATACCTAAAAATAAGTAAGAAGGAAGGACAAGGGACATGAAAGAACACTTCTTCACAAGGCCATCATGCACAAGCTTGTTAAACACAATTTTTAAACAAGAGATAGGAAAAAATAATCTTTATTGCTTCAAAAGGTCTTTCTTACAAATGTTGACAAGGTTATTCCTTATCAATTGAAGATATATTCTTTTGAAAAGAATCGAGACATATATAGAAAATGGGAAGACCCAAAGAGAAGAGGTGAGCAAACAAAAATCAATAAATGAGATCTAACCACCCTCCATGAATTCTCAACCACACTTGGGTTAATTATAACTAATCCTTCTCCAACGAAATAACTACCATTAGCTCCAATAGTCTTCCATCCCTCTCATTGGTTGAGAAACACACTAGAAGACAAAACTCATTGAGTATGATGATGTCATGGTCCACTAAGAAAGAAAAGTCCAAGAATATCTTAAATGCCCAAACTATCTTTTCTAATTGCTTGATCTTTATCTTTCATCTCCACACCATCCTCTACTTATTTGCTTATGCATGAGGACAAAAATTCTTACATTTATGAACCTGACTAAGCCATGCTACTTCTACATTTGTCAACTGTTTGTCAAAGATGATGGCCATGTCAAAGGATGAGGACTCCCCATTAACTTCACATACCAAGTCTTGCCTTGAAACTTGGACCAAATCTTCCCTATAGATGGAAAACCAATCTAAGGACACTGGTCTTCCTAAATTCATTTTATTTATATTGGTGCAATTCCATAAGTTGCATATCTCCTTTTGGTCTTTTAAACACCAATGGCTACTTGCAAGGGCTTAAACATGACATTTTTGGGCCTATCATCAATTTATTTGTACTTTCATTTTTTGGCATTGTCTTCAACATTCTTTCAAGCTATTTTTTTCATAATTTTGTTTATCACTTTCCCATGGACAATTTGTCTGAAGGAGTTCATGTCTTTAGTATTTATAAAAATGACTTTCAGACTTTTGCAAGGTACCCTTCAAGTTTGTGAATGGTCCCTTTCTGAAGGTAAGGTACCCTTCAAATTTTTTGAAAATGAACTTTTCTGAAGGGAAAGAGCCCTTTGGGTTTATTGAAAAGTACATTCTTGAATGGAAATATCCCTTCAAAAATTCTAAAATGATCCTTTAGATTTTTTGTTTTGGACCATTTTCCTGAGAAAACCCTTCATAAAAATTGTCTCAGCCACTTCACTTTAAAAGATATCTTTTAGTATTTTTGCTTGGAACAATTCTTTCAAAACAATTTTCCCAAAGACTTGAGCCTTCTCCCATACAAAAGACCTCCTTCAGGAAAAAAACTTCAGAACAATTTTCTTGAAAGAATTTCTGACACTTGAACGAAAGAAACTGAGACAAAACTCCCAATGAGAGAACACTTAGCTGAAAGGAGAAATAATTCCTTCAAGGAAATTGTCCACACAATTTTCCAGAAAGGAAAATGAAACCAAAATAGGCCCGAAAGAAAATGCCTTTCACTTATTCTCCAAAATAATGAACAAGTAAAAATACTTAGCCTAATAAGATATTTTCATTTAGATTTTATCTTACAAGCTTATCTTTGAACACTACTACCAGATCCATTTCTAAGCATTTGACCCAATGTTTCATCAAACCATGCAAGAGCTTCATATGTGGGCCAAAAATGGCTAATAGGCCCACCCTTTTTAAGTATGATTAAGATTATATGTATAAATGTAAATCTTGTTAGTAATTCCTAAGAAGGCCTAAAATTATAGCTCTGCCATTAAAACCAATGGTAATTGAAGAATCTTTCTATAAGTGGTGTCTCAACTTAATTAGCATATTATTCCTCACTCTAGAATAGGCCACATCCATGTCTTCACTGCAATATATTATTTCATGAAATGGGTTGAATCCATTCCTATCAGGTAAACTACTTATGAAGTAGTGTGTAATTTCATTAAGGAGAACATTTTTATTAGGTATGGTGTTTTTCAAAGGGTAATAACTAAAAATGCCTCAAATTTTTATTCTTTAAAACACATTGGTTTTTATATAGATATAATATTTCCTTATCCCATTCTTCAAACTACTACCCTCAAGGTAATGCTCAAGTGGAATCAAGTAACAATAACTTAGTCATGATAATCCATAAGCGAGAATCAATAAAACTAGCACAAGAATTTTTATGATGTGTTTTAAGTTAAATTCATTACTTCAAAGAGAACTATTGGCATGTCACCATTTCAATTCATGTATGATATTAATTCTACGATGCTTATCTCATTTTAAATTTCAACACTTCATTTGGCTAAAGCAATTGAAGACTAGAATTTGAAATGTTCATTGGAGAAGAGGATCATTTACTTGAATAAATTAGAAGAAGAAAGAGTTATGGTAGTCAACAAGATTATTAAACATTAGCAAAAGATGAAAGCCATCTTCGACAATAAATCCAAGTAGAAATATTTTAAAATAGCTGAACTCATCCTCTTATGGATAAAAGGCATTATCCTAAGGGTAGTTATGGAAAGTTTGATTCCTTGTGGAATAGTCCTTTTAATATTCATCACTTATTTGCTAGCAATACATATTACCTATCTTATTTAAATGGTACACAACTCCTAATTCATTATAATAGGTAATATATAAATTAAGAGTAGAGACTGGTTCTCACTAGTCATAGCTTAGCCTTAGGATTTTGGTTATGTTTGCTTCCTTATTATTTTTTTTTGTTTTTTTTTTTTTTTTAATGTGTTTTATTTTCTCTTTATTTCTAGTCTTTTTCTTGTAAAATTTTTTTACTTAGAGAGACCTCGTAGCCCAATAAACATACAAATAGTTTATTAAAATTATAGATTCTGGTGTCCATCATTGCATTCTTCAAATGCAAGTCCTCGATTAGAACCAACTATTGTCCAAAAAATTATACATCCTATGAAATTTGGGTGACCCCATTTTATTTTTCTCAAAAATTAAGTCATAAGAGGAGAAGTTAGAAAAAGATATATATTGAAGGACTTAGCCATTTCCCTCTTTAAGAGTTTGGATTCAAGGACTAAAATGCAACCATCATACCCCATTAATGAGGTTTGATACCTATGAGTTTGGGGGTATCCTCAACCCCTTTTATTTAATCAACAACATGAATTCATTGTTTATCATTCAAAATCTTGATTTTGGATTTTAGCACCTATTTTCCTCATGAATTAATAGTTTTTCTCATTTCTTAGTATCTAGAGGTCATTTCTCTTAGTTTATTCACAATAGATGCATCATAGTTCTTAGGTTTTATTGCATCCCTCAAACCCCAATGTTGAGTTCTCCTCCTCCCTATATCAGAATTATTAAACTACACTATAAACCCCAAACACTAATGCTGAATTTATTAGACTACATTGAATCCCCTAATTTTACCTCCATACCTTGACCTCTCATTTTCCCATTTTCATATTCCTATTCATATTATGATTATAATCTCATCTCTCTCCCATACCCATCACAATTAGTAGATGTCTAGAACACATAAGAAGAAAGGTAAATAAAAGGCAATAGAAATTGAGTATCAATTCTAAGGGGTCTCTTCTCCTTCTAATATCAATTCTAGTGTTGATCAAGTCACTGAAAAATACCTAGGTCATATCAACATGGGTGATTTATGGAAGAGCATAAATGCATCTTTAAAATATGATTGGACACAAACCATTTATGACAATAGGATTCCTCAAGATGTTGTGTTTCTAATCTTTGTGCAATGCCTAGAGATTGTCATGACAATGGAAAGTCATTATGATAGAGATAAAATAGAAGCTAGGACCCCTAGAGAAGGAGTCATCTTGTGACTTATGCCCAAATATATTGAGGAAATGTTAAAAATTATAGATCACAAGGTATTTGTATAAATTATTCCATAGATAATTCAATAATTTCATGAAGAGGATAAATATGATTGCCTCAAATCCCTAAACAACCATTGGCTTATTAAATCTAAATCCTTCATGGCTAGGGTCCCTAAGTTGATTAATTTCTAAGAGTTTAGGCTTAAAAATAATGATATTATCACTCTCATCAACAGGGTGGTAGGGAATCCCACAATAAGGGATTACCATTAGTGGATGTTCCAATACATCCAAATAATGCATGTTAACAAACAATATATCAATTGGGTCAAGTTGATCAGTGCCTCCATCGAAAAGCAAATATATGAAGTTATTACCACTCAAAAAAGAATATTATATGGTGGATTGACCAAAGTAGGCCTGATGTTTACCTCTCTCATACATGAGTATTTTCCCCAATTGACACTGAAGGAGAGTGTCAAACACTTATGTAGAGTCCCTAAGAATTTTCTCCACTTCATCTAAATGTTTGAGTTAGAACCCTAAAAATAGTGCTTCTCCATTTTTTCCACAATAGAGATATCCATATGGGGTAGTTGGGTTATATAGTTTCCCACATCCTCTACATCAGGGTTTTTGTGTGTGATTTCACTTCATATATGCTTCCAAAGTTTGTTGATGATAAATGGGCACTCATGGAACTAGTTCAGCAACTAATAGATACACACGAGATTTTGGTTACTAAGCATAAGTCTACTGGGACCCACTTCCCTATGATTATTGGTAGGTACACTTGTGCCATATTAAACAAATATAAATCCATCGAATCAGATATGGCTTGGGTCTTGATTCAACCATTTAATAGTAAACCCTCATTTGATATAAGGGGAATGATAGGGGGAATTATAAGTGATTCATTCAATGACATTCCCTATTATGAAAAATTTATATATGGACTATGATGATGAAAGAGAAATTAGACTCCTTTATTATACCCATTTCACGCTTGAGCAACTGATTAAATATAGTAATTTGGACAGTCTTGAATATTTAGATATTGAACATCATGGAGAAGTAGTAGATGAACTTTAATTTTCATAGGGCATCAAGATAACATCTCTCATCCAGGTTGATTGAAGTCAGGTAGAGATAACATATCTATAAAATCAAACTCAAGGTGTCTTCAAGAGAAACCTTGTAAGGATTGAAAGTAAGGGAGTAGATGTATGAAACATTATATTTCTTCCACCATTAAGAGTTTTTGATATATCTTCGCCTGATCCAATAAATAGAAAAGAAGGGGAAGATCAAGTGACATCATTTAGTGTTATAGAAGATATTGCTATGATTGAGGAAATATAGGAGTCACCTACTAAACCATAAAATAAATCAATGAATTTTAAAATCAAGAAATCAAATGGTGGTAATGGTACTCCCAATATATCAATATTAATAAAACCTTCAGAAGAAGTTTTTATTCACATGTTTTATCAAAAACACAACACTATAATATATGGAATCATATCCATCTTTTTTACCTGAGGTCCCTTGTTTAATGACAACAAATCTTACACTTTCAATAGATCCACATGAAACTTCTCCTCATGTCACATAAAGAGGTAAGTGAAACCCTCTTAGAGAAAGAAACACCTCTTCCAAAAATAGGAGAAAATTATCCCAAATTGGTAGATCTCTCACTCATCATCACAAAAAATGAGTTATAAACCTAAAAAGAGGTGTAACAAGAAGAAGTTATGCCTCCTCCACAAGAAGAAATAGAAACTAAGCCTGCCATGGATAAAAATCTAATAGTTTCACCTAAGTAAAGAAGGCCTTGGATAAAGAAACTTATTCAATACAATACATTATAAAAATAGAAGCACCTTAATGGGTAAGTGAAGTTGTGAATAAGAGGAATAAAATAGTTCCACCATTGGTAATAGATTTTGGTACCCTCACTACACCAATCTCTTAATCCTCTAAAAATCCCAAGATGGTTTCAAGTATTGTCAAAGATGATCAAGGGGAGAGTTACACAGAGATTATGGTCCTAGTTTTAAATAAATCTAAGGATGCAATCATAGTAGAATATTTCCAAATCTCACGGGTTCACTTGGGTAAGTATACCCACAAAGGGATAAAGTAAAATGTGTAAATAGCTATTATATCCTTGATCAAAAAATATGATTAGGAAAAAGTTACAAAGGACTAGTTGAAGGAAAAGGTGGTGTAGCTTATTACAGTGGTCCAAAGTTTGGCTAACCCAACTCAACCCTAATTTCAACATTACATGCCAGATTTAGAGACCTTGAGAAAATTAGATAGAATTGGGAATATGAAAAGAGATAATAATTAGTGGTCTAAAAATTTTTTGGAATAAAGAAATAAAATAATAGCCTCAGTCATTGAAGTCTACTCCATGATTGACAAATAAAAGTAATATGCCTATAAGAAATAAGTTGAGTATAGAGAGGAGATATGTAAATTGAAATGTTGGCTACTTCAGTTAGAGACCCAAACAAGAGTAGATGAATATGCTTTGGTATATAAGGAAGTCTTAATAAAGGAATACCTAGGAATAAAGACAATAGAGGAATCCTTATGCACGTTCAAGGAATCAAGCATCATGGTAGTTTTTCCTACTTGTGATATCTATGAAATAATTGAAAATTTCCCATGTTTATTCTTGGGATAATAAGGGGATTTAATTATCATAGGATATATATATATATATATAAGAAACATTCAATAAACTACTCGACCAAGAAACCAACTCTACCTCTTCATTCAGTTACAAATCAATTCAAATATTTATACATTGATAGAATTCTTTTAACAAATTGGACAAAGATTTGAAGGCATTAAAAATAATTCTTTAACAATTGATAAACTTACAAGTAGAGGTTTATTTTCCTTACCAACACTTTGAAGTTCTGGATCATGACAAATTAGGTAAGATATTGTAAAGGTTTGAATAATATGAATAAAAACAACAACGAGCCACATAGTTAGAAATATTCATAGTGGATGATGAAGAAAATGATGAATAATAGGTATTGAATAAGATTCCATGAGTTCCATCTCAATGTGCATTTTGGTGTGACCTTTAATTCAAATTTCACTTGCATTTGAATCTGAATGTTTTTGTAGTTTCAACCAATTCAAAAGGCACCTTGAAAAGTGCAACCATTTCTATTTTATAACTTATTTCCTAAATCTTAGGAGTGTAATTTCATATATATAGGAGGCTTGCATGCCTCTCTAGGGGTTGTCATGTTTGTAATCATTGGCAAGAAAATAACTTTTGTAAAGAATCAAAGAAGAAATAACTTTGTGTTTTTCTCAAAATTTATAAAACTAAGTTGTGTTGTCTTAATAAAATATCTTAGTTGATAGTATTTTATTTTGAGTTAATGAATAAGATATCTAGGTGAAATTTGTGTTTTCTCACCTATTCATATTTTTTATTCTCTCTCATTTAACTTGTTAAATTATTTCTTATCCAATCTCTTTATTATATTTTATTTTACATACATGCAAAACCCAAAACAATTTAATATGCATATTTGTAAATATGTTAGGTTTGTGATTTTCTTTTCTTTTTGATAAAGGTAGATTTGCCTACTAATAGAAGATGGACTTTGTCCCATTATGTTGTTGAATGAAACACATGTAAAAATTATTAAACATTTTTTATATCTAATAAACCCAAAATAATTTATTTATTAAAGGAATAATTAATTCAATATTAAGAGCCAAAGAGAAGTATTGGGCACATTCATAGATTTAAAACCTCCTCAGAAGATGAAGATGTTTGTTCTAAAATTAAATTTTTACATTTGATTTCAAATAAATTTTAAATATATCAATTTTACAATTATTTAAGATCAAATATGATTACAACATTATAAATGATCAACTAGATTTTATGTTTAGTGTCTCTACAATTAATACAAATTTTAAAACTTTATTATAAGGTGTATTCTAAATTTTTGTCCAAGAAATATAGACATAATTCAAGTATTTTCAAATGAATTCAATATTTATTTATATATGTTACACTTTTTTTAAATCATAATAATTATGACTGAGGAATGCAACATGATCTTGCAAGGGATACGACATCCTCGTGTGAGCCTAGTTTTGGTCTTAGAAAATCAAATAAATCTCATACACATTTATCTACTCCACATGCACCTATATTAAATCCACCTCACGTATATTTATTGACACCATGAACTCATGCACTTACAATATGAAATCTACCTTTGCCACCCATATCGAATTTATCTCTAACAATTGCAATATCCATTATCTCACTAAAACCAAACATTCAGTTGATAGAGGATTCACTACAATAAATTTTATCCTATTTAAATCACTATCATTACATTTAGGAGAATTTATAGGACATCTATAATAAAAAAAATGGCTATAATTTGATAATGTCTATAGAAAATCCATATTACAAATTGATAAGAGGATATCTCCATTTATAATTTTACCATAGTGTTAATTTGTAGTGGATATATGTCTAGACTAATTTATATGTTGTTAATATAAAAGGTACCACTTTGATTATAACATGTTTTAAGTGTTCTTTGCATCATACTTGGGAATCATTGTAGTGTGAAGAGTCCCTAAATTTGAAAAATATTATTCTTATACATAATAATGGAAATGATATGTTCAAGCCTTTGTATTAATGTATTGTTGGTAATGCATTCTTATTGGATTGATAATAATATTTCAATATACATTAATTCCTTTTTAATAAAATAAAACTCTCTAAAGTGATTACTAGTTAGTTATATAAGGAATGAATCAATCAAATAGAATCTAACTTAAGTTTTGTATTAACTACCACTCTACAATACTAAACATATTTTTGAGTCTTGCACTACTTAAACAATCATTAATAACTTGCCTTGGTCCCAATCCTAGTGCAACATACTAATTCTAATCATGAATTTATGAAATATTGATGTGTGGTCTATTATTGACATTTCATGACTCAAAACATGGTTTTGTGAAGTGAAGGGTCAAATTGTGACAACAAGACATGGCATTGCATCCCACGATGTTTCAAAAGTCAAAGTGAAAATGATGAATGAGTGATGGAATGAAGATGACCATTAGATTAATTAAACTTATTTTGATTCATTGAATTCCATTTTTAAGGTAAACATGAATCTCTCCTTCCATGATCTTTGAAATAATGATAACCATGCATTAGTCATGATTACTTCCTAACTGTTAGATAAATATTTCAAGGTTTTAGAGGTAGTGAGTTGCATCCCACCCCTAGCAGTTCTAAACTTATGTAATATTTTAAAATCACTATAGTTGGTATCAATCAAAATAAACTATATTAATATATTTTTTATGATGTGACAGTAGGGAAAGCTTATAAAAATACACTTTATTTACATTCTATGTAATATTTCCATTAAAATTTGAGTAGGGACTCTATTATAAAGTTCCTAGTTATTTTAAGGAAGTTTATTCTTTGTATTTGGTATAATATTATATATTAAACCTATAAGACCCTTACTAGACATTATCTAAAATATATGTAATTTTTTTACATGTGTTAGATTGGTGGAATGTTATAAACACAAAGGTTTTTTCAATCCTTGGCTTCTCTAGGTCCTACAAGATACCAAAATCTAGAATTTTAATAATTAAAACTTTTAAAAGAATGAGATAGCATGTTGATTGCATAATTTACATAAAAGTTTAAATCATCATTTTTTATCTTAGGAAAGAAATACCAATTCAAAAAAATAATAAAGAAAAGATATAAATATGAGTTTCTCTTCACATTATATATCCATTTTTAGTTTCTTTACAAAATAAATATAGTCCTAATTCAATACCAACAATTACAAAAAGGTTATGGAGCAAGCCTACCCCAGTGGTTACATAAAAGTATGTTTGAATAAGTAAAATTATATGATATAATAAAATATACAACCAATCAAATCTAAACCATAACTGAATCATATAAAAAATAATAGACTAAGTATAAAATGAGTAATAAATTGAATCATGAATTAAATATTAAGATGAGTATTAAATAGAGTAATAAGATAAGTAGATGTATCTATGGAATAACACTATGTAAGTGAGAGGGAAAACATCATTTGGGATTTTTATCATCCAAGCATAGGCTAACATGTTTTCCACACTCCTTCAAAATTAGTAGTGTCCATTCCATTTAATAAGGGAAGCAGATAAAGGAATTCAGTTTTGAGCATATTCATGGAGAACTATGTGCAATAAAGTACAACCACTATCACATATAGTCAGTCAGGTATAACTAGGTAACTCCATTAACTAATAACTAATCTGACTAATTTATGAACTAGGAAGTACAATTGATGGATAATGAAATAAAAAATATCATTACTTCAGTATAATATTTTACATACTCAACATCACAAGTATAAGAATGTGAGGCTAGATCCTAAGGTCCATACAATTTTCATGTCGAAAAGATTACAAGTAAATCATAAGTTGGGATAAATAAATGGTAGGAAATGTTATTAGAATGAGGTTTGCTTATAATATATAACACCATGCCCATATGTTTCTTCAAAAATATTATTATGATTCATAAGAAATATAAAATTTAAATGTGTTCAAAGAGATTAAAGACACCATTAAAATCAGAAAATATCATGCGTGAAGTCCATTTAGACTTTACTATAGTAAATCAAGCCAACAATCATTTTCAACCCAAAATTTTATTAAAAGGTTCATGGATCATTAATGTCATAAAAAAAATCATTTATATATCAAATTAAAAGTATGTGCATGCATGCCTCATCAACATACCTATAAGTGTTAATCAAATTTATATATTCCTAGTTATTCATTAATGAATATAATAACTTATGGTTATATAAATCATCATTGAATTTACTATTATGAGATATAAATTACAAATCATAAGACTATAAAATTTTCAAAAAATTTACTTCTATAAATAAGTTTCATACCTATATCTCTTTCTAATTTGGTTTACCAATTCCCATAAATCTAAGTTGAACTCAAATAGGACATGTAAATTTGAAAATATCCTAATAATAAATTATGAAAATATTGACCTTTTAGTATAATCCCCAAGTATTCTAATGCCTTATTACTTTATCGCAATCCCCACATCTAGGTTGTGTTAGCATAATCACACATGAAAGAATAAAAATCATACAACATTTCAAAATAATTACATGAACTTGTCTATGTTGTTTCTAGCAAAACACACCCTAATTTCACCTTGAGAAATTAGGGAAACTCTTTTTTAATTTGGAGCTTAATCCTTTACTTTGATCAAGTTTGTGCCTTAGGTCTATGGTAGTGGTTGATTTGATTTAAAAAGGGTCCTTGACAAGTTTCAGCCTTGATATTGTATTTGTTTTACTCTTTGAACTAGGTCTAAAATTAAAATGTCTATTGTAGGCACTTGGACTAAAGAGTTTGTAATTGGGGCATTATTGATACAACTATCTAAATTTGTCAAAAATATGATAAGTCTTTATCTATTTCAAATTATTTTTTGAACTACATTAAAATTCCCATTTCTAGATCATTTTACCTTAGATTTGTGTAAATTATCTAGCTATTTCATAGTGTCTGCATTCTTTACTTGGCATTTTTGTCCATTTTTACAACATTTCAAGGTTAATTTGTTGGGTATTTATGTTTTTTATTCTTTAAACTATCCATTTTACCAAAAATGGACTAAATGGATTTAAGTTAGACAAAATGACCTGTATTTATTCATTTAACTTGTTTTCCCTTATCTTTATTTGGTTCTACCTTAGTTGTTTGTCGAGAAATATTTTAAATTTTAAAATCTAATGACTACTATCATTTTTGACCAACAATAATTTAGCTTTCCTATGATCCCCTAGGAAAACAAGGAGTGGACACTTGTCACTTGCTCACTTCCCTGGGCCTATTTTGACTTAGTCATTTTGATTCGACCTTGTGGGTTATCAAGATGAGGACACATGGCATAATCTAGCTTCTCCACTTCCTTGGGTCCCCTTAATTTCCTCAATAGACTAAAGACTCATTAGATTCATGGGATCACATCACATGGTGTAATATCATTTCTCCATGCCCTTGGGATGGTCCATATACTTTCAATATATTTGAGCTCTCAAATGCCTGAGATCATGTCAGTGGCACAATCATATTTTCCTACTCTCTAAGATAGTATGTATGTTTGAAAATATCAGGTGAGGTCTTGAATGATCAATATCTAGACAAGTGTCAATATCTTACTTCACCAATATCATTTAGGTCATCATCTTAAGTGTACACTAATTATGATATAGATGAGCAAATGGATGCCACATGACACAACCCTTCCAACTAGATAGTACACGAACATCCATGTCAACATTATATGAACCTAAATTTGATATTCATCTAACCCATCAAGAGCATCATAGAACTAGGATACCTTTCCTTCATATCAAAATGTTATTTTTTTTTTAAGTCTTTTAAATTTGGGTCCATTCCATATAGTTTGAGGGTGGATAACTTAAATGACTATTTTTAAGAGGAAAGGTTAAATAGAACAATAGGTTTCCTAATCAAGATCCATAGTATAATAGTTAGCATCAATAAGGGATTATAAATTTTTGAAATATCATTAAGACAACCTTTGTGTCAATAAGTTATATTATCATGGAACAACTTTAATAGACAGCCTGATCTTAAGGATGTTATTAAAATCTTTCATTGCATTTTTAAAAAGCCTAAAAAATAATTGTGTTTATCTTTTATTAGATCTTAAGACTTAATCATTCACCTGTTAAATAGTCTAATTATATTTTTGACAAAAAACCATTTTTAATCATTAATTTTACAAGTTTTTTCATCATTCCTTTTATACTTTTGGACTTAGTCATTTTCAATTAAAATTGATAAATCTGAAGTTTAATGACTATTCTTTTTTAAAGTCTAATGTATAGTTTTTTATCTTGTAGGTTCATATCATCAAAGGAATCACCACCTATCAATATCCTATATCTCTACTTCTCCAAACTAATTCAAACAAAGAGCTCACCCTTTGACCCTTTGAGTGTCTAAGATAACCAAGTGGCATAATCCCACTTTCTTGGGCCCACGAGATGATCGGGACATAGTGATTAGATGGTAGACCTTCACGGTGAACAATATGTTACCATGTGGTAGCATCTCACTTTTCTACATCTTTGGGATAACTAAAGTAGTTAGATGAATGTATTATAAAGTGAGTCCTTGAGATGATTCCATGTGGCATAATATTAGGACTCAGGGAAGTTAGGACATTCAACATCAAGAAAGAACATGCATAGCTTTGGGTGGGTGAGATCTTTCCACTTGTCAAGATCTTGCTATGCCCTAGTCCAAATAAAATACAAGACCTACCAGTAATAAAACTTAGATATATTTTATCTCATTTTAGGATAGGTTAGGTGTATTTCCACCCTACCTTAATTTGTATGTTAAATAACTCATCAACAAATTGTTGCTAGAAAGAGGGCCCGAACTAGAATATTTTTAAGATGTATGATTGGTTATGGTTTGAGACTATATTGACAGGGATGGAAGTGTTCTAAAAATAGGAATTTTTTTAATAAGATAATAACTAAGCAAATAAAATGAAGCACACAAGTAATTATATCAATGTGGTTGATCTAATTGGAGCACACATCACAAACCTTACACTAACACTAGCTAGTATAAGTGTTGTAATACAAAATACAATGATCAAAGAGAAAACAACAAAACTTGAATGTAAATTCTAAATAATTGGTCATTATTAAATTTTTTTAAGTTATAAAAAAATTTAAATTAATGTATGGGGAGTTAGTTGTAAGAAGGAACTAGAAAGCAATATATGGATAGTTTTAGGTAGATTAGGCTGAAAGCGATCTATATTGACAATAGTATTAGATTGATATTGAGGCCTACCCCTTCACTTCACAATACTATAGTGATAAGGGTGTCAGGTGATTTTCCAGTATATACCATCAAACACATGTTTATACTTAGACAAAAAACCAAGAAAGCTTCCCCTGTGGTGATGAAATCCAAGTATGTAGATCTTGCGAAGAAAATGTTTAATGCTTGTTTAGTGTAAAGTGATTTGTAAGTGTGTAAAAAAGAGAAAAATAGTGTGACTAAATTGATAAATTTAAAAACCATCTAATTAGTCTATCTTTTTTATTCTAAGCATACAAGTAATTAAAATTAAAAGTGAACTAATTACTAGTAAAATAGGTTAATTCTTTTGAATTTGAATAGTACAAAGTCAATTCAGGTGACACTATATGCAAATAAAATAGAATATATTCGACAGGGTTTCTACTATTCTTTATAATCAATATCTATAAGAACATAGTTGAACATGTTGACTATGTCTTCTAGAGAAAAAATAGGCTACATAACTATCTTGAGCTAGTCAACCCAGTTTGGTGTAGGCTTGCAGTTTTGTAGACTATAAATTGTGAAAAATAATACTATAAATGAAAACAAAAATGATAGAGAAGATAAGAATGAACCTTGGTGGTTTTTAAGATTCTTAGTTTTAAAATTTTATGTTGTGTTTCTCAAGTGTTGATTTTAATAGTATACAAACAAATTTGACTAGGTTAATAGAGTCTATAAAACTTGTATGATAAAAAGGAATCTATGAACAAATTCAACTGGCTCAACTATGTTTGTAAACCTATAGTTGAAGAAGAAGACTATGTCGAGCTAATTGATCTATTAACTTGTATTTGGTGAATACCTACACAGAAATAACATAGTCATTTTGGAGTGACTGTGTGTTAAATCTATGCAAATATTGCTAGACTATATCAACAAGTTTGATATAGTAATGAAAATATAAAAATATATAATATGATGATAGAATGAATGTGTGAAATAAAACCTATAAGGATTTTATTCACATAGGATTCACCATAATGTATACAAAGGAAATTATAGTTGGCCTATTAATCAATCCTAGCTCAGAGAAGATAAATCCTACTTACACTTTTTCATATTCACTAAGTACATTCAAAGTAAAGTAAAATATAATATAATTCACATTGAATCTTGTGGCATAAAATGGGGGTAATAAACATGAAAGTAAACATGCATATATCAATTATAACTAAGGTAATATATATATATATATATATATATATATATATATATATATATAACCCTAATGCATGGAGAGATAAATTTATTCAAAATTCATTACTTATGTTACTTCTATCTACTTAAATAGAGAAGTAAAGTTAGAGATACTTACTTTGGAGATGAACCCATCGAGACTCAATATTTCCATTGGCTAAAGGTGTTTTGAAAGAGGTTATTATGGTTTGTAAGGATCACTAAGATAGGCAAAAGCATCGAATACTTTTCCACAAGACAAGATTATTCTCCAAGTATAAACCCTAAGAAAATAAATCCTCAATTAGAATGGTTGAAGAGCAAATTGTAAATAAATGCAAATGAATAATTAACTCCTATCTCTCCCTAAGAAATGGTGAAATGAATGTGTATATATAGCTAAATCTAACCCTAAACCTTTCTAAAAGTTTAGAGAACATGGTCAACCCAATTTGACCCCATTTTGTTAATTGATAAAAGTACGTTCCCAATCTAGGTCATCCTTTCGTAAAATGCATATATTAATTTGAATATAGGGTTGGCCCAAGCCAACATTGTTTAGTAAATGTAAAAAAGGGTTTTTGGCTTAGGTAGGGGATAATTAAGGTAGTGAATTACTTGGAAGAGTGTGTAAGGGAGGTTTCAAAGCTTAGGTAAGTGTATAAGAGATTGTTATGTAGATAAAACAATGGTGGTATAGGGGACAACAATCTTGTGAAGAACCAATGATCTTCCCACCCATTACCTAGTACACCATTTAAGGCTACATTCAGAGAGATTGAAACTTTATGGGTTCCTACAAGAGAGAAAGAATCATTAATTGATGAAGTTTGAAAATATTATCTATATAAAATTTTCATCTTGAACCAACATTTTGATTCTAATTTTAAATTGGTCAACTTTTTAAAATTCAACCAAAGTCATCCATTTGAATACAACTCTTGAAGTCAATTTCAAAGATAAAAATTTGGAACAATGCCATATTAGGTCTTTTGACCAAGTTTAATTATTCTAAATGATTTACATTTGAATCCAAATCACTTATTGTCTTTCTATTCAATCTATCACATCTATCAATTCAGAATGATGAAGTCATATCATCCATATTTTATTTCATTTGAATCATACCAAGTCATTCTACCCTCTTTGGGTCAATTTAAAATACTAAGACTATCCTCTTTGGACCAATTCTACCATACGAAGACTGCTCTTTTTGGTCTAATTAAACTAGACGAAGACCAGTCTCTTCAAGCTAATTCTACCAGATCAATATTACCCTCCTTGAGCCAATTCTTTAGACCAAGACCATCCTCTTTGGGTTAATTATATTAAGCCAAATCCACCCTCTTTGGGTTGATCCCATTCAAGACCAATCCCCTCACATGTATCCTTGCTTTGGGGCATCCTTTATTTCATCTTAATCAATGGCATTTGAAATTGATTTGGATGACACCTTATTCAAATAATACACTTTCAGAAACAACAATGCCATCATTTTGTGGTTCATAGAAGAGGGAGCCAAACTCTTGTCTAATTTTCCTACAGATCAATTACATACCTTTGTTTAAAAAGAGGAAAGACTTGTGTTGAAGAGGAAACTTATAGACCCACCTGAACATAACCATATCATCACTTCTCAAGTACATAAGGATGGTCAGCTCTTCATTAATTAATGTATGGTTAATTTAACAACCTCTCTAGTTGTTATTTTATTTGACAATTCCCTATCTACTTGTCCACTATCCAATCTAGTCTTAGAGTGATAAAAATCCAATAGTTCAGATCTATTATGTCATTGCCCCTTCAAAGGCCATTATATATTGAATTCCTAAGTTTGTCCAAGTCTAATAACTATTCGATTGAGATATGCCATGATAACTTTCCTAAGCATGATCAGATTCATCTTCTTCCAAAGCAAGATCAAGATAATCAATACATTTAATTTTTTTTTTGTTGAATCACCCATGTTTGACCAAATGTAGACCATTGTTGGCCTACCTTTATTTGATTAAGGAACCATTTTTGATGAGCCTATATTTGAAGAACCCATTATTATTGAGCAACGTCCCATTATTCTTCCATGGATAAATATTCCCCATTTTAGAAAATTCTTTCATCCCAAATCCTTTACTTCCAAGTGAAAGGTGAGTAAAATACTTATCGATAATGTAATTCAACAGGCCCTCTTTGTGAGTACCTTTACATTCTAAATAGGTTCATTTTATAACCAACATTATTTTCAACATCAACATCAAAATTAAGGTCTATTTTAGAACCAATTTTAGAATTTGGTTCCATTATAGAACCAATATTAGATTTAACATTAGAAGTAGAATCAACATCTATCTCAAAATCAGGTTTAAATCCTCTTGAGTTATAATCATCTTCATAATCAAAATACATTAGTGGATATCAAATCATTGTATATACACTTATACCATATCCACTTGAATCATAATTAACTTCACAATTATCATATATTAATATCTATTCTGACATCGATGACATAATTATAGCAGACACACTTGAAAACATTTGTGATCCTTCTATGATTTTTGAGGATATTTTCTTTAACATCAACATAATTTATCCTAGTAGTCTCTACAAGGGTTCATTTCCTTTTATGATTCCATTGAATTTGCATATCCATTTCACATTAACCATCCTATCCATTATATTAACATCTATCCTCCCACATCAATTTATTGGGATCAAAAAATCACCCATTATTGAACTTTTTCCATGGTGACATCTCAATTGTAAAATTTATATGGAACCAAGACAACATCAAGTAGAAGAATAATATCCTAGTGAAACCTTATTTGAGATATTATGGTATAATCAAAGTTTAAACTCAACATATTCTAGTGAAACCTTCTTTGAGGCATTGGATGATAATAAAAATCAAAAGTAAACATCCCTTAGTGAACCTTGTTTGAATCACTATGGGAAAATCAAAATTGAGAAGACATTGTTGTGAAAACCTATTCAAGATGCCAATAGCTGAGCTAATTATTTCTTCATTGATTGATGAATATATTATTTAAGTCAATATCGACACAATCAATATT
Source organism: Torreya grandis (assembly GCA_037957365.1). Lineage (NCBI taxonomy): Eukaryota > Viridiplantae > Streptophyta > Pinopsida > Cupressales > Taxaceae > Torreya > Torreya grandis. The sequence continues at coordinate 1,260,423 of JARHVA010002541.1, read as the reverse complement.
ACATAACATATTCAAATTGAAATATCTCTTGGGCCTTATATATATATATATATATATATATATATATATATATATATATATATATATAATCAAAAGTAAACATCCCTTAGTGAACCTTGTTTGAATCACTATGGGAAAATAAAAATTGAGAAGACATTGTTGTGAAAACCTATTCAAGATGCCAATAGTTGAGCTAATTATTTCTTCATTAATTGATGAATATATTATTTAAGTCAATATCGACACAATCGATATTACATAACATATTCAAATTGAAATATCTCTTGGGGCCTACCATATTTATATATATATATATATATATATATATATATATATATATATATATATATGTATATATATATATATATGTATATATATATATATATATGTATATATATATATATATATGTATATATATATATATGTATATGTATATGTATATGTATATGTATATTTATATGTATATGTATATGTATATGTACATATACATACATATATATATATATGGTAGGCCCAAGAAGACATTGTTGTGAAAACCTTTTCAAGATGCCAATAGTTGAGCTAATTATTTCTTCATTAATTGATGAATATATTATTTAAGTCAATATCGACACAATCGATATTACATAACATATTCAAATTGAAATATATCTTGGGCCTACCACATATACATATAAATATACATATACATTTGCATATATATATATATATATATATATATATATATATATATATATATATATATATATATATATTTATATATATATATATATATATATATGTATGTATGTATATGTATATTTATATGTATATGTATATATATATATATATGTACATATACATATATATATATATATATATATATATATATATATTATATATATATATATATATATATATATATATACATATACATATACATATACATACATATATATACATATACATATACATACATACATACATACATATATATATATATATATATATATATATTATGGTTCTACTAAGATAATTTTTAGTGGTCTTTGGCCTTGCCTCAACCAAAATTATGTCAAATCTAGAATCAACAAAAATGTGTGTGATTAAAAATATAAAAATTCATTTGTGCCCCAAATATTATACATTCCATTATGAACCTATTATTCATTCAATACCTATATTACATTATCCAATCAAATCATTTATCCAATGTTCATCCTTCTTTACCCTTCGTGGCAATACTCTTTTTAAAAGAGACTAAGAAGACACCTTATTTTATGTTTGAAGGGAAAAAAATTAATGAATAATGAATATAACCTGACAAAGCAACTATTTAGAGTGGGTATTGGTTAGACAATAAAGGGTCTGAACTATGTATCTCATAATCTTCCATTTAGATGAGAATATATAAATCAAAAAATCAATTAAAAATACATAAAAATCAAAATAGAATGATAAATAATTTGTCCAATGGTGAAAACCATCTTTAAGGATCCTTGGGTATTTTTTAGCATCATTCATAAATAATTTGTTGCTATAATTACCTTAACACTTGAGGGTAACCTCATTTCAATTAAAGACCATTCCATTCCATTCCAACCATTTTTTCCATTCAATATTATTTATCCCAACCCATCTTATTGTGACCATCAGTCTTCTCATCTTGCCCTTGTTATGGAAGTAGAAGGTATATTGAGACCTATTTTGGGATATCATTTGGCATATTTCCTGCATGACACTTTGATGATTGGACACATTTGGTTCTCACATGACATGGTATTTGGATATTCCTAGTCCCTTCCCTCATTGTTATCCATTCATCCTTCATTCATTATTATCTCCCATCTTGGGAGGAACTACAGTGGCTTGGGATCCATTTGGACTATGTAGGCAGTGCTCAGTTTTTGAGGTCAGTGTGGCCAACCTTATTTAATGATCTCACCATTTTATGAGTTAATCCTAAACTCTCACGATTTTATGAGTTAAAACATTGTACTTCTTATAATCTTCCATTGAGTCAAGATGGCAAAAGCCCAACAACATTCAAAATATTTCAAAATCCTAATTTTTTTGGAAAAGGTTCACAACCTCCATGAGAGATATAAATCCACAAAATCCTAAACATTTGAAAAGTATTCAAGTCTCCACAAGATATATTAATCTTAAAAATTTTAAAAATATATATTTTTTCCTAAATTCAATCATTATCCTTGATTTATCATTGAGCCACTCATTTTGGTAATAATTGGGATGTGTCATTCCCAAATCAGCCCTACTAGGGTAGATTCATTATTGGTTCCAATCATTTCAACCACCTTGGGATTTGTCTTTTTCTCCATGGGATGTGTCCTTCCCTTGCATGTATCCCTTCTTTGGGGAACCATCCATTTTTAATTATATTCAGCCTTCACATGTGGATTTTAAATCAATTAATGACAAGATGCTTTTTGTTGATTTTTGTTTTCTAGTTTTTTTGTTTGATTATTTACTTTTTTATTTTATTTTATTGTTGTTTCCTTGGATCATTTAATTGTGCTAACAATTTCATCATCATGGTTTTTATTTTATCACACTTATACTTGAGTCAATCTATTAACATACGCTAGCATTGTCATCATGGTTTTTATCAGTCTTTATAGACATCGAAACTAGATCATCATGGTGTATATTATTATGTGCTACATTAAAAATCAAGTGTTAGAGGATTATATACATTGTCACGCTATGCTAGTGGTATCTCCCCTCATAAAATCATTCATTATCAAAATAAATCATCTTAGTCATCTTTGTCTGCATCACATCACCACATTTTCCTTGATCAAATCAAAACAATTAAACATCCTAGTTACATATATGCTTATCAGGACATGCATATCTAAATGAGCATGTAAAAAAGAATCATATACATTGGTCAAACTTCATTATTGTCCATTAAAGTCTTCTATTATATTATTCATTATTCCTCAACCATTTTCTCCCATCTCAGGGTAACTAGCCTAAAGTCCATTTAGACTATGTAGGCATTTATAGGGTCATCTCGGCCACTATTATCTCATCGTTATTTAATGATCATTATCTTCTTCCCATCATCTCTATCATCACTTTTTGCATCCTTATGTGCCTAGTTTTTTGTGGATTATTTATTCTTTGAAAATTAGTTGTACCATCTATACTCATGATTGCACCTACTCATCTTTAATCAATGTAATAGGTTACATCCTTAAGCTATACTTACTAATCAATCAATTAATTACCCAATAAATTTTCCCTACTAGGGAAAACACATTAGGTCAATCAATGATCAAATCTTCCCTCTAGGGAAAATCATTAGTCAACTATTCTCCCTTATTTGGATAAATTTCATCATTTAGACTTTCTTTAAATGCCAAGCTTGCATCTTTCATCTACTTTGGGAAAATCAAAGTGTGTCACTTGTTTCAGGATCGATCATTCCATGATTCTATATTTTTTTCCCTATTTGGGGCAAAGCATAGTGTAATGCTTATCTTGGGATGCATCCTTCCCAAATCCCCCTCTTTGGGGTGAATCATTTGTCTACTCTTTCATTATTATCAATAAAAGTGTGCAAGCATTACTTCATATGGATTAATCTCATCCATGGGTTGATTTCACTTTTCTTCTCCATTTTCTTATTTTCAAGGGCTTATCCATCAATCTTATTTTTTGGCCACTCCCTTGAGGGGGCATCATGGGCTTCCCAAACATTGTTTGGGACATCATTTTGAACTCATTTTCAATAAATTGAACAATATTTAACAAATATGAACACATCATTATTAAATATTTATTTAACATTTTAATGACCTTTTCATTCTTTGAAAAGTTGTTACTTCATCTATTGCCTCACAAAACCCTTTCAAATAGTGTCAAAATATAAACACTCATATTTCACCATTTTCATGTATAAATTTTAAATGGGACCATCTCCTGCAATAATGCACAAAGTCATTAAAACTTTAAAATTATTATGCACACTTGACATGCATCTTCTGAAATGTATTGGTATATCCTTGTTTGGGGTAATTCATCATATATAATCACCAACTTCACTTAAATCATCTTGAATGTAATAACATCTATACAAGAGACATTTTATATTAATTAGGTCAAATTATTCTTCAACTTGTCAAAGTCACATCACTTGTCATTAAGTTAATTACCCTGATCTTCCTCTAATGGGAAATTCCATAGCTTTTAGAATTCTTTATTTTCTAAATTATTCAATTAAATTTATTCTTCAATTCTTATGGCAAGTGGCCAAGTGGTTGATCACATCATCATGACATCATAGGAAAATATCAGGGATCATGACATCATCATGAAAGTTGTCAAGAATTTGTAAAATATGAAGCAAATATCAAAATTTACAAGTCATGTCTAATCAATACAAACTCAGCCAAAATTATTTGTCATAACTCATCCAAGATTGATTGATTCTCATACACTCATCTGATCCAATAATCAAAATCAGTTTAGAGAATATATAAATACAAGGGTCATTTTCCATTATTCACAAGTCTTAAATATACAAAAAAGTGCTTCCATTTTTATTAGTCTTTCAAGCATCAAGCCTTCAACCATTTCTTTCATTTTATTTTATTTGATAAATCACTCTAAAGTGCAAAGGGAGATGTTGCATGTGTGATCATATCGCGACATTGATAAAGACTCTAAGCTCTACATCCGAGCATAAACATATATGTATGTTGGATTTGAAGAGAACATCCAAATGGAAGGTTAAAATATCTTGTTTAACTTTCTATTGTTAAGTTTTTTGCTTCAAGTCTTGCCATTTCTAAGGAATCATGCTTGATAAATTGTGTTTCATGAATTTGTTTGATTTTGAATAGCTAACAAAGAAACTAACCCCTCCTGTAATCATGGTTTACAATATAGACCCTTAATGAGAGTCATTTCTCCATATGTTCTCATACAAATGAGATTATATTTATTTTTTCAAGAATGGACCATAAAAATAAATTTGGAGGTGATTACATATGCCTACTAAACAACATCTCAGTTATGGAAATAATATATCCATGAAAATAATAATAAAGGCTTACCATTACCCACTTTTAATGGTGATGAGGGATTCTATATGGGTTATTTCCTCCTATGGTTTCCATCTTGGATAGATTTTCAATTAGGATCAAATCAAAATACGAGTTTTGAAACTATATTTATAAGGACTAAATCTCTTACCATGTTGACCTCTTGTAAATGGTGATGGGTGATCATCTAAGGGTTAATCCCACTTCATGGATTCTTCCTTAGATATGTGGACTTCTTCTTTTACTACCTCTTGTCTTGGACGTGATTGAGCAATTTTAATTTTGCTTATATATGCCACTTCCTTCTTGGAATGCTCCTTGAAATTATTTGGGGGAAGTTTTGGATGAAGATCCTAACATTTCACATGTCAATGACCACTCCTATTACAATGAATTCAATAATTCTTAACCATTCTCTTGGATAACAGGCCCTTCTTTGTATTCTGCACATTTTGATTTAGAGAGTGGTCTTTACAACATGTATTTTGATTTAGAAAGTTATGTTGGCGATTTATTAAGCACGCTAATCAATGGACTAACATTTTCTATGCTAAATATTTCCATAATAGCCCTCCTTTGGCTTTCCTATATGAGGAAAACTTCATCAAAGTATCTACTATATGGAAATTATTTTCCAAGAATAAAAATAATATTTTAAAAGGTCATGCTTAGAAATTAGTAATGTTTTGAATATCAGGTTTAGAAAAGACACTTAGATCCTGAAACACCCTCTAGAGGCAATTGAACCATAACACCAAATTAGCCAGCATTTTTATTTTATATTAAGTGAGAGAGTGGTGGATTACTTCCAAGGAGGTATCAACAGAAAGAGCTAAAAATACCTAATCATAGAAAATGCAGATGCTAACATAGCCAACATTGTCTTAGACCTAAACTTCCTTCTCTAAAGTATACATATTTTCAATTTGTAAATGGAGGACAAGTTAGTTTGGGAGGACTCATCAGATGGTTGTTATCAGGTCAATTCAAGTTATTTATTACTTCAACCCAACATCATGGTAGTTAACCCTGTGGCTAAATTGTGGAATAAACTTTTGATTTTAAAGATTAACATTTTCCTATGGTTAAGTGTTCAAAACAAGATCCTCACAATGGATAATCTTTATAAAAGAGGACTCACCTTGGTTAATAGATGTGTTCTTTTTGAAGGAGAGGTATAAACATTCTACCACATTTTCTTTGAATGTTCCTTCTCTTTAAAAATTTGGGGTTTGTTGTATAAGATATTCCAAGTCAATCAGGCTCACCCCTTTTCTCTCTTATATGTATGGCTGGCTTAGAAGGGCCCTTTTGCACACCAATAACTTATAGCCCTTTGGAAACTTGATTTACCTCACCTCATTTGGGGTTTATGGAAGGAATACAATAATAAGATTTTAGGGATATGAAAAAATCATCTGATAAAGTAGCCAATACTATCTTTTCCCTCCTATAAGAATTTTGATAATATTGTCTGGGGTAAAAGGCATCCTTTCTCTCCTTCTAAGAAAGTCATTGCAAAGGAATGGCTTATCTCCCTAGATAACAGACCTTAGGTAGATCCTAAAATTATCCATAGGCAAAATGTTAGATGGATTGTTCCCCCTCCTAAATGGATCAAACTCAACTTTGATGGCGCATCCAAAGGCAATCCTAGAATTTATAAAGGTGGAGGGGTGTTTCAAGACAATCAGGGAGATTTTTTCACTGCTTATGAAGGAAGCATGGGTGTTCAATCTAACTATTTCATCAAATCATTAGTAGCTTTATGGGTTATCCAAACAACTCCTGATTTAGGTTATAAATGTATTCTAGTTGAGGGGATTCTCTCAACATCATAAACTGCATAAACAAAAATAATGTGGTTAGATGGATCATAACTCACATCAATGAAGAAATTCAACTATTGGCTAATAAATTCAAATGTATCACATTCCAACACACCTACTATGAAGGCAATATGCTCACTAATGAATTTGCCAACAAAGGGGTCAAGGCTAGTCAATTCAAAGTCTAGGATACTATGGAGATACTACCTAATAAGATTAATGATATATTTTATAAGGATAAAACCAACTATAATCATGATGGAATTAATTATAATCATTAGGTATAATATGGATCATGTAATTAGTAATGATTAGAATATAAAGGATGGATGGGAGAGTAATCTCAGTAGCCATCATTATAGTTATAACAATACTAAGTATAGTTTGGAGGCTTCAAAACAAATTAGTAGATATTCACAAGGAATAATACTATAGATACATAACAATAACCTAAATGTGAAGGGGATTGTGGGTTTGCAATCCAAAATGGGGGTGATTTGAATAGGCTAGAGCCACTATCAATGGATAACATCAAGAACAAACTAGAGGTTTGGGAGATCCTCTACACTGGTGGCATCACTAACTTCATCGACCACATTTGTGGAATTGATAAGCATCTATCCCATCAATTTTCCAAAAATTGGAGTAATAGAGTGGTTATGATTATAAATATCTTGGTGGTGATCAATGAGGAGCTCATTGCTAGAGTCAATGCATTGAAAATTGAAGAATGTGAATATATCAAGATTAACAAGGATTTTAAGAATGAAAAAGAGAAATTCCTTATGGGTAATGAATGTCTTATGCCTTTTCAAGGGGGTTTCAATAGGGAAGACCTTCCTACTCTATTCCATGAGGTTGTTGAGCACTTGATCAAGTATGTGACTCTGGATGAGCATTACAAGGTCATTCATTACCATCATTTTTCATTCTTGAATTACCTTTACCATAATATTCCCATCAACATTCCATTTTATATCATACATTCATTAGAACAATCAGTCTTGGAGGTTAAGTAGGGGAAGAAAATGAAGGATCCACTTCATTAAGTGGTTATTTTCCTTATTTATAAGTTTTTCAAGCACTTCATCCTGAACCTCAGGGCATGGTTAAAGAGCACTATCCTCAATGGGATCCTTCAATCATATGATCCTTTAGAAATCAGGTTTAGGTTGAGGGGTAGATCCCTCAACAACCTCTTATGATAAAGCATTCTATTATAAATCTTTGCAGTAGCACCAGCCCTAAACCCAGGAAACAATATGAGGTGTATCCCTCTGTTAGGCACATGGAGTATTGGTTTAAGAATCTTCTTCAGCAAGATAACATTTTAGTGGTTGACCTTGATGAGCCCAATGAAAACCAAGATAATCCCATACAAATTAACTCCCACAATTCTATGTCTTTGCTTGAGAAAGAAATGGATTTGCACTTGGGGTCTAGTAGTAGAGCTAGGCAAGATAGACATGAAGACAAGGGTGGGGAGCCTCCCTCCAACATTCATACTAAGTTGGATTCCAAAACCATGGAAAACTATGTCAAGAGCTAGAGAAATATGGAAGAATTAGAAGATGAAGTCAATCTTCACAAATCTTTTCTTAGATGGTTCATGAAAGACCATACCCACTTGAAGCAAGAAATTAGCAAAATCAATCAAATCGATGGGATATTTTTCACCAAGGAAAAGGAGGTATAACTATTCTCCATGATTGAATCACTCACTGATAGAGTTTTTAATATGGAAAAGGAAAATAAAGACCTCAAAGATAAGCTTTCTATCCTAGTTAACTTTAGCAAAGTCATGATCAACAGCACCATAAATAGTCTGGAAGGCCTATCCATGTGCTTCAACAATAAGTAAGAGACTACCAAAGGAATCAAACCTAAGAAATATCTCAAATAAATTTATAGTGGTAGTAAAGAGGACAACATCAATATATTCATCGATAAAAACCTCAAGAACATGATTGAAGACTAGACCAAAGCATATAAAAACTAGAAAATATTCAATAGGTGAATGTCTCAAGTGTTGGCTAGGTCTATGTGTGTGTTTTTGTTATATTTATATTATTTTTGTTCTTTTTGGATCCTTTTATTCCTTGGTATCTTGAATTTTTTTATGCATGTGGGTGCCCATAGGACTAATGGCATTGTATGGATTGGGTCCCCTTAATACCCACTTTTACCCTTAATAAAAGCATGCATCTTCCTTCTTAAAGGACATGGGATTATTTTGGATGGATATCCTCTTCTAACACATGTCTACACAATGGTTATTCATTCCAAAAAAATATCATGGATATGTATACTGTCATTTTTGTGCTACATGGCCATTTTTATTACATTTAAATAAATTAATGTAAGATTTTTTCTTTCCATACATTCTTTGGATACCCCTTGTGCTATCATGATGAAGTGGTAATGTTTTACTTGATTATTTTATATGTGCATCTATCTTTGGATATGTTATGCATTTACTCACATGGTCATGGAGTGAAAATGTGTTATTTCATTATTTATGGATCTATTGTCCTCTTCTTGGAGACCTTTATTTGGCCATTTGAGGTCGTAAAATTCTACCTTCATTTTCATAAGAGACCTACCCATTATTTTGAGATCCAAATTCCTCATTATATTTGACAAAATGAATGATTACAGTACCTTACATGGGTTATTCATGTAAGTTAATGACCTAGGCTCTTTGTCTTTAAAATATTTCCTTGCTTCAGTTGTCTTGGAGAATTCTATAACTCCTTTGCCACTAACATATCCCAAACATAGATATTTAGGCCTTTCCTCAACCTTCATGAGATTAGTCATTCATTATCCATTGATATCAAGGATATTTACATAATAACCCATCTAAGTTATCAACTTAGATCCAACTCACTTATTATGTTTATCAAATTTACCAACGGAAACATCTAGATGTTTATGGAAAGAAAGAGAATATGGTGGAGTACATAATTCTGTACCTCAATCATGTTTTGTGAATATTTGGTAGAGAACATTCTCCTTTTCATGGTAGAATATTATATTTCATTCACTCTTTCACCATCATATTATAACTTTTCCAACATATCTTCCTTGGTTTTCAAATCATGTTGTAAATCTTCAATGATACCCATGAAAAAATTCCCATGGCTCATATTGTAGTTGAAGATATTGATTCTCATCTTTCAAGTTTTTCCACATATTTATAAATTCAAAGCTTTGTTCTTATTTTTTTTTACTAAAACTCTAAATCCATTCACATGCAATCCCCACATGCTAAATCCATTGCATGCATTCTTTCACATTATTTAGATGTTACTACTCCATACATGAATATAGTTCAATATGATTGTATAAAATTAAAAATGAATTTTGAATTAATTAACCTTTATGAACAAGTATTATGTTTGTGTTCAATGAGTCTTGATCTCTCTTAAGTGTTTTTATGTTAGACTAGGTCTAAGGAATGGAAAACTTGCAGAGAAAGTCAATGTGAGAAAAATGCAACAAGAGTGAAGCTAAGTTTCACCATCTCCACCATGTTTTATAGGTTAAAATAGTTTGCCTTCCTATAATTATAAGTAAAACAACCTAAAAATTATCCTACTCTCATAATGATATATATTCATAGTTCATTGGATGACTTACTTTTTCAGCAGGAGAGATTACTGAACTTATCTATCTCAATTGTGTAGTATTCAAAAATTATGCTTTGAATACACTCAAAACCAATTGTAACCACTTGGATAGTCCCTTGAATACATGATACTAAATTAATTCATTCATTTAAACCCCCATTGTCTCATAAATACATGATTGAATAATAATCCCAAGAGTCAAAAACACAAACACAAACACTTTTTTTCTTTTAAGCTTATTGTGTGTTACCTGCAAGAAAAATCATTGATTTATGCATAGATAAACCACTAAAATTATTGTTAAACCACAACTTAAATTTTAAAAACTTTTGGGGTGATTATGGAACTACCACTTAAGGTTTCAAAACCTCTACAATGGTTATGTAACTGCCACTTAAGGTTACAAAACATTTGAGTTGGTTATGTAACTTCTAACTAGTTAAACCTAGAACTTCGTAACCATGAAAAGTATTTTACCTTCCATAGGTCATAAATTTTGAATATAAATTATAAATCATGTGTCATTTTTTATGAACTTTAATAATTTTACAAGAGGATCAAAAATATGTACACAAAAATTAATTTTGATTCCACTATTGTGTTTTTATTCCCTTACAATATAAACTAGATATTTTCTAAGGTGTTTTGTGTTGTAGATAACCCTTATTTTACATTGATTATATTATCAACTAAATATAATGATATTTTTGATATAAAAATTTATCAAGTTGGGTAAAGGAATGATTATGCTAAATTAATACAATCTCTTCCAGAAATGACTGCTTGCTTTTTGATCATGTCTCTTTCTTTTACATAGTGTGCAAAGACCATGGAATCTAATACTAAACTTGGATTAAACATGCAAACATTAAGTTGGATGTTATCCTTTAGCTAACCTATGAACTGGTCATTCATATTATCCTATATGTTGTCCTCCATCCATAAGGACAAGTTATGAAATTATTGAATACAAACCTTGATGATCCATATTTATTATAGTTTTGCTAACTCACCAAATTAGTTATTTATTATACTATTGTGGCAGTGCATTTATAGATCATTAGTAAACATTGACCATGTGACAATAAGGCCCTCATTTTTATTTAGGGCACATAACCATCTATACCAAATGAACTTATTTGGTTCCAAATATAAATATGCCATGACCACCTTCTATGTACATGGTGTTTGATGTAAGTCACATAAATTTTCCATTTGATTGATCCAAGTGACTAAATATTTACCATCAAACCTACACATGTCCACTTTGGATAGCATGTTTCATGAGCCTGTATTTGGACTCAAATTATTTTGGCTAAGAGAATCAAAGTGACCTAGTGGAAAATTATTGGGAAGCAAAATTGTATGCATATTACCCATGAGATTTACTAATGTCATATTTATATTACTCAAATTTCATTTTATTATTTCCAAATCACCTTTGACTACATATAGATCTTAATTTTTAGCCATGTTTTGTACATATACCTGGAGGGTAACCAATATAGAAACCCCTGATCACAAGTTTCAAGCTCTGGTTCTTCTTTACTAGGAATTTTTCCTACAATGGATTTCCCTTTTCTATAGCTTCAAGTGTTTGGACAAACATGCATGAACTCTAGGGTGTAAGGTTTAGGAATTTAGAGTTTTTGGTTTAAAAAAGTGTACCATAGGCTTATACCATTGTGATCATCTCACTAAGATGAATCTAATGATTGTTAATTTTTAAAAGGGCGTGAAAAACATTTTCATAATTTTGAAAAAAAAACTCAAGCAATATTGCATTGACAAAAAAAATCCTTCTAGATCACAAGTTATGCTTTTTTTATCATTTAACTCATAAAACAATTACAATGATACATATAAAAAATTACTTCATAGAATCTTTCCCAAATTAAAACTCTAATACCACTTTTAATGAAATTATTTAGATATATCAATCCAATTAAAAATAATAGATGCAAATAAAATTATCAATAATAAAATAATGACCATAGATCGCGATAACTAAGAGTAGAATATATAATATCCACACTAGTTTTTTATAGAAGAGTAGAATATTAGAAATATAAGACTAAGCCACTTCAAAGGGGAAACCTCCACAATCATGAAATAAGAACATAATTCATAAATATGATGATAATTACTAATCACTACTTCCTATATATACCCTACTTAGGCTATGGCTACTCCATAGTTTGACCGTAATAACAATATGAGAATGTAGGTAATTGTGACATAACAAGGTAAAAGGTTATGTTATCCACTTATTATCCACACATATCCCCATACACACTACAGGTTAATGGCTTAGCAGTTGCACATCCTGATATGGAAAATCAAGAACTTTTTAGGTGCACTTATCAAGTGAATTGACAAGATTGATTATTCTAAAGTAATATAAACCTTTCAAGTATAGTGTGTCATTCAGTAGTGTCAATATTACAAAAATCTATAATATGGGTCTGCCAATAAATTAAGAGCTATGATATTGCACAACCCGATGTGGAAAAAAAATTACTTTAAAGATGCACTTTGTAACATGCCCTAAAAATCCAACCTAAAATTAATTTTACTTTTCCCTTAAATAGAAATTTACTTCAAATTAAATGCAATTAAATCTAAACTTGTTGAAATAAATACCTATGTGATACAATTAATTGTGCCAAATTTAGTTGCATCACATTAACATTATTAACTCATCAAGCACTTAAGAGTCTACTTGAACCTAATTGGACAAGGTAAAATCATTTAGATTATGAATGTTCTCTAAAAATACATTAGAATGCAACATAACAATGCCACTATTGACATGCAATATCCATGTGAACATTATTGGTAAGTGGAAGTCTTATCAAATTTTTACCTCTTGAGATTAATGGTATTAGTGTTGAGCATTACTTCAATGTTTATAAGTTATAAAATTAATATTTTACTTGAAAACTCATAGACCTTAAGTTTTTAAGGCCATTATTTATGTTCCATTTTATTTATAAGACTCTTTAGTAAAAGGTTAACAAGCCTTCCCATTTGTTATCCACTAGTTTCATCTATTTTCTTCGCCCATTTTCAAACAAAAAGAACTAGGGCTTCAAAAGAATATAATATTCATGTTGGATTCACATTGAAGCTTGGTATCTCAACTTTTCATTCCCTTCTTCCTTATTTTCCAAACTTTCCACAATTTCCAAACACTACACATCCAACCCCTTCTCTCCTTCATTAACTCTTAATTTATATCCAAAAATAATTTTGAAAATGGCATCTAATAAATACAATGAAGTCACTTGAGCTTAAGTTCAATATTTTTCTTGTTCATATAAAACTAATACCTTAAACCCATAGAATACACATGCATAACTCAAACTTCTCAATAAACGTTTGCATGTAAAAATATCAAGTAAATAAAAGACTACAACAAGGTATGATTCCAAAAAAAAGATGGTTTGCATGGTCATTTAAAAAGGCATGTAACTTGAATTCCATAATCACTCAAAAATTTGACAACGCTTCCATGGTAGTTGGCCATCTCTTCTATTGATAGCTTTTAAAAAGCTAATCAAAACTAAATAAATATTTACCAAAACCCTAACTAGCTAGGTTTTCCAAATTTTGCCATGGTCAATGTTCAATTACAAATATTGATAGCTTCTTTGAGAAGCTTTGCATAAATCTATAAACATTTAAACGAAAATAAATTTTCAAAATTAAATATAATAAACCCAAAATGAAACTAATGTAAGTTCCATGGTCCATCTAAATACCCCAATAAATCCTTCCAAAATTCATTAGACCATGGCCTATCATTTCACTCAATAGGTCATGACCCTAGGCAATCTTCAATATCAATGCAAATTAACATTTAATCCAACTTCTTATATGATAATGGCATAAAATTTAAGTCATTTTTATAATATGACAATTTTAATTGTTGGCAAAGGCCCTTTGTGGCATAATAAATTTCATTATAATACCAAAGTAACAATGCTCCACAATCTTTCAACTATATCCCCTTTTTGATTCTCACAATGCAAAGGTAGGCAAAATAATGCAATGATGCTTTTAAGTATATTTAGAACCCACATTTTTTGAGTAAATTGACCAACCATTCGAATTCGACCAAACAACAAGTCAAACACGACCACAAGCACCTCCAAAAAATCAAAAACTGTCCACTAAAATTCTAAATAATGGTGATCATAATAAATAAAAAAATCACAAATAAAATAAATGCAAAATCTATTACCAAAGAGTTAATCAAAACCAAGATGAATAATTATGTTGAATTAACCAAACTAAAAGAACAATAATGATCATAATGTTAGATTTATTAATGTGATAACCTTGACTATATTCATTAATAAGTATTTATCCTATGTTCGATAAATCAATAAACCATTTATCATAATTAAAAGGCAAAGTACGACATAAATTTTTCCAAAACACAAAATTATAACAAGTACATCATGAAGCATGCAACACATGCGATCAATGAAATACCAATAAAAAGCAATACCAATTTAAATGTGGATGTCCTCCAAGTGTGAGACTAAACTAGTTACCAATTTAATATTATGGAAATTAAATCTACTCATTTCCACCCACACCATGACCCAAAATTTTACACACCAAAAATTGCATTTATCAAGTGATGAATAATAAATAACATATAATATTTCATAATCAACTAAAAATATCATAATAGAAATTGCATCTAGGAGAGTCGTATCATGTACCCAACTAAATTATAATTACTCATAACTATAATAAATGAATGTATCATTTAAATATTAATTCCAAACATAAAAATAGATCAATAACAAATTTTCACAATGCCATCCAATGCCAAAGGCATAAATATGAATCCTTGCTCAAATAAACATAAATTAAAAAGTCTTTAAAAGGGCATATGACACACTTCTCAAGTGGACTAAGAGTGTTTGATCATCTAACTATATCTTGGAAGTGATTAGACATCTAATTGTTAGAGAAACTAATGTCTAAGTGGTTATTATGAACCCCTAGTTTATATTGGTAAGTAATTAAATAAATAATAATATATTATTTATTTATTCAAGGTATAAATTTCAAGAAAATAAATAATTTCATTATAGTTATTTAATATTTACTAAATGCTTATTAATTAGATTTATCGGAGTGGTCGGACCCATTATTTTTACAACGATCATATCCTCTCGTGAATCATTATAAATAGGGTTTTACCCCTATTTTAATTACATCAAACACAAAAATATTCAATTATTCCTACATATGGCAAATACCTGTCTGAGAAAAATTTGTAAAGAATTTATGTAAGGAGTGAAATGAAGAAGATTTGATGTATTGGGGTTATTATTGTCTCTCAATATTGAATATCACTTTGTTGGGTTTTTAGTCTCTTTAAGGTTTTCTCAGGGTAAATACATGTGTTGTGTTTAATTGATTTGGGTTCATTATGTTATGCTTTTCTCATTAACTCTCTTCTATATCCATGCTTATTACATTTTATGTATTTTAATATGGTATCAGAGTAAGTAGAAACGATTTTGATTGGCGAACATATAGAATATTGAATTAAATGTCAATAATTGATATTTCAATTTATTCAAAGCCTGGACACTTGGACGCCATTGCATGGCATGAGTACTTTAAAAAAAATTGAAACTCAATTTTATATGCATCAAATTACCTTCTGAAAGTTTTATTCACTTAGTTTTGTAAAAATAAGGACTAGTGTAGTTTTTTAAGCCCTGAGAAGCTTTAGATCAATTTATTCAAATTTCTCTCTCCTCGAATAGCATACCTATACGGTTTGGGAGAATAGCAAAAATTATTTTTGTTACCAGATTATTTTTTGAAATGCTTGTTGGCATTGTAAGAGGATTTTAGGAAGATCTATAAATTTTGAAGCCCTGAGAAGGCCTCTATCTCCCTCAAGCTTCTCCTCTGCTCCCAAACCTATGCCATTTTCACTTACAGGAGATATTAAGGTAAGTATAAAGTTCTTTCAAATATTTAAAAAATATTTTATTTTTTAATTTTATAAATTTGATTTACCTTTTTATTAAAATATTTCACCAAAAAGTTAAAAATCAAGTAATTTGATTTTATTTTTGTTTACATGCACAGTGAATATATATATATATATATATATATATATATATATATATATATATATATATATATATATATATATATATAAATCAAATAAAAATAATTAAATATAATATTTGGCATGTAAATTTTTTAATTCACTCATAGATGAGTTGGTGATAATAAATTATGGTAAAAACTTGTAAAAGAAAAGTCTAGTGTTCAACTATCCATAGATTTTTTCTTTTTATCTTTTTGTTGACTTTAGTCAAAATTAATTGCAAATTAAATTAATATGAATTTTATTTCTTAGATTGCATACCTTCTTTCTCATGTGAAAACCCCCTGACATGTTGACTAGTCCTTTCGACACTTGATCTAGTCTAAACCTTGGTAAGTATAGTCATCCAACTAATTGATCTTAAAGTTTTTGCACGTTTCAGATGTATTGAAATGTCTATTTTTTGTTTTGAAGTCTCTTATTATTTTTTTTAAACATTTTTTAAATAATAGTGCCTAGGTGGGAATTTTGAGTGTGACTCTTTCGACACTTAAATTTATATTTTTTTAATTCAATTTTTTACATTATTTAGCATCAAAACTATGTACTTAAATATATTTATACTTGTGATTTAACTTATTTTACAAATTTAAGTTAAATTCATATTTAAAATTTTCATTTTTAAGCATTTGTTACATGTCTTGTTTAAAGGGAAGTTACAGCTTCACCTCATTTTTCTTTAGATAAATCTCAAATGCTTAATGAAAATAATCATAATATATAGAAAATTCATGTTAAAATCAAATTTATGGCCCACAAATTATGAATTATTGTCATTGAAACTAAAAATCTTCTTCTAGACAACATGTGACCCCTAAGCTTACCAATGCATTTCAAATGAAATCATAGAAAGTTATATCCATTATCTTATGTAGTGTTAAGGATGAATTCCTTCTCCACATTGGTAATCAAGAGTCTTCTAGCGATGATTAAAATATCTTTGAATCCATGCATGAAGGCACTCGTCTATCAAAGATCATTAAATTAATTCTTGAATTGTTAACTACACCTACGAAGGGTGATGAAAAAGTTGCTAATTTTCTTGTTAAAATTTAAAATATTAAAGGTCAATTAGATGGATGTAATTGTAATTTAATTCAAGATCAATTGTTTCATTTTACATTCAGTTAAATATTTATAAAAAATTTATAAATTTTATTTTAATTTTAAATTCTAAATATCAAACTAAACAAGATATCCTTAAACTTGCCAACTTGTCTGTGCTTCTGATTCGAGAAGAACAAGTTATGACAAATTTTGATTCTAAAGAGAATGACACTCAGACACTTCTCACATTAAATAATATTTTTAATAACACTAAAAACTATAATTCTAATCCTCATTATACTAAAGGAAAATACAGGAATAAGAAATCAAATAATAAAAATCATACACCTAAGTTTAATGAAAACTATAATATGTGTGATAAATTTGGTCATAGAAGGAAACCCTGTTATAAAAATAGAGATAGAAATAATAATTAAACTTCTAAAAGTAATAAAAGGAAGAAATCTAATCAAAATAAATAGAATAATCAAAATTCTATTCAGAATAATAATCAGGATTCAAATGTTATTGCTTTATATGTTGTTTTATATGCTTCAAATAAAAATGAATGGATTTTAAATAGCAATGTATCACACCATATGACATGCTTATCTAATATTTTATATGATTCTAGAGATATATCTGAAAGAATTTAATTAAGAGATAACTTTTTTTTAGAAGCAACTAAATAGGGAAAAACAAAAATTTCAAATGTTTTTATTAATGATGTTATTTATGTACCTAAGCTTAAAAAAATTTACTATCTTATTCTCAACTAAAAAATGGTAATTTCATTGTAACATTACTTAAAGATAGTTGGTCCATTAGAAATCATTATGGTTCTTTGATTGTTGAAGGTGTTCAAAAGAATGGTTTATATATTTTTTCTCTTTTTTTTACATATTTTTTTCATCACATAGTAATAATGAATATCAATTATGACATGAAAGATTAAGACATGTTAATTTTATAATTTTACCTGATATGTCTAAAAATAATCTTTTTTTTAGACTTCTTTTTATCTCTTCTCATCATAAAACTTGTGAGGGTTGCTTACGTGATAAGCAACATACTAATCTCTTTCATAAGAATTATGATGCAAATTTCTCATATCTTTTAGAATTGATTCATAATGATGTTGTAGTACCTTTTGAAGTTATATCTTTTAACGGTTTTTTGTATTCTATTACTTTTATTGATGATTGAACTAGAATGATCTGATTTTTTTGTTAAAAATAAATCTAATGTATTATCTAAATTCAAAGAATTTAAAGTTTATGTTGAAAATGCATCTACTTTTTTATTAAGAGATTAAAAATTGATAATGATGATGAATATGTTAGTAAAGAGTTTTATTCTTTTTGTATTAGTTGTGATATTAAAAGAGAATGACAACTCCTTATTCCCCTTAACAAAATGGTATTGTTAAAAGAAAAAACTATACCATCATATAAAAGGCTAGAATAATATTACAATCTATAAGTATTTCTAGGTTATTATGGGTCAAAGTCATGAACATTGTTATTCACATTTTGAATAGTCCCCACCAAAGCCTTGCATCTTTCTACCCCTTTAAAATGTGGACTAAAAATAAAATTAGTATGACTTATCTTAAGATTTTTTGTAGTCTTGATTTTATTTATATTTCTAAAGTTAAAAGAAAGAAGCTCGATCCCACTTCTTATTCTTGTATTTTTGTAGGTTATGAAGGTAAGACAAAATGTTTAAGAGTGTATGATACCTTTTAATATCATATTATTGAGAATATGAATGTTATTATTCTTGAAAAATCTTTTTATGAGCTCTCTATAGATCCTCTTCAATGTGTTTCTATTGATGGACATAACTCTTATGTTTCTCTTTGTGATGAAACAAATGCCCTTGAGGAAGTGGTCAAATTATGGATAACTCAGAGTCTAAAGAACCTCCTAAATTTTATGTTCAATCTAAAATGTCTAAATGAGTAAAATACCCAATTCAATCTTCTAATGTTGATAATCTTAATAAATTAACTATAAGTCAACATTTTTATCATGTATTAATGACTATGTATGAATGTGAACCTCAATCATTTGAAGAAGCTACTTAAGATAATAGATGAAATGTTGTTATACAAGCTGAATATAATGCTTTAATTAAATATCAGACTTGGGATCTTGTCTCTCCTCTACCTAAAAAAAATATTGTTAGTTGCAGGTCACTTCTTAAGATCAAATATAATTCAATTGGTAAAATTGACAAGTTTAAAGCTAGATTAGTTATTCACAGGTTTACTAAAAAAACCCAATATTTACTATGTTGAAACCTTTGCTTCTATAGTAAAAATTAGTATTATTATATTTCTTATTGATCTTTTAGCCTAAAATAGTTATCTACCAAATAGATGTCAAGAATGCATTTCTAAATGGTAATTTAGAAGAAAAAATATGTATGAATCAACTTAACGGTTTCACTGATATTATGTATGCAAGTTAAAAAAATATTTGTATGGTTTAAAACAAGCTCATTGAGCTTGGTATTCTAAAATTACTTCTTTTTTTAAATAATTGGGTTTTTCTAACTGCTATTCAAATAATGGTCTCTTTGTTAATGTTGAAAATGGTTATTTGATTCTAATTGTATTATATGTTGATGATTTCTTGATTACTAACAATCTAACTAGTTTAATTCATAAATATAAGGATAAACTAAGGCAAATATTTGAAATGACTAATTTAAGCATTCTACATCATTTTTTAAGAATGTCTCTATTTCAAAATAAAAATTCAATTATTGTATCACAATCTTAGTATGCACATAATCTTCTTGGTAAGTTTAACATTCTTGATTGTAAATCTACCACTACTGCTATTGAAGTTGGTATTAAACTTGATCTTGAGCCTATATGTGAAAAATCTAACCTTACTTTGTATAAACAACTTATTGAAAGTTTGATTTATTTCACCATTATTAGGTCAAATATTTTATATGATATTAGTATTGCTTCTAGATTTATGTAGGATCGTTATTTAGATCATTAAAAATCAGCTAAATATATTTTTCATTATATTAAAGGAACTATTAATTAAGGTTTATTTTATTCTTTCATTGATAATGCTAAATTATATGGTTATTATGATGTTGATCATTCTAATGATATTTTAGATCACAAATCTACTTTTAGATGTGTTTCAATTTGGTGTAGGTGTTATCACTTGAAGCAGCAAGAAGCAACCTACTGTCTCTCTCTTCTATAAAAGATGAGTACTATTGACGTAGGTGGATTGCACCCTTGACAGGAGGCTAAGCTCCTACCTTCCACGTGCAACAATGAAAACTCCTCTCTTGCTTGTGGCTATGGCAAAATTGAGAAGAGAGTCTCTAGATAACGGCTAGCTCCCTTTGATGCATCTGAGTTATTCCAGTAAGTTGCTTTTATATATATATATATATATATATATATATATATATATATATATATATATAATGGGGGGGTGAAAAGGGAGAAGGATTACTGAAAAATAGAACTTAATCTATGAGGGTGATGCACCAAACAAGTTTGATCTACTCACACTCACACTCTGAATCATAAAAACACATACATACACTTTAACTGGTAAAAGGACCAGACTGTAGGGAGCTTGACAAGGAGGCTTTAATGGAAACACACAGAAAAAGAACTTACCATAGGTGCTATAGAAAAAGCACACTGTCTAGTAACCTCTTTCAGTCTCTATGCTCTAGGTAAAGCTCTTCTTGTCACCTGCAGGAATGGCACTTTGTATATACCAGGTGCGTTGGTGTCGACCCTGTGAAAGCATTAAGAAGCAATGGTTGAACATAAGACTAACACTCAAACACACTCAGAGATATATCTAACCAGAATAGAGGTAAAAAATGTGTATTCTATTGATTCTAAGTAAAAAAATGGCAGGGCTTCGCCTTACAATATGAGAAATAGCTTTCTTAAATGAGAAGTTACAATATATATAGAGAAGAGGGAAATAAAAGCTCTCCTTTTGAAAAATACCTTGGTGCCTTTTTACAAGTTGGCCCATGTGTGTTGAGAGCATTGGGAAGAGGAGGCCACTGAAAGATAATGTTGTGTCGGCTCCGATTTTGACTTCAGGCATTTAAAAAACATAGGTTGCACCGTTTATCAACAAACAAGACCGCTCCTTGAAGGCATTCACATGGTTTGTCTGCTCATTAATGCAAAATGGAGAAAAATGGGTCACTCCATTCACTATTCATGCCCCTTGATGACCACTTGGTAGGCACTGTTCCAACCACTAGAGTAATTCCTTGAGTCGACGCCTTCCTTTGCCACTTGGACTATTTTGTCCATTTCTGCACTTGGCTCTTTTGTCTCTTCCTGGCTTTATCTTTTTTCTCTCCTTTGGTCCTCGAGGGCTATCTTCTGCTACTTCTTTGGCTCTTTGGGCTCTTTCATCAATAGGTCACTAAGTTCATTCTTAACTTTTGTCTTTTCCCAGCGTCGTCTTTTCCTAGTTTTGTCTTTTACTGGCTTTTGTCTCTTTCTCTCTTAGCTCTTTGGGCTCCCTTCTGGTTGGCTCTCAAGTATTTAAAGATCAACGGCTATTTCATTGCCATAAAATTGATGTTCATGGGCCCGTCACTATTTGAAAGCTAACAGCTAGTTTATTGCCCTGAAATTGATGGCTTTGGGGATGTCACCGGACGTCTAGATTCCAACGGCTAGTTTATGGTGCTTAATTTTGATGTCTTTAGGCCCATCACCCCTTTGAATTTATTTGACCTTTTCCTTTCCTTCGTCTTTGGCTCTAGTTGGGATTTTGTCTTAGTCAGGTCCTCATTGTTTTGGCAGCAAAATTTCTTCAAACTTTTGTCTGAAGGAAATCCTTCAAACAAAAAGTCCAAAGGATATCTTTCCTTCTATTTTGCCTTTCCTTCTTATTCATTTCTTCATCAACTTTTCTTTTGGCCATTTTTCCCGTGGACAAAATGTCTAGAATCATCTCGATCACTTCCTTGACATTCAAAATTCTTCTTTGATTTTTTTCTTGCGACTCTTTCTCCGAATTTCTTCAGACTTTTTGTCTGAAGGAATTCCTTCAAACAAAAAGTCTAAAAGAAATCATTTCCTGCCTTTGCCTTAGTCTTTTTATTTCACGAGATTTTCTTCCAAAGGATTTCTTCAGACAAAATGTCCGAAGGAGTTCCTTCGAGCATTTTGTCTGAAGAAATTCTCTGCCTCTTTGCCTTGAACAAATCTGAAAGAATTCCAACTTGCCTTATTCACTTTTCTGAAGGAAAACTTACCCTTTTGACCTTCTTTCCAAGTGCTAGAATTGCCCTCTGCAAGGGCACTTGAATGGTTCCTTTTATGCTTGGGTTCCCTTTGCAAGGGCACTAGTCCTTTGGGAGACTCTCTTAAACCTTCTGATTGACCCGTTGATTGAACCAACCGGTTGAACCAACAATGGTTCAACAGTTTAATGGTTCAATGGTGCATCCTGTTCATTCAATTGACCATTTGAACCACCCACTTTGAACCAACTATTTGAGCCCTTTGATTGAACCATCTAATTGAACTGACTGCTTGAACCAACTCATCAAATCAACTGCTTGAACCAAGCCTTTGAACCAAGCCGATGAACCATTTGATTGAACCAAGCTGACTGAACCAAGCTACTGAACCAAACCTTGAACAGACCAAACTGAACCAACTCATTGAACCATTTGAATTGAACCAACTCATTGAACCAATCGAACTGAACCAACTCATTGAACCAATAATGGTTCAAAGTTCAAACTCAAAATTATTGGAAAGATCATGCCATTGGGCACCGACGTCAAACCACTGGACTGGTTCCTTCTTTTGCTGAAAGACTTGTGCAAAACATCAAAATTGGACTGGCTCATAATATCAAGGGAAGAAGGAGACCGATTTTGGCCTACTGGACCAAAAATGGTCAACAAGTTGGCGACTCCCAGGGAAAGCATGCCTGTTATGCTTAGAAACTAGTTGCCTTAAAGTCCATTGGGCACAGAGTTGAGATGCAGGTTTGAAAGAGTTAGCAACCACCTTGAGATATCCAAGAATCAATCATGAAGGTTTTACCCCCAAAAGGAAATGAAAACATACACAAGACTAAGAAAACTACTAACATGTGCAAAAGCACTTAGGGAAAATAGGAAAAAATAAGAAAAATATATACATGATGGGAGAAGGGCTCAGTGATAATGCTTAAGATGTATTCCATTTAATAGGATATATAATTCTTTACCATCTAACCTGGAGAGTTGGAATGCATTGTGTTGATTACACTGAGTGATGACGTATGGACCACTCCATATGGCATCAAACTTTGTGTGCTTTCCAAGCTTAGCTTGGTCTGCATCCCATTTCAAGATGATGTCTCTTTCAGAGAAACTTTTTGATGAAGATTTCTTGTCAAAGTGTTTTCTCATCTGCTATTGGCAGCTGGTCATAAAAGCCATAGCCTGGTCCCTTATCTCTTGGATCTCCATTAGCTCGCATAGCCTAACCTCCATGCTATTACCTTCTCCTAATTGTAGTTGGTGAGCGAGGTCCAAGGCTAGAAATTCAAGTGAAATGGGAAGCCTAGCTTCCCTTTCATATATGAGCATGTACGGTGGGTTACCAATTGCCCTCTTTGGAGTGACCTTATTATTTTCAACTTGGCATGCCAAGTCCTCTAATTCTCCTCCATTGTTCTCTTGATAATCTTGATCAGATTCTTATTAGTGGATTCAACTAGCCCATTCCCTATGGGTAGTAATTAGATGAAGTGCTAATATAGATACCATATCTCAGTGCCCATTCACTTGTTTTAGTTCTCAGAAAAGCTAAAGCATTATCTGAGATGATGGTAGCTAGAACCCCAAACCTTGCCACCAGGTCTTCATAAAAATTTAAGACTGCACTTTTGTTGGCTTCCTTCAAAGTGACAGCATCTACCCATCTTGTGAATTAATTTATGGCAGTCAGGACCCACTTGTGTCTAGCACTAAAGGGAGGGTTAATCATCTATATAAAGTCAAGGCCCCATTACATGAGTGGTTGCTCCACCTAAATAGGTTGTAAAGGCATAGCAGCCAGCCATTGCTTCCCATCAAAAAGTGCACATTTTTGGCACTTTCATATCTAAGCATGGGTGTCTCTGAATAGAGTGGGCCATAAGTAACCAACTCTCATTATTCTTGTAGCTGTAGGCTTAGAAGCAAAGTGACCACTAGCTGGCCCATCATGGAACTCAGATAGCCCCTCGTTGGCCTGACTTGGGTCATGCACCTTAAAAGGACTCCTGAGAGGTCCCTTCTAAATAGCACTCCATCAATCAAGACATAAGGGAGAGACTGGAGTCTGAAATATCTCCTCTTGGTCCTATTAAGGCCTTGCGGGCACTCACCAGTGAGAAGGAAACGACTCAAGTCTGATGTCCAATCTTTCATGACAGCTGGATCTTTTGTTGTAGCTGCATCATGAATTAGTAGACTATCCTCTTTTTGTTATTTAAAGTCTACAGCAAGGTGTTCACACAAGCCTCTCCCTCTTACCAGTTTGGTGATCTTGATATCCACATTGTATTCCATTACCTTAGTGATCCACCCCGCTCTCTTTTCATTCAGGTCATAGTTGATTGAAAAATCTTTGATGCTAGGATGTGGAACCATGAGGTGAATTCTATTGTTGGATAGCATATGCCTGAATTTATTTAGACTTTGTATGACTGTAAGGACTTGCTTCTCCACATATGTATACCTGACCTCAAAACCCTCTAGGCCTTGGCTAAAAAATGCAAGTGGTTGTTCAAGGTTATCACCATTTGCTTGGGTAAGCATGGTGGAGATTACCTCTTCATTTTCAAAGGTGTAGAGGTTGAAATCCTTGGTAAAGTCAAGGCTGATCAAAGTGGGAGCCTGGGCTATAGCATGCTTGATCTCTTCAAAATTGTCCTTTTTTTGCGTTGTCCACATGAACTCATCTTTCTTCAGCATATAGGTCAATGGCTTGACTATCTCTACAAAATTCAAAATAAATTTCTAGATGAAATTTATTTTGCCAAAGAATCTCTACAGGCCCTTCTTGTGCTTAGGCAAGGAGAGCTCCAGGATGGAGTGAACTCTCTCTAGATCAATGGTCAAGCCTTCCTTAGAAACAACATGGCCGAGGAGTTTACTCTCATGAACAACGAACACGCATTTCTTCGGGTTGAGAGAGATATCGAACTCTCTACACCTCTCAAAGATTTGTCTGAGGTGTTTCATGTGTTGGCTCACCTCCTTAGAGAATATTGTCACGTCATCAAGATACACTAGCACAGTGTTATTTATCAGGCCTCGAAAGGTCATGTCCATGGCTCACTGAAAGGTGGCACCAGCATTAGACAGTCCAAATGGCATTTTTTTGTAAGCAAACATCACCCATTTGGTAGTGAAAGTTGTCTTGTACTGGTCACAGTCTTGCACCAAAATCTGATTATATCCTGAATACCCATCTAGGAGGGAGAAACACTCGCTACTTGTCACCATTTGAAGGATTTGCTCCATGCTTGGGAGAGGATAATGGTCTTTCAAAGAAACTCTATTAAGGTCTCTAAAATCAACACATAATCTGATCTCCCCATTCTATTTTTGGACAGGAATAAGATTGGCCAGCCAAGAAGAGTGTTTGATTGGAAATATTATCCTGGACTCGATTAACTTGGTTAGTTCCTTCCGCATGAGAGGCTCAATCTTTGGGTTGATAGGCCTTTGCTTCTGCTTGATGGGCCTGGCGCCTTCTTCCAACTCAATGGTATGTTGGGCCAAAATTGGGTCGAAACCCTTCAAATTGCTATATACCCAAGCAAAGACATCAACAAACTCTTGGCACAACAAGATGAAGGCTTGCCTTTCGCAATATGTTGTTAGCGTGTGGAGCTAAAAGCTTCACCAAGGAGCATACTAAAATAGGTTCAGGTCTACACAGATGCCGGCGTCGGTCAGGAGCGACCGACGTCAGTCAGTAGTAGTTGCAGAGGCGCCGACGTCGGCAATAGGGTCGGCCGACGACGGTCACAGGCGAACAGGCAGGAACCGACGTCGGTTACTTGCGTGTCCAGAAAGCTATTTTCATGGATAGCAACGAGTGTTTGCATGATAAGTTTGAGTCGTGGACTCAAGCTTGCGTCTCTATTATTAGCAATATTATTTTTAGAGCCCTTGTTCAAGAGGCTTAACTGTTTGTTGTAAGAGCATGCTCAAGTTTCCTATTTCTATATGTAGGAAAGATCTTCTTAGATTAGAATTGTAAGAGAAGAGTGTAGAACTGTAAGAGTAGAACATTGTGAATGTTTGAAGGACAGTACAGAGTTGCATCAATCCAGGTTGTTGGATTTGAGTGTACTGGAGAGAGAGCTCTTGAGGAATAGAGATCTAGTGAGAGATCTTGTGTGCATCTAAGAGAGGTGTGGAAGAACGAAGTTTCTTCAAATTGTATTCCTATTGTAAAGAGTTTCAATACAAGTTTTCAGGGTGTTTTCTTGTATATCTTGTTCTGTGTTATTTATCATTTCAGTTACTTATCTATCTGATTTATTTTTGCGTTTATTGCTTTCACAAGTGTAATCTATTGTTGGTTTGATCTCCCAACAAGTGGTATCAGAGCCTTGGTTACAGGTTACAGGTTACAGATTACAGGTTGCTCACAGGAGTTTCTGCAGGGATTTCTGTTTGAGTGGGAGAAGTAATGGCAGAAGAAAGTAAGTTGAGAATGGAAAAGTTTAATGGCAAGAACTACCAACATTGGAGAATACAGATAGAGGACTATCTGTATCAGAAAGATCTCTACTTACCGTTAGGTGGGATAGCAAAGAAGCCCAAGGACATGGAGGATGAAGAATGGGAAGTTCTTGATAGAAAGGCTCTTGGGTCTATAAGACTGAGTCTGGCCTCCACTGTGATATCTAATTTGTCACAGGCAAAAACAACGGTAGAGTTAATGACTACGTTAGCAAATATGTATGAAAAACCCTCAGCTTCAAATAAGGTATATCTTATGAAGCAGTTATTTAATTTGCATATGAATGAAGGTGGATCTGTTTTTACTCATCTGAATGATTTCAATGGAATTGTTAATCAGTTAAGTTCTGTCAATATTGTATTTGAAGATGAAATAAAAGCTCTTTTGATATTATGTTCTTTCCCTGAAAGCTGGCATGGCTTAGTAATGGCAGTTTCTAATCCTGCATCTGCATCAAATATTTTGAAAGTAGAGGATGTTGTTAGTGTTATCTTGAATGAAAAAATACGCAGGAAAAGTACAGAAGAGACATCTGGGAACGCTTTAAATCTTGAGAGCAGGGGAAGGCAAAAAGAAAAGAGCAAGAGGAGATCAAGATCTAAGTCTAAGGTGAGAGGAAGATCCAAATCCAGGAATGGCAGGAAGCCACAATGCTGGAATTGTGGAAAGATGGGGCACATAAGTAGAGATTGTTGGTCAAAGCCTAAGGAGGACAACCAGCACGAAGGAAAGGAAGAAGCCAAGGTTGCAGGTATTGCACAGGATGCTTTAATTTTCTCTTTGCATAATAACATAGAATCTTGGGTATTAGATTTTGGTGCATCTTTCCATGCTACCCCTAACAGAGAGTATTTCAGTGACTATATCCATGGAGATTTTGGAATAGTGTACTTAGGGGATGATGAGCCTTGTAAGATTACTGGCAAAGGTAAAGTGCAGCTGAAGATGCAGAATGGCAACACATGGGTGTTGAGAGATGTGATGCATGTTCCTAGTTTGAAGAGAAATTTGATTTCTGCAGGTAAGCTAGGTGATGAGGGTTGTACAGTAACTCTCACAGCAGATTCTTGGAAGGTGACCAAGGGTGCACTCGTTATGGCCAAAGGTAAGAGAGAAGGTACTCTCTATTTGTGTAATTGTGTTACTAACAAATCTCCTTCAGTTTTATCTACTTCAAGTGTGGATTGTAAATTGTGGCACTCAAGGCTTGGCCACATGAGTGAGAAAGGGATGTCAATTCTTAAGTCTAAAAGTATGCTTTCAGATTTGAAAAGTATGGATCTAGAATTTTGTGAGCATTGTGTATTTAGAAAATAGAAAAGGGTTAGTTTTCTCAAGACCGGGTCTACTAAGAAAAGGCAGAAGTTGCAGCTTGTTCACACAGACGTGTGGGGACCGGCTCAGGTAGCCTCTATTGGCGGATCACAGTACTATGTTACATTCATAGATGATGCCACAAGAAAGGTATGGATCTACTGTATTAAAAAAAATCTGATGCTTTTGAGACTTTCAAGATTTGGAAAGCTATGGTTAAGAATGAAACAGGCAGAAAATTAAAGTGCTTGAGATCTGATAATGGCGGTGAGTTCTGCAGTCTTAAGTTCAAATTGTATTGTTATACACACAGAATCCGTAGGCAAAGGACGGTTCCAAGGACACCTCAGCAGAATGGTATTGCTGAAAGGATGAACAGAACTATCATGGAGTGTGCAAGATGTATGAGATTGCATGCAGGGTTGCCCTTAGAGTTTTGGGCAGAAGCAGTTGACACCGCAATGTACTTGATTAACAGAGGACCCTCTACAGCTCTGGATGGTGGAATTCCAGAAGAGGCATGGACAGGTAAAAAGGTAGATCTCTCATATCTCAAAGTTTTTGGCTGTGAAGCCTTTGTGCACATAGATAAGGAAAATAGAAAGAAGCTTGATGCTAAGTCTATGAGGTGCACGTTTATAGGCTATGGCTCAGATGATTTTGGTTTCAGATTTTGGAATCTAGGAACTAACAAGGTAATCAGGAGCCGTGATGTTGTTTTCAATGAAAGAGTGATGTACAGTGATCAGATAAGGAAGCTGGATCAATCTGGGCAGAGCAATAGTGAATTGGACGAAGTTATGGTCCAAAATGAGCTCGTGGGAAAAAGAAATAATCACTTGCAGGAAAACACAGAGACCGACGTCGGCAGATTGGGAACCGGCGTCGGCAGTTTAGAAACTGATGTCGGTCATATAGAGACCGACGTCGGCAGACCAGGCACCGAGGTCGGTCAGGCAGAACCGATGTCGGCCAGTAACAGGTCTACAGGTGGCCGAGGTCGGTCACTGTCAGAAAAATTTGGGTGGACAGATCGTTGAGAACAAGTCCAAGACACCCATCAGGAGGTCTGAAAGGGTAAGTAAGCCTCCAATTAGATAGTCTCCTTCCTTATATTATTTGTTGCTAACCGATGGTGGAGAACCAGAGAGTTTTGAAGAAGCAATACAGGTGGAGTCCAGGAGTAAGTGGGAGCGTGGCATGGTTGAAGAGATGGAGTCCTTAAGAGAGAACCAAACATGGGATTTGGTTCAGTTGCCAGCTGGTAAGAGAACACTGAAGAACAGATGGACCTACAGGTTGAAGAAAAGTGAGGATGGACAGATGCGATATAAGGCCAGATTGGTAGTAAAAGGATTTGCACAAAAGCCAGGTATTGACTTTGGTGAAATTTTTTCTCCTGTTGTTAAGATGACTTCAATAAGGGTTGTATTGTCTTTGGTTGCTTTTGAAGATTTGCATCTCGAGCAGCTAGATGTTAAGACAGCGTTTCTTCATGGAGATTTGGATGAGAAAATCTATATGGAACAGCCAGAAGGATTTGAGGTCAAGGGTAAGGAGAAGTTTGTGTGCAGGTTAAAGAAAAGCTTGTATGGCCTCAAGCAAGCTCCAAGGCAATGGTACTTGAAATTTGACAGGTTTATGACTGAGCATGGCTACAGTAGGTGTCAATCAGACCATTGTGTGTATTTCAAGAGATTTGATAACGGTAGATATATTATTCTATTGTTGTATGTAGATGACATGCTGGTTGCAGGGTCTCACATGCAGGATATCTCAGAGCTTAAGGAGAAGTTAGCTCAAACGTTTGCTATGAAGGATTTGGGAGCAGCGAAGAAGATCCTTGGCATGAGCATTAGGAGAGACAGGAAAAATCACAGGTTGATATTGTCTCAAGAAGATTATGTGAATAAGGTGTTGGAGAGGTTTAATATGCAGGATGCAAAATCGGTAAGTACACCTATGGCTGGACATTTTAAGTTAAGTAAAGAACAATGTCCCAATTCACATGATGAGGTAGAGTACATGAGTAAGGTTCCATATTCTTCTGCAGTAGGGAGTTTGATGTATGCAATGGTGTGTACTAGACCAGATATTGCCCAAGCAGTGGGAGTAGTAAGCAAGTATATGGCCAATCCAGGTAAGGAACATTGGAAAGCGGTTCAATGGATCCTTAGATATCTGAGAGGAACTAGCAGCAAGCGTTTGTGCTATGGAGGTTCAGATACTTCTCTACATGGTTATGTAGATTCAGATATGGTAGGGGATTTGGATGGCAGGAGGAGCACCACAGGTTATGTTTTTACTGTGGGTGGAACGGCGGTTAGTTGGATATCTAAGTTGCAGAAGGTTGTAGCCTTGTCAACTACAGAAGCAAAGTATATTGCAGCTACAGAAGCTAGCAAGGAGATGATATGGATGACACGGTTCATGGAAGAGCTTGGAAGGGAGCATGGGAGTTGCAGATTGTACAGTGACAGTCAGAGTGCAATCCATTTAGCTAAAAACTCAGCTTTTCATTCTAGAACCAAGCACATACAGCTAAGGTACCATTTCATATGGCAGGTATTAGAAGATGGTGAGTTGAAGCTGGAGAAAATCCATATAGACAAGAATCCTGCTGATATGCTAACAAAGCTGGTTACTAAGGAGAAGTTGAACTTGCATTCAACTTCTATTGGTCTTCATGATTGAGTTGAAGATGGAGGAGCTAGAAGATGTTGCTGTACAGGTTGGTGCAGCTGGTTTATCTCCAAGTGGGAGATTGTTAGGGTGTGGAGCTAAAAGCTTCACCAAGGAGCATACTAAAATAGGTTTGGGTCTACACAGACGCCGGCGTCGGTCAGGAGCGACCGACGTCGATCAGTAGCAGTTGCAGAGGTGCCGACGTCGGCAATAGGGTCTGCCGACGACGGTCACAGGCGAACAGGCAGGAACCGACGTCGGTTACCTGCGTGTCTAAAAAGCTATTTCTGTGGACAGCAGTGAGTGTTTGCATGAGAAGTTTGAGTCGTGGACTCAAGCTTGCATCTCTATTATTAGCAATATTATTTTTAGAGCCCTTGTTCAAGAGGCTTAACTGTTTGTTGTAAGAGCATGCTCAAGTTTCCTATTTCTATATGTAGGAAAGATCTTCTTAGCTTAGAATTGTAAGAGAAGAGTGTAGAACTGTAAGAGTAGAACATTATGAATGTTTGAAGGACAGTACAGAGTTGCATCAATCCAGGTTGTTAGATTTGAGTGTACTTGAGAGAGAGCTCTTGAGAAATAGAGATCTAGTGAGAGATCTTGTGTGCATCTGAGAGAAGTGTGGAAGAACGAAGTTTCTTCAAATTGTATTCCTATTGTAAAGAGTTTCAATACAAGTTTTCAGGGTGTTTTCTTGTATATCTTGTTCTGTGTTATTTATCATTTCAGTTACTTATCTATCTGATTTATTTCCGCATTTATTGCTTTCACAAGTGTAATCTATTGTTGGTTTGATCCCCCAACATATGTGCACACTTTCCCAAGTGTAAGCAACTTATCTTTGAATATTTGAACCTTCTCATAATTCTCCTCCTTCGTTGTGATGCTTACCTTGTCACTTTTCAACTGGTCATCTTCATTGAAGATACTCTCTAGAGTGACCAAGCTTTTGGGGAGTTTATTGTTCTTCAGCTAAACAATTTGACTGCCATATTGTTGCTATAGATTTGCCTAGTTTTTAGCAACGAACTCAGCGTTTTCTTGTAAGAAGAGTATTATTTTTTGGTCGTTGTCAAAGACCTGCCAGTTAGTGATGTTTTTAGGTATAGAGGGCTAGATTACTACCTTCAAGTGGCGTGAACTGTGGTCTCAGCCTATTTTCATAGGGATATCAAACTGGGCACCAACTGCTGCCAGCGTATTTGCTTGCTTGTTATGCTCTTTAAGAATGGAGGTAGCATTGAAGGCAAGGAAATTTTCCACTAAGTCCCATACCCTATGTTTATAGGAATTCAATAAAGAATTCTTTGTCAAATTTTGGCCTCTTACCTGATTGACAATTAGCTCACTGTCACCAAAAATTTGCAGCTCTTTGATTCCTCTTTTCTTCACCCACTCCAAAACATGGATGAGGGATTCGTACTTTACAACATTACATGTGCAAAAAAATTGAAACCTAAAATTTGAAAAGTATTTCTCCTTTGAAGGAGAAATTAGCACCACTCCACCACCAGCTCCCAACTTACTTCTTGAGCCATTAAAGAACAACTACCATAAACCTAAGCTTTCTTGGATTGCTTTCATCAAATTTGGTACCAAAGTATCCTCTTCATGCATACAATAAATTCTAAGGCCTGCCTCTTCTATGAATTTGTAATGATCATGCTCAAAGTTGTCACTTCCCCATTCGTCTAAGAGCAGGTCAGCAACTCCTTCAAGGGCAAAGGATGGAGATTGATCCACTTGGAACTCTTCTTGGTTAATACTGGCGTAGCTGACATTTGTCACCTTGAGTGAGTACAGTTTTAGATGATCTCTGTGGAGTGGCTCTGATTCAATATTGATCTTAGTCCCATACTTGGTTTTGAAAATTAGATAGGACCAGTTTGCTGCTAGGTAGCCACCTATCTTGGATGTGAAATCCCTAGACAAGCAAATAGCAAAGTAAGGAGGGACATCCGCCACTACCACATCGTGAGGTACTGAGAAGGTTGGGTAGGCATGTAGTGTCAAGCTCAAACTTTTCACCACCTCAAGTGTCTTTGCTAGTGTACCATCTAGCTGCAAGACTCCCTTAGTCATTTCCTCATATTTTAGCCCCAACTTATCAGCTATGCATTTGGGCATTACTGAGGTGCTTGCTCCACTGTCAATGATGAAATTGTGCACCAAAAAATTTCATATGACCAAGGATAAATGAAAAGGGGGAACCTTTTCCTCTTTCTTAACTTGGCCTAATGCGGAAGGCTGCCCATTCATCATCAAAATGTTATCAGCTTTTGTTGGGACAACTCATTCATTCAGCGCATGCAATTCATTTTACAGCATGTCCTTTTGTCCTGGTATTGATAATGAATCCCACAAGGAGATATTCATGTGCAGCTTCTTCATCTGGTCTACCACGTTGACCTGAAAGTTGCCTTCTTTCAAATTTTCTTTGGGATTACTTACAAAATGAGGTGCAGGCCAAGGTGATGAAGGTACAATTGGTGGTCTAAAGTTTGGGACCTTTTGGTTTACATGTGATGAAGAAGGTGTTGCTGACATTTGGGCAGCTGCCTAAGCTTCTTCCATTGCTCTCCTTTTGGACCTTGTGTTGGCTGCAACATAGTTGCCCTGATTGTTTACACTACCCACGTAATTGAATGCATAGAACTCACCCTCCAGGTGATTCATGAGAGTAGAATCGGGTTGAGTCTGACTGTTGCCCATGTCGGGTTGCATTAAAGCCTCAAAGCTTGGGAATTGGGTGGCAGCCTAATTATCTTGTACATCTATGTAGTGACTCAGCATTTCATTTGTATAAATAGCTTGATCTTGACCATATCCCATGGTTGAACAACTGGGTTGTTCTTATACCAGATTGTTTTAAGCAGGCACCATGGCCTTGGATGATGAAGGGGCTCTTGGATTGTAGCCTTGAAAAGGTCTAGCCTAAGCAAACTGACCCTGCCCTTGATTGTAATTTTGGAAAGAGAGGTCTATTTTCTTGACCATTGTAACAGACTTTTGACTTCATGGAGGTCATTTGATAAAGTAGCAGCCAACTTTTCTTTGCTAGGTAGAAGAGCTAAGGTGGGAGCAACAGTTTGGATTGGATGCAACAATTCAAGAAAGAGTGGCATATGAGGCCTACGAGCTATTTTTCCAACCTGTACCAGGCAATTTTTAGCTGCTATAGCTATGTTATAGGCAGCAGGCAGCACATGTTCTCCCATGGACTGTATCATAATAGCGATGTCATTATTCAACACTTTCAAATAGTAGAGGAAATCATAACTTAGAGTCAGCATTACCAAAACTGGGATTCTATCCCATGTCTTGTGAAACTAAGTGTTGAAATCCTGCATGTATTCATGTGGAGCTCTTTTCATTGTGGTCAGTTGCTCAATGAGTGAGAGGTGGTCGCTCTTCTTCCCAAATCAATTCGTTAAGAGGGTGCCCTATTCGTTCTAAGAATCGACTGAATTCATGGGCAAAGTCCCATACTAATCCAGAACTTTGCCCTTGAAAGACAATGCCAACAATCTGATCGCAATGTTTTCCTTAGTGACATTGTAAAAATTGTAGTGGTTAGCAATATTTTTGATGTGTTTAATAGTGGTAATGGGCCCCTCTCCATTAAAGGGAGGCACACTTTTAAGGACTGCTCTTGGAATTGGGTCATAATGTTAGATATTCAAAGTACTTTGACCATTAAAGGCCACAAAAGGTAATGTCATAGTTATGACAGGATGCAACCAAGGCCTTCTTGTGTAGGTGTTTTTTTATTGCAGATCTGGGAAAGTGATTTGTTGAATAAGGATGAGTCCTCTCAAACCTCAGTCGCTTTGTTGAGTTCAAATGCAATTCAATGAATTTGAAAGGGACACCCTTAGTTGTAGATCGTGTGGTGACTTTAGGCATAGGATGTCAGACTGATCTTTGATCAGAGACTAATGTTCTTAATAGTGGAGTCGCCAGATGCTAAAAATGGTTGATTTTGTTGTATCAGGACCAGCATCAATCCTGAAACTTTACTAAGTGTAAAAAACTTGGTCTCACTGGGCGTGCTAAAAATTGTTGATGCAGGCAGATTGCACCCTTGACAAGACGTTGAGCTCCTACCTTCCACGCGCAACAATGGAAACTCCTCTCTTGCTTGTGGGTATGGCAAAACTGAGAGGAAAGTCTCTAGATAAGGGCTAGCTCCCTTTGATGCATCTGAGTTATTCCAGTAAGTTTCTAATTAATATATATATATATATATATATATATAATGGGGGGTGAAAAGGGAGAAGGATTACTAAAAAATAGAACCTAATCTAAGAGGGTGATGCACCAAACAAGTTTGATCTACTCACACTCACACTCTGAACCATAAAAACACATACATACACTTTAACTAGTAAAAGGACCAGACTACAGGGAGCTTGACAAGGAGGCTTTAATGAAAACACACAGAAAAAAGACTTACCATAGGTGTTGTACAAAAAGCACACTGTATAGTAACCTCCTTTAGTCTCTGTGCTCCAGGTGCAACTCTTCTTGTAACCTGCAAGAATGGTGCTTTTTATATACTAGGTGCATTGGTGTTGACCCTGTGAAAGCATTAAGAAGCAATGTCTGAACACAAGACTAACACTCATACACACTCAGAGATATATCTAACCAAAATAGAGGTAAAAAATGCATATTCTATTGATTCTAGGTGAAAAATGGTAGGGCTTCACCTTACAATATGAGAGATAGCTTTCTCAAATGAGAAGTTACAATATATATATATAAAGAAGAGGGAAATAAAAGTGCTCCTTTTGGAAAAGACCTTGGCATCTTTTTACAAGTTGGCCCATGTGCATTGAGAGCATTGGGAAGAGGAGGCCGTTGAAAGATAATGTTGTGCCAACTCTGATTTTGACTTCAGGCATTTAAAAAACATAGGCCGTGCCATTTGTCAACAAACAAGATTGCTCCTTAAAGGCATTCATGCGGTTTGTTTGCTCATTAATGCAAAATAGAGAAAAATGGGTCACACCGTTCGCTATTTGTGCCCCTTGATGACCACTTGGCAGGCACTGTTCAACCGCTGGAGTAACTCCTTCAGTCGACACCTTCCTTTGCCACTTGGACTATTTTGTCTATTTCTGCACTTGGCTCTTTTGTATCTTCCTGGCTTTGTCTTTTTTGTCTCCTTCAATGCTCAAGGGCTATTTTCTGCTACTTCTTTGGCTCTTTGGGCTCTTTCATCATTAGGTCATTGAGTTCAATCTTAACTTTTGTCTTTTCCCAACGTCGTCTTTTCCAAGTTTTGTCTTTTGTTGGCTTTTGTCTCTTTCTCTCTTAGCTCTTTGGGCTCCCTTCTGGTTGGCGCTCAAGTATTTAAACATCAACAACTATTTCATTGCCATAAAATTGACGTTTGCAGGCCCGTTGCTCTTTGAAAGCTAACGACTATTTTATTGCCCTAAAATTGATAGCTTTAGGGACGTCACTGGACATCTGAATTCTAACAGCTAGTTTATGGTGCTTAATTTTAACGTCTTCGGGCCCATCACCCCTTTGAATTTCTTTGACCTTTTCCTTTCCTTCAACTTTTGCTCTAGTCAGACTTTTGTCTTAGTCAGGTCCTCATTGCTTTGGTGGCCAAATTTCTTCGAAATTTTGTCCGAAGGAAATCCTTTAGACAAAAAGTTTGAGGGATATATTTCCTTCTTATTCCTTTCTTCATCAACTTTTCTTTCGGCCATTTTTCCCACGGACAAAATGTCTGCAAGAATTATCTAGATCGCTTCCTTGACCTTCAGAATTCTTCTTTGATTTTTTTCCCGCAGCTCTTTCTCTAAATTTCTTCAGACTTTTTGTCCAAAGGAATTCCTTCAGACAAAAAGTCTGAAAGAAATCATTTCCTGCCTTTGCCTTAGTCTTTTTATTTCGCGGGATTTTCTTTCGAAGGATTTCTTCGAACAAAATGTCCAAAGGAATTCCTTTGGGCATTTTGTTCGAAGAAATTCTCCAGCTCTTGCCTTGAACAATTCCAAAAAAATTCCAACTTGCCTTATTCACTTTTCCAAAGGAAAACTTACCCTTTTGGCCTTCTTTCCAAGAGTTTTCCTGCCCTTCGCAAGGGCACTTGGGTCTGAAACTGCCCTCTACAAGGGCATTTGAATGGTTCCTTTTATGCTTGACTGCCCTCTATAAGGGCACTCTTCCTTCGGGAGGCTATCTTGAACCTTTTGATTGACCTGTTGATTGAACCAACCGGTTGAACCAACAATGGTTCAACGGTTCAATGGTGCGTCTTGCTCATTCAATTGACTATTTGAACCACCTGCTTCGAACCAACTGGTTGAACCCTTTGATTGAACTGTCCAATTGAACCGACTGCTTGAACCAACTCATTGAATCGACTGCTTAAACCAAGCTGATGAACCATTTGATTGAACCAAGCCGACTGAACCAAGCTGTTGAACCAAGCCTTGAATTGACCAAACTGAACCAACTCATTGAACCAATAATGGTTCAAAGTTCAAGTTTAAAATTTTTGGAAAGATCATGCCGTTGGGCATCGATGTCAAACCACTAGAATGGTTCCTCCTTTTGCCAAAAGACTTGTGCAAAAAATTAAAATTGGACTGGCTCAGAACAACAAGGGAAGAAGGAGACCGATTTTGGCCTACTAGACCAAAAATGGTCAACAAGTACAAAAGTATTATGAAAGCTACTAAAGAAGCCATGTGGCTATGAAGGTTATTAGGAGAACTTCATTTGGATGTTTTTTAGAGTACCATCCTT
Source organism: Torreya grandis (assembly GCA_037957365.1). Taxonomy (NCBI): domain Eukaryota; kingdom Viridiplantae; phylum Streptophyta; class Pinopsida; order Cupressales; family Taxaceae; genus Torreya; species Torreya grandis. Next base: position 1,222,162 of record JARHVA010002541.1, on the reverse strand, counting down.
CATTGTGATAACTAAAGTTGTATAGCTCTTATGAAAAATCTAGTGCAACACCAAAGAACTAAATATATTGAAGTTCATGTGTATTTTATCTGAGACAAAGTCTTTAATGGTGATATTGATCTATAGTTCTATCCTACATATAAACAAGTGGTAGATATCTTCATAAAACCACTTGGTGCTACTAAATTTTGTCAGTTTTATGCAATGTTGGGCCTCTCGAAGTTGTTATTGAGGGGGAGTGTGAATGACAATGTCACTTCCTAATGGCCATATGTTTCTTCTTCTTCTCTATACTTCTTTTCATTGTAAAGCATTGTAAACTTCATGTGAAAGTTATGTGATTTAAGTAAACTTCATGTAGAAGTTTTAATTTTGTACCCCAATACATTAAAAAATATAATTTGTAATGGAGGTCTTTATATTATAAAAGGCTCCAAATATGCTTAGTGATTATTCATGAGAAATAGTAAGATGTAATTTCACAATCATGCTAACCTAAAATTACTTTTGAATAGTTTATAGATTATAATTATTTTTGTGTCAAAAGGTGATTTTTTTCACAATGAAGATTTTTAAATCCTTCATATTTTGCATATAGTATAATTCTTTTATAGTGACTATGGATTTTATTCCCACTTACCATTAAAGGGGAGTGTTAGAACAATTAATGTCTAAGCAGTTATTATTAACCCTTAGTTTACATTGGTAAGTAATTAAATAAATAATAATATATTATTTATTTATTTATTCGAGGTGTAAACTTCGAGAAAATAAATAATCTTATTATAGTTATTTAATATTTATCAAATATTTATTAATTAGATTTATCAGGGTGGATGGACCCGTTATGTTTACAACGGTCACATCCCCTTGTGAATCATTATAAATAAGGTTTTACCCCTATTGTAATTACATCGAACACAAAAATATTCAAGTTTTCCTGTGTGTGGCAAATACTTGTCTAAGAAAAATTTGTGAAGAATTTATGTGAGGAGTGAGATGAAGAAGATTTGATGTATTGGGGTTATTATTGTTTCTCAATATTGAATCACTTTGCTAGGTTTTTTACTTCTTTGAGGATTTCCCATGATAACTACCTATGTTGTTTTTAATTGATCTAGACTCATTATGTTATGTTTTGCTCATTAACTCTCTTCTAGATCCATGCTTATTAAATTCTATGTATTTTAAAACCAATACCATGATCTCTAAAATGTCAATAACCATGCATTGATCATGATCAAATACTAATTTTTATATCAACCTTTCAGGTAGTAAGTGACATCTCACCCCTATCAACTCTAAGCTTTTTAGTGATTAATATTATATCACAATGTCGAGACAAAATTTTAATTATATTATTAATATGACGAATGAAGGACCCTTTCAACCCTCTTTGATAGATTTAAAAAATATAAATGAATTTCACTGAGTGGGCTAAAGATCATGTGACAACCTTACAAATGGAATAACCTTCAACATTTTAAAAAATGACATAATTTGATGCAATAATGGTACATACATAATGCAAGTGAACCTTAAAAAACTAAATTCTTGGGAGGTACATAAAACTCGTTGTTGAATGTCCACTTCAAATTGTTTACTCACATGGATACTACAGAAGATAATGACCCTACATTCCATACAAAATAAAGTCCTTAATATCTACAAATCACTTTAGCCAGTATCAATCAAAATAAACTATATAAATTGTTTTTTACAATGTGGACAATAGGGAAAGATTAGAAAGATAAAATTGATTTTAGATTCAATGTGGTGTTTCCATTAAAATCCATAGAAATATTTTGAGTGGTAGGATTGATTGGTAAGCAAGCCTAATTTCTTAAATACATCATCATTTATGGTTGTATATAACTTAGTCTTTTATGTATAGAAAAATATATTTTAGTAGATGTTGTCAAGCTATGAGATAAATAATGTAAATGTAATTAATTTTCACATTTCATTGGAAAAATAATTTTCATTATTTTTAATAGATATGTTTTATAATATTATAGTTTACACATTATAAAAATTAGTTGTAATCTATTATTCCATATTTTTCAAATAAATATTTATTAATTTTTAATTGTGTATGAACTATCAAGGATACTTTTTAATTATAAATATATTTTTTCTTACATTTATATAAATTAAACATTATATTGATTAATAAATTTCAATAATGGTTCTGAATATTAATTTTATTTCAATGTAATTAGACAATAATCCATTAACTTATTCCCAAATATAATATGAAATGCTGATGAATTTATAATATAAAAAATACATTTTATTCAATAAAATATATAATGATAATACTTATAACACACTTTGAGAAGTCAAAGACCAAGTCAAATGGGAAGACAATACATACACCACATCTTGCCACAAAAATTGACGTAACATTTGCCATCCCAAGAACCACCAAATTGGAAGAACTTTTCATATCTATTTTTAGTTAATTTCTTTCCCTAATACAATTAACATTAGATTAATTTGGTGATGAAAGAGTGAATTAGAAATCATGAAAAAATGAAAAAAAGTGACACTTTTGGTGTTGTTATTTCCTCAAAATCTACTAGTGTCCACTCAAATAATACGTCAAAACATCAAATTTTAGCAATGGAAACCAATAACTGGTGGTGATTTTATTGATGGATCTAAAATTTGTATACACCCTCCATTCTTTAGTGCTATTACTCTTAGTAACGCACCAGGAATCAAGCTCTCTCTCACGAAGCCTCTATTCAACAAATTTTGGACATTCTTATTTATCTCTTCACTCTCCATTAGAGTCATTCTACGGGCCACTTCATTTGACAAAATTAAACATGGAATTAGAACCATAAAATGTTAAATACTCCTCATTGGTGGAAAAACAACTGACACAACATCAAATATGATATCCTCATACTCCAAAAACTACTCATCTTATGCCACAATTGTTCATTGTTGCCCCAATTTATTTTTATTTTGGGTTGTATGTATGTGAAGCACACCTTTGGCTTCTTCATTTATTTCTAAAATTCTTTAGTGGAGCACGTTGGTACCTTGTTGTATATTTTTTTCTTAATTCATGAGCTGCAATTTAAATGTTTTTCTAACCTTCTCAAACCAATGTGTTTTTATTTCTATCATGAATTGTATTTATGTCATACTGTCATGGTCTCTCAAGCAAGACATGGCAATCATCCATTGGTACCACATCACAAAGAACCTGCTCTAGATAATTCCTAATTTGTAAATAACCATACATTGCTCTAAAATGCCAACTTGGTTTCCTTTTTGCAGCCATGACATTGTATGCATTCAAGTGAGGTGAACACTTCAAATTCAAATTTTGAATTACTTCCGTAGAAACCATTTTTTTGTTTTCATTATCAATGATTAATTTGAATAACTTGCCCCCAATTTTACACATGGTTTTGAATATTTTCTTTTGTTTTTATGGTTACTCTTCTTGTTGTTTCCCTAGTTTTAGCAACACCCTCCTACACATAAGATTTTCACCGTGTTTGGCTTCTACTTCAATAAATTATTCTTCTTTTGTATCTGTTGATTGTGTCATGTGTTATTTCATAATGCCTCCATCTTTATAATTTTATGGACACTCAAAATGATGCCAAATTTTAAATTACATTCACTTATTCAAGAAACACCATTAGCAACTTTATGATTTATTGACACATTACTCACTATCACACTTTCAAATTGTTCTAAATATGATATGAGGTCTCTTGTACTTTTAATATACCTTCTCAATATCCAATTTTGATAACTAAACCATGTTATATCTCCTCTTTAAGGTTTGGTTCACAACTACTTTGTTATAGGCCTGCAACAACTCTTATATTCTTTGTCTGCCTATTAAATTTTGTCTTAATAATCTTATCCTTTTTGTATTGGTCTTATAAGACCAATGAGATTCTACAAGGTTTCATACTTCCACTAATTTTATTCCAACCTTTCTTAGATGTTTATGATTTCTTATCTTAAAATAAGTTCACAATAACCTTCTTACCTTGCTTTAGGTCCCCTTGACTTTATTGGATATTAAATCGTTGACACTTAAAAACACCAAATCTTATTTTTTATGACATTGAATCAATTAGAGCACATCATTCACAAAATTTATTGAACAATAAATTATATGAGTAAAAATATAACCATCCACAACCATCTTCCCCCTACTAACAATCTTACCAAACTGTTCAGATCAAAACACAAGATCATTCAAATTCCGTTCTTTGTTCAATTATTTTTAGATGAGTTCCATTCAGATGAATGCCATTTCTCATATGGTCATAATAAATGTTTCATGGACTTCATCAAGCCCTTCTATCTTCTACTCATGTTTTAGGTTTTAGCATGACATTATATAACTCAAGTGTCAAGTCTTGTTTATACAATGATCAATGATTTGGCAGAGTTTTTATTAAAATGATTTTAATAACAAATGAATCCTTTGTTTAATTATAATGTTTCACACCATATATATATTCTATTGGATTTTTGGTGCACTCATAAGTAGATCCTATCAAATCTTGTCATTGGCATAAACAACTTTCAAGGGATTGTGTTGTGGTCATAATTGGCCTATCTATTTTAATAAGACCGTATCTTATCACATGACTTCTTTAAACACCAAATCAATTTTGAGATGAATACTAGACCAAATTGATTCCCTCAAAATTTAATATTCATGTTTAGTAACAATCAATTCGCCAAAGATTGATCATGAACCTATGCGAGATTTGAATGACGATTTACTACTATGATTTTTCACTCTATATATATATATATATCTTGAAAAATTCAAAAGTTATATGACATACACATCTCTCATAAACCTATGTAGATTTATCCTCTTGAAAACATGAGATTGAAACATATAATATACACTTAGATCTATTTGATAACACAAATTCCTCATGTCCTATTAATTACCTTTCAATGCAAAAGGACATTATTGTATTTCTCTTCATCAAAACAAGGTTCTGTGATTTTTGCAAACCCATGATACAAAAGATGAGTGAGTTTAGAATTCCATACTCTATTAAAATTATTTCACTTCTATACAACTTAAAACTCAATCTTTCTTCTAAGTACCAGACCTTCTAGAGTACAATTTATTGTATCTTTCTACACAATGATGTTCTAAGGAATTCCATGCACAGGTTAAGCTCATACTAACTGTTGGGTGAATATTTTGTCGTCAACTAATTGATGACAAAATAGAGATATCAGCCACAGCATAAGGAGATTTACACCACGAGGAGTGTGGCTTTACGAGAACTAGACGAGGTAAATCTCTCCTCTCATCAAGGGGAGGTTCCCTATTAATACTTGCATGCCGGATATATATAATTAAGCAAAAAATAACACATGGGGATGGTATAACAACATCTACCTCTCTTTTTTCAGAGGTAATGTATAAGGAACAAAAGAGAGAAAATCTTGGTCTATTGTTAACAACAGTCCTCTTCTTTCAGGAATGATATTAAACAGAAAACAAGAAATCACCTGTAGTAACAAAGTTCACGAGAACGCTCACGCAAGCACAAAGTCTTCCGTAGCTTCTTCACCGATCCGAAACAAGTACAACCGTAGAATAAAGTGAAGCACAAAGTCTTCACATGAAACTACAAAAGATAACTGAATCTCAAAGATAAAAGCAGCATAAAGTATATCTTCTACCTTCCAGAAATGCCCTTGGATAATATAAACACACCCACTTGCTTATTAAATCAGATAAACAAAATATTACCAGAAAAAAGATATAAGAACTATTTCCTAAATAACACAGATAATTTCAACACAAAGTCTGAAATAAACCTGCTTCTCATTCATTCAATCAAAATATGATTTAAAAGTTTGAACACAAAGTCTCAAAAGTTGCTTTAATTTCAGCAGTGTTTGCTATTAATTTTTCCAAGATCCTTTACAAATGAGGTCTCCACTATATATAGGGAGAAAATCTTTAAAAATAGAAAATAATAAAATATATAAAATATCTTGGTCAAAGATGACTCATCTTTGACTTTTAGATATTTTTCTAAAATATTTACATGTAATTACATATTGCAAAATTGCATGCATTCTGCACAAAACAGAAGTGCATAAGGATAGAAGAAGAAAGAAGAGAATCAATTCTTGTTGCCGGACTTCTTTAGATGAGCATCGTATATGGCGATCGATACCTGAATTTTTATGCTGTCTGGCGCAACTGTGTTCTTGAAGACGACTCTTGCTCTGATCAGCGCATCTTTCAATGCTGTGATGGCTTTAGAGTGGCCAGTTAACCTGAATTTCAAATTCTCTAAAGTTAACTGAGGATCCAGAATGCTGTCCACCGAAGTCATTGAAAAAGATGCTTCTTCAAAATCTTTCAGGATCATCTCTTTGAAATTCTGAATCATTTCCTCTGCCGAAAGGAACTGATGATCTTTGGAGGTCAAGTTGCATGGCAGCTCTTCTAACTTGTTCAGCAGGCTTAGGTCACTCTTTTCACTAGCTTCTTTGAAAGCTTTGAGATCATCAATTAAGTCTTTGAGTACCTGGATTCTGAAGACCATTGACTCCTTGATTTCAACGTAGGAGTCTTTGTTAGGAATGACGCCGATAGATATCAGGGTACTCTTCTTAAGATCCTTCATTTCTTTTCATCTGTCGAGATCCTTCTCTAAGCTGTCAATTTCTTGAGAAATAAGGGAGACAAAATCGTCTACCTGAGCTTTCAACTTCTTCATTTTACCTATTTTTTTTGCAACTTCTGACAGCAAAGAGAGACCCTGATTGCGCATTCTTTCAACATAGTCCTCCATGACTTTTCCCTTTAAATAGGTCTTCTCAGCTTTTTGAATGACTGGATCATCCACAGAAAAGGCCTCTGGAGTCGTTGATTCAGGCAGAATAGTGAACCTTCTGATCACTGCTGTTAATTGTTCTGCATTAGCTTTATAATAGTCTTTCATCTCCTTTTCTCTGTCAAATTTTTGGACCATAATGTCTATTGCTGACTGAATATCACTCTTCGCACCTTCGTGAGTAACTTTGCCAAGTTCAACACGAGAGATAGAATAGCTGCTCATTTCAAAACCCTCAAGGGTTGCATCCTGAGGAGGTTTGACAATTTCTAGAAATTTTTGCCCCTATTTTTCGACCAGCTTGGAGAGGATTTTTGGCCTCTTAGGAGCCTTTGCTTTTGCCGGCACTATCTTGCCAAAATTGAATTCATCCGGGGAGATGGCCATTTTCTTCCTCTTCGGCGTGAAAGCAAACATCCAAGGCGAGAGAGAAGTACCTGTTGTAACAATAGTTGCCTCTGCCGGTGTCACTGTAGTAGCTTCGACACTACTCGGGGTGACAGTAGTTGTAGTCAGAGTAACTAGCAAAACTGTATCAACTACTGATTTTGGCTCAGGTGCAGGGCTCGATGGCAGGTTGAAAGACGGAGATGATAGACTCGGAATGGACCCAAAAGAGTGAGGGGAACCTCCAGAAGGACCCTGAGGATCACCAAATACAACCCTGGAAGGAGAAGCGGCTCTAAAAGAGGGAACACTAATTAGGGAGATAGGAGAAACGGACACCATAGGAGATTGAGGGGGAGAAGGAGAGGCGCTCTAAATCGGCTGTGCTTGTCCCGGTGAGAGTGGAGACCCAACCCCTGGTTGTTCTGAAAGTTGATCCCCTGTCTCGATGGGCTGAGCTGCCTGTGCCTCGAGACTTTGATCATTGGTTCCTTCAGCTGTCGTTTCAGGCTCTTGTGCAGGTTTAGGCTTTTTGGACACAAAAATGATCCTAGACTTGTGAGGCATAGAAGGAGAAGGAACGTCACCTTTGTTTTTTGTTCGGTTCTCTACCTTCCTCTTCAATTATGCTTGGTATTTAGCCTCTGACCTTGTAATGAATTCTTTCAGGGTGATCCCTTTGACTGCTAACCAATCATTGGTGTTAGCCAATATTGGTTCAAATCTTTTTCTTAGAGAAGTCAGTTCCTTCTTAGACCAGTGAATTGGAGGGAGAGGGGAACTAGCGACCTTTTCTGCCAGATACCTGTTGTTTATGATATTCCCATCGTCGATTAAACTCAAAGGGATCTCCGCAAGCTCAAGGTATTCTATCTGCTCCAGTGTTAGACGGCAATAGTCCATCTTTCTTATCTCGTCGGCCATCCTCAGGTCCACCCAGATATCCTCAATCATGGACTCGTGGAACTGAGTTTTCCTTCTGATCTTCTCTTTGACTCCCCTGTAGTCAAATTTCTCCCGTCTCTTGAATAGTTTGATGGTAACCATCTGCATTTTTGTTTCTATGACCCTGGCTTTGGTTGATGTAGCAACTGAAAACCTGCCAATCTGGATTAGAAATTTGAAATCGGAGCTCTTCAGTTCCATCTGTTTAGTATGCACGACAACTAATTGTCGACACAATTCCATTAAAACTAATCTGTCTGAAGGGAACTTGGGGAGCATATAAGGGTAGCCTTGGTAAAAACCAACTCGAAGATAACAAAAAGTAGGGAACTGGAAGAACATACAGTGATAATTGTTTACTACCGCCCAGGCCTCGTCTGATATTCTCTTTTGCTCCAGCTGAGGATCGAAGAGACACAAAAATACGATGAAGAATGCGTCATTTACTCGTTTGAAATGACGTGTTGACCCCTGAAGCGTCAGCTGTGGATAATATGAGTAGACCGGAGTGGTCTTTCTATCTCCCTCTGTTGTCAAACCTGGGAAAGATCGGATTGCAGCAGCTATGTAGACCAGGTACGAAGTCATGTAGAATTTGAAAGAGGTTTGTACCCTGGTCAGTTGTTCATGGATGGCATTGCTGATCTGTTCCCCCCAAAAGATAGTTTGCTTACCCTGGAGGATGATCTTAATGAATGGATACATCCATTCATGGAATTGTGAAGAAGACGGGAGGCCCCGTACTCTATTGAGAAGGGTGATCAGGTCACCAACTTCTTCGATGAAATCACTTCTTGGAAAGCTCTTCAGCCATTTGGAGAGGCCGGTCCTTCAGGTCTTTAGCCACTTGTAATTAATTACTTCCTTTGCTCTTTCAAGGTCTGTCATATTCTTTTTGTGCGTCCACGAAGTCGATCTGGGTTACTTCGGTGGATGGAAGGCACAAGAAAACTTTGTCGATAAAATCGGGATTCAACCGAATTATCATACTGCCACTGGCGTCTGAAATCGATCTGGTCTCCTTATTGTAAAAAGGAGCGCACTAGAGGACAAACTCGGCATGATGCGCCGCTACCGAGAAGGCGGCTACCAGGTAGATGTTGCTCTCAATAATTCTTTTTATCTCAGTACTGAGATTTGTTGCCTTGGTTCACACCAGGAATTCGGCCATGTCCACGTGGCCGATCTTGGTGTCTCGAATGTCATCGACATTCGAGGAGACTGATGTGGGTGAGAAAACGCCTTGGTACTTGTATTTCATGCTTTTCGCCTTTGAGGGAGACGCTTCCGTCATAGAGAACAATCTTGACTGAATGATAACAGACGTGCAGGAGTTTTCTAAAGGTACTGCAGCCATGATCATAGATGAGAGAAAAGTGAGCGAGAGAAGGAAAGCACAATTTAAGTGACATGGGTTACTCGAGGTCACTTAAATAAGCCAGGGCTAACAAAGGAACGAAAAATGAGAAAGAAAAAGCATGAAAGGGACAACTCGAAAAAAAATTTGAGAGTTAACCGAAAATGAAGAAAAAATGTAGAGGCGACGAAAATCGCCGCCCTTGCATAAAATTGGAAGAAAAGCAAGGGCGGTGATTTTTGTCGCCCTTGCAACAAGGATGCAGGGGTGGCGATTTTCGCCGCCCTCGCAGGTAAGGAAATGAAAAGCAGGGGAGGCAAAAATCACCGCCCTTGTACCACAGATGCAGGGGCGGCAATTTTCGCCGCCCTCGCAGGTAAAACGTGCAGGGACGGCGATTTTCACTGCCCTTGCTTGGCAGTAGGAAAACGTGGAAGGGCAGAAATTTTTGCCGCCCTCGTAGGAGAGAACCACGGGTAGGGGAAAAAAGAAGAGCCCGCGATGAAGGAGGAGGGACGGGTGGAAGAAAAAGGTTAAGGACACAGGGTGGCAAAATTTGCCGCCCGGGTGAGGTCTTGGCGGAAAGCCGCAGGTAGGAGGGGGAAGAAAGAAAAATAAAACAAAAAACAAAACAACTAAAAGAACTAAAAGAACTAAGCTAAAATAGAATAAAACAGAAAATAAACTTAAAAATGAACCCTACCTGAGAAACTGTGAGCGCCATGGGGTTGAATCCGTGAATTTGTGCTTCAAAACGTCGCTTGAGGCGCTTAGGTGCAAGAGGTAAGAGGAGAGAAGGAAGCAATGAGAAGAATGAGGCTTAAATCGGATTTTATGGGGTGAAAAACTCACCCCAACAACCCGCCGCGCACAGCCATAAATGCCTGCATGAAAACTAAGACGTGCAAGGGCAGCATTTTTCGTTGCCCTTGCATGTAGTCGGTCTATTTAGCAGAGGCGCCAAAAATTGCCACCCTTGCAGGCTGAAGTGCAGGGGCGGCGAAAATCGCCGCCCTTGCAGGAAACGTGCAGGGGTGGCAAAATTTGCCGCCCTTACACAAAAACAAAGAAAATGCAGAGGCAGTGAAAAATACCGCCCTTGCACTGAAAACGAAAAGAGACCAACTCTGGAAGGAGAGTCTGGGGAAGGAAAAACTTGGCTTGGACGAGATGGTAACCACTTCTAGTTCTGAGGCCAGGATGAAAAATGAATTTAAAAATTTGTCTCAAAAAATGAACTTAGAGGGACAAAAAATGAAACGGATAGGTTTCGTAGGGGGTTGTTTTCAAAAATGAGCTAAGTTAATTTTGAAAACAACAGCTGGCTCCTGTTGGGGAACTTCTGCTTATCGAATTGATTAGCGGGAGTAGAACCCAGTCTCCAAGTGCCTTCATCCAAGCCATTGGGCTACGGAGTCAAGCGAAAAATAGAAGAAAAGCAAACAACATAAAACTGTACATATTTACAAACGGACTCATCTGAGCTTCAAGGATTGAAAAGCTTGAGATGCTGTCCACTGTGAGGTAGTGTAAATGGTGTTCCATCTTTGTACTCCAGCAAGAAGCTGGCCTCACCACATAGTTGTCGAATGGTGAACGGGCCCCTCCATAAGGAGTCAAATTTGTCGTGCATCCCTTTCGGTTCTCATCTTTTATCCCATAGCAAGACCTGATTTTCGACTTGGAATTCACGCACTCTAGCCCTCTTATCAAAAAGTGTTTTCACTCGGTCCTGATGTTCCTTGATCCAATCCACCGCCATAACTCGTTGTTCATTTAGCTCAGTCAGACACATGATCCGTTTGTCAACTGAGCTTTCAAAAGTTGAGTCTTCGATTGCTTTGGTTAATCTGAGTGCCGAGAGTTCAAAGGTGATGGAAATTTTTGCATTCAATCCATATAGAAGTTGGAAGGGCGACATACCTATAGCCCTTTTGGATGTTATCATGTCGGCCCATAAAGCATCATACAAAGCTTTGTGCCATATTCTCTGATTGTCGTCCACCAACTTCTTGATAATGGTAACTAGATTCTTGTTACTCGATTCTGCTTGTCCATTTCCTTGAAGGAAATAATTTGAAGTGTGAGATAAGGTAATCCCATAACCAAAGCAAAATTGAGTAATTTCATGCGAAAAAATAGGCCGTATTATCTGTCACAATCTTTAGTGGAACCCCAAATCGGGAGATGATATTTTCTTTGAGAAAGCTGCATACCACTTCAGACGTAGCGTGCTTGGTTGGAATGGCCTCCACCCACTTGGTAAAGTAATCTGTTGCAGTGATGACATAATCATGTCCTGCACTGGAAGATGGGTTGACTACTCCGATGAAGTCAATACCCCACTGCTGAAAAATTTCCTCGATCACAACCGGCTTGAAGGGCAAAGCGGGCAGCTTAGAATTTCCAACAAATTGCTGACACAGCTCACACCTACGCACCCATTTGTAGGCATCTTGAAAAAGCGTGGGCCAGTAGTACCTTGCTCGTAGAATTTTGTGTGATGTCACCGATGCAGAGAAATATCTTTCACAGGCCAAATTGTGGAAAGATCTTAAGAGTCTTTCTTGTTGAGCTTTGTCAACACAAAGAAGAAATGCCCCATCCAGATTTCTCTTGTAAAGACCATTGTCCCATAGAACATAACCAATTGCTTTCAATTTAACATTTCATTTCTCTTTAGAAGAAAGATGAGCAGGACACTCGCCATATGTCAGGAAATGAGCAATGTTAGAATACCACTCATCAGTAGTGGCGACAAAGAGAACTGTGGGCACGCTTTTAATTTTTTCTTCTCCACTTTCTACTTCGTCTGGAATGTTGTTGGCGATCAATTGGCAGAGACCCCTTCCTCGTACAAGCTTGGTTGGTTTGATGTTCAGATCAAATTCCTGAGTTTTGGCAATCCAGTTACCTCTCTTTGTACCAAACTCTTGCTGAGTCAAAATAGATTTTACTGTTGTATTTGGTACGAAAACTTCAGTGTGAAAATTCAGGATATAAAACCTAAAATGCTTTACCGCTTTGACCACGGTGTATGCATGTTTCTCCATAAGGGAATATTTTAACTCGTGATTTTTGAGTGGGCAACTCATGAATGAGATAGGAAATTCTGCACCTTCTAAATTTTGTTGAACCAGGATAGCTGATAGTGTATGCTCGGAGGCATAACTATATATCTTGAAACCTTTAGTATAGTCCGGACAGACTAGGACCGGTGCCTGAGCAATTGCTTTCTTAATTTCTTTGAATGCTGATTTGCCCTCTGTTGTCCACCTAAATGTGGCATTGCTCTTCATCATGTTGACAATATGACGGGTTTTCTCAGCAAAATCATGAACAAACCAACTAAGAAAATTCACCTTTCCAAAGAAAGAGTGAACTGCGGCCTTGCTAGTCGGCACAGTAAGTTCCTGGATGGACCTAACTCTTTCTGAATCAATTCTGATGCCTTCTCAGGACACAATGTGTTCGAGAAGTTTCCCTTCAGTTACTCTGAAGACGAATTTCTTTGGGTTTAACGAGATGTCGTTTTGACGGCAGCGCTCCAGTACCTTCCACAAATGGTGAACATGCTCAGAACAATGTTTTAAAAATACCGTCAGAATGAAATTTTCCATCTCATCTTTGAAAGCGAGATCCATTGCCCTTTGAAAACTGGCGCCCGCGTTTATCAGACCAAAAGGCATCCTCCGATAAGCGAATGTGCGCCAAGGTGTGGTGAACGTTGTCTTATGCTGATCTGTCTTTCCGACTTCAACCTGATTGTACTCTGAAAAACCATCTAGCATTGATAATATTTCTAAACCTGTTACCATCTGTAGAACTTGATCCATAATAGGAAGGGGTAGTTATCTTTTAAGGACAACTGATTCAAGTTCTTAAAATCCACACAGATTCGAATCTCACCATTTTTTTTTCTGACGGGTACTATGTTAGCAATCCATGTTGAGTGATGGATTGGAAAAATTATCTGGGCATCTAGCATTTTTTGTATCTCAGCTAAAATAGTACCTGAGATTTTTGGATTATATTGCTTAGATTTCTGCTTGTAGGGTGCAGAGTTGGCTTTCAGGGGAATGTCGTGACGAATGTCATTTGGCTTGAGAGATTTCAAGTCATCGTAGGAATAGGCCAACACATCCATATACTGGCGAAGTAGACTAGCAAGCTCAAACATTTCTTTAAAAGTGCAACATTTTCCAATATTTACCATTTTAGGATCGAGCTTAGTTCCCAAGATGACTTGATCAAAATCTTGGGAAGAATTTGACTCTGCTCGTTGTTGTTTGACAGCTCTGTCATGGTTATCAAACAACTTTTCTAGGAAAACCAAACCTTTGAGAATTTTATTTCCCTTGAGCTATAGGAAATCTTCACCTGTATTGACCTGGGTTTCAAGGGCTAACCCACACTCTCGGGGCTCACTACCTTCAAAATGCAGTTGTTCGAAACTGTCTTTTTGTTCCAAGAAGGCGATGATTTGATCATTGTTGTTAAATATTTGCTAGTGGTCGGCATTGTCTGGTACACTTGGTCAAAAAACTAGCTCAATAGTATATTTATCTCCCTTAAAATCAGGGTGAGGAACTAGGAGGGTGGCAGAGACAGCCAAGGCATCTGCTCAGTCATTGAATTCCCTCGGAACAGCAGAGATGTTGAAGGCGTCAAAATTTTCAATCTAATCCCATACTAGATTGCGATAATGGCGCAACCTCTCATTCTTGGTCTGATAGAGGTTCTTCACCTGACAGACTATTAACTCAGCGTCTCCTTTAGCATAGATTTTCCTAATGCCCTTTTCTTTGGCAGCCTGTAGTCCAAGCAACAGGGATTCGTATTCGGTCGTGTTGTTAGTATTGTTGAATTGCAATTTGTAGGAAAAAGGGGTAATCTCTCCCTGAGGGGATACCAACACAACTCCGGCTCCTGACCCAGTAGAAGAGCAGTTGTCGTCAAACTCTAAGGTCCATATTTCACTAGATATTGTTTTTTCACAAAAGCTTTTTCGTTTTGAGGAAAGGGTTGTTCCATGTGTTCATTTTGCTTGGGCACTCCACCCTTCGCGTCAGCTGAAACCAAATCTAAGTCACCACCCATAGGAGTTTCATCCAGTGCACCGTGAATCTCGTCCGTGGACAAGAAATAAGTGCCCATACTTGAAGACTCAAATAAAATTTGAGCTTCAAGTGCTGTAGAACGAGTAACTACATACCTAGCTTCTTTTTCAGGAAGCAATTTCTTCATGACGCCTTGAACCGAAATCTTTGTTTTTGATAGGTCCATGCTTAACTCGCCTCCAACATCTTTACAAAAATTTTGCCCAAGCAGGATGCCGTAAGATGCTGGAACATCAGCTACTAGAACCGTCATTTTTATCCCTTTTTTCAAAAAAGCCGCAAAAGCATATTGGGCATCTTTTATTTGACCAAGGAGGGGAACCTGTTTGTTTTTCATGGAAAAACACCTCCCAAAAGTTTTGGTCAAAGTTACGCTGAGAGAATCCGCCACTTTTGCAGGCATGACATTATCTGAAGCTCCAGAGTCTATAATACAATTACTCAATTTGTAGCCATTTATAAGCAGGGAAACATAGAAAGGTTTTATTTTTTCAGGAGCGACATGAGGAGTCACAATCAGATTGTTTTGGGCTGCTTTGTCTTTAGAGAGATCCGGAACATCTTTCAAAGAGTCCTGTCCAACAAGGACAGCTTTATTTTTCACATACTCTGCTAACCTATCAAACTGTTCCGGGTTAGCTCTTAAATATTCGACTTCTGTCATTTGAATTTTAGTCTTTCTAACATGGTTAATTATATCAAATAACTGGAAAGAACTTGCGATAGAAGAATAAAGTCCATCATCAAGAGTTTTAACGGGTATGGCACCGGTCTGAGTAGCAGAAACGGAGGATATCGGGTGATTGGGAGTACTCATTTTTTTATGGGTTACCTGATCTTTTGATTGCGGAGGCAATGGAGTCCCGCGTTTGGCAATGAAAACTGCTGGCTGGAGCTCTTCATCTACCTTTTCTTTGTCAGTTTGTGAAGCCGACTGATTTTGAGATCTGGTAAAAATAGCATAAGCTCCCTCCGAATCTTTTCCTTTACTCCCAGCTTCATCCTAGTAATTCAGAAAACCGATATTGGAGTCGCCAGCTAATTCATCTTCCTGTTCACCAAAAAAGTCAGAATTTTCTTGTTGGTCTAGCTGTGGTTGAAAAGAGTTGTCGTTCTCAACTTTTAGGTATCCGACCGCTGAATTGGTAGGCGCTGCTTCAATGGCTAACCTCCCTAGAGCAGGAGATAGGCGATTGGATTGCCCTTGGTTCTCGGTTGCATTACCCTGATATTGTTGATTCTGGAATGTTCTCCTGAGTGCATCTCGATAGGTAGGAGCAGATGTACCTTGGGCTATTTGTCTTTTCAAAGCTATCAGTTCATTCATTAATTTTCGCACCATAGGGTCTGTAGTGCCCGTGGAAGAGCTTTCAGCAGATGAAAGGAATTTATTTTTACTAGGATCTTCCTAATCTTACCTGCCAAGATAAGATCGTCTTCAATCTCGGTAGCCAAACCTTGAGCCAAGGCTAGGTCCATAGGGCCAGCTCGTCTCAACAGGAAACTTACTTCAGGAAGCTGTGAGTTGATGAAAAAGCATTTGAGATTTTTCGGCATGGGCTGAGCCATAGTCGAAATTCGGTTCCTCAACTTGTTGAATTTAGCTATGAAATCCCTCATGGGCTCCTGGGATTCTTTCTTCAATTGTGTCAGTTGTGCCAACAAAGCATGTGCATCCTCAGTGGGTTTAAATCTAGCTTCAAATTTGGACTTGAGCGTATCTCAGCTTGTTACTGATTTAGCCTGCAGGTGATAAAACCAATTCGCGACAGCTCCTTGTAAAGTTTCCACAAAAAAGTCTCACTGCTACATCTTCAAATTTGACCCCAATTACACCACATGCTATGGAGAAAGCGGTGATATGTTTGTCAGGATAAACCTTCTCATCACCAAAAAACTTAGAATTTTTTTTTCTAGAACTACGAGGTAGTTCATGCAGAGGTGGGGTCAAGTTAAGAGGGTCGAAGGAATTACCCCATGGGCCTTGAGCCATTATGATAAGAGGATTAAAAGGTGGGATAACAAACCTTGGTGGAGTGTTTATAGGTAGGCGGCGATTAACAGCAGGAAAAGAAGTTCTTCCTTGTGTTGGTGACTTGACAAGGCTAGAAGGAAAACTCTTAGACTATTGAAGAGAAGCTGATGGAGGAAACATATTAAAATTACTCTGTTGCGCCAACTCAAACACAGGGTCAACAACACCCTTAGATCTCTGACTTCTGGTGTAGCATGGAGTTGCCAGATTTTAAAATGAAAAAAGGGACTGAAACTGCTTCAAGTTGAAGCTTGAGGCTTCAAAATGCACATTCTCTCAGCGGCTCTGGTTTTGCAGACCAAATAATGTAATAGAGATGGAGGGAGGTGGTAAGGCTATAATGATAACGGGTAAGACGTGAAACGGAGTCGCCAGACTATGTAATGGATAAGGGTAGGGACTGCTTCAATCTGAAACTTGAAGTTTCAGACTGCACATTCGAGTCCCCAGCGGAGTCGCCAAAAAACTGTTGGGTGAATATTTTCTCGTCAACTAATTGATGACAAAATGGGGATATCAGCCACAACATAAGGAGATTTACACCACGAGGAGTGTGGCTTTACTAGATCTAGACGAGGTAAATCTCTCCTCTCATCAAGGGGAGGTTCCCTATTAATACTTGTGTGCCGGATATATATAATTAAGCAGAAAATAACACATGGGGATGGTATAATAGCATCTACCTCTCTTTTTTCAGAGGTAATGTATAAAGAACAAAAGAGAGAAAATCTTGGTCTATTGTTAACAACAGTGCTCTTCTTTCAAGAATGATATTAAACAGAAAACAAAAAATCACCTGTAGTAACAAAGTTCACGAAAACACTCACGCAAGTACAAAGTCTTCCGTAGCTTCTTCACCGATCCGGAACAAGTACAACCGTAGAGTAAAGTGAAGCACAAAGTCTTCACCTGAAACTACAAAAGATAACTAAATTTCAAAGATAAAAGCAGCACAAAGTCTATCTTCTACCTTCCAGAAATGCCCTTGGATAATATAAACACACCTACTTGCTTATTAAATCAGAGAAACAAGATATTATCAGGAAAAAGACATAAGAACTATTTCTTAAATAACACAGATAATTTCAACACAAAGTCTGAAATAAACCTACTTCTCATTCATTCAATCAAAATATGATTTACAAGTTTGAACACAAAGTCTCAAAAGTTGCTTCAATTTCAGCAGTGTTTGCTATTAATTTTTCCAAGATCCTTTACAAATGAGGTCTCCACTATATATAGGGAGAAAATCTTCAAAAACAAAAAATAATAAAATATATAAAATATATTGATCAAAGATGACTCATCTTTGACTTTTAGATATTTTTCTGAAATATTTATATGTAATTACATATTGCAAAATTATATGCATTCTGCACAAAATAAAAGTGCATAAGGATAGAAGAAGAAAGAAGAGAATCAATTCTTGTTGCCGGACTTCTTTAGATGAGCATCGTATATGGCGATCGATACTTGAATTTTTATGCTGTCTGGCGCAACTGTGTTCTTGAAGACGACTCTTGCTCTGATCAGCGCATCTTTCAATGCTGTGATGGCTTTAGAGTGGCCAGTTAACCTGAATTTCAAATTCTCTAAAGTTAATTGAGGATCCAGAATGCTGTCCACCGAAGTCATTGAAAAAGATGCTTCTTCAAAATCTTTCAGGATCATCTCTTTGAAATTCTGAATCATTTCCTCTGCCGAAAGGAACTGATGATCTTTGGAGGTCAAGTTGCATGGCAGCTCTTCTAACTTGTTCAGCAGGCTTAGGTCACTCTTTTCACTAGCTTCTTTGAAAGCTTTGAGATCATCAATTAAGTCTTTGAGTACCTGGATTCTGAAGACCATTGACTCCTTGATTTCAACGTAGGAGTCTTTGTTAGGAATGACGCCGATAGATATCAGGGTACTCTTCTTAAGATCCTTCATTTCTTTTCATCTGTCGAGATCCTTCTCTAAGCTGTCAATTTCTTGAGAAATAAGGGAGACAAAATCGTCTACCTGAGCTTTCAACTTCTTCATTTTACCTGTTCTTTTCGCAACTTCTGATAGCAAAGAGAGTCCCTGATTGCGCATTCTTTCAACATAGTCCTCCATGACTTTTCTCTTTAAATAGGTCTTCTCAGCTTTTTGAATGACTGGATCATCCACGGAAAAGGCCTTTGGAGTCGTTGATTCAGGCGGAATAGTGAACCTTCTGATCACTACTGTTAATTGCTCTGCCTTGGCTTTATAATAGTCTTTCATCTCCTTTTTTCTGTCAAATTTTTGGACCATAATGTCCATTGCTGACTGAAGATCGCTCTTCGCACCTTCATGAGTAACTTTGCCAAGTTCAACATGAGAGATATAATAGCTGCTCATTTCAAAACCCTCAAGGGTTGTGTCCTAAGGAGGCTTGGCAATTTCTAAAAAAATTTGCCCTTTTTCTTCGACCAGCTTGGAGAGGATTTTTGGCCTCTTAGAAGCCTTTGCTTTTGCCGGCACTATCTTGCCAAAATTGAATTCATCCGAGGAGATGGCCATTTTCTTCCTCTTCGGCGTGAAAGTAGACATCCAAGGCGAGAGAGAAGTTCCTGTTGTAACAATAGTTGCCTCTGTCGGTGTCACTGTAGCAACTTCGACACTACTCGTGGTGACAGTAGTTGCAGTCGGAGTAACTGGTGAAACTGTATCAACTACTGATTCTGGCTCAAGTGCAGGGCTCGGTGGCAAGTTGAAAGACGGAGATGATAGACTCGAAATAGACCCAGAAGAGCGAGGAGAACCTCCGAAAGGACCCAGAGGATCGCCAAATACAACCCTGGAAGGAGAAGCGGCTCCGAAAGAGGGAACACTGATTGGAGAGATAGGAGAAACGGGCACCACAGGAAATTGAGGGGGAGAAGGAGAGGCGCTCTGAATCGACTGTACTTGTCCCGGCGAGAGTGGAGACCCAACACCTAGTTGTTCTGAAGGTTGATCCCCTGTTTCCATGGGTTGAGCTCCCTGTGCCTCGGGGCTTTGATCTTTGGTTCCTTCAGCGGTCGTTTCAGGCTCTTGTGCAGGCTTAGGCTTTTTGGACACAAAAATGATCCTAGGCTTGTGAGGCATAGAAGGAAAATGAACGTCACCTTTATTTTTTGTTCGGTTCTCTACCTTCCTCTTCAATTTTGCTTGGTATTCAGCCTCTGACCTTGTAATGAATTCTTTCAGGGTGATCCCTTTGGCTGCTAACCAATCATTGGTGTTAGCCAATATTGGTTCAAATCTTTTTCTCAGAGAAGTTAGTTCCTTTTGAGACCAGTGAATTGGAGGGAGAGGAGAACTAGCGACCTTTTCTGCCAGATACCTGTTGTTTATGATATTCCCATCGTCGATTAAACCCGAAGGGATCTCCGCAAGCCCGAGGTATTCTATTTGCTCCAGTGTTAGACAGCAATAGTCCATCTTTCTTATCTCGTCCACCGTCCTCAGGTCCACCAAGATATCCTCAATCATGGGCTCATGGAACTGAGTTTTCCTTCTGATCTTCTCTTTGACTCCCTTGTAGTCAAATTTCTCCCGTCTCTTGAATGGTTTGATGGTAACCATCTGCATTTTTGTTTCTATGACCCTGGGTTTGGTTGATATAGCAAATGAAAACCTGCCAATCTGGATTGAAAATTTGAAATCGGGTCTCTTCATTTCCATCTGTTTGGTATGCACGACAACTAGTTGTCGACATAATTCCATTAAAACTAATCTGTCTAAAGGGAACTTAGGGAGCATATAACGGTAGCATTGGTAAAAACCAACCTAAAGATAACAAAAAGTAGGAAACTGGAGGAACATACAGCCATAACTGTTCACTACCGCCTAGGCCTCGTCTGATATTCTCTTCTGCTCCAGCTGAGGATCGAAGAGACACAAAAATACGATGAAAAATGCGTCATTTACTCGTCTGAAATAACGTGTTGACCCCTGAAGCGTCAGCTGTGGATAATATGAGTAGACCGGGGTGGTCTTTCTATCTCTTTCTGTTGTCAAACTTGGGAAAAATCGCATTGCAGCAGCTATGTAGACCAGGTACGAAGTCATGTAGAATTTGAAAGAGGTCTGTACTCTGGTCAGTTGTTCGTGGATGGCATTGCTGATCTGTTCCCCTCAAAAGATAGTTTGCTTACCCTGGAGGATGATCTTAATGAATGGATACATCCATTCATGGAATTGTGAAGAGGACGGGAGGCCCCGTACTCTGCTGAGAAGGGTGATCAGGGCACTAACTTCTTCGACAAAATCACTTCTTGGGAAGCTCTTCAGCCATTTGGAAAGGTCGGTCCTCGGAGTCTTTAGCCACTAGTAATTAATTACTTTCTTTGCTCTTGCAGGGTCTTTGTCATATTCTTTTTGTGCGTCCACGAAGTCGATCTGGGTTACTTCGGTGACTGGAGGGCACAAGAAAACCTTGTCGATAAAATCGGGATCCAACCGAATTATCATACTGCCACAAGCGTCTGAAATTGATCTGGTCTCCTTGTTGTAAGAACGAGCGCACTGGAGGACAAACTCGGCATGATGCGCTGCTACCGAGAAGGCAGCTACCAGGTGGATGTTGCTCTCAACAATTCTTTTTATCCCAGTACTGGAATTTGTTGCCTTGGTTCGCGCTAGGAATTCGGCCATGTCCACGTGGCCGATCTCGGTGTCTCGAATGTCGTTGACATTCGAGGAGACTGATGTGGGCGGGAAGACGCTCTTGTACTTGTATTTCATACTTTTTGCCTTTGAGGGAGACGCTTCCGTCATAGAGAACAATCTTGACTGAATAGGAGCAGACGTGCAAGAGTTCGTTGAAGGTACTGCAGCCATGATCACAGATAAGAGGAAAGTGAGTGAGAGAAGGAAAGCACAATTTAAGTGACATGGGTTACTGGAGGTCACTTAAATAGGCCAGGTCTAGCAAAAGAATGAAAAATGAGGAAGAAAAAGCGTGAAAAGGACAACTCAGAAAAAATTTTGAGAGTTAACCGAAAATGAAGAAAAAATGCAGAGGCGGCGAAAATCGCCGCCCTTGCATAAAATTGGAAGAAAAGCAAGGGCGGCGATTTTTGCCGCCCTTGCAACAAGGATGCAGGGGTGGCGATTTTCGCCGCCCTCGCAGGTAAGAAAATGAAAAGCAGGGGAGGCGAAAATCGCCGCCCTTGTACCACAGATGCTGGTGCGGCGATTTTCACTGCCCTCGCAGGTAAAACGTGCAGGGACGGCGATTTTTGCCGCCCTTGCTTGGCAGTAGGAAAACGTGGAAGGGCGGCAATTTTCACCGCCCTCACAGGAGAGAAAACCACGGGCAGGGAAAAAAATAAGAGCCCGCGATGAAGGAGGAGGGACGGGTGGAAGAAAAAGGTTAAGGACGCGGGGTGACAAAATCCGCCGCCCGCGTGAGGTCTTGGCGGAAAGCCGTGGGTAGGAGGGGGAAGAAAGAAAAATAAAACAAAAAATAAAACAACTAAAATAACTAAGCTAAAATAGAATAAAACAGGAAATAAATTTAAAAACGAACCCTACCTGAGAAACCGCGAGCGCCACGGGGTTGAATCCGTGAATTGTGCTTCGAAACGTCGCTTTAGGCGCTCAAGTGCAAGAGGTAGGAGGAGAGGAAGAAGCAATGAGAAGAATGAGGCTCAAATTGGATTTTATAGGGTGAAAAACCCACCCCAACAACCCGCTGTGCGCGGCCATAAATGCTTGCACGAAAACCGAGACGTGCAAGGGAGGCATTTTTCACTGCCCTTGCATGTAGTCGGTCTATTTTACAGAGGTGGCAAAAATCGCCGCCCTTGCAGGCCGGAGTGCAGGGGCGGCAAATTGCACAAAAACAAGGAAAATGCAGAGGCAGCGAAAAACGTCGCCCTTGCACTAAAAACGAAAAGAGACCAACTCTGGAAGGAGAGTCTGGGAAAGGGAAAATTTGGCTTGGACGAGATGGTAACCACTTCTCGTTTCGAGGCCAGGATGAAAAATGAATTTAGAAATTTGTCTCGAAAAATGAACTTAGAGCGACGAAAAAATGAAACGGACAGGTTTCATAGGGGGTTGTTCTAAAAAATGAGCTACGCTGATTTTAGAAACAACACTAACATAAAAAACACATGATTATACCTGAAAATACTACAATAATCCATTTTCCATCAAAATAAATCTTTTTATTTTATTATCAAAACCTTAAAACACTTACAAACTTGTTACGAATCCATTATTGCAAACCTTATTCTTCATACCTTACTTGCATACCTCTTTTCTTCTTTTTTGTAATAATACACTCCTAAGCCACACTATTTTTGCACATCTGGATGGATTTATTAATAATGTTATTGATAGATTTGAATCCTATATTCTTTCATTTGACCCTTAATTTTAGGTCTCTTGATAAGATAGAAGATCTAAGTCTTCTCGACAATTCCCTCCCTCAACATAAGATATGCTTAATTTGCCTTCTCCAATGTAGAATTTTATTATTCTTTTAGATAGATTTGAGGTTGAATTACATTTACATGAGGGAAAAGAACATTTACAACATAGTTATAACCTTCTAGGACCATTACAAAAGGTTCACGCCCTTTGGAACTAATCACAAGGGCTTACGAACCTTACAACACAATTTGAATATTCAACCATAGGTTTTGATAGGAAAGTGCCAGATATGAAAGTATAACTCTTTAAACATCCTTACATGACCAAAATATAACTCCATATTATTTCTAGAGACTTTTCACAACATAAAATGAAGCATAACACTATTCGTTATGACTCGACTAACTCTTTTAGACTACTATGTACAAATTTACATCTTGTTGTTGATACTCCTGCATCAAAATTCCAAGCTTAAAAAAAATTAATGGGCTCCTGCTCATGAGATTTTAAAGATGCCCTTATACTATTAAGTACTCTTTACTTATTTGTCTTCTTCGACCAGTATTTCATACATGTGGACATGCTCCTTGCTTCCACATTTGTATCTTTTCTTTATTGTCTCCATCTTTTTTGGGCTTGATCTTTGGCTCTCTCTTGATTTACTTTGTTCTCTTTTCATCTTCTATTCACTCTTCTTCTTTGTAGATTTACCCTCTAACATGAGAATATTAACTTGCACCTCTTCATTAACTATACCTGCACATACACAATCCAATGAAATATTAGATGAAAAACATTGCGACCTTTAGGTCTTTTCAACTTCATGTTGGCTAATTTTTGGCCCACATGTGAAGCTCTGGTAGGGTTTGATGAAACAATGAATCGGAGGAGGTTTAGAGAAAATCTGGGCAAGTTCTTCAAGGGGCCAACAGCAATGTTCAAAAGCAAGCCCGTAGGCCAAATGACTAAGCCTTGTGCAAAGTTATTTTATTCAACTTATTTCATTCGGCTAAGTCATTGATCATTCTTCGAGCTTTGTAGGTGCTGAGTGTGTCTTCCCTTAGGTTTTCTTTTCTTTGTTTTAACTTCATGGTTTTCCTTCGGAAAAATTGTCCACACAACTTTTCCAAAGGGATATTTCATTTTTGGCAAAGTTTTCTTCAAAAGCTAAGTGTTGGGAATTGTTCCGGACCTTTTGTCCAAAACAATTCTTCTGAAGGACACTTTCAAAAATTCCGACGGGTTGTTCAAAGCAAAGTGCCCTGACAGTTTTTCGAAGGGTACTTCTTGAGAGAAACAATCCAATTCAATATTTCCAAAGGGTACTTTCCCTCCACAAAAGTGCCGAAACAAATTTCCGAAGGGCACTTTCTTCTCAAAAGTGGATTGTTGCAAGTTTCCCAAAGGGTATCTTTCCCTTCGGAAGGGCCTTTTTCAAATGCTAAAAGGCACTTTTCTTGACAAAAATAGGGCAATTCACAAAGGAAAGGACCATTTACAAAAGCTCAAAAGGTGTCTTGCCCTTCAGGAAGGTCCTTGACAAGAAGCCCAAGGGGAAAATTTTTGAAGGAATTCCTTCGGGAAAGAGCCAAAGCAAATTTATGAAGGAATTCCTTCGAAAGAAAAGTCAAGCAGGAGCTACGGAGAAAAGGCCCGAGAAGAAGGAAGCCCGAGACCAAGTGTCCAAAGGAAATGATGGGCCGATGGACATCAAAATCACAATAAGTGACTAACTGTTAGAAGTAATCAAGTTTGAAAAGCCCGAAGACTTAAGGCTTGAAAATCTCGAAGTCTTAAGGCTTGGAAACAACAAAGAGAGAAGACTTCAAGATGGAGGATCCTGAAGTCATCAAGTGCGAAGTTGAGGAGATCAGAGAACCCGAATTACTCTTCATAGTGTAATTTGGGATTCTCTGAGTGCTTTACTTATGAGCTTTATAAGTAAAGTAGTCATGAAAGCTTGAATTCATCAAGCTGGAAGAACCCAAAGACGTTAGGCTTGGAAACGATGAATGAAAGCTGCCATATGGCGTAAGCTGAAGCAGAGATTGACTTTTCAAAGGAACATATGGAGGATGATCTTGGAGCATTTTTTACTAGCAAAGAGGATCGACAGTTCGTGTAAGTCGAAGCTCAAATAGATTTGAGTTAAATGAATTCAAGAAAACCAATGTCCTTAGATTGGTTTTCCATCTATAGGGAATATCTGGTCTGGGTTTCAAGGCAAGAGCTGGTAGGTGAAAGTAATGGCCATCGCTCCCGACAAACAACCATTTGACGTAGAAGCAACATGGTTCAACTTGAGCTTAAGAGCATGAAGATATCATCCTTTTCAGATAGGACACATGAGGGAGAAAGCTGCCATGCCGTTTTAAATTCAGGGATCGATTCAGTCACGCAAATGGAGACATCTAGCTGCCCCTGACATGGCTCTCTTAGCTCCACTAAAGGGAGACTTGAATGTAGGAATGGCTTGAAGAGATTTGGCGGTGATCTTGGATGATGCATCTCATGGTCAAAGGAGGATGACATCAGCAGTCCTAGTCATCAACTCAACGACTTCTTCCCTCTTCCCTTTTTCTCACGTAACCCTTTTTCTCTCTCTTATATTCTATATATATATCTCATGATTTGCCAATGAAATGGTTCCCAATTTTTTATAATTTTGTCATCTTGCTGGGAGATGGATGCTCATTGAGATGTTTGCAAAAAATGTGCTCCTTCAACCAGGCTAAACCTTGTCGAAATATTGTAATAACTACCTCTTGAATGTAATGAGATGATTTCTTTGCCTATTTCTTATCTTCGATTAGTGCTTTAGTATGTTTGTGCTTGGTGGAGTCATGAATGAGTGTATTCCTAGTCCATTAGCCCTTTGATTGCCTCTTTGAAGTATTTTCAAGCTTTTGCAAGCTGGATTAGTGTCCTACCTGAATCTCTTCCAGCGTGTGTTTACTGATCTTGAGATACTGCAAGCCCAAATTGTCTCATGACTGATCTAGTGTGGGTTCAAGCATATATGAGTGGTCATTTAAATTTGGTGCATTGCCTGGTTAGCCTTCTTAGGAGCTCTTTTCTCCCTTCTAACCCTTTTCCCTATGAAGCATTAGTTTAGCTTTTAGTTTAGGTGAGCATCAAAGAGGAACCAACCTACTCCGGAGGTTCAACCTCGCTACATGATACCCACAACCTGAGGTTGTTCCTACACTTGTAGTTGGAAGTGAGAGAGCCTGAAAAACTCTCCCATGAAGGGTGCAATTCCATGCTACAACACTTCCTGCATCCATACTTGTTGCTCAAGTATGCATTCTAACTTTACAACCATGATTTCTTCTCTTTCTCCATTTTTTGTCTCAAATGCTTCTTCTCCATATTATTTTTCTATCTTCTCCAAAGCTTATTCTAACGCTGATATATCATCCTCCAATTGTTATGGATTATCATACACAAACGATTTAAAAGGATTCTTCTTCTTTCCACTGTAAATTTGATGTCCCCTACAAGAGATCTCCTTCTGTCATGTTTTCAACATTTGCACAAATAACATCTTTAATTCAATTCATTTCACCTTTTAGAGTTTCTTTAAAAACCTCTTGAATACTTTCAATATTACTGATTGTAATATCACAAATGAAATGTATACCTTGTTGGTTATTATCTTTATCCTTCATAACTGATGCACTTCTGGTTTCCTCCCTTGCATCTTTCTCATCCTCAAGAATGAAGATCACTTCTTGTTCAATAAACTCCTTGGAATCCTTTAACAATTGATGTTCTTTGTCCTCTTTATCTATTAAGACTCCTTATTGAGTCTTGTCTTCATTATGTATTGAACTAAGCACTACTCCATGAAGTGTTTCATCTCCTTGGTCCATGAACCTACTCATTGGCTCAAATGTTTCACCTTCATCAACAACTTATTTATCTGCAAACAAAAAATCAAAGGCAATATTAGATGCAAAAAATTGAGGCCATAAAGCCTCTTCATTGACTTCTTCTTGTTCGTTCTCTATCTTAGATTCTCCTAGCATCTCTCTTTCTTCAAGGAAGCAAATGATGACGCCCATTTCATCTTCAAGGTGTTATTCACCTTCTTGTTGACTTTCAATTTGAAAATCTACTCTAAGCTCTTCACATTTGAGCTCATCCATCCTCTTAAGTTGATTATGCTACAACCTTACTTCTTTTTTTAAGGAAAGTTTCTTTATTTTCCTTCTTCTCTCAACTATCAACTTGATTGGCCATTTTACCTTTCTCTTTAACTCCCATCCATACCATGGGTTTTGTTGACTCTCTATCATTAGTCCTATCAATGCTATCCTTTGCTTCACTTCATTGATTTCCCTTTGGAAATTTCCTTATGGTTTTTTTCTTCTTTCTCTTAGTTGGTTCTTACCTCTGAGCAGTCCCTCTATCACTCTTTTCATTCTCTTCATTATTTTAAGCAAGTATTTTTCATCTTGCTCCCTATTTTGTCTCACCTAAGTATGTTGCACCTTGGTTTTTTGACAACTTTATCCAAGTTTTCTCACCTTGGATTTACCTTTAGAGCAATCATTGTGCTCTTACTCTTGAGCTTCACTAGCTCTTTACTATCTTTTAAGCCTCCTTTGACTTTTACCTTCTCTTAAGCATCAATGGCTTTGAATCCCTGAACCTCCTTTTTGTAAGAACCTGCAACTTGATCACTTAAATATTAGTACTTGAACAAAATTATCAATCTCTTAATATTTTATCCTAAGCTTTGATACCAATATGCAACTTACATTCACTTATTCAAGAAACACCATTAGTAACTTTACGATTTATTGACTCATTACCCACTATCACACTTTCAAATTTTTCTCAATATGATATGAGGTCTCTTATATTTTTAATCTACCTTATCAATAGCCAATTTTGATAACTAAACCATGCTTGATCTCCTATTTAAGGTCTGGTTCACCACTACTTAGTTAAAGGTTGACAACAACTCTTCTATTCTTTATCTGCCTATTATAGCTTGCCTTAATAATCTTATCCTTTTTGTAGTGGTCTTATAAGACCGATGAGATTCTACAAAGTTTCATATTTCCACTAAATTTATTCCAACCTTTCTTAGATGTTTATGATTGTTTATCTTAAATCAAGTTCACAATAACCTTCTTACCTTACTTTAAGTCCCCTTGACTTTATTGAATATTAAATCCTTGACACTTCACAATACCAAATCTTTTTTTTTATGACCTTGAATCAATTAAAGCGCATCATTCACAAAGTTTAATGAACAATAAATTGTATGAAGAATAACATAACCATCCACAAACTTTTTCCTCCTACTAACAATCTTATCGTTTCTATTCAAATCAAAATACAAGATCACTCAAATACGGTTCTTTGTTCAATTATTTTTAGTCGAACTCCATTGAGATGAATGCCACTACTCATATGGGTGAAATAAACGTTTCATGGAATTCATCAAGCCTTTCTATCTTCTACTCACATTCCAGGTTCTAACTTGGCATTATATAACTCAAGTGTCAAGTCTTGTTTATACAATGATCGATGACCTGGCAGAGTTTTTATTACAATTCTAATAACTCAAGTGTCAAGTCTTGTTTATACAATGATCGATGACCTGGCAGAGTTTTTATTACAATTATATTAATAACAAATGAATCCTTTGTTCAATTATAATGTTTCACACCATATATAGATTCTAGCAGATTTCTGAGTGCACTCATAAACAGACCCTATCGAATCTTGTTATTAGCATAAACAACTTTCAATGGATTGTGTTGTGGTCATAATCGGCTTGTGTAAGATTGTATATTATCACAAGATTTCTTTAAACACCAAATCGATTCTGAGATGAATATAAAACCAAATTGATTCTCTCAGAATTTAGTATTCCTGTATAGAAACAATCAATTTGCCAAATATTGATCATAAACCTATGTGAGCTTTTGAATGGCGACTTACTACTATGAGTTTTCACTCTCTATATATAACAGTCTCGAACGGTTTGAAAGTTCTATGACATGCACGTCTCTCATAGACTTAGGCAGTTTATGCTCTTGAAAACATAAATTTGAAACATATAATATAGACTCAGATTTATTTGATTACACAATTTCCTTACGTCTTATTAATTACCTTTCAAGGCAAAAGGATGTTATTGTATTTCTCTTCATTAAAACAAGGTTATGTGATTTCTGCAAACCCGTGATACAAAAGATGAGTGAGTTTCAAATTCCATACTCTATTAAAATTCTTTTCCTTCTATACAACTTAAAATTCAATCTTTCTCGATTACAATTTATTGTATCTTTCCTTGCAGTCATGTTCTAGGGATTTCCATGCACAGGTTAAGCTCATACAAACAAACTACATGATCATACCTGACAAGATTACAATAAGTTATTTGCCATCAAAATAAATTCTTATATTTCATTATCAAAACCTTACAACACTTACAGACCTCTTACAAATCCATTATTGCAGACCTTATTCTTCAGACCTTACTTGCAGATCTCTTTTCTTCTTTTTCATACATAATACACTCTTAAGCCAGATTTTTTTTTGCATGTATGGATGGATTTATTAATCTTGATCTTGATAGTTTTGAATCCTATATTCTTTCATTTGGCTCTTAATTTTAGTTCTCTTGATAACATAAAAGACCTAAGTCTTCTCAACACCTCCCTCAACATAGGATATACTTAATTTTCCTTCTCCAACGTAGAATTCTATTCTTATTCTAAATAGATGTGAGGTTGAATTACATTAACATGAGGGAAAAGAATAGTTAAAACATAGTTATAACCTTCTAGGACCATTACAAAAGGTTCCCTTTGGAACTAATCACAAGGGCTTACAAGCCTCACAACACAATTTGAATATTCAACCATAGATTTTGGCAAGAAAATGCCAAATATGAAAGACTAACTCTTTAAACATCTTTATATGACCAAAATAGAACTCCTTATGCTTCCTAGAGACTTTTCAAAACATAAAATGAAGCATAACATTATTCCTTATGACTCAACCAACTCTTTTAGACTACTATGTACAAATTTACATCTTGTTTCTAATGCTCCTACATCACAAAAGCTTTGTATCCATGTCCACATTTGAAACATACTCTATTGAATCATCTCCTTGTACATTTTCCATGACCACATCCATGGCCATGGAATATGTCTACCCCTAATATGTCCTTGCTCAATTTTTCTTGTGCCATCCTCTTCTTACTTTGGACCAGATTGTCCTTTTAAGCTTATTTCTTTCAATCTTCCTTTTGTTTCTCTTACTCTCTTGTTTGATTGTTGTCTTCTTGATAACTCCTCCTCCACTCTTGAGACAAGTTGATATGCATATTCAACATAATGTAACCCTAACATGCTCACGTCATCTTGAATGGAAAATTTAATCCCATTCACATATCTAACAACCTCCTCTTCACCATGCTTGCTTTGCCTTGAATGAATGGTCAAACAATAATACCTATTGGTGTACTACTTCATGCTCATCTCTCTTTGCTTCAAGTTTTGCAAACGTTTTAACAAATATATGGAGTAATCGAATGGAGTAAATTTGTCTTTCAACTTTGAAACCATTATTTTTCATGTTTTGATTATTTCTTTGTCATTACAAACTCGGTCCTCTTGTACCTCTTTCTTCGATAAGGATGCATGTCACTTCAACATGGTGATTGCAAACCTCACACTTTGAGGGTCTTCATCCTCTTAATTTGAAGTATTCTTATAAATCAATTTTCCAATCTAGCAACTCTTTTGGATTCAAGCTTCCGGAATATGTAGGCGTATCCATCATAGGCCTACCTCTAATCCTAGCAAGAGCCTTGACCGACTATTCATCCAGTCCTGGTTGTTCTTCTCCAATGAACATATTATCATCATCAATTTTTGCAACAAATCATCTTTTCCTATCTCTTTCCATGGCATTTGATCTTTCTGGCTTGATCCTCACCATCTCTACAAGGTCAACCATTTGAAGTGTGTGAACCCCTTTTCCTTCCCCTTGCTCTTTGCACCATTATGCATTGTTTTTCTCTCCTTACTATAATTTTAGATGATGTCCAATGCAACTTATTTTACAAAAATATGCACACACTCCTTTGCTGCAATTTCTGCAATTTTCTAGAGTTTTGAAATTTTCTGCAACTTGTTGGAATTTTTATATTCTGAAAATTTTATGCAATCCTCCTTTTTCCAACCTACAAAAGATCCAAAATCCTATTTTCATGCCAAAGCTAGTGCATGCACTTATAGGGGTATTGAAAATCGATTAGGCATTGTTGGGGTCAAAGTGCTCAATGATTAATGGCAGGTCCAAAATTCCAAAGAAAAAAATTGGAAAAAAACATGTGTAGTCATATAACAAGAATGGAAACACCCAGTAAAGGAGATTTTATTGAGTTCTCCAATCAATGAATACAAAAGGAAAGCATTCAGCCTCTTAGACTTCTCTCATGCTATGTCTCAGCGTTATGTTGTTGCTCTATTTTGTCTGCTACTAGGGGTCTTCCTTTCTTCCCCAACCAAGACAGAGACCAAATTGGACACTTCAAGGCTTCTTTTGAATACTCTTCAACTTTTCCATCCGAGAACCCAAGTTATAGCTTGTAATAAAATAATTACTGGCTTGTCCTATATGTAAGTAAACACATTACTACTTTTGGGGGCTTGCAAGGTTTATTATTGACCTAGGATTCTCCTACATCATCATGTCTCTATTTAAAGGAAATAGATGAGGTGGGTGGGAGAGTCACCAATCAAGTGAATTTACATGGATGGCTAATTGTGGCTATTTCCCACTTACGAATAAGTAGAAGCCACAACCCTTGATTTTGGGTCATGTGAAGACGATAACTAAAAGACAAAATGACACATGTTAAGTGTACATAACTTGGTGTTTATTATGCATCAAAAATGTAGTAGAAACTTTAGGAAAATGCTCTTTGACAAACTATACTAGAAGTAGCTTGGGCCATAAACCTAGTATGCAAAAGAAAGTGATAGGAAGTGAATTTAGTACCATAAGACAAGGGCAATGAGAAATGTGTACAAATGAGAAAGTATCTTTTGAAGTGAGACTATAATATAAAATGGGCAACCAATTCACACCCCAAAAATGTAGCAAATATAGAATCCGTGCCTCAAAGGTAGTTGGTTGACTCCACACTTGTAGTTATCAAAATTTATGCCTTAAGGTAGTTATTCAAAGAATACTTCTTGAAGGTAATGGCTATAAGTTCATAGCCCTTGGGTGATCAAGGACCATTGACAAAAGTCCACCACCCATGTATATGAGTATTTTAGGTTGTTTAAATCCCTAGTGACATATCAAATTTGGGGTCAATGGATACCAACATCCAAAGTTATTAATCCAGGTTGAACCAAATACTTGATTTTGGAGCAGTTATAAGATACAATGTAGAACATGAAGGGTAATATGTTGCAACCCTCAACATTCATCTACCCACAAATAGATCATAAGCAGTTAAAGAATCAAGCATTGGTATTGTGCAGAAGATGCCTACCAAGAAAAATAATAGCTACTAAGTGAGTACATAATTCAAAACCTCTAACACATATTGGATTTACATCACTTTCAGGTAGTGATTTCGGGGACAAAAACCTTCCCATCAAGGTATAATATGACATAGACCTAATTAACTAATGTGTCTATCAAGAATAATAGCACAAATACTACATTAGATTCAAAAGTGTTGATAGAAAAGGATGCTACAAAACGGCCGAACAATGTAGAATTGGTAGATGAATACCACACCGAAAGGGTTGCATGAATCCAACTTCCAAGATGGCACATGGATATGCAACTATATTTGAGTTCATTAAACTTGACCAATCTTTTAGGAAGGACATTGAGTTGCAACACAAAGTCTTATCATCCAATAATGGTATATCAATTTAAAGCCATAATGGTATATCAATTCAAACGTTGAAAATGATAAGCAATCAAGAGCTAGATCAATTCAAGAGCCATAATGGTATATCAATTCAAAAGGTGAAAATGATAAGCAAACACATACTCAATCCCTTCGAGATCCCTCCAAATAACTCTATCAGAATAAATGATAGAATCGATACACTAGTTTAGTTGGAAAGTGCAGGAAATATAATGTAGATGATGTGTTTTCATATGTTTTATCCCATATAAGTACTAAGTTGTTTATAAGTCAAAACACGACTTAACAAAATCATTGACTACCACTTTGGACGGGCATATAGAGATCAAGATGAACACCATACAAACTGATTTTTGCCAACCAAAAAATGACTAAGTCACAACCTCAATTGGGGTAGCGGAGTTGATAAAATTTGAGGAGCTTTGAACTTTGTTGCCCGTGAGAAGAGAAGCAAAGAAAATCATAAGTACCAAGTTTGAAGTTGGAGTAGCAGATTGGGTGGGTGTTGTCGCTTCAAGAGGATTTAGCTCAAACTTCTAACTCTTAATTATGTATAATTGTCAGATCGACAAGAGAGAACATTGTTGACATTGTGACATGTGCCATCAAATTTCAAAGTGTAAGTAGATGAGAAGGATTGCCAGTGCAAAGTAACTTTGAACTCCATTGGAAAAAAGATGTAAGGTGGGGTTGAAAAGGACTTAATTGTGTATTTTGCATCAGGGGCTAGAGTTCACCACCAATGGACACATGGCAAATGCCCAAACTCTAAACTATGCTCAAAGACGATGGAACTTAAGCACCTATACTCTCTAAAATTCTTGACTCATCAAAGATTGGTCAAGTCAATAATTATGCCATCCATCAAGAATGTCAACACACTTTTCAACTAATGTCAACAATTATTCTATCTATGCATAGCATAATATGCATCAGTGGGGGAAATAAATAATAATATTTTAAAAATTAATATGACCATGAAAGGAGGGGTGACTATTAAAAGTGATTTACCTTTTTTCATAACCATCAAATGATTTTAAGAGCTTACAAAGAAGGAAATATGAGGAATCGAAAATGCATCTCACTCTATAGATTAAAATAGACAAAATAAGGGGGGTTGACATAAAAACATTACATGTGTATATATACTCAGGGGTAAATCCATATATGACACTAGAATATTACTAGATGAAGCAATTAAGGAAAGGAGATTTGTTCATCTGCAGGATGAAACGATTGTTTCTTTCATGATGAACACAATGTTGTAAAAATAATTTCTCTAGATTTACTTTCATGGAACATTGAAGAGTACGAGTTCAGAGAGAAATTTGCATTCAAATTAGGAGTTATAAGACAATTTGTTTCCACAAAGAGATCCTTGTTGCAATGGCTATTACTTGTTATCCATTTTTTTCGCTTGGATTTATTTGTACATTTTCTAATAAGTAACTTACATATCTAGCCACAAGGTTTGGATGTCCTTGCAAACCTAATTCCTTATGATAATAGTATTTTGCTTATGTTTAACTACTTTATTTTTCATTTGGGGTGATTTCTTCTTTGAAAAAGCTATGCAATGTCATTTCCCAAGTTTTTTGACCACTAGTTGTGGAATTTTCCATGTTAAAGAGTTGTTGATATGGCTTCAATTTTGGAATTACATAGTATGCTAGAATATATAAATATCAAGATTTTTTAGGGTAATGCTACCATGTATTAAACCATAGAGATAGTTAATTTTATCTTGCTTTGCAATTTTAAACAATTGAAAGAAATTTTCCATTGGCATGATTTTTTTTTTTGGGAACATCTTAGAAAGATGTCATATTCAGGTAAGACCCAAGGATGTAGGGGTATCTATTCCACCAAAATCGTACAGGGCTTGCACTTGCCCTACCCTCTTAGGCATGTTGAAAAGCATGCCTAACCTTAAGAATATTAGCTATCGGGTCATGCATGTACCAACCAAACACCAACACAACTGAAAACTTAAGGCTCATTCAAGCACTGTGGTCAAGAGAAAAAAAACACACAACCAACTGAACTAGAGTTGGAAGTTTACGAAACGACATCATCATTCAAAAGCAGAAGCTTCTTGTATACACATAATATTTTCAACTTTTATCAAATATCAACACTTTACATCTTGTAGAAACCCGTCGAGACTCAATCTCTCTGGGTGCACGCCTTAAAAGGTGTATCAGGAAAGGGGTGGGCAGACCATTGGTGCTTCGCAAGATTGTTGTCCCTTATTTCTACATATTACCAATCCAACCAACTCCTAAAACCACTCCCTAAGCTATTACGCCTCTTTTGCACTTTTCATCCTTATTTTTCTCACTTTAAATCCCTTTTGTCAGTCAACTATACTAGGTTGACTAGGTCGACCTTGTACAGTTTTGGGTGATTTTCACTTAGGAACTAGTTTGGCTCTTGGTCGACCTAGCTAATGACCTAGTGAATAATTGTCTGAAATTGTGCTAGGTCGACTGGGTCAACCCTGTCGATCAAGATTTTTGAAATGGTTTAGGGTCAAATCCGCCTATATATACAAGATCATTTTGTCATTATTTCATATGCAATAAAGGGTTATTATTCACTTGTGCTTCTTTACAATCTGTTCTTCCACCATTACTACTTGAGGAGTCTTAGCTTAGGGTTTCTACTTAGAGAATCTAGTCTTGTGGATAAGTCTTGGATGCTTTGGCCTTTCTTAGTGATCCTTACAAACCACAACAACCTCTTGCGAAGCCCCTTTGGCCAAGGGAGAGATTGAGTCTCTAGTATTGTGGATAAGTCTTGGATGCTTTGGCCTTTCTTAGTGATCCTTACAAACCACAACCTCTTGTGAAGCCCCTTTGGCCAAGGGAGAGATTGAGTCTCGACAGATTCATCATTCAGGTAAATATTCATTAACTTTGCTCCTCTCTTTAGTAGATAAAAGTAGCATAAGTATTTGGCTTCGAATAATATTACTCTTCTTATTTCATGTATTAGGGTCTTACTCATACATAGCTTAATTGAGATTCTCCTATGCATGTTTTGATTATTTACTAACCCCTCATATTGTGCCACAAGCTTTGGTGGGTACTCGATTAAATTTACTTTACTTGTTATTAGTTTTGTGAGATATCAAAACATAGGACTCCTTTAAGGTTAGTGCATGATTGTGCTTGACTGGAGGCTTTGGAACCCTCCCTAGCAACGTGTTTTGCGATAAGAGATTCCCTAATCGAGTCTAGCAAATCCCCATATTGGTCATGTTCTCGCTTAACAAATGTGTCCCCAATTAGAAGTGTATGGTATGATCTATCTTCTCTGAATTAGGATAGATTTATAGACATGATGCATTTTTGATTACATACATTCTGGTGAACCCGATGCAAACCTAACCCTTGCAGGTTTTTGTTTCACTTATTTCATTATTTTATCATTTTTATTATCATATATTTGCGATACTAGGTCGAATGTATCGATACAGTTCTAACTTCGGTGCGCAGGTTTAACATATGGTTGCATCAATATGAATCTATTCTATCTATGCAAAGTTTTTTCCCATGTTTAGGCTACTAGGTCGACCTAGTCAACCCTTTACATTTTCAGGTTTTCAACAACAGGATTTGCAAAGTTAGGTCGACCCAATTGACACAGTTAGTAGAATTTACAAGTACAAATCAAGGTTCTCTAATAGCAAATCTCATCTTTCTTTGTATCCTCCAACCCACCACGGTTCCTTTTTATCCTTCTTTGTCATTTCTAGCATTTTTTACAGTTCTATTTTTCATAGTTTGCAATCTTTAAAATTGTCCCTGTACAGTCAACTAGGTCGACCCTTTCAATGTAGTTTTCCGTTATGTGCTCTGTTTGGAAAGCTAGGTCAACTCTATCGACGTAGTTCATTTTTCAGATCCTTGCTTCCGCAATACATAGTCAACATTGTGGACCCTAATATGTATTCTCTGCATACACTATCGACTGAATTGACACTGTATTGTATTTCGAAATTGGAATTAACCTTTATATGCTAATAATTAGCTCACTTTCATTTTTTGTTGCTTGCATGCTTAAAATAGATCACATAGTCTAATTAGGTAATTTTCAATATAAAGTTTAGTTGCACTACTTTATCTTTTATGCACACACTACCAAATCACAAAATCTTAAAAAACATTTTAACAATTATCTACCCAAGGCCAACTTACTTGGATTTCATCAAGGGGGAAGCCGACTTAGTTTTCTAGCCAAATATAAACATGTGGTTAATGTTATATTTTAACTAAGCACCCAACACCCTTATCGTTGTGGTGTGTGAAGTGAGGGGGTAGACTC
Organism: Torreya grandis; assembly: GCA_037957365.1. NCBI lineage: Eukaryota > Viridiplantae > Streptophyta > Pinopsida > Cupressales > Taxaceae > Torreya > Torreya grandis. The sequence goes on along the minus strand of JARHVA010002541.1, from coordinate 1,184,814 downwards.
CAATACCAAGCCAATACCATTGCCAATACAATTTTTTTCAATCGAAACGTTCTAAAACCATCGTTAGATTGCTTTCTAGTTCTTTGCTTACAACCAACTTTCTATCACATCTAAAATCATATTTTAATAATCTAACAACATTCAAGATGACGACTTAGTTAGCTTTTACTTTTCAAGTTGATTTCTTGCTCTTTGCTCAATTGTATGTTGTATTGCAAAAACTTGCATTAGTCAACATTGGTGCAAGGTTTTGCACTGTGTGTCTCAATTGGATCAACCTCATTGATCTAATTGATTGTGTGTTTCCTTTCATTTATTGCTTTTAAAAGTACGTGCAATTTTTTTAATTTCAGTACACAATCGTACCTGTCGACACGTCTTACAGAGTGTCTATTTTCCCCCTACCTACTATACTAGGTCGACCCTGTCGACTCTATACAATTTTCAAACCCTGTCTTCTGTACTAGGTAGACCATGTCGACTCTGTACAATTTTTAAGAACCTGTTTTCTATACTAGGTTGACCTTGTCGACTCTGTACAGTTTCCAAATCCTATTTCCTGTATTAGGTCGACCCAGTCAACTCTGTATTTTTCCTACTATCCTATATGTTCGACTTAATTCTTTGTTTTTGTCTCTTATTCTTTTTGTTTAGCATCTTCTTTCTTTCATCAAGCATCATGTCCCCTATCAAGATCTTTTTGAACAATCTAGATAAATTTAGACACTATATGGGGTTCCCTTTGCTTCTTATATTTTCTTATTATTGTTATTGTATGCCTTTTCACCCTTTTGTCACATTTTTTGTGTTTTGAAGTAATTCAATTATTCCATGTGTCATTCCTCTTGATTTCCTTTCCTTTCACTCCACATTGGATAAACAAGGTTTAAATCAAGATAGTACTTTTATTTTACTTAGATTTACGAGACTCTTAGACCCCATGCTCTTTGAAGTTCTCTCTCTTAGCAACCAAATCTCAAGTATTCAAATGAAAGTCATCTTTAGCACCCATGTTTGGTTTTCCAAATCCGTATGGAGGAATAGAAAAATCTATCAATGAAGTTAAAAGCCAACTCATTTGAAACAAAAGGCAATGATATACAAAATGCAACATACAAATCTCAAAATTCAAAATCACACCAAAAGACGTGATTACAAGCACATCTCATATCTTCAATCAAAGTTCAAACTCTATTGTTGGCCTCACATAAAGTTGAAGTATATTGGGTTGCGGTAGGCCAGTAGATTGGAATAGAAGAATTCAACAAACTCTATGGTGCTACCTACTTTCTCATGCAGGTATCCAACCTTTGCAATATACCGACGACTTTGTAAGGGGCTCTGAAAAACATGGAACATGTTGTGGGAAGGAGGGTCTATTTTACTTTTCATGCATATAGCTTTGATGGGAATTTGTTGATCTAAGACTTGTGTAGTTAAGAGAAGTTCTTTAGAGTCTTTAAGGTCAACAGTTATCTTGTTTTGACAAACCTAATTTGAGTGTCTTGACTTCGATAAAGAGTTCCTCTACCTTGATTTTTCCTTTACTCTTCCCTTCACTCATTTCATTTACCCTCTTGATAGACAAATTGTGATTCTAAATATGTTTTCCCTTCGTCTATATTCCCTTCTTCACCTCTTAAAAATATGCTAGCACTACTTTGTTTTAGTTTTGTCTCCTTAAAGCAAAACAACATGTTTGAGTAACTCTGGATTACTTTTTTTATACCATAAAATTACATTCCTTATTTTGCTTCTTTTTACCATTTGTCATTATTGTACTACCCTTCTGTTATAGGCACTTGAGTCCGTGCCTTTTTTTTATTGTTGAGTGAGATAAATATTGTTACTTCTCACTCATCAATGTTGTCTTACCATTTTATTTTTCGTTTGTCCATCTTTGTTTAAGTAATGATTGTTACTACTATTACATTTGAGGTTTGATTACCATCATTTTTGACACGTATCCTTGTTTTGACTAGATAAATTTGTCTTTCTTACTTAAGGTTTACTTGTTTGATTTTTTCGGTTTTTAGTAGCCTTGGCTTTTCAGTTACTCGATTTACTCTTGTTTTTGACTTAGTCATTTGGTCTAGCATAGCACTTGTCACCCCACCTTGCCAAATTCCCAAGTACGTCTCATCCACATAGCACCAATTATCTTGACTTTCTTGCGTTTGTTTTTGCTATTTAGTTTCGTATTCTTGGGTTTGTCCAAAGCAATCTATGTGCCTTACACAATCAAAACTAACAACACAACAAACAACCATCCAACGATAAAGGTAAGTCAAAGTACGCATTACATTTACTTTTTAGTTATTTCCTTTTTAGTCATTTACATTCAGTGATTTTATGCTTTAAAATACTATAATTTTTTTTAGCATCAACATTGTGTTCTTATGTTCTTTCTCGAAGCACCATCCTTTGTTGCACCTTAGTGACACATGATGAGCTTCGAGTGGGGGGCATATGCACACATAATATTTTCAACTTTTATCAAATAATGACGTTTTATATCTTTCAAGGACCCATCAAAACTCAATCTCTCTAAATGCACGCCTTAAAGCATGCATCGAGAAAAGGGTGGACAGACTATTGATGCTTCGTAGAAATGTCTCTTATTGCTACATTATTACCAATCCAACCCACTCCTAAAACCATTCTCTAAGCTATTACTCCTTTGCACTTTCCATCATTTTTTTTCATCACCTTAATCCCTTTTTGTTAGTCTACTGTACTAGGTCAATCCTATACAGTTTTGGGTGATTTTCACTTAGGAACTAACTTGGCTCTTGGCCGACCTAGCTCATGACAATGAATAATTCTCTGAAATTGTGCTAAGTCGATTGGGTTGACTCTGTTGACCAAGATTTTTAGAAGGATTTAAGGTCAAACCTGCCTATATATACAAGATCATTTCGTCATTATTTCATATGAAATCAAGAGTTATTATTTGCTTGCGCTTCTTTACAATTTGCTCTTCCACCATTCTACTTGAGGAGTCTTAGCTTAGAGTTTTTACTCGGAGAATCTAGTATTGTGAATAAGTCTTGGATGCTTTGGCCTTTCTTAGTGATCCTTACAAACCACAACAACCTCTTGTGAAACCCCTTTGACCAAAGGAAAGATTGAATTTCGACGAGTTCATCATTCAGGTAAGTATTCTCTAACTTTGCTCTTCTCTTTAGTAGATAGAAGTAGCATAAGTATTGGCTTCGAATAATATAACTCTTCTTATTTCATGTATTAGGATCTTACTCATAAATAACTTAATTGAGATTCTCCTATGCATGTTTTGATTGTTTATTAACCCCTCATATTGTGCCACAAGCTTTGGTGGGCAATAGATTATATTTACTTGTTATTAGTTTTGTGAGATATCAAAACATAGGACTCCCTTAGGGTTATTGCGTGATTGTATTTAACTGGAGGCTTTAGAACCCTCCCTAGCACCGTGTATTGCGATAAGAGATCCCCTAATCAAGTTTAGCGAATCCCCATATTGGTCATGTTCCCGCTTGACAAATGTGTGCCCAATCTGAAGTGTATGGTATGACCTATCTTCTCTGAGTTAAGATTGATTTATACACATGATGCATTTCTAATTGCATACACTTCTTGTCGCTCAAGGAAGGCCACTGAACAACCAATTCCAACAAAATAGAACGAGAGGCCAAAAAGAACCAATTAACAAGTAGTAGTAGTCCCTGTTGGCTTGTCATCCATAGCAAGCATAGTCACAATTGCTTCTCTAAGATTAGAAGGCCACCACAAGGGAGGATGACCATAGCTTTTCAAATTTGAATGATCAAGAGCCCAATTAGAGATAACATCAAGGTGTTGGGAAGTATGTATGAATAAAACTCTATCAAAATTCCGTTGAAGAAGACGGATTTTATGAAGAAGTTTGCTAATTCTCCAATCTTTAGAACCATTAAGACTTGAGTTAGATAACAATTTAATCCAAATTTTTGAATCAACCATACCTATTTCCAATCCATCTTCCATGCTTTAGAGAGACCTTCAACAATGACTTGCCCCTCGCCACTTTTATTGGTGGTAGTACCAATTGTAGCAGAAAAAAAGGCCACTAAATTACTTTGATCATGCTCATAACTGCCTATGCTTGCCCTACCCGGATTTCCCCTGGAGGCTCCAGCAATGTAGACACGATTGAAACCATGAACAAGGCTAACAACAACGCTACTGGCACATGAAGCAGGTTTATGGCAAATCTGAAATGAAGCAGAGAAAAGCTTTTGCCAAAGCATAGTGCCCTTCTAAGGCAGATCACTAGGACGCTTCAACAATGTGCCATTAATTCCTTAATGTTGTGGACCATACAAAACCAAACCCAGGCAAAATCAATATAAATTTGCTTAAATATTCTGGGATTACGCTCCTTCCATGTGTTCCACAGAAGGAAAGACATTGTATAGGTTGCTAAAGACTTTATATTGTTTTCCAATTCTTGTGTAGATTTGTTTTTGCCTTGTAAACAATTACATCATTTGTGCAGCAATGTCTTTCCAAATCAGTGTATTGTAATGGTTTGTCATAAGCATGAATCGGTGGAAAGACTTAACTTGCTATGATGTGGTTGTTCCAAACTATATCAGTACAATACCTGTACATAAAATACAAGATAACAATGACAACCACACAACTTACATAAACACTAAATTAAACCCGATAGGTCTAGAATAAACTTACTATTATGTGGTTGTCACCTGTACATAAAATACAAGATAACAATGACTACACTCAAACAATACACCAAATTAAATAAAGCCCAATAAGTCTAGCCAAAAAAAAGGGGGTCTTCACTAAGCTACATCCAACTACAGGTGCTCCTTAACTTCATTTTTATGAGACGTCCTTAATTTCAGACTCCAGACTACTTGTCTCCTTTATCTATCCCAAATATATAACACTACTTATCGTATTCAACCCCTGGTGGCAATTACTTGTTTTATAGAAGATTTGGGCATCCTCCATAAAATGAACCCAATAGCAGTACATCCTATAAGAGCTTCAAAATCCATAATATGCCATCAGTTACCTCAATTGAGATATAACCAAACCGTTATTCTCACAAGCCACCCAAACTAAAGCCTAGCCAACCATGTCCCCATGAATAGTCTAGATTGGGGTCTAACTAAATCCTTCATCCCGTGAGTTACCTCAATTGAGATCTAACCAAATCATTATTCCCACAAGCTACCTCAACTCAAACCTAACAAACCACGTGCCCATGAGTTTTCTTGATTGGGATCTAACGAAATCCTTCATCCCACAAGTTATGTAACTCACACTTTGTGCCTCAAGTCCAATGTGGACTGTTTTGTAGATTGTTGAATATCAGGTACTAGGACACTAATTGTTCTCTCTCTAGTACTTATGTATATGAGGCGTCCGACTGAATCTCATGGGCTGCTCCCTAAGAACTAAATGAAATGAGCACAATGGAATTTAATATCTAGGGTGGTTGTACATTTCAGAGGTTTACGAGTCTTAGAAAATGGAAGTCGGAGTTTAAACTTTAAACTCTGACTTCCATTTTCTGATTTTTGATAACATTTCCCAGATTAATATGTAATTGTAATAATCAGAAACCCAACCATATTTTAGTCGCCTTGATCTAAATCACCGGCATTTTGTTTCTTTTGATTTAGGTTGGTTCTTTATGCACAATGGATTTCTGTCAGAATACAGCTCAAACATTATGATTCTATCAACTCCAACCTGTCATTAGTGGTTATGAATCACAAGACACAGAAGAAAAAACTCAGCGCATTATCATGAATGGCATATCCATTATATTCTTCAGAGGAAATGGCAGTTTTGAATTATTCCATTTTCTGATTTTTGAAAACAATTCCCTATTTGATATGTAATTTTAATAATCAGAAGCCGAACCATATTTTACTAGCTTTGATCTAAATTATCTCGGGTTATATTGTTTTTGTTTCTTTTGTTGGTTCTTTATGCACAACATATTTCTGTGAGAGTACTGCTCAAAGCCTGGCTCTCATTATGGTGTTACCAACTCCAAGCTAACATTAGTGGTTATGAATTATAGGGTACGGAAACAAAAACTCGGCACATAATTACAAGTGGCATATTCGTTACTTACCCATGTTTTAACTCTTAAGATTTACATAATAGTTACAGCAATAACTTGGTTTTAGGCAGATCAGAAACGTCCCCAAGATATGCACCATGTTTAAGAGTTCTCATCTAGAGATAACACAAGAATTATAGAAGAGTAACTTAACATCGGATACATCTTAGCATTGAGAAACTGGTCATATTGTGCCATGACTATTGCCCGATTTGGTAGATCATCAACCAGAAAATCATATGGAGTAACTTTGCTAGTGTCAACAAGAGGCTCCCATCTGAAACCTGGTCGTTGAGGTAAGGTGACAATTACTGGAAGATGACTGGTATTAAATGCAATATAAAGCTCTCGCTTTTTTGAATCAACCTGTTCACCATTAGAATATACCATTCAGCTTTTGAGCAAAAAATATTATAATAGAAATTCTTAACGTATCTATAGTGAAAATTAATAGGACTTCAAATTACCTATTTGGATATGATGCTGCAGTATAAATGACCAATAGAAAATGGGAAGAAAACTCTCTATAAGCATTAGAAACTTCAGTTTTACAAAGACATAGAAAGAACAGTTATTTTAACTGAAAGGGTCTCTATTGTAGGTATACCATGGTAAATGCAACAAACCGACTCGACTCAGACCAATCTGGCATCTCAGACTGGTGACCATGCCATTGCAATCGCTCTGCAGTTGGGAAGTCTTCTAACCCAAGTGATTCGCATTCACTATCAAAACAAGCACAAATAATGTGAGAAAATAATAAAAAGACGGTATCCTCATATAAAATTATTTTAATGCTAGACCATAAGATTAACTTACCTCCGAAACATTGCCATAAGACTACAGAATTTAAAAAATGCAGCCTTTGAAATGTCCTTCTTGTCCCAGCGAAAATAATTCACCTGTATCATACAAGACTATATCAACAGGAATCCATATCAAAAATTACATATCCAATTGGTTTACATTTAAAACTTCTACCATAAATATAAAACCTGCTAATTGAATGAAAAATAATTACAAGGAGAAATTAGTACAATTTCTGCCATACATTATTATCATGGCAGTAGGTGTTGTTGTTGCCTCCTTTTGTGTGCCCATATTCATCACCCATAGTTAGCATTGGTACACCCTGTTAATAAGTGCCAAAAATTAGCTGAATTTATCTTCAGATATTGAACTAATTAAGATCCACATTTACTTAAAAGGATCAAAACTTCCATTTTTTTTGTCAATTTCATTTTCGGCCCACCAAAAGCTCATAAACCTTAAGTCTTAATTCTTTTCTAGTTTCAAGTTAGTAAGACAGTTCGAACATGTCTCTTCCTTCGTCAAAAGCCCATGCCTTTTCCCTTTAGAAAGGCTCTAAAATGCAGAGGTCTGACCACCCTCAAATTTCCAGCATCATTGGATCCCACTACTTAGGAGTGTGTATCCTTTAACCTCTGAATGCATCTCAAGAGGACTTACCTAAAAAGAGTGCTTGTGGGAAAAACTGTGCAGAAATTTCTGATCAACGTTTTGGATCACCTTCTGTGATCCATAATTAAGATGAGAAGAGTAATTGTGGATTGCAGACCAGGCTCATATTAGTATTGCATGAAGACTCGTTTCCTACCAACAGAGACTCGTCTCAAAGACTTGCATTTCAGTATTTTTTTAAAACATATTTTGTACCTAGATATGATGAGATATCAAAGACAAATATCAATATATAATTACTCGTCTTTTGTTGACAAGTAATTTCTGTCTTTTGTTGACAAGTAATTTCTTTACTTTAAGAAGCTATTAATGTTTTTCTTAAACTATATTAGGCTGTATAATAATTTGTTCTCTAGATTTTATATTTAAATATATATTTTTTGTCTCTGAATACCCAACACCTATTTTTTCTGAAAAATGGCATACCTGTCCCCATCTCCCCGTACCTGTCTCTTGGTAACTTTGGTTCATATTTAAAGATGATTCAATTTAAGTTCAAAGATGCTAATGATAACAGCCCCTAGGTTTAAAATTAAATGTATCAGTCATTTATTAATAACATGCTATTAATTCATAACTGAGATACCAATTCTTCCCGATATGTAGAAGAACCCTGGCCCGGTCCATACCCAGTTCTGCTGAAAAACGGCCCGTGTTTGTCCTAGACAACCTGGGTTCTTCTGCAGAAGACACTGGGTGAACCCAGGCAGAATCTGAGGTTCACAACATCTTTCTTTTTTTTTTTTTTTTATAAATTAGACAAAAAACAATGATAAAAAATAATAAAAAACACATTGCAAACCCTAAAAGTTAAGTAAAATACAAAAACATAAAATAAAAGAACACAATTGAAAAAATCAAAACACAAAAGCAAAAGCACTTACCTCTCATTTTCTCAGTGCAGACTCATCTTCCATTGCTGGTATAAGGCTATGTTGTTTGGGTACGGGTACGGGGACGTTTCAGGTATGTGGGTAAGTCATTTTTCAAAAACCTTGATTTGGATACGTCGTGGGTATGTCTGTGTGTGTGTGTGTATATATATATATACGGGTACGGGGACGTTTCAGGTATGTGGGTACGTCATTTTTCAAAAACCTTGATTTGGATACGTCGTGGGTACGTCTGTTTGTGTGTGTGTGTGTGTGTGTGTGTGTGTGTGTGTGTGTGTATATAAACTACATAGTGTGAAAATATTTGTCTATAAATGATAAAACATTTAAAAATATATAATATTCATTCATTCATTACTTCAAAGACAAGATGTACATTCAAATCTAGAATAAATCATCTCGATTGTCCACAAAATCATGAATGCCACTCCCATTATTTTTCAACTTTATCATTTACTGACACTTTCTCTCACAAGGGCTCATCGCTGCATTGAATCTCACGAGTGCATGCCTTAAGGGGTGCACAAGGAATGGGGTGGGATCGGCTTGTGGCACTTTGCGAGAGATATTCTCATACTATTCTATCACGCATACATCCCTTCATGCAACCTTCATACCTCCTATAATGTCTCCTTGAAATCTTGAAACCCTAAAATATGGCTAAGTTTGAAACCCTGAAATCCTGGAATCTGACTAACTCTGAAATATGATAGGACCCTCCATAACCTAGAATTTGCATTATAGCTCCTAGCAGTCCAAAACCCCTCTCAAACATCCTGAAAATATATAAATAAAATATAACTTAAAGTATAAGTTTACATTTAGATATGGGCATCTAGTTTCTTAAATTTTTATTTTATTTATATACTATTGGGTTCGGACTGGATTTACATTTAGGGTTGCTTAGTTTTTAGGGTTTTTTTTTTAAGGATTTCCTGAGTTTTTTTTTTTTTTAAAAATTTCGCCATTTTTCTGCCGGAATCCCTCAGGGACGCCTAGAGACATCCTGGGTACTCTTGGAGGCGTTTGTGGCTGTGTCGGACGTTTCCGGTACGTCCACGGATGCCTCCGGGAGTACCCGGGATGTCCCCGTGCCGGAGGCATCTCCAAACAAGAGGCGCCGGGGGGGAGGGCGTACCCCTGCAATGGAGGTCTAAGGTTGACACTTCATCAAGCAACATTGTAATCAGTTTCCTATGCTGATTGAAGAGCCCATTTGTTTTTTATATGCATAATATGTGGTTCATGTCACTCATTTCCTATTTATTAGGCTAGAATTTCTATATTTTTTTATTTTTAATATTTTTTTTGGTACTACCGAACCCAAGCTATACCCAAGGCAAAAACAATCACTGTACGTCAAACCTGGTTCTTTGAACCCAAACCGGAACTGAACCCAAATCAGTAACTTTGCTTCCAATTAATGAAATCACTCGTAAAAACATAATTAAATTAACTATTTCAAAAAAAAAAAAATTGGTAAAAGTTGTCTTTAATTATTATATATCTACTGGAGTTGTGTAAGTTATTTATAAAAGATAAATAATTATAATTATTTCAACCATGATAAGTGCTGATAATCATTATCTATTAAAAATGTTAATTAAAGTTATTTAAGTTTTATTTGCCACATATATAACACCCCGGATGATGAATAAAAAATAAAACATTTGACGTAAAATATAAACTTAATTACCCTTATCTAATTCTTAAAATAGAGATTATATCTATTGGCCACACCGGAAGGGAATGGCCACCATGATGTAGTTCTGGAATGAACAGAAACAAGTCTTAACATTTCAATCAATCACTAAAAGGCTCATAACTTGCCTGAGAAACCATAAGACAAACAATGAAGTTCCGCATTTGTCTCTGTCTCAATCGTTGAACAGGAAGGCTCACAAGTTCACCTTCCTGAAGAAGAAGTCATAAGTCAGATAATATCTAAAAGTTGATTTTAGCAGTTTTACCATGAATATTTAAAAATAAAAATTACCCATCAAAATTACAGGCAAATGCCAGAAATCATGCTTTAACTGTATTAGTAAAACTAAAAACCAAACAAACAATAAAACCCAAAAGCTTCTCTAGGAGCATCCAATAAATGGTAAAATACTTTTGGAAATAGAATTTTAAAACGTAGAATGATATTATTTCTCAAGCCTACCTTAAACTCACAAACACTAAAAGTCTAAAAGTAAACTACAGAACCAGAAATGATCTCATCTTTCTCAAGAAATCGCGAGCTGTCAGAGATGAACATTACATGTCAAATCTAGGATGAAAGCAAATATAATGTAATGATTAAATTGGGCAATCATACATTGGCAGAATTCACTATTAAGTTACTAGTCTGTGATTTTAAAAAAAAATCCTAAAAGCTTTTTTCCCAAACGAGTTTTTTAAGATATGACACAGATCGATATGGGAAGTACAAATAGCGAATAAGTAGAGAAAACATACACCGATGCAAGCATATTGTAATATAAAAAACACAAGATGCTATTAGAAACACATAACCTAGGGCGAATCTATGAAACAAAAAGAGAGGAAAAAACATCAATATTTCAAGTCGATATGGAACAACCAACCTTGAAATGCTGCCAAGAAGTCGTTGACATGAAGGGATAAAATACAGTTATAGAAAAAATTACCACAAATATCACAAATGTAAAACATGCCAAACTGATGACAAAGGGGATTTTAAGTATATTTAAGGCTTGAGCATAGCTTTTGTGCACGTGTGTGTACCAAGGTCATGCAGCCTTCCATCAATAACAGGCATATGGCTGAGGCAGAGAAAGCACCAAGGAAAACAATAAATACACGAAAACTCTCTTCAAAACAAATCAACCAATGAGGATACAGATCTAACATCTTTAATAAATAACAAAAGACTCAAGATTGTTATAATCATATATAAAACTTTTGAATACAATTCTTGTTAGCTATAGACTTGATTGGGGTGGATGCTTCAGGGTATGCGCCAGGGATGATACTTATGCAGCAGTGCATACTAATAACATATCACTGAATTTCAGAAGCGGTAGTGAATAGAAAGACTTGTATGCTCTGGTTCAAGCTGTCAAGCATTGGCATCATGATCATCTTGGAAAGAAGTCTATAGTGCACACCGATCACTTGCATACATGGGATTTGTAGTTGGCAGAGGAGATCTAAAGATACATCTTGCCAAGATTCTCACAATCAAGATACCCTAGACCGACAAATTTGACAGAGGTGTGGAGTTGCATAGAAGCATCTCAGTATCTTCTTAAGTTTACTGCCAAGTTTTATAACTATGCAATGCCATTGAATTCTGTATCCAAGGGAGAACATAAGTTTCGTTGGGAGAAGCATTAGTAGATTGCTTTCCATACATTGAAGCAAAAGATTGGGCATGCCAAATCTTCAATTGTCATTTGAAATTGAGATGGATGCTTCAGGGTAGGCCACACGAGTGGTACTTATGCAGAAAGGCCTACTAATAGCATATCACTCAAAGACCTTTTCAAGAGCAGTCGCAAATTAGTCAACATATGATAAAGAGTCGTATGCTCTGGTTCAAGCTGTTAAGCATTGGCATCATAATCTTCTTGGCAAGGAACCTGTAGCACACACATACCATAATCCCCTGTAATTCTTGCAGACACAGCATAAACTACAACAAAGCCAGCATTTCCAATGGATGGCATTTTTACAAAGGTTCAATTTGGTGATCAAGTACAACAAAGGGGTGAATGATATAGTGGAAAACATGATTTCAAGCCCTCCAAAGGCTTCAATGCTTGGAGTGGTGATACAAGCGCCATTCGAGTGCAAGGAGTTGAAGGACTGGTATGCTGAAGAAGGAAAATTCCATGCTATCTACTAAAAGATGTAGCAAAGTAGACCTTTGGCATTGTGACATGCAAAGCATGATGAGTACCAGGTGGAAGAAACAATGTTGTTTAAGAAAATCTCTCCGTACTAATTGGAGAAGCAAGGGTGAAGTAGATGTATGACGCATATTCACTTAAGGTTGTAGGACACTTTGGCCTAGGCAAGATGCTTAGTCACCTGCAGTGTTATGTCTATTGGCCAAAGATGAAGTGTGATGTAGAAACGCTCATTAGAGAATAGTTTTGCAACAGGAATAAGATGACAAATAGAAAAGCACTTTGTTGTCAATGACCTACTTTTTTCTTCTTAAGTACTTTCTTTCTTCTTAATCATATGACATAATTAACCTCAATGCAGGTATCCACAATCCCTGTCTTGAACTAACATACATAATGTGGAAACATAAATAATACTCAGTTGTGGATTTCAAGCACAGCCTCATAAGTATTGCTTTCAGTTGGGGCCTCCAGATATGGAGTAGCTTTCTTTCATTGATTTATTTTTACTAGCTTACTTTCAGAAATGATTAATTAGGACAATATTTCAATGTAGTTTCATAGATTAACTATTTACATGATTTGTGCAAAACTCAAGAAAAGGCTTTTACATGGGTCCTGAAGTTTACTGCAAACATTTATGAAATTTTAAAAACTTTATAATTAGACTAGTACCCCCATGAAACAGGACAACACTTATTACTTGATGCCAAATACAAAATAAAAACAGAGAACTTTGCAACTTCCCAACAATCGTTGTGATTAAATGATAGAAAGTTCCTAAAGAATATTCAGTTTTACTAAAAGCATACAGCAGAAACGTTACCTCTCCACAGTTCCAGCTATTATTATGGTCCTCGCCATCATTGTTTTCTTCACCATTTGCCAAATTATGCTTCTGATTGTATGATACAAGATCTGCTAATGCAAATCCATCATGGGCACACACAAAGTTGACACTATGCCATGGTTTCCTTCCTCCTTCCTGAAAAATAAATGCTTTGCATAAGAAAGAGAAGCACCATGGCATAACCTCAAAACAAGGTAAATATATTAATAACATAGTTGAACAAACTTCTTGAGTTACATCTAGAATCGGAAGCAAGGGAATGAGCCTCAAGGACATAACTAAGAACACTAAATTTAGTAAATATATACATATACACACACTACAAAAAAACATGAGTGTAATCATTATAAAATATGAATACATCAAACTGGACCACTGTTAAAATAGATGAATCAATTATTTTATCATTAATAACAAAAGGAGGAAATTATTGTACATTAACAACCAGGGTCAAATAATGTGTCTCAATCCTTAACCTCTGCATGATCCAATGATGCTTGGACCTCACCAATGCCACTATAACCATAGCTATCATTGACCTCATGTCTTAAAAATATTACAATGGTACCCTTAAAAAACCCATAGGCATATCTGCACCCTCATCTTTGTTGATTTGTATTGCACCCTCCATGTCAGCATCCTATAACTTTGGCTTCCTCATTTGGTTTCTTGAAGGGTTGAAGAGAGTTCTGAGGAGTAATCAGGTTTATCAGAAGCTAATACGCCTAAAAATATATTTAGAAAGCTAACTTTTCCTTCACAAAATATGGCATAGCTTCCCCTACTAGCTAGGGGATAGGAGATAAGATGGATGTCCTATAATGCGTCCTGTGCAAGGGGAGAGCTCATGGACATTGCACCTTGTCCCCTCTTCCCTTAGTAAACAAAGAAAACATTTCCACCGCCACAGATCATGTGTCCCAGTGGAACATGGTAAATCTTTCCCCTACTCTCTATCACACAGAGATGAACACAAAAAAGTATGATGCATGCACAAAAACATTGACTAGAAGCTACTGTTGCAAATGAGCCTATAAAATCTGAAATAGGGTTATACTTGATAGCTTGTCAGTACACTTGTTGGTGAACTTAGAACCAAAATAATAATGTAAATCTTTGGAATGATTGGATTCAATTTAGGACAATTATTCGATAGTGACTCTCATATTAAGAAAATGAGGCCAAAGAGAACGGATCAAGATTCCCTGTTATTTGTCCATCTTTGGAAAGAGAGTATAGATACATGATTTAGAAACCTCCATGCAACTGTTAAAGACTGACTTCCACTGAAGCAAACAAACAAAAGACATTGTAGGATTAGCATAGGTGCACAACTGTTTGCTGCACAAACAGAAGCACATTTACAAAAGTGTTCTATTGCAACCCCTATGGAGATTCTTCTCCAATTTTCAACACCACTTTCTCATAGAGCTTCTCTTATAGAAATTAGCTATAGAGTTGTAATGCATGTGACTGCACCATTCCTCATATAAAAAAAAGCATAAGACTTTCCTTTAGAGACTTGAAAGTTAAAATTCACCCAAAGGGTTCATGTACTTGAACAACTTTCTCCTTTGAATTTCCAATATCATGAAATGTCACAAAACAAAAACGATGTTCATACTTAAGAGCAATGCCACATTTTCGTTCATGATGGAAATAATCAACACATGAATTATTGTGTACTCAATGCAATTATTTTGGACCCATGCTACTCACATTGCTTACTATAAGCCCGCACAATTCACACCAAATAAATGTACAATAACAATGACACCAATGCTACTCAACTGGTTACTACGAACCATCATATCTCACAATACAAACAAACCTAATACATCATTGCCCTAGTGAATTTCTACAATGGATTTATGATAACTCAGGCATAATTGAAACCCAGCTGCATATCTATATGTAAAACCTTGGTACAAAAAGAAAGCCTTGACTAACTAAAGTAGGCCAATGTGCTAGACCCTTAACCTATGGCTTGTATTGGGATATGTGTGGCCAACCTATGGCATGCATAACACTTGACTTAATCATTTGCTAGTCTCTAGGTTGCATATGAGTAGGAGTTAGTTGGCCTATTTGGGTTCATGGATTTCTCATAGCCTAATTAGGGTATATATAGGAGGTAGTGTAAGGATATTAATCATCATATAGTCGGTATTCTAACTATTAGAGGGTGATATGGCCACAAAATTGGGTATGGCCCAAATCGACAAAAAATCGATGCACTTGCAGATTTGTTCATCAAGTGGGCAGCGTCAGACCATTCGACTACTCAACCTAGTCCAGATTGATCAGAGGAACAACATAGTCTTGTTTCAAATACAATGCCACATCAACCCATGGCTAATATTACTTCGGAGTTTTGCAACTTTCTATCAAAGGTGGGCATGCGGAAGTTTGATAGAAAGGACCCACTCACCTAGATCACCCAAATGGAGAATTGTTTTAAGCTAAACCGGATATGTGTGGGCAAAAGGTACAATGGAGTCATTATATTTGGAACCCGAGCAATTCATTTGATATCATTACTTTTGTGATCAAAAGAAAAAGATGATTCTCACTTTTGCCTGGTCGATCTTCATATAGGAACTACAAACACACTATAGTAATAGAGTGACAAAGAACTGCTTTAGCCAATTGGCCAAACAATAACAAATAGGTCCAGTTAAAAATTCTATTCAATAACTTCAAACCCTATCCTTGAGAGTGGATAAGGTTAGAGAGGAGAATATGTAATGTCCTCTTTTTCAAATTAATTAAATCGAGGAACCAAAACTTATTTTTATTTCCCATAGGCTACGGGGAAATTGATTAAGAGGATCAATCTATTAATAATTTATGAAGTTGTCCAAAAAGGTACTTTAAGTTATAACTTTGGAAAAGGACAATTAATTATTATTGAGTAGGGCCAAAAGTAAATAGTGGAGACATGGACAAAAAATAATCAATATCCATTAATTAGAAAAAGGTGATTAAAATTCTAATTACTTTAGGGTTAGGGTTGGAATGGAAAACGAATTTATAAAAGGACAAACGGGGCAATGAAGAAAGGATTATTGAAAACACTCGAACAAAACCAAACCCTTTTTCCAAAGGAAAAGCTTGCAGCTTCTGCAATTCATCAGAGGATGAAAACCATCCGATTTACAGGTACAAGGATGAAACCCTTCATAACCATTTGGTAATTCCATCTAGGGATTACAACTGTGCTACCAGTTTCAGAAAATATTAGCTTTAGCATCTCATTCTACCAAGACATCATACTTCTAGGCAGTTTGCAGTAGAAGACGAAAACCCCCAGGTTTACAATTTGCAAGTATTTTAAACAGGTTTCAGCTAATATTTTGTGAGTATTTATTATCTTGATGAAAGACATCTTGTGCCCCAGCTAATATTCTATGAGTATTTATTATCTTGGTGAAAGACATATCTTGTGCCCCAGCTAAAATTCTGTGAGATAATGAATAGATTTAGAGGGTTTTGAATTTATTTCTTATAAAGAAAATCTGATTTTTTTTAAAGGAATTTATTTCTTATTTTATCCAAAAAGGGATGTTTCAGTGGTATCAAAGTTGTGATCTTGCCAACTTGTGAATGATGAGGACAGTGCAAGAATCCATGTTAGAGATGTTGCAAACTATGCATATCAAAAGGATCTAAAGGCATGGATAGAAATAAAGAAGATGAAAAAGTCAAAATCTGATCCTAAAAAATCTACAAAGGAGCAAAAGGAATTCAGCATGCAAGTCAAATGTATAGAGATTTAATCTGAAAAGAAACCAGAGAAAGTGGTTGAAAAGAAACTAACCACATTGCAAACAAGCACAAAAGATGTAATGAGGACCCAGAAAAGGTGTGATGAATGGCTAAGACGAGCTATGAAAGCTAAGTTGATAGCCACTCAAGCAAAACAACACCTACAGAAAATTAAGGGAAAGAATTCTCCAATTGTCATGGAAGAGCATGACAAAGAAGAAAAACCAGTCACAAGAAATTGTAGAGATCAATGAAGAGCAACAGGAATTTGGAATACAAATAGAAGTTGGAATTAACCTACAAGGCAGCAATGCGGAGGAACATAAAATTGTGGAGGTGGAATTTAGCTTCACTAATAGTTATGCTACAGATTCAGGTCACACATATATGATCACAATCAGCCAATGTCATAACGCTGAAATGACATGCATAGAGGCAATTGAAGAATCAACCAAGGCTTCAAAAGCATTAACTCTTAAGGCAAACAATGATTTATATGAAGATCAAATCAGACTAGTGTAGTACAAGCGGAATGGAGAGGTCATTCTCCATGAAGAAAAGCTTCCAGGAAATCTAAAAGTTGCAAATACAGATTTGAGCACAATTGAAAAAAATTTACAGGGAATTGAAGATCAACAAGCAAAGCAACTTCAGGGGCTCACATTTGGACGAGAATCAGAAAGAATGATATGGGATCCTAGTATTTGCTGGGACGGTTCAATGATTGCTTGAGGGCAAACAATTTTGGAAAGGGCGGACTATAATGTCCCCTTTTTCAAATAAATTAAATTGAGGACCCAAAGCTTATTTTTATTCCTTGTAGGCTAAGGGAAAATTAATAAAGGGGAATAATCTATTAATAAGTTATTATGTTATCCAAAAAAGTATTTTAAGTTATAACTTTGAAAAAAGACAATTATTATTGAATAGGGCCAAAAGTAATTATTGCAGACATGGCCAAAAAGTAATTAATATTTCATTAACTGGAAAAAGATGAATACTAAATGAAAAAGTAATTCCAATTACTTTAGGGTTAGGATTGAAATGGAAAATGAATTTATAAAAGGCCAAGCGAGGCAATAAAGAAAGGATTATTAAAAACACCCGACCAAAACCAAACCCTTTTTCCAAAGGAAAAGCTTGCAACTTCTGCAATTCATAAGAGGACGAAAACTCTCTAATTTACAGGTACAAGGATGAAACCCTTCATACACATTGGTAATTCCATCCAGGGATTACAACTGTGCTACCAGTTTCAAGAAATATCAACTTTAGAGTCTCATTCTACTAGGGCATCATACTTCTAGGCTATTTGCAGTAAAGGACGAAAACCCTCAGATTTATAGTTTGCAAGTATTTGAAACAAGTTCTAGCTAATATTCTGTGAGTATCTATTATCTTGGCAAAAGACATATATCTTGTACCCTAGATGATATTTACTGAGAGTTTATTATCTTGGTGAAAGACATATTTGTTGTGCCCCAGCTAATATTCTGTGAGATTAACGAATAGGTTCAGAGGATTTTGAATTTATCTCTTCTAAGGGAAATCTGATTTCTTCTAAGGGAATTTATTTCTTATTTTATCCAAAATGGATATTTCAAAACATGAGCAACCTATTCTTTGGGGGACTGAAGGATAATAGTCAACATGAGGTATGTATTTTTAATACGTGCACTATATCTAAGCCTATTATCTTGCATGGTGTACTGTATTTAAGCCTATTATCTTGTGTGGCGTATTGTATCTAAGCCTATTATCTTGTGTGGCGTATTGTATCTAAGCCTATTATCTTGTGTGGTGTATTGTATCTAATCCTATTATCTTGGCATGCAAGATGGAGGAAATGCTAGCCAACAAAAGAAAGACATTTCCTTACATTAGAGATTGTAGCACTCCCACACCATCAGTCTCCCAACCAAGTAGATTAATGCCTTAACAAATTGAATAAAAACAATCAAAAGGGTTATGTTTTAATTGTGATAGCAAATACAATAGAGGACATGAGCATGTAAAAAAGCTCTTCTACGTTGAAGGTGTCAAAAATTAAGAAGTTGAGATAGTAGAGGCACTATAGGAATCATCGGAAGATCCACATCCGACTACCTTTTTACGTACGCTCTTGGGTATTAGTACCCCACAAACACTCTAGTTAGTGAGTTTTTGGCGATGTCTTTTGGTCTCACAAATGGCCCTTCTACATTTCAGAATTTGATGAATTCCATCTTTAAGCCATTTATGTGGAAGTTTGTTTTGGTTCTCTTTTATGACATTTTGATCTACAACAAAACATTGGAGGATTATCTACACCATGTGGATCAAGTTTTAAAAATTATCCAACAACAACTTTATGCAAAGCCTTCTAAGTGTTCGTTTGGAGTCAAGGAGCGATAGAATATATGAGTCACATTGTCTCTCATGAAGGAGTAGAGGTGGATCCTCAGAATATCCATTAGAATGAGGCAAAAACTAGGGAATTCAAGAATCTTAAGGAGGCCATGCACACCATTCCGATTTTGGCTACTCCTAACTTTTTCAAAACCTTCATTGTAGAATGTGATGTGTCATGTTAGGGCATGGTATGGGTGCAATCCTTATGCCAGATGGCACACCCATTGCATTTGAAAGTTTTCAACTTAAAGGTAAGAATTTCTTGAAGCCCATTTATGAGAAGGAAATAATGGTTATTCTTCATGTAGTCAAACAATGGAGGCCTTATTTAATGGGACGTCATTTTAAAGTCAAGACAAATCATGACAGCCTCACATACTTCTTAGAACAAAGGTTATCATCAAAAGAGCAACAAAAGTGGTTCACAAAGATGTTGGGGTATGACTTTAAATCACCTACAAGAAAGGGAAGGAGAATGTAGTGGCGGATGCACTCTCCAAAAGGGATGAAAAACAAAAGCCTAGTTGTGTTCCATATCCATATTGCAAGTAAGTTGGGTTGATGGTAGATAAGATAAGACAAATATAATAATGTCCAACAAGTGACCACAAAAGTAGGTCAATGGGATTGCAAATCCTGTAGAAGGTAGATACAAATTTCAGAAGCCAAAACACTTCTGAGAAGAACAAAAAGTAAAGAAAAGAAAGGCGAACACCAAAAGAGAGTAGAACCTGTACAACCAGTGACCCAAGTGACAAGGGTGCACTGAGAACATGCTGTCCAGAAGAAGAAAGAGGAAAGAGGAGGGGAACATCACAGGATGGGCCCAACACTCCTAGCACTCAAGGCCGACATGATAGAACTCTGAATGAGAACCTGTCGGAAGAAGTGGAAGGAGGCAAAATCTAAATCGCAACAAGATGCAGATATTCATAATCTCATTGAGCAACCTCAACAAGATACTAACGCTTCAGATAAATTTGTATGGAAAGGGAACACCATGTGGTACAAGGATAGGCTATACCCACGCAAGAATTCATACCTTAAGCTTAAGGTTCTTGAAGAGCTCCATGCTTCTCTTGTGGTGGGTCATTCAAGATTCCTAAAGACTTATCATTGAATCAAGCAAGATTTTTTTGTTAAGAAGTAAATGGTTATGTACAAAAATCTGTGGTAGAGTATTTGGTGTGTTAGCAAAACAAAAGTGAGAAAATTAAGACTACTATATTTTGCAACCTTTATCTATTCCTAGCCAAAGATGGGAGGAGGCCTCAATGGATTTCATTACAAGATTTCCAAAGTCAAATGGGAAAAGTTATTATTTTTGGTAGAGCTTTGACAAAAAATAACAAGAACTCTTCTTCTATATTACTCAATTCATTCTAGATAATTATTCATTGAGAGAGTTTACAGTTTTATAGCCTTCCCATTTCCTATTAAAAAGGAGTTGAGGCTTATCAATAGAATCCCACAAATCTCTCAAGTTATCTCTCCACCTTTGTTCCCTCATAATCCTGTCTACATGAGTTGTTTCATAGCAACTATTCTTTACACCTAAATATTAATACTCACATATTAATATTATCTTGCTAATTAACTAAATATCACTCACCTAGCTATTACAACATCACTAGAACATTAATTTCCTAACATTTCCCCCCCTTAGTGTGTATATGGGAGAAAAGAAACATATCCTACTAACATTGCTATCTGAAAACATTGCTTAGACCAAGTACAACTCCATCAAGTTGTCTCTTTACCCTCGCAAAGGTGCAGCTACAAGCCAAATTCTGTGAGACAATTCCCATAACCTAGGTTCCCAAACTCTGAATCCCCCAGATTCCTAGAGCTCCCAAACTCTTTGGGCAACAATCCATTTTGAGTTTACCTCAAAATCTTCTCTTACACTCAAAGAGTGCTTCTTTGAAACATGCCTCTTTCCCAAATGTCAACAAGGGTTTACTCAACACACAATGGAAACATGAAAACACAATATGAAAAAAAATGCCACTAATACATAAAGCAACGCCGTCGCTATTGCCTAACAAGAGGATGTTGAAAGTCCTCCTTCCTTTGTTGCCTCCATCCTCTTGTAGGTTTGCTACTTAGCAAATTTGGCTTTGTGGCTCAATTGCATGTCAAAGGAGAAATTGCCCCCACAATATGGATGTCACATAAAAGCGACAATGCATCTAGTTACAATTTTTTATTTCTGAAATTTATATACTACAAAACAACTTGACTTTTGATGACAACAAAATGACACATTGTTTTCAAATGGACTGACCACGACGACAAACGACATACATAAGACTTATGGTATTGACATGAATGCACATTTTGACTCGACTATAAACTACTAAATTAAAATATTATACTAGCCTAAAAATTTAAATTTTTGATACTCTTAAATACAAAAATGCTATTATATAGACTCATAATAACTTGACACAACATCGTACACTAAATATGACATAACTAACCAAAACAAAGAAATAAACAAGACATCTTTAAAAAAACTTCTTAATCGACTTTTCAAAACTAAGCCTAAGGACCTAAATTAATAAACTCGATAACAAACTATGGACTTTTAGTTTCATTTGACAAACTACAAATAATAACATCAATTAAGTATCCGATAAAAATTATTTAGACATACAATAGTTTTGGATAAGGATGCTCAGCAGGAATCAAATGCAAGTTGACGGTGGAGTGTGGATAGTAGACCTAATATAACGGATGCACGTGAATGATGGATCCTATAAATGCAAATGTCTACAAAATATTGAGCTACAAGAGACCCGACGCAAAGTGGTTGATGCAGATTCAGCGATTGGCGAAACAAATGTGTGGACGTTGTGGGGCTTGGGCCAAGTCAGGAGGAGGCCAACATAGTGAATAATTTTGTGGTGAGGACACAGGGTTTAACTACATTCAATGCCAAGGTAAGTGCGTCCACCTTTGAAACAACAGCGTTGACCAATAGCATATAGTGTAGAATATAAATAGGTTTGGCGTTGAATTCTGGATAAAGTTGGCCGGTGGCACTACGGACAAATCACGCTTTGAATTCTATTGCCAAAGAAGACAAACAACAACACCCTACTATGAATATCTCTCAATAATGGTGGAGTCCCACGTGTTGCTTAGAGGTGATCATGGCACATAAATATTTATGAGTACCCGATAGAAGACAAAGCTGAAATTGTCAAAACACAAATCCATACCTATTACCTAGATCCACAGAATACTCACAAATCTAAACTAGACCTTCTCATATTAATAAATTGCATACACGGGAAACTAGACCATCTCTAAGGCTGCCCCACTCAATAGTCAAAATTCCATTCCTTAGGAAGAAATAGTGCTCTGATACCAAATATTATTTTTGATAGAGCTTTGACAAAAATTAACAACGAAAACTCTTCTTCGATATTATTCAATTCGTTCGGGATAATTATTCAACAGGAGAGTTTACATTTTTATAGCCTTTCCATTTCCTATAAAAAAGGAGTTGAGGCTTATCAATAGAAACCCACAAATCTCTCAAGTTATCTCTCCACCTTTATTCTCTCATAATCCTATCTATGCGAGTTGTTTCATAACAAATCTTATTTACACCTAAATATTAATACTCACATATAAATATCATCTTGCTAATTAACTAAATATCACACTCACCTAGCTATTACAACACCATGGGGACACTAATTTCCTAACAAAAGTGTCATCATAGTAGTCATCGATCGACACTCAAAACATGCCCATTTTTTGTGCTTTGTCTCATCCTTTTGTTATCAATGTGGTGGCAATAGCATTTATCAAGACAATTCAAAAGTTGCATGGTACCCCAAAGATTATAGTAAGTGACCATGACTGTGACCCCATATTTACCAGTAATATTTGGACTGATTTATTCTCTTGTTTGGGTACTCAATTGGCTCATAACTCTTAATATCATCCCCAATTTGATGGGCATCTAAGGTGGTCAACAAGGGTTTGGAAGGGTATCTTTGACACTTTCTTTCTCAAAAGCAAGCACAGTGGGTTAATTGGTTGCCACTAGCAAAATAGTGGTATAACAATTCTTTTCATACTTCTTCCAAGATGTCCCCATTTATGGCATTATATGGCTATCCTCCACCATCCATCATTTCATCCTTGAAAGTGAGACCAAGAGTTCAAGCAACTGAAGAGCATATACATCACCAACAGGAGGTGAGTTTCAAAGAGAACTTAACCATGGCACAAAACTAAATGAAACAACAAACAGATAAACATAGGAGTGAAAGACATTTTGAAGTAGGCGATTGGGTTTTTCTCAAGTTGCAACCATATAGACAAATGTCTTTGAAGCAACAAAAGAAGGATAACAAACTATCATCCAAGTATTATAGTCCTTATTAGATATTGCAGAAAAATTGGAGTGTCACCTACAAATTGTTGTTACTGTAGTCAGCTAAAATACACCCCATCTTTCATGTGTCATGTTTGAATAAAGTCTTTGATCAGAATATTCCAGCCCTAACAATGTTACCATAGTTTGATGAGGAGGTAAGAGATTTTTGAGATGCACTATGAGGCTGTGAACGATGGTGGTCACAAAGCATTTTGTCAAGTGGAAGATCCTGCCAAGCGAAGATGTGACATGGGAAAATGAAACTTTCATACAAAAGCATCCACACTTGGTCATCTTTTTGGAAAACGTTGGTTTGATGAGGGGGGCGTGTTATGCTTTTAACTTATGGCTTGTATTGAGATATGTGTGGCTGATCTATGGCACTCATAACCCTTGACTTAATCATTTGTTAATCTTTAGGTTGCATATGGATAGGATAGTCTGCCTATTTGGGTTTATCGATTTGTTAATCATTTATTCAGTTTTCTCTTCTTATTGTAATGACTTGGGAGGTATCCCCCACAAAGTGGCTCAATTCTATATTCAAGTATTCTGCTCTCATCTCCATTATATTGTGTGGATCCACTCTTATCTACGAGTGAATCATTTTATTCTCTCCATGCAATCTATTATATTGCAATCTGTTGTTTTGATTATGCTTTTGCATTATCATAAGTTCATTACACTATGGGACTCAAAAAGTACTACAAATTCCAATAGCAAGGAGTGTTAAAAGAACTTCAAGAGTTGAAACAATAACTAACATTGAAAAATAAATAAGAACTAAAGGGAGTGAACCCAAAACAAGTAAGCCCTATACAAGTCAAAATGGATAAATCCAGATGATCCAATTACAACTAATCATGTGAAAGGAAGTTCCCTCAATAAACACGAGAAGGAAGTTAATGGAGACCAAAGTTAGCTCTAGTTTGTATCGAAGTCAGGCATAGAAATAGAAAGACCAACAATGGCAGCTAACCTTCAATGACAAAGAAGAGCAAACAAAAACTAGTCTCTACAAGAAATTTTCATTTGCAAAAATTTGTGGTGTAAAGGAGTAACACAACTCTTCATTTCATAGTCATGACCCTTAAACTATGGTTTGTAGTGGAAGCATGGTTAAACTTGATACCTCCTTTGAAATTTAGCAACAAATCATAGGTATTTGTGAAAATTGTGTTCTGGTGTGTGAGAGAGAGGCAAAAAGAGAGAGAGAATGTATGAAGGGAAATACAAAGTGCACTTTGATTCACGTGCACTTTATCTTTTAATAATGTCCAAGTCGTTAGGGGATGTTACACGTGGTTACTACCAATAAGATGGTTACAGTCATATCAAACATATTACATATATTAAATACCCCCCTTAATGACTACAACCGAGATGACCCCAAGTTTGTCTTGAAATTTTACAAAGATAGTAGGACCAAGAGGTTTGGTCATTATGTCAACAAATTGCTCGAGTGGAATACTAGTGAAAACAAATGTCTTTGTTATCAACCAACTATCAAATGTAGTGATGATAAACCTTCATATGTTTTGTTTTGGCTTGGTATACTAGGTTTTTCACCAACTTCAAGACACCTTGATTGTCATAGTAGAGTGGAGTAGGTAGAGTCTAGGCTATCTATAAATCAAGCAAACTTCTATGCAACCACATTGCCTTGCAACCTGTACTTTTAGCTGCCTAGTATTCTACTTCAGTGGATGACAAATCAATAGTTATGCTGAAGTTTGTTTTGGCATGATGCAAAAGGCAAAAGTGTAAGCAGTAGTTGATTTCCAAGTATTAATTGTATTGACCCAATCAAAGTCTGTAAATTTGGGCATCTTGAAATTCGTTGACATCTAATCTAATATGCCAAAATCAAGTGTTCCTTTGACATATTGTGAACCTGTTTTGTTGCTTGCCAATGAACTAGTTTCAATTGTAACAATAACTGAGAAAGGTAGCTAACAACAAAACACGGATCTGGTCAAGTGGATATAAGATAGATAAAACTCCCCAACAACTATCTAGAGTGATTCATTGACTGGTGGTGAATCATCACTTGCTGGCAACTTTAGCCCAACCTCCATCAATGTGTTAGTGTAGGTTTTTATTCCATTTAATGGTTTTTCCCTACATATGTTGTTTAGCTTGCTTAGGTGACTTTTTAGGTCATTGGGGAAGATAATCCCACATGCATGAAGATGTTGGGTCATGTCTATCTTTTACCTATATATGTACCTCCTCACCAAGCCATTTGTAATGCAAGGCAAGGCTATTTTTGAATACATGCTCTCTGAGTTTCTACTCATGCTTGATTTCATTCTCAACAATGGAGTTTTGCTTCTCTTTGCTTCTGCATTCGTAAGCTTGCACACGTGTGTTTGATTCTTTCCAGTCAGATCTTGGATGAATCTTTCACAATGTAGTGGATGGATTTGTCTCAGCAATCCTAAATCTCTCCAAGAGTGCTTTGGCATATTTCATTTGTATCATAAAGATAGAATGATCAAATTTCCAAAACTATACACCTAAATAATAATGGAGACCTAAATCAGTGATGTCAAAAATAACACATAAATCAAATTTCACTTGCTGGAGTGTCGTGGACCTTCAACAAGTGATGGAAAGATCAACATAGACAATGAGTATCATTATATCATCAGCATCACTTTTGACATAGAGATTTGGATCAAGAATACTTGTTTTGAATCTAGAATCTTGGAGATGATAATCAATTTTGATGTACCAGGCTCATGGAGCCTGCTTAAGGTCACACAAGTACTTCACGAACTAGAAACTTGATTCTTTGCCTAGCATCCAATATCCTTCCAACTATACCATGTGAATTTCCACATCCATTGATACACCTTGTTGCGAGTAGCCCTTATTAACAAGATGGGCTTTTTACTTATCCAAAGTAGCATTTTCTTTACATTTCACTTTATACACCGATTTGCATTCAATGGGATCTTTACATGGAAGCAAATATGTCAATTCCCTATTATGATTTTTTATTAGGGCGTCATATTCAACCCCACATCGTTGCTTCCCACTTATGTTTTCCCTAGCCTTCTAAATATGATTGTGGTTCAGTCACCTAGAATAGGTCTAATGAAAGCGAAAAACATACATACTCATCAGAACCAACAATCTATTTCCTACTCTTTGAGATTGTTCATCTAAGGAAGATTACACTCCCAACACATCTTGCATCATGGTAATATACCATTCAGGTCTCCACTGAGATACTTGTGGTGTTTGAGCCACAATTTGAGTTGTTTTTGACTCAGAGCTCTTCTGCTAATATACTTGTGTGGCTGAGCCACCTTGAATTCTCTCCAACTTCGAAGACTATTGTGGGTCCTCCAATGGAATCACAACACCAGTTCTAATCATATCGGTGACTGCCTGTTGGATAGTACCATAGGAAAAGATAGTTTTTTGTTTTGTTTTATTTTTCTCTCTTTTACATCATCTTTGTTTTTTTCTTTTACATCATCTACTAATCATTACCTTATTAGTAGAAATATTAAGAAATCTATAAGCCTTAAATTGCTCACTATAGCCAGCAAAGATATATCTATTACTTTTGGAATCTAACTTACTCCTCTTACCATCATGAACCAAAACATAAGCAACCTAACCAAAAATATGGAGATGATTTAACTTTGGTGTTTGCCTAGCCATAATTCTTTAGGGGTAACATCCTACAAGGCTTTGCACGAACTTCTCTTCAAGATATATACCATCGTATGAACTACTTCACCCCAATCTCTATACAGCACACTTTGATTGGGCATCATGCACCAAGCAATCTCCATAAAAGTCTTGTTCCCCCTTTCTTCAAACCCATTCTATTGAGGGGTGTACAAAGTTGGCAATTGCTTTTGAATCCCTTCCTTCTCGCAGTAATCCTTGAATTGCTTGGAAGTAAACTCTCCTCCACTATTTGATCCTAGAGTTTTTATACATCTATTGGTATGTTTTTCTACCAATGCTTTGAATTTGATGAAGGCACTAAAGTCTTCAGATTTCTTCTTTAGAAGATAGCCCCACATTTTTCCACAAGAAATTGTAACTAAAAGATGAAAATACCTTGTTCCTAGAATAGTTGGTGATTTCTATGATGACTTGCACAGATATGCATGAATGAGATCAAGACCCCTTTGGCACGCCACACACCTTCAATTGGAAATGGCCTTATTTTATGTTTTTCCAACTACTGTGCATATGTCATGTTTCTCATGTATAGAAGGAAATCCTTGAACCATATTAGTTCAGCTAAGTGTGGCTAAGTATTGGGAAATCAAAGGACCATAACTTTTGTTCCAAAGAATGCTATAGTTTTCCTCCAAAGCCAATGCATGCAAATTAACTATGGCCGTATCAACTAGCTTGTACAACCCTCCTTGCCCAAGTCTAGGGCAACCATTCCACAATGCTTGACATCTAACACAATATATTTATTACCACAAAAGCTCACATCAATGGTAGGATTATTTGTAAGATGGCTAACTCATCACATATTCTTATTGATTTTTGGAACATACCTAACATTGTGATCTTTGAATTTTGTAGCACAATGCAGACATCACCTATGCCTTCCACTACATGTGACCTATCATCTCCTGGTGAAACATAATCTACATATCTGGAATCAATAGTGAATTTTAAATCCCAATCCTTGTGGCAGATGAAATGACATGATGCACAGGAATCAAAGAATCAGTAGTTGGTAGCATCACAATTGTTGTCTTGGGCAGCCATGAAGGCACATCACATTTTCCTAAGTCCATGCCTTTTACCAGATGAAAGAGATCATATTGTCTTTTTCAACAATCCTTCTTTATATGCCCAACCTTATGAAGTAGTGACATCTTAAACTGTGTTTCAGTGAGGATTCTGAGTCTTTTCCAAGGAGAATCGAGTCTAGCTCACTTGGCAACAACTTCAGAACAAATTTCATTTAAACAATTCAAATGCAAAGGCTATAGCATAAATTCAAGGTTCCATACCTAATGAATATTTGCACAAAATGGGGGTCAACTCCCTTGTTCCTTGGTGGAAGGACTGGCATTGGCTTACGGCCACCCCCTTCACCCGATACTTCCCTCAGTTGGGTTATACGCTGCTAGCCCCTCAACATATTCCTGATGAAATGCTCAACGTTAGATGGAATCTCCATTCTAGACATGGGGTTTGAACCAAATGCTTTAACACTGTATGGACTACTACCATTGAACCCAGAAAAACTCAATTTTTATGGTGTCTCCTTTATTAGGGCTTGCCTATGGGTGACCAGCTCAAGCATCCGGGTGTCTCAAACCCCATCTGCCCAGCTTGTCGGCAACCAAAGACTATTAAGCACCTTGTTTGGTTTTGCTTTCACACACAATCTACGTGGTGCTAGATTCATTCCCTTTTTCAGCCCTTCTGGCCTGAATTCCTCACGTGAAAAATGGCACTCTTGGGGGACTCAGCTCTATTGCCTGCAAAATACAATAGATTTTGACAGATCTTTCGAGCTGATGTTTTATTTCAAATATGAAAAGCTAGAAATTATGCTTACTTTAATCATGAAGAGCTGGAACGTATTTTTGCTGTTACTATCAAAATTGTTCTATCTAATCACTCTTCAAATTTGAAGTCAAACTTATAAAGTCCATTTGGAGCTCAACCACCTCCAACGTCTACTCAACCACTGGGGAAATGCCTCGCGTGTGGTTGGAGAACCCCCTGAGCCTCCACGGCATCCGATGCCTCCTCGAGGATGAGGACATGGACCCTGCCGACAGCATTCCAAAACCAGATGCAGAGTCACTCTCCTCGTCAGTCACCACCTTGTTGGGCATCCCTACAACGTGGTGGTCCAATTGGCTCTTCTAGATCTGGGGGCGATGGTAGGGGTTGGGGCTCTCCTCCCTGTTGACCATTTTGGTCCTGCAGGCCAAAATCGGTCTCCTTCCCCTGCGGTTCTGCACCATCAGTCGTGAATTTGGTTTGCACAAGCCTTTCGGCAAAGAGATGGATCAGTTCAAAGATGCAAGGCTTTTACAAAGCTTCTTTGGACATTTTGTCCAAAGAAATTCACAAGGAAAGAGATCAAAGTTTGAAGGCACGTTTCCTAAAAGTATGAAAAAGTGGTTCAACGTCAGAGCTTTGAACTTTGAACTTAGAAGAACTTTGAACTTGGAAATATTGAACCGTTGAACTGTTGAACCATTGTAGGTTGAAGCGGTTGGTTCAAATTGTTGGTTCAAGCGGTTGGTTCATGCGATTGGTTCAAGCGGTTGGTTCAAGCGATTAGTTCAAGCAGTTGGTTCAAGCGGTTGGTTCTACCAGTAGGTTCAATGATACATTAAATCCACGAGGGAACTGAGTGAACACGACTCCTTGCAGAACATAGAGTGTTGAACTTTTGAACCGTTGAACCATTGAACTCCGAAAAAGGGTTCAGGTTCAATCGAAGGGTTCAAAGTCGTAATTGAAAAAACCCGAAATGGTGAGCAGATTCATCAAAGAGCGAAGGGCAAAGGATTCCTTCGGATTTTTTGTCCAAAGGAAATCCACGCCGAAAAATTTAAAAAAAAAAAAAAAAAAAAATCCTTTGAAAAATACAAGGTAAAGGACCAAATCAGAAAAATCCAAATGCACATTCCTTTGGACATTTTGTCCGAAGGAATTCAAGAAGAGAAAGGGCCGAGATTCCAAAGAAAAAAGGACTAAGGCCTTCACGATAAGCTCCGAAGACAAAAAGACAGACCGAGAGCCGAGTTGCAAGGAAAGAGACAAAAACAGTGAAAGCGTGACCACACACACATAAGCCAAGCGAAGAAGAAGACATAATAGTCCAGGTGGCACAAGAAGCATCGGCAGAAGAGTTATTATTGCGGGTGAAACAGTCCTTAAGAAATGGTCACCAAAGGGCGCAAGCATTCAACGGCGTGGCCTGTTTTTCTTCATTTAAGCATGGGTGAGCGAACAGTCGCGTAAGTTTCATAAAGAGGGGCGGCCTTGTCATTCAAACGACCAAGCAACCCATGCTTTTACAATGATATTTAATATGATTTCAACGCCAAAGTCAAGACTGGGACTACCACAGCATGGCCCACTCATTCTGAAAAGCGCCTAAGTCTTCCTTTTGATGATATATATATTGTAACCTCCAAGTGAGGAAGATATCTCTCAGCTTGTAAGGCGGAGCTCTGCGGAAATTTAACTTGAATCAAAAAGAAGCATTTTTGCCTCCATTTGAGCTTGCACTTTTGCATATGTCTATGGCTTTGTCTTGTGTTAAGTCATTTTCCTTCATGCTTTCACAGAATGATTCCAGCATGTCTAGTGTATTGTGAGTTCTTTTGCAAGTTAGCCAAAAGTGTTCACAACAGAGTATAGGCACATGTGAACAGGCTGCCATAGTGTGTCTTAGAACACCTCTGGTAGTTCTTCCTCCCTGTATCTCCAGAGGACCCCTAGCTCACTGATGCAGAATAATTTTTCATATCAAATGAATTGTATATCAGCTTGTTCTTGGTGGAAAGTGTAAATTCAAGCTAAGTAGATCAACCATTTTTGGTGCATCACCGTTTAGTTTAGGTTCTATTCTCAGTAACGCTTCTCTCTTTTCAACCCCCCCTTTTATATATTAGCAGTTGTAGTGAAATAACCCAGAGATGCATCAAAAGGAGCTAGCACTTATCTAGAGATTCTCCCCTCAGTTTTTCCAGACCCATAGGTAAGAGAGGAGTCTCCATTGTTCCGTGTGGAAGAGAGAAGCCCAGCCTTCTCTCAAGAGTGCAATCCACAGCGTCAACACTCCCCCAACTCACGATGGTGACATCAATGGCTAGGGTCCTCCCCCCTAAGGCAAATTTTGGCGACTGGTTCTATCTCTCCTGAAAGGAACCAAGATGAGGCATTGGAAGCTCAACAAAATGATGGGTGGGAGCCCTTACCTACAGACGAAGACCCTCCTACTCTGGGAGGATGGGGTGATAAGCCTCAGGACCTGCCGTCTCCACCGCCTCCCCCGACATCCATGTTTGTTGTCGCTGCTTAATTATCCTCTTTATTGCTTTTTGTTGCTTTCTCTGCTTTGTTGTTAAACTAATGATGTGATGTTTCTTTTTGTGTGTGGTCATTTTTTTACCACCTTTTTTACTTTTTCCTAGGTGTTTTTGCCTTCGGTGTGATTATGCTCGTAGGGTGTGACTTCTCCACATTTTTTTTTGTATGATTAGCATTGTACCATATCTTTGTTTGATTAATATATAGATACGCTATTCAATTTTAAAAAAAATGCAATCTCTAAAGAAAATGATCAAACATTTGAAAAATGTTGTTTTGTAACTGAAAACCCTGTTGTTCTCCACAAAAATGTTAAAGGGTGTCATTGTCAAAGCACATGTTTAGTTTGAAAGACATAAGAGACCAACTGGCCATTGTCAATTTGGTGGATAAGGACGACACGGTCACCTTAGTGATGAAATATATACTGCCTTCTTTTGAGTCTTTTGTGGAATCTTTGAATTTGTTGGCCCATAAACTCAAACATTCACATTTAACAAGGTCAATTCATATCTCCTTCAGAGGGAGTGGAGACAGGTACAATTGGGCGACCCCAGTGCTATACACTCTGAAAGTGCATTTGTTTCTTTTTCAAATGTTTGATACTTGTTTTCCTTACTTTCCATTTTTTAAATCTTTGGGATCAAAGCATTTGACATGGTTAATTTTAGAATTAAAAGCGCTTCCAAATGACACTTATTGTAATCTTCAAAATTGATAGGTCTTGTCTCAATTTTTAAGATGGTTTTGTCACAATCACAATACTAAGAAATCGTATCTTGTGACTTCATACATTATAGTTTTGACCAGTCAATTTTTGTGAGTTAGGTAACACAAAGTTTTTTAAAGTCGGCCATGACTACATCTAGTTTTGATTGAGTTTGCAGGTTCATAGACTGTTTTTACAGCAATTTTACAAAATGCACAATTTTCCAGACTTTGACAGAGATTTACAGGGACTCACAATGAATGTGTAAGTTAACAGTTTTTCCGGATTTCCAGAATTTTATAGAACATGGCTTTATTTTGCAAAACAGAGTTCTAAAAAATTCCAGTTTTTCAGAATATAGACTTCTATAGAGTATGAAAAATACTCGTAAAGTTTGTCATCCTCGCAAATTATCTGTCTGAAATGGTTCTAAATGCCCTCAAATTGTGGGCGTGTGCCCTCAAACTATGGTGTGTGACCTCAAATCTTTTGTTGTCTGCAGCCTCGTCTTCAGAATAATGGCTTTAATACTAATGTTATTAAATGAGAGAGAGAGTATGTATGAAGGGAACGATGAAGTGCACTCTGACTCACATAGATTTTGTTTTATCTATGTCCAAATAGTTAGGTAGTTGCAACCAATTAGATGGTTACAACTATATCAACATATTATATATTCAATACTATCGAGTGTCCTTTTGGAGGGGAGAAGAAATAGGGGGATGCATTTGGAGATGGATAGGATCCCCAAATCCTACAAAAAAGAAGATAGGTTTAAAATACATATAAATATATAGATATATACTAAGTAGCCAATACGGGTTCGGGTACGAGAATTGGATACATGGATACTAGGATTTTTTTTTGGGCCTGGATACATTTTTAGATATGGCCATACAAAAATATATATAAAAAATTAAAAATATAGTCATATAAACAAAATTAACCACCATAATATGTATAGAGGAAACAAAATTACCCATAAAACATAGTAATAAATCAATGCCAAATATCATAATATTTAATGGTCGAACTTAGATTAGTCTTATAACAAGTACATAGTTTGAGTTTGAATTCGACAAGAATAACATTTGGTTTAAGTTTGGAAATAGATACAACCAGGGTTAGGGATGGAACAGGAGAAAAATAAGAAACTTAAATTAGATTCTAACTTGAGGAGTGGTAGAAAAACGAATCAAGCCAAGCTTCGACAGGAAGGCCATAAAATGAGTAATTTGGGAATCACTCAGGATTTAGCCCAATTTTTTCCTAATACATCCCAATGAAAGTGATTAGTTGGAATATCAGAGGGCTGAAGGGATCTACCCTCAAAGTTCAAAAAATTACGAGGTTGATTAAAAATGACCACCCTATGATTCTTTGTATTCAGGAGACCAAAGCTTCTATTGATCTTATGAAGGTCCTGGCTGGCAATCTATGGCCTAAATCTGAACATCTTTCATTAAGTTCACAGGGAGCTTCACGAGGGGTTGTTTCGATGTGGAATCCCAAAATGATAAAAGTCCTTAATTCTTATGTGAGTAAAGGTGTTTTATGTTTGCATATCTATTCTATATATGAGGATTTGGAAATTTTATTGTTTAATGTTTATGCTCCCAGTGCTATAGAGGATAAAAGGCAGCAGTGGCAAAATATGTCATATATAATCCATTCTTATTCTCATCTACCTGTTATTTTAGGCGGGGATTTTAATACCATTTTAAACCTTCAAGAGAAACAAGGTGGACTTGCCCAGTTAGATAACAGTTCAGAGGTGATGTCTCAATTTATTCAGAAACACCAATTGGTGGATGTGATCACATCTAATTGTACGATGACCTGGTCTAATAGAAGACAGGGACAGGACTGCATTCTAGAAAGGTTGGACCGGTTTTTGATTTCTGAAGAGTGGTGGTTAAAAGACTTTCTACCTAAGACCATGATTCTGAATAACATTGGCTCTGATCATTGGCCAGTGACCCTCGAAATGGGTAAAACGGCTCTGTGCAAAAGTCCATTTAGATTTCAGCTAATGTGGCTTCATCATAAAGATATTGCTAGATATGTTCAGCAATGGTGGATAAAAGGCAAACCCCACTTTGGAAGTCCTATGTATAGGTTTGTCAAACAACTAAAATACTTAACGTTTAAGTTAAAAGCTTGGAATTGGAATAAATTTGGGGACATTAAGGAGCAGAAAAAGAAAATTCTATCACAATTGGAAGACATTAATGTCCTTCATCGACAAATGGGTCTATCTCAGGGTCTCTTTACAAAAGAATGTCTTCTAAAGGTTGAGCTTCAGGAATGGGATATTAGAGAGGAAATAATGTGGAACCAAAAGTCTCGGACTCAGTGGTTAAAGGAAGGGGACAAAAATTCTGATTTCTTCCACAAATCAGTACTGGCCAGAAGAGCTCATAATTATATACAATCCCTCTCTACAGGGAAAGGATCAAAGGTTCATTCGATGCTTGGGAAGCAACAGGTAGCTGAGCAATATTTTAAGGAGTTGTTTTCCTCTCAACTTCTGGATTTGGATGCTCAACAACAACTTCTAAATGCTCTTCCTAATTGTATTATGCAACAAGATAATGAATACTTCTTGAAACCAATTACGGAAGACGAACTCCATGAGATTGTTTCTAAAATGGTTTCCCTATTGAGTTCTTTCAAACTTTCTGGGATATTATTAAATGTGATTTGTTACAGGTGGTTGAAGAAGTATAATAACTAATAATTTAATGGCTGAGATAAATAAGACTTATATAGCTTTGATTCCTAAAACTAATGACGCAGAGGATGTTTCTGCTTTCCGCCCTATTGCTCTATGTAATGTGCTGTATAAAATTATTACAAAGGTTATGGCAGAGAGACTTAAGATTTTGCTTCATAAGATTATCTCCCTTGAGCAAGGGGGATTTGTTCCGGGTCGCCACATCCATGATGAGATTGTTTTAGCGCAAGAAATTTTACATTCAATGCACGGTCAGCAGAATTCAGCTATGTTCAATAGATTGGATCTTTCCAAAGCCTATGATAGAGTGGATTGGGACTTTCTTTGCAAAGTTTTGCGTTGTTTCGGGTTTTCGATGGCATGGATTCAATGGGTGAGGGCTTGTATCTCTTCAGTTTCTTATGCTATGTTGGTTAATGGATCCCCATCTTTTTTTTACGGGATTTAGAAGCATTCGACAAGGAGATCCCTTATCTCCTTTCCTATTTATAATTATGGCTGAATGTCTGCGACGACTCATTCATAAAGCATGTGGGATAAAAAAGATTCATGGATTTCAGCTGGCCAGAGATAGTAAACCACTTTCCCATCTTCAGTTTGTTGATGATTCTTCTTTAGTGGGAAGGGGTACTCAACAAGAAGCTAAGTAGTTTCAGACAGTTTTAAATACATTCTCAGCTGCTACAGGTCATACTATTAATAAGGGTAAGTCCAATATTTTCTTCTTTCATGGTTTTGCTAGACAAGAGGAGCAAAATCTGAAAAAATTTCAGTTTCAGAAAGGAACTCTTCTGTGCAAATATCTTGGGATTCTTTTAGACTCAAAAAAATTAAGAGATTGGCAGTGGTTAATCAGTAAGTTTGAGTTGAAATTAAGTGGACTAATAAATGGCTTTCATATGGGGGAAGAATGACTTTGGTTAAGGCGTTCTCCAAGTTATGCCAATCTATGTTGCCTCGATCCTCAATATCCCAGGGAAAATTCTCAAGCAGGAGGATAATATTTGTCAAAAATTCTTGTGGAGTGGTACTCAAGACAAAAAGAAGTGGTCCTTGGTTAGATGGGAACTTCTTTGTCGACCAAAAAAGGTAGGATGATTGGGATTTAGATCTTCATCTAAGCAAAATAAGGCTTTGGCAGCTAAATTATATTGGAGATTGCTTAATTATCCTCATGATTTATGGGATGTGATGTTTAGAGCTAAGTATGCTGAGAACAATCTTCCTCAGATGATTATCAGATCTACATTACCTACTAGGGGATCTCCTCCTTTGGGATTCATCAAGATGGGTGAAGAAATGATTAAGAATCAGATTTTTTGGATTGTTAATAATGGTCAAAGTGCAAACTTTTGGACTGATTCTTGGGATGGACAGCCTCCTCTTATCTATCAATTTCCCCATCTTAAACCTATCATAGAACAAATGTGGGAAAAGGGATGGATCAAGATAGCCCATTATGGCAGACCAACAAATCAGCCATGGGAGATAGGGAAGGTTTGGATTCCGATGGAGGAATGACCAATTTTTATAGATCAACAAGCAAAGTTGTTGATTTCCCATATTATGGAAACATGTTCTCTATCAGCATCTCCAGATCCAGATAAGCTGGGATGGGGAACAGTACTGGCAATTACTCAGTGGCTGATGGCTATGCCTCCTTGGTGGTGGAAAATCCTCATCCTTTGCAGTTTTTATTCAAGAACATTTGGCATCCGGGTATGTGGCCTAAAGACAGCTTTTTTCCTTTGGCTTCTTATTCATGGTAGAGTTTTAACTGGAGATAGTCTACTGAAGAGAGGTTGGAATGGCCCTTTTCCATGTGTCTTGTGCCTACATGCTAAGGAGACTTCTTCTCATCTTTTATTCTCATGTTCTTGGGTCATCCCGTTATGGCAGCATCTTGCTGCAGTATTCAAGGTGCGGTGTATAAGATTGGAGACTCTTGAGCAGATTTTTAGATATTGGAAAGAATCCCTTCCCAAAGGGCAAAATTTTACTCCTGTATTATGGAGTGCTATCTCTCTTCTCTTGTGGAATATATGGAAGGAAAGAAATAGTAGAATTTTCCAACAAACAAGGAAAGATATCTCTTTTGTGTGGGATAAGACCAAAATCAACATAACAGAAAGCTTGAAACATAAGATTTCCTTGCCTAAAGATCTCTCTCCGGAATGGAAACACATATGTGAACAGATGAACATTGATCTTAAAGATCTCACTTGTCCTCGATTGCAAAATAAGAGGAAGGTTTTACGTGAGGGACATTGGAACAACCCTCCTCCTGGATATGATAAGATAAATACGGATGGGGCTTCAAGAGGGAATCCAGGAAGAGCTGCTATGGGAGGCATTGGGAGAGATGTGAATGGTGACATGCAGTTTCTATTTGCTTTGACTCTTGGCTATACTACCAACAATCTTGCTGAGGTGAAAGCCATATATAGAGGTAGGCAGGAAGCCTTCAAGATTGGATGGCATAAGATCCACACTGAGTCTGATTCTCAAATTATTAATCACTTACTTTCTGATCATAGACTGGTTTCCTCTCCTAATTGGCGTATTGCTAAAGAGGTTTGAAAGATTAAACAATTAAGGGGAAATTTTCAAGAAGTTCAATTCTATCACATCCTCGCGAAAAAAACAAGGTTGTTGATGCATTGGCTAATTGGGCTTTGGATAATAAGGACCTGTTATGTTATGGCATACTCCCTCCATGGTGGTCCAAAAAGATTCAAGAAGATATCAGATATATTCTAAATCTTGATTCTCTCTCATGACTATCTTTGTTGTTCTTCTATTGTCTAATGCTCAAGCTTAGACTAATAGTTTTCAAGCTTGGCATAGTCAAATATGTACTTTTGATTTTAATCTAATATAATGCTTGGTTGTTAAATAATAATAATAATAATGGTCCAACCCACCTAGGGGTTGGATGAAGTTGAACTTCGATGTGGCATCAAAGGATAACCCATGCAATGCTGGGGGAGGGGGAGTTATCAGAGATTCTAAAGGGGTGGCAATGGCATCTTACGCAAGTCCCCTAGGAGTCCAAGCTAACCACGTGGTGGAGGCTAAAGCTGCATTATGGGGTATTCAGCTCGCGGCTCAGTCTAAGATTGAAAAGCTTGTCATTAAGGGAGATTCTCTTAACATCCTTAACGCTCTTTGTGGAAAGATAATCCCTTCCCATACCATTAAGCAGTTTATTGACGATACTAAAGGCCTCCTAGATCACTTTGGTGAGGTGTTCATTGGCCATATATTTAGAGAACGAAATGTGGTAGCAGGCATATTTGCTAATAGAGGGGTTGGATACCCCTCATTGGTCACATAGCATGAGACCACCAACTTACCTCCCCATTTAATTGAAGTTATATGCAATGATTCTCACATCATATCATAAATTGCATTGGAGTTGGTCACACGTAGGAGTCTCGGTTTCGAACATGTGGGATTTGAATCCCTCTCTGCATAATTATTACAATGGTCAAGTGAAACTTCTAGGTGCCCATGCCGCCAGGCCTAGCAGTGATACTAGTTGCTACAAAACTCGTAATCTCTCCATGGGGATATTGAAGTATAGCAATTCTACTCAAAACTGTTTGGGAATAAAAGTTGGGAAGATGGGCGGTGACAGAGATAGATTGAAGCCAATCTCTTGCATGGAAGTCCAAGGTAATACAAGAGTGTGGAGGAAGCTTTAGAAAGGCGGTCTATCAAAATTTATGCAATGGATTATTGGGCACGACGTTGAGTTGACTAAGGATTTCGTCATTGCCTGGAATAAACACTCAGTTCAAATGCACGGGCTAAAGATTGTGATCACAAGAGAATTGATTAGCAAAGTCATAGGTATGAGCTGTGACGGTGTAGAGGCTTTCAAGGACAAAACCAGAAAGCACAAACTGATACAGAAATTATTTAGAATCGACACCGTTTTGAAAATTGATAAAAAAGGTTTCCCAAGGCAGAATCTGCCCCGATGTTGCCCTGAAGTGTGCCTCCAAATTATGAAATACCTCACCCTTGAAGGTAAGTTCACATTGATTTTCTCCCATCATATCTTATTGCTAAACCATTTCCATGGGCATAAAATCAGTCTCCCATATTTTCTCTTGGAGTCACTGGAAAGCACTGCTTTAGCCTACCAAATAAACCAGGCCAATGACATTATCCATTAGGGCCTCATATTCCTCCCGATAAAAAAAAGGGAAGCACTGAGAGGGGGGGAGTTGCAGTTAATTCAAAGTGACAAGGATGGCACTTCGGAGGAGGAATATAGATACCCAAGGAAGGATAGGACGGGCTGCCTTTTTGAAAACCCCAATCCTGCCTCCCCCTCAGCGAACACCCAACTTATCAAGACCCCGCCTCGCCCCCGCCCCCAAAGCACTAAGTCTGGAAAATGCAAGGTTGGAAGCCCTTCTGCCCAAGGGAAAAAAGACCCAAGTCCGTTGTTATCACCTAGTCTAAGAAGGATGGCAATAAGGGGAAGGAAAAGTGTGATCTTGAGGACCCCTACTAGGACCGTAGGAGGAAATTGAGAGCATTTGATGATAAACATCAAGAAATAGGTAGGACTATGGCTGAACTCATGAAAGAATGGAATACCATCAAAGCTGAAAGTGACAAATTCAAGAAGATTTTGGATAACCGTAATATTGGAAAATTGACTGTAGAAGCTGAGGATGAGACCCCCCCAAAGGATAAAGTTGTAGGTGATTCTCCCACCCAATCCTCTCCTAAGATTAACATTGTTTCAAAAATGTTGGAAGATACTCAGAAGACTTACGATGACAAGAAAGAAGCTAAGACTTCAAAGAAGAAAGCCACGAAAGGACTAATTGAAGGCCCAAGCAAGCAAACTCAGGGCACAGTCGTAAAGGAAACGTTGAAGGACAAGGCGAGCTGGAACGTGCTATTCCCAAGAACCATGCTAACTCTGAGGAGTCCTCTGACTAAGTGCTTTATGTTTCTTCATGGTATTCCAGTCTTGTCTTTTATTTGGTTTCTTTTTTCTAGTAGTTGGTTCTCAACTTGTTCGCTGAAGTCCCTCTTCATTGTTTAACCGGTGGGGCTTTTTATTTCATGACTTGTGTCTGCCATGTTTTGTCATACTTTGTGGTTGCAAGAGCCCTGTAAAACTTGTTTTTTTACTAAAACAAATTAAAAGTATATATATATATATATATAACATAAAATTTTAAAACAAACCCTATAGAAAATTTTAAAGAATAATTAAAAAAAAAATTAAAAAATCATTTTAAGAAATAATTCAAGATATTAAAAAGCAAATAATAACAAATAAAAAATAAATAAAAATAAAAACTTATATAAACTTAACGAATTAAAAAATAATAATAATAAACAAACTTATATAAACAAAATTAAATCCTTTATCATTTATAATTATCGCTATGAAATAAAAAAACAAACTTATATAAACTTATTAAATTCTAGAACACATAAAAATAAATAAGAACCCTATGTCTTCCTCTCGGCACTTCGCGACAAACATAGGGGACGACTCCCTCCATGAACGTTGTTGATGAACACAACCCACATGCAGACCCAAAGACGCAGGGCTTGCGTCATCCTTATATTCTTGATCCTTTTCTAGCTTCACCTTCAACTAGAACTCATGAATATAGGGAATGTTACACACAGAGATTCAAAAATATAGCATGATAAACACAACAAAAAGTGCAGACGCCACAACAAACAAACCCTACAATGAACCTTGACAATTTTTGGCAATTTTTTTGTGGCTACATGAAAATTGACAATTTTTTTTAAAATAGGTTTTTTTTGCTCAATACACAAGGAATATAGGCAGGGTACGTCCCATCCCCTATGGATACATCCAGATACATCCCAGACGTAGGGGATATGGGCAGGATACCACCCGCCCCTTATGGATACGTCTAGAAACGTATTCAAATGTATCCACAAGGGGCGAGACATATCTTGCCTGTATCCCCTGCATATCAAAACTTTATCCATACCCGTTGCAGTATCGTATCATATCCAAGCCCTGATACAACAGTATCCAGTAACGTAGGATATATATAAAACAAAAAATTACAAGTTAAAATATATTTAATAGTAGACAAATTTGAACTAATCATTGACTTTTTCATTAAGTGGTAGACATTGTTTTTAATTTATAATTCTTTTTCTTTTTCTCTAAAAAACAGTTTCTTTAACTTTTATGAGCCCCAAGTGTGACCACATGGTGGGATGTTTGGTGTGCATAATGCACTTCCATGGGGATGGGGAAATGGGGGACGCACTTGTGACATCTGCAAACTATCTCTTTTCAAAGGGCACTGCCTAAGGATGTCCCCACTATGTTCCCTTGTCCCCTATGCAGCACATATTATCATAGACCAGGTCACTGCACATAAATTAATATAGGAAGGCTCAGATATGAGGACAAGCCACCACTAGAATTGTTAAATGGTTCTTTCACCAAGAAACTAACCTCCAAAATGATGTTAACAAGTCAATGCTCATTGAGGCATGTTTGAGATGATGTCAACAAACCCATGTCCATGCTCCGCACCATCCCACCCTCATTGGTTGCTCAAAAATGTGGCTGGTCGACCAACCCTTTACTAGGATACATCCATGCATGACGAATGTATAAATACTCTCCACTTCATTCTCTATTTCATTATCTTGCATTTCTTAAGCACTTAAAATAATTTATTGTGCTATTATTGGGTATTTGGGTGGAAAGAAAGCATCTTTCATTTCTACAATATTGTCCTGCACATAACTTATTCTCAAGGTGCATACATTCTTTACAGCAAGGTTCATATATTTTATGAAAACATGTTTCTATAATTGTTTTTAGGTATTTTGATGAGGACTTCTAATTTAACAATAATTATTTATCAATCACATTGATACGCAAGTGTGTAGATAGAAATACATTATAAATGGACAGCTATACAGGCTTCTCTTAATTAAATAGACATTCAGAAATATAATCATATCAGTTTGTATCAGAGCCTAACGATTAGGCCTCTTCTGCATTTGGGGGATTCAGGAAGTCTTTCCTTTCATTTTGGGTATCGGCTCTGACCTCCAGCCTCTAATACTTTCAAATTGCCATCCAGATTCCTATGTCAAATTTATGCTTTCATATTGCTGATTTAATTTTTGCTGCAAATTTCCCGTTGTACAACATATGCTGTAAAATTTCTACAGTTGATTGTTAATTCAATTTCAGATTTCAAGTTTCTTGCTTGATTTTGAGCCATATGCAGCCCAAAAGTAGCTCACTTCGGTATCAGATCTAGTTGTGTCAGATTTTCTTTCCCAATCCTGTATGAGGGTTGCATGTGACAGCATTGTTAGAGCCATAGTTCGCATAACCGGTTGGGGCAAGTACTCGTCAAGGGGCCAAAATGGGTAA
Source organism: Torreya grandis (assembly GCA_037957365.1). Taxonomy (NCBI): domain Eukaryota; kingdom Viridiplantae; phylum Streptophyta; class Pinopsida; order Cupressales; family Taxaceae; genus Torreya; species Torreya grandis. The sequence goes on along the minus strand of JARHVA010002541.1, from coordinate 1,142,099 downwards.
CCGGTAATTCGACCCACTCGATCGAATAACTAGCAATAACCGACAAAGGCAAAAAATACTTGAAATTCGCCTGAAGTAAACGGTATATAAATAAAATAAACATTTAAGTATAAGTTTACATTTACATAGGGACATATGTCCCTATCTAAATGTAAACTTATACTTTAAGTTATATTTTATTTATAAACTTTCAAGATGTTTGAGAGTGGTTTCGGACCTCTAGGAGCTATAATGCAAGTTCTAGGTTTTGGAGGATCCTATCATATTTCAGACTTAGCCAGATTGCGTCGATCGAATAACCAGCAATAACCGACAAAGGCAAAAAATACTTGACATTTGCCCGAAGCAAACGGTATATAAATAAAATAAACATTTAAGTATAAGTTTACATTTACATAAGGGACATATGTCCCTATCTAAATGTAAACTTATACTTTAAATTATATTTTATTTATAAACTTTCAGGATGTTTGAGAGTGGTTTCGGACCTCTAGTAGCTATAATGCAAGTTCTAGGTTTTGGAGGATCCTATCATATTTCAGACTTAGCCAGATTGCGGGGCTTCAGGGTTTCAAACTTAGCCATATTTCAAGGTTTCAAAATTTTGAGGAGACATCATAGGAGGGATGAAGGCTGCATGAAGAAATGTAGGTATGATAGAATAGTATGAGAACATCTCTTGCAAAGTGCCACAAGTCGATCCCAACCCATTCCCTGTGCATAGATTACTAGACTTTCTCAATCTCCCTTAGTTTTCCAAAGAGCAGGGAAGAGAAAAATATAGATTCTTGTAATTTGTACTTGTAGATTCTTGTATAATTATCATTGTATCAGTTTTAATCTATGCACACGGAATGGGGTGGGGTCGACTTGTGGCACTTTGCGAGAGATGTTCTCATACTATTCTATCATACCTACATCCCTTCATCCATCTTTCATTTCTCCTATGATGTCTCCTTGAAATTTTGAAACACTGAAATATGGCTGTCTGAAAACCTGATATTTGACTAAGTCTGAAATATGATAGGATCCTCCAAAACCTAGAAATTGCATTATAGCTCCTAGAGGTCTGAAACCACTCTCAAACATCTTGAAAGTATATAAATGAAATATAACTTATAAGTTTACATTTAGATATGGACATCTAGTTTCTTACAATTAAATGTTTATTTTATTAATATATTGCCTGGGTATCTAAATGTAACCAGTAAGTACTCGCGAGTAACTGGAGAGTACTCACCGGTTAAAAAAAAATTGTGGTTTTTCAAATTTGTTGGTTTCGAGTGGAGGTTATTCCCCTAATGGTTTTCCTGGCGAGTGACCGACCAACCGACGGTTACTCATTGGTCATGCCATCTATGGTTAGAGCCACCATAGACAGTCCAACAAGTCTCATTTTAGTACCAGATTTGGTCTGGTGCAGATGTTGTTTGTTGCTCCCATTTTAACAGGGTCCTCTTGGGCTAAGCTTCTTGCTTATGCCTTTGTTCTGGTAACAACACCCTATTAGTTCCCAGATCTCTAGTGCCAAGCTTCACTTCCTATAGATCTGACCCATCATTTTCTGTGTTTTCCCTTCCAAGAGAACTTCCAGACTAATGCTCAAGCAAATTTTCAGCTTCTTTGACTTTTCCTAGTGGGTATTACGTCGTTGCAAATAAATGGTTGACCATAACAGTAGTAGTTTTTATTTTTTTGTATCATTTTGTTTTTATTTGATGGATTTTTCAACAAGTCCTCCAAGCTCCACCCAGAAACCTGAGTTGGCCCAATTGCTCACCCAAAGAGTATCACAACCAACCACAACAATAAAATTCATTTCAACTCCAACTTATGCAACAGATAATAGGCATGTTATAACTCTTGATTCAACAACATGCACAACCATGCGAATCTCCGCAACGGTTCTACCTAGTAACTTGGCTCTATCTATAGAGCCCAGCTAATTGTCTTCACTTCCTATAGTTGTCAAAGAAATTGATGATTCTCCTTCACTACCATCTTTACACAACTCTAAATGTCCTAACCATGAGGCGCCATGCACTCTCCAAAAGGTTAGCAACACAACCCACAGAAAAGATATTGTTTTAAAGATTAAAACTAATCTATAGCAAATTAAAAAATAATATTTTGGCCATTCATGAAATTGTACTCTCTTAAAATAGACAACAAACCTCGGACTCTCATAATGCAAGAAATTTCAAATGCACTTGATAAGGTGCACCTCAAATTTATTCCTGAATACTCTACAAGACATTAGTTTTGGTGAGACCATCCTCAGCTGGATAGAAAGCAACATCACAACCTTTATCTCCCACCAAAGGATTGAGGCAAGGAAATTCTCTAAACCCATATCTCTTTATTACGATGGGAGAAATATTGAGTAGACATATCCAAAAATAACACAATCTATTGGGCAATTGGATGAGCTAGCTGTCAAAGGAGGAAGTCTCAGATACTCAAACTTGTACTTTGCCGATAATACTCCTACCATCTCTCGTTAAACAATAAGTTAAGCATATGCATCGAATATTGAACACAATTTCTCAAATATCCATAGTTGGAGCATATACAACAGCGACACAAGATAAGGAATCACAACAGTATGGTTGATCGTCTACCTAACCACGCTGTATAACAAAAACTTGTTACTCTACAAATGCAAAATGATACAGCACAAATGTCTTCCCAGCGCAAGCGACTCGTGGAAATGGAGGTACCAAAGCAAAAGAAGGTGGCAACATGAATAAAAGCCATATTGTGAGGACAGGAACAATCATTGCAAATGTTAAGGAATAACAACAATATGGTTGATCATCTAGCTAACCAAGCTGTATAACAAAAACTTGCTACTCTACAAATGCAAAATGATACAACACAAATGTCTTCCCAACTCAAGCACCTTGTGGAAATAGCGGTCCTAGAGCAAAAGAGGGTGTCAACATGAATAAAAGCCACAAGTTGTGAGAACAGGAATGGTAATTGCAAACTTTGGGAACCAATACAGCTGTAATGTCCCCAACTTGGGACAAATATGAAATTATGGATTTTTCCTGCAAACCCTAGCAATCTGAAACTATTTTCTGAATTTTCACAGCAAACCCTAGCTGTAAACAACTTCACAAATCATATAAAAATTACCTCAAACCCTAGGAACAAGTTAGGAACCCTTCCAAGCAAGATTAGGGCATCCAAAATGCAAATCACCCCTCAAACCCTAGGTGCTTAGGTTCAGAAAATTATTGTAATTTATTGCAGCCTTTTTACCTCAAAACCCTCAATATTTCATGCTCAATAATTCCCCAAAAAATATCAGAATAGTACAGTTGAAATAAATACCTTTTCCTGGACACTTGATGCCAAGATTTATTGGATAATTTCCAATAAAATTACAGAATAATTATGCAAAATTCAGAAATAGTTTCTAGGCAAGGAAAGCTCTATAAAAGGGTGAAAACCTCTCCCAAATGAGGTCGCCCTACTCAGAAAATTCAGTAAGTGATCCAAATCCAATTCGCAGCCTTGGTGTAGAGGTCTTCAACTCCTCGACTGTAGTGCAACCATTCCAAAGGGGTCTTCAACAGTAGGTGGTAATTCACCACCCTCAAATCCTCAAAAACCCTAAGCGTTGGGTTCACAACCAAGTCGCTTGGCTTCATACACCAAGTCAACAACCTTGACAATCAAGTCGCCACCCTAGGAGAGGGTTGGACTCTTCAATTTCTGAATTTGATGCTCAATTGCAACACTTTATTTAATGTTGCTCTAGTTGAGGAATAGGGGTTTTCGTCCTTAAACCTTCCTTGGCTTGAAGGATTTCATCTTCAAGACCTAGGCAAAGCATTTTTGTGCTTTATCCTCCAAATCAAATCTCATAAAAGCATAAACCTTCAACATGAATTGCAATTTCCTTTATATACCCTCCATTCCCAAAATGGGTGCCCCACTTGGGAGGAAGGGTTAAATGAATAAGAAAGGTCGGCTACCTTTTTGAATAACTTAAAGGCTATGGGAGCCCTTTAAGTCCAAACGGGCCCTCTTTAATGCAAAATTAGAATAACTTAATTGCAAATTCACTTTTTACCTTTAAGGAGGGGGAATTAGTGCTTCCCTGTTGCCCTTCTTCCCTTAGCCCAGAGAAAAACACCAAAAGAACTAGGCTAAAGGTCATGTCCAAGCTTAGGCCACAAGGGGGGACATGACAATCCTCCTTGCCCAAAATTGTTTGTCCTCAAGTAATGGTAATATCCATGGAGTTGTCCCAACAATTCAATTTGTGCAAAGCCCTCCTGTAGCCTTTTCCCATGGAAAGAAAGGCCCATTTTGAAACCATTTGTTGTTGTACTTGTAAGAAGATGGCTGCCCCCATGTGCTGGAAGCATTATGACAGCCAAGCATTGTCATTTCTCTCCCATACCAAAGGCTGCCCCAGCTATACTCTTCATTGCTAAGCATGGAACAGCTGCGAGCATTCCCAAAAATGGCCTTCGAGCTCACAACTATACATGCCCCTTGGGCTAAAAACACCGTCCATATAGCTGCAAACCATTACTTGGTCCCCATGCTCGTATGTTCCCTAATCTTGGAGAGAGTTACTCCAAAAGGAAATCTATACTTGAAGTTTTGCGGGCTGTATTCCTCATTTCCAGCCTTGCAAATGTCCACCAAAACCAAGCTTTCCATTCCCAACTCACCCCTTGACAACCCCTTTGCGCATTCAACCTCAAGAGGATCCAATAGGAATTTACAACCCTCTTTATGTAAGCTGGAACTGCCATACTTATCATAATAGAAAAGTGTATTATGGCTGCCCCTTATGGCCATTCTTCCTTTCCCTATGAATTGAAGAACATTTGTAGCCACCTCACCTATTTTTATTTCACATTTTTTAGTCTTCCTTTTTATTACATGTTCTATCCAACATAATAGAATATTCAATTTCAACGCTTGCTGCCCTAAAGTGAAATTAGGGGCACTTGCCATACCTGAAAAGCATCCAAACTCCATACCTTGGAGGGGCTGTTCCAACTTCACAAGTTCCAACTCTATGTTATATGTGAGGGGCCAAATTTCCCCTTTGTTTCCAGCATTCGTAGGGGCTTTACTTCCCCAAAATTTTCAGAAATTTTTGTACCTTCCATGGGCTGAACATTCAACAATTTTTCAGAAGTTGTTCCCTTACAATTTTTGGCATTTGTTAGGGGCTGAGTTTCCCCAATAACTTTCAAATTTTCTATACCTTTTGTGGGCCGAGTTTTCATCTAATTTCCGAAATTTGTCCCCTAAAAAATTTCAGAATTTGAGGCATGAAACAATCTGATTTTGCACAAAAAACTCAGAATTTTCTGAGTATGTTATGGGCCTATTCATCAAGAAAATTTCTGAGATCCTTATATTGTCTACAAGTTGAACTTTTGCCCACTTAAAGAGCTGTCCAAAATCTTCATTTTCAGAATTTGCAATGCTTCTAAAACATGGAATTGGATGGCTTTCAACATACCTCAATGGCTGCCCAAACTCAGGATTTGCCATTCTTTTAACCCCTTTTGATGAACGACAAATTTCAGAATTTAAATCACTTACCCAACATGAAATGGAGTGGATCCTCATCCACTGAGATGGCTGCCCTAACTCATATCAAAAAGTGGATTGTCAAAATATTGAAAGTCATTTCTATCCCTTTGTTCAAACTCTACATTTGCAACTTCCTATTTTTCTGGAAAACATCCCAAATCAAAGTCTTCTTGAAGTCTAACGAGCTCATCAATTACTTGCTCGATTTCTCTTGCCCTTGCTTCATTCTCTTGCTCCCTAAACCTCCTTGCAACATCAATTTGATTTTTTGTATGCAAAAGTGCTCTTTGACTATTTTCTAATGAGTTCTTGGTTGATTCAAGCTCAACGGTGAGCTCATCAACCTTAAGCTTCATTGTCTTATATGCATCTAAGGCCTCATCTGCAAATTTGATAGCCACATCCTTGTCGTTTAATCACATGAAGATATTCTAGTTTTGTTGCTTCCATTGCATCCTTGATTGTATGTAAATCAACAAGGGTGACAATTTCCTTCAAATGTTCCCCTTTCACATCTTGCATTAATCCTTCAAGGAACCCCTTTGTGTTGTCCAACCTTGTTAGGACTTGTACTTCCCTCTCTACTATTACCAGCGATTGTTTTTTCCAGTCTCCCTCATGAAATCTAGAGTTATGCAATGAAAGTGAACTATTGTTAGAATCAATGCAAAAATCCACATCCTCTTCTACAACATACCTTTCCAGAGAGTTGTCTCGAAATGCTTCTATTTCACAGAATTTGTGGTCTTCTTTTCCAATTTCGGTTTCTTTAACAACTTCAAAGATTTCTTCTTGAGGCTCGCTTGTTCCCTTCATACTCTCTGAAGTCTCTTCCCTTAGTTCTTTCCTTCGATTATCTACCATTTGCAGCTCCTTTTGCTGCCCACAAGCTTGTTGTAAATCCTCTCCTCGCTACCCAAAAAATATCTGATTTTTGATACTCAGAAAATACAGCACTTGGCTGCCCCAAAATGCTTGGCTCTACTGCATTAATGACTTCCAATTGCAGTTCCCTTTGCTGCCCCAAAAGGTCTGATTTTTTATATTCTGAAGTTGCAACCCTAAGCTGCCCCTAGGTGTTGACCCTTCGTTGCTCAACAAGCTTCATGGTACCAATTTCTTGTTGCTCAATAACTGTTTTCAAATCTGAACTCTCTAATTTCCTGATTCTTTCATGGGAATCCTCATGAGGGGTTGTCCCTTCATATGTTTCTCCCAATTTTACCTACAATTCAATATTCTCTTCTTCTTCATGCTCAACTATCAAATAAGGCCTCAATTTCTCTTCACAATTTTTTACAACGTTTTCAAACAGCACATGTGCAATTGGAAAAATATTCTTTTCTTGCCTCAAACCTGCCAATAAGATAGATAATAATGACTGGGAAATATCATCACTTTCATTTAGTGACAAAATCATAATTGTCTACATAGAAGTTACAACACTTTTTGCATGATACACACTAGTAGCTACAAGAAAATGATGAAACATTTCAATAATAAGTTCATTACATTCCAAATCTAACATCAAAACATATGCCCTGATTTTTGGCATAGTCTTCAGAATTGTGACCCTCCTAGCCAAAGGAGGTCCTTTGTTGTCCTCTACACCTTGGAAACTCTCCACAATCGGCTGATTTTTTCGACAAACCTTAGCAATCTGAAATGATTTTCTGAATTTTCACAGCAAATCCTAGCTGTAAACAACTTCACAAATCATATAAAAATTACCTCAAACCCTAGGAACAAGTTAGGAACCCTTCCAAGCAAGATTAGAGCATCTAGAATTCAAATTGCCCCTCAAACCCTAGGTGCTTAGGTTTAGAAAAATATTGTAATTTATTGCAGCCTTTTTACCTCAAAACCCTCAATATTTCATGTTCAATAATTCCCCAAAAACTATCAGAATATTACAGCTGAAATAAATACCTTTTCCCAAACATTTGATGCCAAGATTTATTGGATAATTTCCAATAAAATTACAGAATAATTATGAAAATTTCAGAAATAGTTTCTACGCAAGGAAAGCCCTATAAAAGGGTGAAAACCTCTCCCAAAAAAGGTCGCCCTATTTAGAAAATTCACCAAGTGATCAAACTCCAATTTGCAGCCCTTGTGTAGAGGTCTTTGACTCCTCAATTGTAGCACAACCCTTCCAAAGGGGTTTTCAACAGTAGGTGGTAATTCACCAGCCTCAAATCCTCCAAAACCCTAGGAGTTGGGTTCCCAACCAAGTCGGTTGGCCTCATGCACCAAGTCAACAAGCTTGGCAATCAAGTCACCACCCTAGGAGAGGGTTGGACTTTTCAATTTCTGAATTTGATGCTCAATTGCAACACTTGAATTGGTGCCGCCCTAGTTGAGGAATAGGGGTTTTCGTCCCTAAACCTTCCTTGACTTGAAGGGTCTTGTCTTCAATACCTAGGCAAAGCGTTTTCGTGCTTTAACCTCCAAATCAAATCTCATAAAAGCGTAACCCTTCAACATGAATTGCAATTTCCTTTATATACCCTCCATTCCCAAAATGGGCACCGCACTTGGGAGGAAGGGTTAAATGAATAAGGTCAGCTACCTTTTTGAATAACTTAAAGGCTATGGGAGCCCTTTAAGTCTAAACGGGCCCTCCTAAATGCAAAATTAGAATAACTTAAGTGAAAACCCACTTTTTACCTTTAAGGAGGGTGAACTAGTGCTTCCCTTTTGCCCTTCTTCCCTTAGCCTAGGGGAAAACACCAAAAGAACTAGGCTAAGGGTCATGTCCAAGATTAGGCCAAACGGGTGGACATGACTACAACAATCAATATTGATAATCAGTATTGCACTCAATATCAGCGAGCTCTTGCAACTCAGATTGTGAATCAAGGAATGCCAACTAGAAGTGCTCCAATCAAGTCAACATGTGCCTATCTATTTCAATCAACACCTAATCAAATGGCTCTATTTGGGACAACCATCTGGGCTTCCATTAACAAGAATACCATTTACAAATCCCCTATCAACTTAGTGGGATTTGATTCGTTGCTAACACCCCTGGCCACTTAGCAAATACACATCGGCAATCCTCCTCCATGAAGCAGTGAGTGTGTTGATTCATCGAGTACACATGGGTGCATGTGGGACCATAACCAACCCACCTTGTCAACCCTCTTATGTGTTCCACAAACACCCACGCCCAAAGCCAAACACTTGGCCATTATTCTTTTTATATATCTCATGCTTATAAAAATTTGTCAAGTTCTCAAACCCCAGTCCCTCTCTGTTTTCCTTAAGATTACTTTGAATTCTCTAAAACTACTTCGAATCATCCTTAGGTCGTTAGTAAATATGTCATCCCATGACTTAGAAACCATGTTTTATTGTTAAAAACAGGTTGGGGCTATTTCAAAGTTACGTGATTGTTAGCGATTAGCATGGATTCTGATTAGATGTTGGTAGTTAATTTGTATTTATGGAATGTTTTTGTGATTTCCAAGTAGAATCTCTTGAATAATTTCTTCCATTCTAAATAGCAATAGGTGTTGTTTTGAACCCTTTAATGACCTCCACATCCCTTCACAAATACCCAAACTCCATACTATTTATCCAATTTCTCATATTACAAAATTTGTATGCAATACGCACACATCCAAGTCCTCACACTTGCCTTCAACCTCTTTCTTCCTTAAAAAACAACGAAAATTTAAAAAGGGCCTCTCTTCATTCAGGCGTACGAAGCAAGCTACAAAAGGAATGAGGGGTGGTAATGGCACAAGTCACTTGCAATGACTTCAAGCTTCCATCATTTTCTATGTCAAAAGGTCGATAGATCTTCAATAGATCTCCTCCACCAGCCCAATCACTAGTATGATGAAATAAGTATGCTATGTTAGGGTTGATTGCATCCCTGTAAATGAAGATGGGGGGATGACGTGTTCATTATGGGGGTGAGACAAACGTTTAGGAGTTTTAAATCCAACACCTCAGGGCAAGAATCCAGTCAGCCATACCATTTCACTTTAAGTGATGTCATGCACCACTTTTAGGACAAATGATTCACATTAAGTAGCAGCAGAGGAATTAAAGAATACTCTCAAACACAAGATTTAAAATCTTTGCAGGTTGCCCTTTGCATCACATCAGGTCAGATGCTTTTTTAGTGTTTGGTGAAGGCAGTATAGCTACGAGGGTTGGAAGAAGCAATCAGCTCAGGCAAAAATAACTAAATAGAACCACTGCATATTGTAAATGCAAATGCTATTTTGAGGTTGTCTTGTCACCTTGGATAAATCTAACACAAGCTTTTTATTTCAGCCTCGAGTTGAAATTGTTGATATTTATATACAAAAATATTTCACTTTTATTTTCTATTTGTTTGTGCTTGTTTTTAAAAATTGTGTTCCGGTAGTTTTATATCTACTTAATGACTCTCATGAAGGGTTATGCAGTGATTTGTTTTACAGACATCATGGCATGCGGGGTTTACCCCAATACTCATAGCCATTGTAAGGCACTAAACATGAAAATTAGTTTCCATGTACCTCACAATATATCAAAAACATTTAGGATTCCTTGTTTATACCATGGGAAGACTTTTTTAGTCATTTTATTTGTGTGCACATGAGAAGAGCATAACACCCAAGGAATTTACTCTCATTGTATCCTCGAAAACGGAGTTAGTGGGCTACAGGCACAATTTTGCCTCTGTAGTTAGTGCTCTGAAACATGGGACTGACACTAATCAAAGAACAAGAAGGTATATTTGAGATCCCACGCAATCATTCAAACCCTTGTCTAGATCACCAGTATACCTTGTTTTTTGCTTATATTGTATTCATAGTCATTAGCATTGCTTCACTCATATTGTATTATATGTGTCTAAAAGTGTAATATTGGATTAAGTGGTATTTCTATTTCACATATGCAACTTCCTTTGGTTTCTTCAGTGGCTAGTCATGATATTTTTTTTCAAACTAATAATGCTACTATTCAAATTCCTTGGTCTCCTACAAATGAGGTTCACATTGAAACTGATAATGAAAGTAATGAAGAGGACTCTAATGAACATGAAACTCATATTGACTCACATGAGCTTAATGGACTAGATCAAAATCAAATGTAAGAATTATCTGAATTTCGTCAAGGTCTTCAAGAGAAACCCTGTGAGGTGAATAAAATCATTAGTCTACTTCTAGCATTAAAAGCTAAGCATCAAGCTAAATTGGCCACATCTTCACCACAACAGTTGCCTTTTCGGGTTGTCAAATCCCCTACTTCCAATGTTGCTACTTCTACACCGATAGCATCATACCTTGGTTTGGAAACATTTGTCTAAAGACATAATGTTAGATTAAGTGGTACTTCTTGTTGGGTGAATATTTTGTCGACCAGCTAACTGGTGAGCAAAATAGGTCTCTTCAACCACAGCATAGGGAGATTGGTCGGCCCAGTGTGTAGGTTTACTACATCAGAGGTGGACGAATCTCTCCTCTCATCAAGGGGAGGTTCCCTATGAATATGCGGGAGCTATATGCTATATATATAAGCAGAAAATAACACTCAGGGGTAGGTTATACTATCCATCTCTCTTCTTTCAGAGATGATGTTCACAAACAAAGGAGAAAATCTTGGTGAAAACACTGAAGGCCCTTCTCTTCTTTTAGAAGTGTTCTTGCAGGGGACAGCAAGAGTTCTTTCAGGTAGGATAAGTAACTGGTAACAGGGTACAGAGTAACCAGCAATCTAAGATGTAGCACAGCCTCCACCTTGACTGCCCAAGAGTGAAACACAAAGAACAATGGGGGCACAAAGTCATCCCAAGGTCCTTTACACAGAAAGAAACTAAAAACACACACTGAAAACAATTATGTCAGCACAAAGTATGAAAGTAACTGGTTTCAGGACACCTTCCTTATCACTTCCATTAGCTCTGCTTGTTAAATTGCATAAACAAGAATACATTTAGGAAATAGACATAAGAACAATCTCCTAGAATGATACAAGCTATGACAGCACAAAGTCTGAAAGTAACTTGCTTTCTGATTCAAACAAAGAAATATGATAAACAATCTGAGCTCAAAGTCTCAGTGATGCCTTTCAATTTGGGCAGAGTTTTGCTTCTGGTAACGGGAAGATCTCCCTTAAAACAAACCAAGAGATTACAATATATAGAGGCCAAGAAAGGCTTGGCACTTTGTCCCATGGAGCGGCCCATGTTGTGCATTAATGCCTTGAATGCATTTTTGGTTCTGTCAGGGAGGGCCATGCTGGAACAGGGCGGCTGCCTTGACTATGGCGTGTTAATTCATTTAATATGTCTCTTCCTTAGTATGGACTGTTTGGTCCTTTTCCTGGTGTCTGCACAACTGTCCCTTTGCCTTTACTTCATGGAAGAAAAACAGGCCGCGTCCTTGATTTGGCGTGCTTGGAAGTCTGCTTGATCCACTGTTTCACCTACTGGAAATAACTCCCTTGAAGATATTTTGGCCTTTCCCTCTTTCTGCTACAATTTGAGCCCTCGGGCTATCTTTTCCCTTTCTGGTTTTGTCTTTTCCTGGCATTTGAGCTCTCAGGGCCATATCCTCGGCTTTGCTGGCTCTTTACGCTCTTCCATCAGCGGTTCTTCCCTTTGGCGTTGAAGGTCTTTGTACGCATTCGGATCCGTCATCCTCAGCAATTCCTTCGTGTCTTTCCCGCTTGTTTTGGCCGCTTTCCGCTGATCTCAGCAAATGACACATGGCATTTTCCGCTTTTGAGAGTCCTGCAGAAGATGACACGTGGTGGCTTCCGCCGAGCTCCTAGAAACACTGTAAAAACATTCAGGACTCATTTTGGATTCATGCAGACAATGACAGTTGTCGCACTCCGCTTAACCTTAGCAACTCACTCGGGGCCCACCACAGTCCTTATGGAACAAAAGGAAGAGACCGCGGATGTTGACACTTGTCGTGCTCCGCCGAGCTTTTCAAGGGACACGTGGCGTCTTCTGCGGCTTTGTAGAAAAACATATTACAACCTTCTGCTGTTGCCACTTGGTGCTTTCCACGTGATTCTATGAGAAGCTTATTGAAAGAAGCTTTGAAACTTATAAGCACCCTGAAACGCGGATGCCGACACTTGTCGCGCTCCGCTGAGTTACAATGGGACACGTGGCATGTTCCGCTGCTTCTTGGAAATAAACTATAAAGTGTCTCGGCAGATGACACTTGGCAGCGTCCGCTCTCAGGGTTTTTCCTTTTGGGCATTCCTTTCCTTAGCCGCTCATTCCCTTCAATTTCTTCGGGCTTTCTTCCCAGGTGAATTCCTTCGGACAAAATGTCCGAAGGAATTTTGCCTTGGTCATTTTCCCGCGGAAAAACCTTTCTGAAGGGATTCTTTCCGACTCTTTCACTTAGTCATTTTCATCGGACAAAAAGTCCGAAGGAATTGTTCCTTTTGGGCCTTTGAACAAATCCGAAGGAATTCTGTCTTTTTCTGTCTTCTCTTTGACCTTTGAACCAATGTTGCCTACCCTCCGCAAGGGCACTTGCCTCTTTGGCTTTGGGACAGCCCCTTGAACCTGCTGATTGAATCGACCAATTGAACCAACCTTGGTTCAACGGTTCAATGGTTCTTTCTCTTTATTTGGCTAAGTCCTTTTGATCTTTTGAACCAAACGCATTGAACCATTTGGTCGTTGAACCCGTTGAACCAATGAAACCAAAATGGTTCAAGGTTCAATGGTTCAAGCCTTTATTTTTCGTTGAATGTTCGAAGCCGTGGAACCTTGAAATGGTTGAACTTTGAACCTTGACAAAGCGCTTAACTCTCGCTGATGACATTGAACCTTTCAAGCTTTTTGAGTAAAGGGATTAGCAGGTTCAACAAGTTCAAAGGTTTCTGCAGGCGAGTTCAATCAAAAGAACAAGTTTTCAACACTTAGTCATTTTCAGGATTGGTTCAACGCCTTGGTTCAACCAAAAATGTTCATCGGCAAGCTTCTAAGCAAGGATTGAACCATTGAACCCTTGAACCTTGAACCATTTTGGTTCAACGGTTCAATGGTTCAATGGTTCAATCCTTGCTTAGAAGCTTGCCGATGAACATTTTTGGTTGAACCAAGGCGTTGAACCAATCCTGAAAATGACTAAGTGTTGAAAACTTGTTCTTTTGATTGAACTCGCCTGCAGAAACCTTTGAACTTGTTGAACTTGCTAATCCCTTTACTCAAAAAGCTTGGAAAATGAAGAAATTGAATGCTCAGAACAAATTTTGAAAAGGGAAGAGACAATTTTTTGGTCTTGCAGGACCAAAATAGTTCATATGTTGTCCCAAAAATGAGTGACATTTTTTTGGGACAACACTTCTATTTCACATATGCAACTTCCTTTGGTTTCTTCAGTAGTGGCTAGTCATGATATTTTTTTTCAAACTAATAATGCTACTATTCAAATTCCTTGGTCTCCTTCAAATGAGATTCACATTGAAACTGATAATGAAAGTAATGAAGATGACTCTAATGAACATGAAACTCATATTGATCCACATGAGCTTAATGGACTAGATCAAAATCGAATGTAAGAATTATTTGAATTTCGTCAAGGTCTTCAAGAGAAACCCCATGAGGTGAATAAGATCATTAGTCTACTTCTAGCATTAAAAGCTAAGAATCGAGCTAAATTGGCCACATCTTCACCACAATAGTTGCCTTTTCGGGTTGTCAAATCCCCTACTTCCAATGTTGCTATTTCTACCATTGCATCCATTCCTATTTCTACACCTATAGCATCATCCTTTGGTTTGAGAACATCACTTGGTCTCCAAAATTTATCTATGTCTATGCCTACTCATACTACTTACACTCCTCCAATCACTTGTAACTGTTCAAAGAAGGTTTTTGGAGGGTTCAATCACCTTTAGTACCATATTACATACATTCATTGTTACGACGGCATGCCATGTCCCAAAAACTACAAAAGACAAAAATAAGAGATGCATGCAAAGCTTGCATTGTTGGATGAAGAAAAACTAGAAAGGGCAAAGGTACAAGCAGCCATAGTAGTGGCTATTAATTCCGACTCGACAACGGAAACGGAAGTAGATATGACAAAGATTGTGGGCTCTAGTCGTAGCCCACGCATACAAGGCACACCCACCTCATCCAGTTCGAGCAAAGCCTAGTCATATCATTTTTTTGTGCTTAGATAACATTGTTGGGGCACAACCTTCACTGCAAGGTACAGGGTAGAACAAAGAGGTTCACCAAGAAGCAGATAACACGTGTGTGAATTTCTAGTATAACAACCATCTTCCCCCAAAAGTGGCAAAGAGCCCGTATTAGGAGTATTTGGTGGCATCATTGATAGTTGCATGGAAAGGGTACAAAACACCCTCCCCAAAAGACTAAAGTGGGAGATTGCTCCAAAATGTTGTTGTACATGCAAAGTCAATTTTGGAAGAACAGTAGTGGCAAACGTTTGAATGCACCATTCTTTCGGATGGGTGGACTAATGAAAGGAACCGAACTCTCATCAATTTTCTAGTAGCTTCAAATGGTGAGACGGTTTTCTTGAAGTCAATTGATGCCACTAACAAAGTAAAGAATGCAGAAACCTTAAGCCTGATGTTGGAGGAGGTTGTCTTAAAGGTGGGCATCAAGATTATTGTGCAAGTTGTCATTGGCAATGCAGCAACATGTGTGGCAACTGGGAGACTACTTAAAGAGAGGTATACATCACTCTTTTGGACCCCTTATGAAATCCATTGCCTTGACCTTCCTTTGGAGGACATAGGCAAAATTGATTGGATGAGATCAGTTGTAGAAGATGTCAAAAACATCGCAAAATATATTTACAATCACCCTTGGGTTCTCAACTTGATAACAAATCACACCAAGGGGAAAGACCCTATGTGAGCAGGTGTCACAAGGTTTGCAACTAACTTCCTAACATTTCAAAGTATTTGTAGTTTGTTGATACCATTGAACCAAATGTTTGTGGGTCAAGCATGGCCAGACTCAACATATTCAAATAAACTTGATGGAGATAGGATGACAAAGACAGTTTTTGATGATGCCTTTGAGAAGGGAGCTGCAGAGATCATCAAGGTAACTTCAAACTTCAATTTTAATTTCAAATTGATTCTTTTATTTTCAATGTTTAAAAGTATTTACTTTAACCAAATCTATGTTGACACAAATTCTGGCAAAGTTCAGCACCCCTGGGTATTTTGCAAATTCGGAGGCTGTGATGTATTCCCCAATCACAATACCTGCATTGCCTAGTTTTTGCAGGTAGGATTCTTGCTAGTACTTGCTTGGAAGGAGGAGCAGCCTAACTTAGATTGGCACCATGCAGAGGAGATCCTTCATTGGGTTAAAAGGTGGGGACTGTGGTTTCATGACTAAACCTGATTTTTTTGTAAACCAGGGGCCTACTTGGAATGCTTGGCCCGTCCCCTACTAGGAAGAGAATATGGCCATGAAGTATCTTTTGGGCATCATTAAAATGTCCACTAAACCTACTGACCTCCAATTTTCTTGGACCCAATTCATTTTTATTCCCCATGTGCCATTGTGAGCATGTCTAATGGAATATTTTCTGAGTTGTTTAGCCATCCAAGTGCCTAAAGACCCTCCTCAACCTATCGTTTGAGTAGTTTTCTATTGCTCACTCCTCCACAACCCTCTCCCCCTCCCCATCATGTCCTATTTCCATCAAGAAAGGATGAACCTCAACCAAAGCATAAAGGCCCTTTGACATGTGAGGGAAAACCTTGCCCTTATGGTCAAGTACCTAAAGGTCCACTCCGGACAGCCTACCATACTATATATAGCTAGGCTGGACCAACAGCACCCTCTATATAAATGAGCCCATCAATTATAGATAGCAGGTTATATGTAAATGAGAATTAAATGTGGAATACAGAAACAAATTCCTTAAAGGGGATGTTATCTATGTGTTATATAGGTATTGTGAGAGTTTCTAGGACAGGATATGATCCCATGAGCCTACAGATGAGAGTTTTTTCTTTAAGCATCCGCACCTTGTGCTCCATTTCATTCATGGAGAACTGTATCCTTGGCAGGCTCTCCATTTGAAGGTAGCGTCTGTTTTCCTTCTTGTAGGGAAGATAAGCCTAATAACTGTTTTTTGTGCATGAAGTCGGATCTATTTTTGGAGTCATCTCTGCAGATCTGGTTTTTGTCATTATAGATAGCAGAACTAAAAGTGAGGGAGCTTGATTCTAGGTCATGGACTGCCCTGAAAAGGGATCTGGTTTTTCACTCTTAGCCCTAGGCTCCTGAGGGGAAGAGAATGTTGCCTGTGGAGTGGATTTGGGTTGGGTGTATGGCTGAGGATGAGAGTATCAGGTGGATCATGTTATTAGCTCTAGATGCTTGCACTATTTCTCAAGCAAATTTGTTTTTTCAAGAATTGGTAGAACAGCTTGGATTGGTTTCTCTACACAGTGATTAGAAAGGCAATCATCCGTCTTATTAACTTTATATTACAATACATTTTATGTTTCCCATTTAGTTTTTGGTAGAGGCCAGATATGCCTTGATGTGTTGAATTGCACTTAATATAGTCCTTAGTCCTATCAGGCAGTCTAGTAGATTGTTTGCAATACTCTCTGTTAAGGCAAGGTTAGAGAAGTTTCCACATTTGTGCATCCACACAAATGTATTATTCATTTGTGTCCCTTGAGGGAATGCCAGAAATTCTTAAGAGGCGAGACAATTAGAAGAGAAGCCATATACATGAACCACAAAATCTGTCAACCAATGGAAAATACTAAACCATAACATCGCCTTAAAAGAATACCTGATACAAATGTGGACTCCCACAAAGGCACTGGGCAAAAGCTCCTGCAAGTCCATCTGTGCCCTTGATGAACTGGCGCACTATGTCTCGATACTGCCAAAAATATTCATATATCCACATGCCAAAAAGAAAACTTATTAACACAAGAAATTGTTTCCCCCGTATACACTTTCTAATTTACATACGTATATATACATATATTACATAAAATTAGACCCAAAAAAATAACCAGAAACAATAGAACGTAGGTAGAATAATTGTTTTTCAACCAATTACTAGATACCATACAATCATTGCTTATGTTACACAGACAATATAAATATTGAATCCATTATAGCCCTAGTTTCTGTCATAAAAAAGTTAAAAGGTATTTTCCATATACCTTTATTTAACATGTCATGTATTTTGCATCAAAAATCAAAAAACTGGCATGGGGAAGAAAGGGTGGAAATCCTTCCTAAGGACTAGAGGATTGAAAAAGGGTTCATAAAGCTATAAAGTAGACCCATAGGATAAAATAAGAGGGCATCCTCATTAAATAACTTTGAAATGTCGATAGAGTCATTCAAAGGCCAAGACAAGGAAAAGCTTTCCCTTCCCTAAGAAAGTCACAAGACACAAGGGCCTCTAAAATCATTAAGAACATTATAAATACACACCCACAAGACATGTTTGAAAGAACAGTGTGAAAGTATGTTGCACTTGTGTAAGTTAAACCTCCTAATGATGGTAGTATATGATTTCAAAGAGATATTGATGGCATCTCCAGAATTTAGGAGCTTTAAATGTTATTTTTTTATATGACAGCTGCAAATCAGATTGGTAACTGGATTAAGACAGTACCTATCACAGCATTTTTCTAGAAGAACTATTTACAGAATATCGATATCCACTTCCCTCTTGTAAGGGGAGTTGTTCTACAGCCACAAGCTGTAAATTTGTTACAACCAGCGTATGTAACGGGCTGACTTCCGTAAGGATAAATTGCGGTTCAATTTTCTCATCGTTATGTGCATAGACACAATTATCTTAAGAGTAAAACAGCTCATTTCCATAATGACCAAAGTTCAAAACCCAGTGGTAATGCTCCTACATGCTAATGCAGCTGTGTCAAATAGCGTAGCAGATTTTTTTTTAATTTTAAAGGTTAAAAATCTTTAAAAAGACAAAATATTTACAATTTCTCCATCCTTGGCCTGATCAGGAAACAAGAGCGCTGGTATTTCTTCCAATGATAAGGACTTACATTTCATTTCAGCAAAGAGCAATGAACTCGGATGAACAGAAAACTACAATCCAAAACAAGAACTGAAAAAAAGACCAAATATCAATAGCAATATCCCCTGACTGCTCCAATACTTGTATCAAAAGAGATCATGATAGTACAGCTTTTTGTGCTCTAACTCTTCTGAAAATTAAGATGTCTGAGTTTTGATTTACAAAATTGTCCAATAGACATGTATTTACTAACGCACTGAACATTTTACAAAGAATAAAGCAAAAATCTATCAATTGGCCCCTTTCTTGGGGTGATGGAAACCTTTGGCAGCTTGATCAATTGCTCCATCTTCCACTGGGGCTTGGTGAAGGCCTTGGAGTGGGCACTTTGGGGTGGAAGGATGAGCCTAGGGCCTGCAAATGTGAGAATTCTATTCAGCCCCTCTTAGTTGAGAAAGCTAATTAATCCTTCACACCTCAATTGGATCTCTCAAAATGGCTTCCTCGAGGCCATGATGGAAATCAGAGTAGTCAAACAGGATTTGAAAAGATTTAATGGAGACAATGCCAAGCTTGCATCCATAGCCTTGATTTGCAGATGCATGGAATTGTGACATTCTCTGAAACAAATGTATGAATGGGCCTGCCAAAGCTCAAGGTTGATACAAGATACGACCTTGCCCAAATGGATACATCATAGCAGTGTTTGCTGATGATGATCAGGACCAGATTTTCCAAGGTATCCTGTGGTTTTCGCAGATTGTAAGCTTGTTCATGAAATATTAGCACATGGGATTCAAGCCAGTAGAAAAGATACCATCTAGAATGCCATTTTAAATCTGAATTTTTCCTTGACTTCAAAATTTCTGGAATGTATATGTTTTCATGAAAAATGGGTATTTCATCAGACAATATATCTGTACTTCTAATCTCACCTTGAGGGGCATACAAACCTATGCCAGGATCTGTGCTAGCTTTAATTTGAATCACTCGCTGCCAAAAGGAAAATGATCCAGATATATGGTTTTGATTGGATCTAATGTCAACTATGAATGTATGTTCTTAAGATGCACATTATTTCATGAATATTGCCACCATTTTAGAGGCCCACTCCCAAAGTGGAAAGATCAAAGAAAGAGGAATGAAGAAGTAATTTGTTACCAAGGACAGGAATCAAAAGACACATAATTTCGATCAAACAAGGCCAAAAAATGGTGAAGGAAGAGGAATGAAACCCAAAAACCCAAGCCAAGTGAGATAAAATTGACAATGACTAGGAAAATAGTTTGAAGTAGTATGCTTTCACAGGAGGTATTAAAGGAATCTTCAAGAGCTCTTCAAGGCTAAGAAACGAAGGATGGAAGACGTGGGAGAAATTAAGGAGGTAGCTGTAGAAGATGAAGATATGCCAGAATAAATGGAGATTGGACAGGAAAGAAAGTATGAAAGACGAAAGAACACTTTGTGGAAGAGGAACAAGGCCTGAGAAAGAAGAAGACTTCTGATATAGATCTACACAAGAGAGAGAAATTTGATGCATGAGAGAATTAAAAAAGCTATGGCAGATGTTGAATCGGCCTCTCAATCCTGGTTAGTAGATCACTAAGGAGAAGATAGTTAACAAATCCAGGCAGATCTGGTCCGCATCACGTCCAAACAAAAAATTTCAGACAGATAAGATAGGGCTTGTCTCATTCTGGACCTGATTTTGTTAGATTTTTTTTCAAATTAGACATTTCAAATAAAAATTACTTTTTTGAAAGCAAAAAAAACATAGAAAATCATAAAATTTAAACAAATCTAAAATCTATGCTAACTTGAAAATTTCAAAAATCTAAAGACTATTCTAAAAACTAAACATAAATTTCAAAGATGCATTTTGATTCCAAGCTTAGACTCTGAACTTCAGATAGTTTCCATCTTTTACTGTTACTGTAATTTGAGACGCGTGCATTTATCATTTGTGCAAGTTTCTATTTATGCTCATGTATTATTAATTTAATATGTGCATTGGTATGTTTGTTTACTATGTTTTTTGTTATCTATATTCTTTTATGTGGTGAATCTTGAGTAAGGTCATGGGCCACCTTTTCACACAAGGTGGAGCGAACTTGAACTCCATTCTAAAAATTTGTAAACATGGGTCACACTCAAACATATCCTATAATTGTGACACTACAAGCTCGCCATATGTTCACTAGAGCTATAGACCACCTTATTGCGGTGACAGGGATTTGAACCTGGATCGCACTCTTAAAGGTGCCCCCTCATTACCATTACACTGCTATCCCTTGGACGTATTTTTATGTTATATCTAATTTTAAAGATTTTTTTAATGTATTTCCTTTCCTGTACTGAACCAAACCTTTGCAGAGACTGGATTGCCATGCTTGATAACTATGAGGGAAAACACGGTAAGCATCTCTACTAAATCAAAGTTTCATAATGGAATATGAGGGTGCTTAACGCTGCTAGCAAAAGGAGATTGTGAAAGAGTAATCAAACAAGAACACCTGGATGCATTCACAAGCCAAGAATCCAAATTGAATTTAGATCATTATCGAAAACTATCTGTGGTATATAAGGAAACACAGCATGCAATGGAGGATTGCTGAAGTTCATTTAAGACGATTGGATGTCCTGAAACTATATATATATATGCCAAATTATTATTGACAGATCCACAAATTGGATATCTTTCCAAATCAAGTGTACGAATTTGAGGTTGAATTTAAACTTGACTAACATATAGAGGCCTAGAAGAGGAGAGCATGTTGGAAGGAGCTTGAAGCGTGGAAAGCCAATCATAACTTCAGAATAGTCATGACTTCAACAATTTTATCACTCATATAACTCTGGGACGTTGCTTCCTGTGACAACTATATCCAGAGTATTATCAAAACGGATATAGATGCTACTGAGAGCACCTCCACAGATTTTTAGTTATCTTAAATTGGTTAAATCAGAACTTTAATCTCAAATCAGAAGTTCTACAGGAAGGCAGATCAGACCACTAGTTCATTTGCCTCGTGATTTATGAAGATTTCCCTCCCAGAAATATCCCTTTCAGGTTCAACAAAATGTGAATGCAACACCCCAACTTTGACCATATGATAAAGACATGTGCAAGGAAAAGCTGTTAAGAGTCAGGCTTGAAGATGTTTGATTTACTCAACAAGCTGAAAATGATAAAGGCTGACCTCGATATGTGGAACAAGGACGTCTTTCAAAACATTTTTTAGCAGAGAAGTTTTGAAAAATAGATTGCATGAAATACAAGACTGCATTCAACAGCAAGGCCTCAAAGAAAATATGATATGTGACAAGTATCCAGTTGGGTGGTCTTGACAATATTTTCAATAAGGAAGTACTCTATAGGGAAAAAGCTAGAATCAGAGGATTTACCTGATGGGGATAGGAGCGCAATTTTTTCATCAAACTAAAATAGCTCAATGGAATAAAATTAGGAAGCTGGTAACTTCTGATGGAAAATTTATTGATGGCCAAGAAAAGATAGATTTTGAGGTAATAGGGTACTTTGAAGATGGATTGTTTGAAGAAGACGTATATAAAGAAAGGATCCAGCAAATTTTTCTAGATGTCATTCCTAAGCTTATCTAAGACAATCAGAATAAAGCAAATACGCACCCCATCTCTAATGAAGGAATTTAAGAAAGAAGTGTCTGAAATGAGGTTGATGAATGATATGCTAAGACCATTCATAAATTCTTGTGAGATGCTGTACTTGGATGACATATCAGTTTCAGCAAAGTCTGTGAAAAACATCTCACATATTTGAAACATGTTGCAAGTGTTGAGGAGAGCAAGGTGCCGTTAAAACAGAAAATGTGTAAGTTTACAAGATGGTCCTTGGTGTACTTGGGACATGTCATTGGAGGAAGAGACTTGAGGATAGATCCAGCAAATATTGAGACCATTCTCAATTGACCAAAGCCTTCCAGCGTGACTGAAACAAGGAACCCTGTAGGTGTCGTCTAGCATTCGAGAAAGTTTATAGCACCAATTTCCTCAATTACAGCTAGCTCCATTGCATAACATAACTTCCATCGCAGGCCATAACTGCAGGAAGTATAAATTTGACATGGGATGAGAATCACCATGTTGTTTTTCATCAACCGAAACACAAAATCAGATATACACCCATACTAGCACTACCTAACACACAGCAACCCTTTCAGGTGGAGATGGCTGCAACCAACCATGCCATGGGAGCAATCCTAATGCAAGGAGGAAAATCAATAGCAGTATGCATATGTTCATGCAGTTGAGAAATAGAAGCATTACTTGTTGGGTCAGGAAACAATCATTGTCAAGAAATTGAGGCATTGCTTCCTGGGTAAGGAAACAATCACTCATACCGACCATTAGCCTCTTCAATATTAGCATGCACAAAATATATTACAAAAAGCAAGACAATATAAATGGAGGGTAATCATTCAACAATTTCATTTGGTCATTAAGTATAAGAAGGGGTTACTAATAATTTGGTTGATATGTTATCATAACCACCTTTAATAAAAGCTTTGGGCACAATATCTCAAATGAAGCAATTCACATGAGGCATATAGCGAGAGCTATGCAAAAAATACAAATTTGAGAAGATATATCAGCAATGGCCAGTGCAAGCATGGCATATTTTGAGGCCAAATACAAATACTGATGGCGGTGTAGTTGAGTGTCAAATGAAGAACCATCAACCACTCAGATGATCAGAGTGCTCAGACACAACAGGGAAGCCAAACATGAACACATTTCAAATAGAAAATCTGACATTCTTCATAAATTTGTCATAAAACTCAACACATCAAGTAATTTTCAAAAAGTAAATAAACACACCACTCTTCCACACTCTAATCTCAAACTCAAATTCCAAACACACTCTACACCTATCTTGAGTTTTGGACTTTCTGCCCCACTCATGCAAATTGCACTCATCACTTCCTTCCAAGCCTCCCTCACTTTGCCAGCTTCACTCTTCCCAATTCCAAAATAACCAAAAGCTCAATATCCTGTATCTCTAATTTGGACGGAATATTTATCTTCATGGTTCTTATATATTACAAGAGGGAAGAATAACTAGTGTGGAAGATGAAATGATTCACCTTCCAATTATTACAAGATCTCGAGTGTTGAGCTGAAACCCAAGCTATACAACTGCACATTGATGAAATAAGCTAAATGTCAATTTTGATATCATGACACGTGTCCAAGGATCAACACGTGACACATGTTAATCTTCTCACTTAAGTAGTCACATTGTATCTTAGGCAAGTGACCATAAATTGACCTCAACACAGTGTTGTCGGTAAGGGAGCACAAGCCATAGAAATCTAATCACACCATTGTGTTCCTCTCGAAAAATTATACAATTTGGAAAAAAACAATAATCACTTATAAGTATGTATGAGGAAGGATGGTCTCTGCAAGGTGTCGTGGGAGAGAGACCACGAAATCAGCTTCTACATGGTATCACAAGCGTGGCAACACATACCATAGGAAACACCATTTCATTGTTCTCGAAACTTATGCAATTTCAAAAAACATGACATTCAATTTCGAGTTCATGTGAAAAAGTTATGATCTCTACAAGATATGGCTCTCTAACAAGATGTCACGAGCATGATAGCATCAAATGATCTCCAAGATTCATATCATGAGATGATTTACAACATGATCATTTTCTCAAACTTCAACAAAATGATATTCAGCAGGATGTTGCATATGTGGAACCAAAAAATGGTCTCAAACATGCTAGATCGAGATATTTTTCTAGGGATCCTCCTACATTAGACTCCCATGGAAACTTTAATTGTGAGCATAATGCTCACAATTTTGAATGTAAAGAAATGAAATTTGTCCAGCCTTCTTGGCCATTATCCAACTTTTGATACCCAAAAAAATTCTTTCAATTTTTTGGCTTCCTATCCTCCATTTTTTCTTTCATGTCTTCTATCCAATATCTTCTCCATCTTCTCACACAGATTTCAGACTTCTTTCCCAATATTATTTCTGCTATACATCAACCTTAGAATTTTTACCTTTATATGGGTCAACTATCTTGTCCTTTAACTTGATATTCACCCATATGGTGAACTCATCACTTTTCAAATCCACCAATTCTAAATGTTTGTCATGTCCCTCTTTTGATCGGGACATCTTTGAAGACCCTTAGCCTTAATCCATTTCCCGGGGGCTAAGGGAAAAGAGAGTAAAGAAGGGGAACAATTGGTTTCTTAAAAGAACACTTGTAAAAAGTACTTTATGTTATAAAAGTTCACTTAAGTTGAGGCCCTTTAAGGGTCATGGGCGCCAACCACTTAAGTGGATATGTAAAAGGTGTTCTTTCTTATAATTTTGAAAATGTATTTCCCTCTTTTTGGACGTACCCCTTGGGGATGGTGTATAAAAGCAAAGGAGGGGATCATTTGAATGGATACTAATTTTGATATTCAAATCTTGGACTTTGAGCACGAAATGCTTGAGCCATTTGCCTTGAAGACGAAAACCTTCAAGCTAAGAGATTGAGGATGCAAACCCTCATTCTTCCATGGGGTAACTTCACCTAGGAGCTGCCATAGATCATCAATTTCAAAAAAAAAAAAAAAAAAAAAGAAGGGTTTCAAGTTGGGAAACTTGCTTGTGGAGGTTGGCGATTTGATTTGGGAGTGATTTGTTAGTGTGTGAGGGTCATTTCTTGCCCTAATGATATTCTGAATTTTATTGTAATATTTCCCAGCTTGGGCGACTTGGAATTGGGAGTATTTGCTAGGGTTTGCGGGGTTTCTCATGCCCAAACCCCAATCTGATTTTTATATGAACTTTCCAGCGTTTGTTTAAGATTTTCTAAGGTATTTTAAAAGGGTCCTAGGGCCTCAAATATATTGGATAATTTCTTATAATTTATTCTCTATTTTTGGGGAATTTTGCCAACATTTATTGCTTCATAAATTGCTGGAAAATAGGCATTAATTCCAGATATATATTCACTAATTTTGGGCTGATTATTTGGTCATAAATTTGCATAGATTGAAGTGAAGAAGCAAGTAATTAATTCTGAAATTTTCCTTCATCTGTGATGTCTAGGGTTTGAAGGGAGACTCTTCTTTCCTTGCCTTATTTATTAATTGGAAAGTGACCATATTGTTGTTAGGGTTTCAGTTAGATTGTTGCAGCCTTGTGATCTTTGGTGCTAGGGTTTGCTGGAAACTAAAAAATCAGAAATGACATTTTACCTAGGGTTTTGCAGAAATTTTAGAATTCAAAAAATATCCTATTCTGGGATATTTCAATCTTCAATAGCAAATGCCTTCACTCTTGAACTCATACTTTTCTCTCCTGCAACTTCTCATTTACCTCTCGTGCACCTCAAGCATGAACCCTAATGATGCTTTGACATTCACACTTTTTCCCTCTCAATTTCACTGGCATGCACGTTGCTAACTCTTTAACTCGCACACTTTTTTTCTAGCTTAGTTTCAATAGGACTCCTTTAGTTGTTTCACTAAGTTCATCGTAATGTGCTTTTGCAACACTCTTATGCTTAAGCCACCACGTTGCATATTCGTCATTGGTTGCTCTAATTCATCTGCAAGTGATTCAAGGGCTGCTGCATCTTCTTCATCATCAGATGCTTCGTCAGGAAGATCTTCAAGAGTAGGTTCATAAATATTGTCTTGGAGATATAGATCTTCGTCAGCGTCGACTATATCCCACCACGCTGCTGCGTTGGAGGAAAAGACGGCTTTAACAGCAGGATTTTTACAAGAGCAATTGGGAGCAATATGGCCAGGTTTGCGGCAAATATAGCAAATCGGCTGCTTGGAAGGAGGACGAGCAATGCGTCGTTTCTTAAGGAAACGATGAGGAGGTGCGTAAGAATGCTTACGAGGGAAGGAATGGCGCTTGAAAGAGACTTGCTTGCGGCGCTGTTTTTGATGGCGGCGAGGTTGGACAAATGGTCGACAGCCAAAAGGGGCTGTTTTAGGAAAGACTGGAGCTATTTGTGAGGCTTGGTGCTTGCTGAGTTTTTGCATGGACTTGGTCTCAGAGACTAAAGTCATAACTTGTTGCTTGGCAAAATCAATGACATCAAAAAGGGCTAGATCTTCGATCGTTAGTCCTTTGAGATCAATATAGGAAATAACTCTATCTATCAAATTGTAAGGTAGGGCATGCAAAAATTTAAGCTTGATCTCAGTAGAAGCAAAACTTTTACTATCATATGCAAGCTGCCGAAATTGCTTGGCAAAAGCATCAAATTGCTTTAGATCGCAGAGCTCCATTTTTAGTAACCATTTCTTTGACTCTAATTCTCTATTGCTGACTGAAGGTGCAAACTCAGAAATTAACAAAAGGAATAAAGCTGCTAAAGAATCAGGTTGGTTATGTACACGCTCATATTGTTGAGCTTCAGTCATAGACTGCCACCATTAACTAACAATACCCCAGAAAAATTTGGATGCAAAGCAAGTGCTACCAACTTGGTCTAGATGGGCTTGAATGGTAAGGACACGCATGGTATTGCACCAGGTTGTAATTTCATTCAAAGGATTTAGCAGGTCATCAATATTTAAATACCAAGGCTGTAGATGGATATGGGTTCTTTGCATAAGGGTATGACTAGGCGATTTCTTTACAGTTTTGAAGGTGGATCCAAAACAGACTGAACAAAGAGGCTTTTGGACAGAGGATTCTGCTTTCTGGTCTTCTTTGGAAAGCCAACTAAGACTATCATCAAGAATATCTATTTTAGTATCAATGGAGGATACTTTTTGCTGTATTTTATCTACACTATCTTTGATGGACAAAACATCTCTACACAGATCATCAAAATTTTCAATAAAATGAGAATTGAATCTGGCAACATAGTTTCTCTGTTTAAACTCATTAGAGGGATTATCATATGCAGATGAGAAATATGGCATAGTTCCTGCAGGTTGCTTATGGACACCTTTTGGTGGTGGCCATCTTCCACCTCTGTACAGAGTAACTGTATCTTCTGTGTAGAATTCTAAACTGTCTTCTCGGGGAAGACTCATGAAAGTTCCTGGTAAATCATTTCCTTGATTTACCTCTTCATCTTCGATCAGTATATGACCGGTTTTGACACATCTACGAGAGGAAGACGTAGATGGTCTGTATGGAGATAGACGAGAAGAATTTACAGACAGGGATCTTGGCAAAATATTGACAGTTCTGCCGTCACTGTGGTGGACTGTGGCTTGACCTTTCATCTTTGGAGAGACATTTTTTAACCAGTCAAGTTTCCACTCAGAGGGAATTTCAACTGACTCAATATGACCCTTTTGCAGTTGAACAGTACCACTCAGTCTTCTGGCATATGGCAGATTTTCTAGGATCTTGGGGTGGTTGGAGTTCGTCATGCTATACACAACAAAAATATTTATAGACGCATATTTAAACTCACCAAACATGTCTAAACCAAACAAGGAGGTAAACAAACCCCAACAATCTAAAGATCCATGTTTTACTTCTTTACAACCCTTATCGCGGACTGCGACAGAGAGGTTTGGACAAAACTCAAAACAAATTATATCATCATTTAATCGGCCAAGACTGGATAATTGACAGGAATGTTTAAAGCTTACTTGGCGGCGATCACACAAAGCTAGATATATAACTGGCTTAATATTACTAGGAATCAAGGGTACTATATGTACTCGAATCAAACCAAAATGAACAAATTTCACATCTTCATGTGAACTGATATAATTGATTTCTTGCTCAGGTAACAGGGAGAGTAAATTTGTCTGGTAGGTTTTCTTTGGTTTGTAACAGAGGGTTAATTCTACAGATTTGATTCTAGGCTTAACAAAAGACAGATAAGTAGAGGTATACACAAATTTGGATTTTAGTAACTCAGATTTCTTATACACATGAGAAGCCTTAATATCCAGAGGTTTGTACAGGCTAGTTTCTTTCTCAAGATTTTCTTCAGTAATATCTATATCGGGACAGTCCGATATTTGTTCAGGGAGAAAAGGTGGGAGTTCGTATGTGCCTTCGAACTCAGATTCATTTAGGATTTCAACTGTAGAAGTGGATTGAGATTTTCCGAATTCCATTGCGGGGAGATTTGGGTTCTGGTAAGCGAGAAATTTCTGGCAAGGGAAACAAAGGATGCAGAGATAAAGCGGCCTATGACAAAATAGATAACGGCCTGTGACTCGATGCAATAAACTTTTCCAAAGAAATTTTCAAAGCAGAGAACTCAAAAGATTAGTCCGCAGAATTGAAAAATGATCACAACTTACAGTAACTGTGAACGAACTTTGGCTCTGATACCAATCTTTTTCACGTCATTAGACGATTCCTTTCTCCCAATATCTTATAGCTTGATATAGAAGAAACCTGCGAAAGTAGGCAGGGGCCGAATGGCTACGGCTTCACACTATTATCTCAAACTCAAATATTACAAATTATTACACACTTGTATCAGTTTCTGATTCTCAGGATCCGTCAAAGCGGGCAAGAGAAGAGCATACTCTTGAAACAGGTTACTAATTCTCTAATGCTTAGAAAACTTTCGATGCTAAGACTAAGGCAGAGAGGCTTATTTATAGCAATTTTGGGCGGTCCTACCTGCTCGCTGGCAAGGCGGTGTCAATCCCATCATGCTTTACAGCTCAAAAGCTAGCTACAGTGAGATGCTATTTGATGCGTTGGATCCACAAGAGGATGATGGTGATGATGAGATTCAAGGCTGTGGGCCCAACATGTCTTTCGCTTCGTTTACGAGGTCATCTTCGGATATAGGATCAAAAAGGCATCTGATTTGGAAAGTGCTTTGGAGATGCCAATGTCGACAATTAGGTAGTCCCGCTTCACATGGAGTATGTCGTGGAGTACAGTGGAAATAAGATTCCCACTCAAGCTATCGTCTAATGATTGTGTGAACCACAGTGTCTTGATCGTGATTTTCTTCTTCGTGAATGCGGTGCGGGCCATGCCGAGCTATCCATTTGTACAGATGTTCATTGAAAGCAGATCTGATCCTTATGCGCCATGTCCATAATGGTCGCTTTAAAAGCTCAGTGAATTGATGGTACAGAAATTCACTATTGAGCCTTTCAATAATGATGACTCCTGAATTTTGTCGGCGGTTGGCTGGATAGTAGCTGTTGTAGACATTTGCAGGTCTTCCCTGCTGCATATGAAATCCTGGTATATCGCAGATGCAAGCCTTCTCGTAAGATCTGTTCTTGCACAAGGACGTTGAGAGAATCGAATCCTTGATTAAGAATTCTGGTGAGGTTGAAACCAGGCGCAGGCTGGTGCATCAATGTTGCTGGAGGATTTTGACTGAGCCAATCTGCGATTACATTGTCAGTGCCCTTAATGTGTTCTACAGAAAATTTGAACTAATTAAAAAATACCTGCCACCTAACATATTTTTCGCGACCATCTTTCCTACCATGATCTTTTTCATTAAAGGTCAGGAATCTGGTACAATTGGTTACAATTACAAAATGTGGCAAATGCAGAAGTTTTAGCATAAACTTCTCAAGACATTTCTTTGCAGCATAGATCTCTTTATCAGAGGAGATCCATTTTAACACATCGGGGCTAAAAACACCACTCGCAAACTCACACAAATTCTTTATTAGCATACAAACAAACAAGTACTCCTCCCCATGCTATATCGGAGGCATCAGTGTAAACCTTCATCTGGTTAGATTTTGGGATATGCAGTTCTGGTAGCAAAGCTACTGTTGCTTTAATTTTCTGAACTGTTGTCGTGTGTTGTTCTTCCCAACAGAAAACTTTCTTTTTCTGGAGAAGCATCTAGAGGATATCCCTGTCTTCACCAGCGTTAGGATAGAAACTACTCAGATAATTAAGTAATCCCAAAAAGGCTTGTAACCTTGGCTTATCTAGTCTTTCAGGAAAGCCGAGGACTTTCTCCTTGATATGTGGCTGGATCTGCAATTTTGATTCTCTGATCACCATGCCGAGAAAGTTACATTCAGTTTGACATAACTGAATCTTTGTCTCTGAAAGAACAATGCTTGCATCTTGTGCTAACTGGTAAAATTTGGAGAGATGTACGAAATGATCAAACAAGCTATTACTAAAAATTAATGTCATCTATATATACACAGAAACTGAGAAGTGCCTTTGAAGATTTTATCCATATGGGCCTGGTAGTATGCTGGAGCATTCATGAGGCCGAAAGGCATAACCGTCCACTGGTAGTGACCGAAAGGGCAGCTGAAGGCTATCTTTTCTCTGTCTGCTTCCTTAACTCTGATTTGGTAGAACTCTGATTTACAATCAAATTGAGAAAAGTATTTGCAGTCTGCAACTTTCTCTAACAGATAACTTTTATCAGGTATAGGATATGGGAATGGTTGGGTGATTGCATTCAATGGTCTGTAATTAATGACCATTCTTTTCTTACCTCGTTTCTGCTCAGAGTGCTTGTTTACCATAAAGGCATAATAGCAAAAAGGAGAGGTTGATTTTTCAATAAACCCATTTGCCTCCAGTTCTTTGATCTGGAGTTCCATATCATCGTAATCCTGGGCTGGTATAGGGATCTTCTTCCCAATCTTCATTTGTTTGCCTTCAATGATTTTAATTTCCATTTCGGGCATTGACTTAGACCAAAAATTTTGGGGATTATTTGAACAGATATTGATTTTGATTTGGTCTCCTAGTTCTTATATCTCAGCGGGGATTATTTCTGGACTTTGAGTCATGGAGCTTGGGAATTGTTCAGTGGCATATATTAGACGAGGGATTCTGAGCCTTTCATTGTCTATGGTGAACATAATGCTTTTGATAGTCGCACCATAGGGAGAATATCTATCAATGAATGATCCTCCTAAGAGAATATCTATTGGCATCTTCTCGAGGGCAAAGAAATCTGCATGGAAGATTTTATTTTGGATGCGAAGGGGTTGCTGATGTTTATAATCTTTACAGGTGAAACTATTCCCCTGGACATCAATGCTCTTATAAGCTAGGTGGTCATCAAGTGTCTTCCAATCACTGATGAGCTATGGTTTAGCAAATGAAAGAGAAACACCAGTATCTACTTGGGCATCTACCAGTCTGCCGTTTATTTCTAGTGTAAAGAATTGGGCAAATCTGCCATTAATCAAATGATTTAAATAGACACGCTGTGGAAGTTCTAAAGAAGGAAAACTGGTACATACCAGTTTCTGTCTTCCTGGACCCTGAACAATGGTTGGTTCAGGGTAGATGTCTTCTTTTGGCTTTGGTTCAGCGTCTTCTTGGTGATTACTGCATTCACCAGGGCAGTAATCTTGGTCGGAGTAGAACATGCTTCCGACTTCATCCTCTTCATTATCTTCATCCCACTGGGGTTCTGCAGCTGGTTCTTCTGCAGGTAGTAATTTATTCCATAGTGGCTCTCTGATTTCTCTTGGCGGCTCTCTGCTAGTGAACTTGTTCTTTATCCAGGAGTCGCTTGGCTTAAAAGAGCTAGGATATTGCACAGGGGGATGCTGAGATATGTGCATTGTGGGAGGCATATGTGGCATTGAGGGCTGTCTCCCTCTTGATGTGCTTTCTCCTCTGGAGTATCCTCTTGCTCGTGGTTTCTCTGGTCGCTCAAGAACTTCATGATGATGGCGTGACCAGGTTCCATGTGCTTCGTTAGATAGGATAGACCAGTCATGGTGTCGTGGCCTATAATGTCTTGCACCACGTTGCATATTCGTCATTGGTTGCTCTAATTCATCTGCAAGTGATTCAAGGGCTGTTGCATCTTCTTCATCATCAGATGCTTCGTCAGGAAGATCTTCAAGAGTAGGTTCATAAATATTGTCTTGGAGATATAGATCTTTGTTCCAAAATGGCTTTGATCCTATTTGGATCCTACAACAATTCTTCACATAGCTTTTTCAAAAGAAAAATAATCTTATACTCTTCTTCCTTCTTAGTCACATCTCTATTTTGCAAGTCTTCCACTTCCATATTTACACCCTTTGATGCACTCAATCCCATCAGCGGATCAACTACTATTGGAGCCTCTTTCTACACTCTAAGACTCCTATTGTCTGCAAGTCAGCTCTGACCTTTCAGCTTCACATAGGTACTCTTTTGCTGAAACTAACATCAACTTGACTACTTTCTCACACTTTTTTCATAGGTAACAACTTGAACCTCTTCATGTCCTTGAATAATTTGAAATTGTCTTATCTCCCCTCATGCATTGCACTTTTGTCATACTACGAAGGTCTTCCCAACAACATATGGCATGCATCCATGGCTGCCACATCACAAAACTACTTCATCTTGGTAATTCCCACATGGAAATTTACTTCACATTGCTCAATCACCACTATTTGATGACCCTCCTGCAAACATGTAACTTTCTAAGGATTTAGGTAAGCTTTACATTTCCAACCCAGGTTTGGCACCCTCTCTATAGACACCACACTATCAATATTGTCACCATCAACAATCAACTTGCAGCACTTACCTCCTACTTTACACTAGGTGCTTAAAATACTCTCTTTGCCATGGGCCTTCATTACTCTCATTTGACTTTAACAACATTGTGCAACATTAATTTGTCACCTTCCTTTGCTTCAACAAAAATATTTTCCAATTCATAGCTTTATGTGATCATTTTTGAGTGAGTTATTACGAGACTAGGGTTTTTCATAAATTCTCCCTATAGGCCACTATTTTTGGATTTATTCCACTTTGTTTACATTTTTGGAAAGTTTGTGAAAATCTAGAGGGCGTTTGTTCTTTGAAGTTTTGGATTTGAGCCCAGCCTACATTTGAAACGGTTTAGTCAAAGGTGAAAATCAAGTTCTGCACTATCAAGCTTCAACATGATAGGGCCACAAACTAGAGGCTGGGGAAAGAATTCATTGACACCAGGTAAAACTCCTAACAAAGAGGAGATAGAGTTAAGAGTTCGGATCAAGTGAGACTTCTAATATGATGTTTGCTTCACTAGATGACAAAGTGCACAAATTGGATGATAGTATGCACAACATATTGTTTGAAATGAAAGGAGATATGGAGAATATGTGCCATGAAATGAAGAGATATGGAGAATATGTGCAATGAAATGAAAAGAGTTATGGCTAGAATCAATACATAATTGGCCACTTTCATGACTTTCATCAAAATGTTGTTAGTCTCACAACCAACTCAAACTGGATCCAATAGGGAGTCTCCTATGGTGAGTTTGGAACTAAACGACAGCCTAGTCTAGATCCAAATATTGTGCAGCCTCATCCCATGGCTAACACTAATTTTGGGCTTCGCAACCTACTACCAAAGGTGGACATGCATAAGTTCAACAGAAAGGATCTGCTCAACTAGATCAACCAAATCGATATTTTGTTTTTATCTACATCAAATCCCATGTGAGCAGAAGGCTAACATGGCATCCTCATATCTAGAACCTAAATAATTCATTTAGTATTGATAGTTGGGTGCTCAAAAGAAGAAAAGAGCTCTCAGTGTCACCTGGTCAATTTTTATGAAGGAGTTTAACCCAGACTATAGCAGTAGTATGACAGAGAATTACTTCAGTGAATAGGCAAAGCTGCAACAAATAGAGTCGATCAAGGATTATATTCATTAATTCCAAACCCTGTCCTTGCAAGTCAAGACCATTACAAATGAGAACCTGAGCGACATGTTTTTCGGAGGACTCAAGGACAACATCCAACACGACATGCGCATGTTTAACCCACTTAATGTATCTAATTCTATTATCATAGCACACAGAGCAAAGTGAAAATTCTGGCTACTAGTTGACACACATTCACTAGCATCAAAGATAATAGCACATATACACTATCATTTCCCCAACCAACACAATTAATGCCTAAACAAATTGAAGAAAAAAGAAAAAGAAAAAAGATTGTACTTTAACTTTGATGAAAAATATAGTAGAGGGCATAAATGTGTCGTAAAAGAAGTTGTTCTACATTGAGGGAGCCAATGCAAAAGAAGGTGGTGAATAAGAAGCATTAGTGATTGTTGATAAGCTAGAGGAGGTGGCAAGAGATCTCAAACCATCTCTTGTCATGCACTTTTAGGTAATAAAACCCCACAAACCCTCAAGTTAGTGGGTCTCCTCAAGGAACGGAAGGTGACACTATTGATTGAATCACAAAATACTCACAACTTCATCAACCATAAGTTAGCTACACACTTGAATTATTTTGTTTACCTAGATCCAGAATTTTAAGTTATGGTCATGTAAGGGAGTACAGTTAGTTGTTTAGAAAAATGTCATAGTATTAAACTCACCATAGCAAACTCCCTGTTATATTGCCCTATATTGTCCATTCCCATGGGCGGAGCAGACATTTTTTGGGGCTAAAATGTAGGAAATGCCTAATACACACAACAAATCAGAGGTGACACACTATTGAAACAATTAAGAGAGTCAAAATGGCTTAGAAACACTTGTTGACACTGTGAAAATAAAGAAACGGCTTGGAAACAGTGCAGACATAGTCATGTTGTTTCTTGGCTATTTTTAGCAAATAACAAAATCAAATCACTGCTAGACTTATTGTTCTAGACTTCTATTCTTGTTGCACATGGTGTATGAATTTTCAAAACAATAACAAGACAAACAAAATAAAAACAAACAATGCATACTTTGAAAAAAAAATCTAACACTAATGGAAATCCCTACACATGGGGTGAAGCCTTACGGGCTTTTACTAAAATGAAACTCACTCTACACTAAAACTATGAAGCCTCCACCTCTATGGCAAGCTTTAGCATGAGCGTCCAAGGAGGCTTTGTTGGAGTTTGAGGGAGTAGGGGCAAGCCATGGACAAGCCTTTTTCCTCTCTCATTCTCCTTTTCCCAACCTTGCTCATAATGCAAATGAGCCTGGACAGTCCATGGAGGCTTTGTTGGAGTTTGAGGGAGGAGAGGCAAGGCGCAAACAAGCCATTCCCTTCTCTCAATCTCCTTTACCCAACCTTGCACATGTTGCAAATGAGCCTCTAAACCTTACAATGACCTTTACAAAGCATCCTTATGGATTAGGGTAACTTTTTGGGCTTTCCCAATCCAACGGTTGTGATATAACCTAATCTACACGTAGAGATTGTTTGCTCCACTTTTGGAGGGAAAAGTCTTTATAAAATAAGTTACTTTTTAAAGTGGTTTTAAGTGGACTTAAAACTTCATTGAGTTGTGCACTCTATGTTTCCATGTTGAGTTACTTTTCTAAAAGGTGGTGTCACTTAAATGACCCCCTTGGTGTAATTTTATGACTTGAAACTTTTTTGTATGTTGGTCAAGCCAAGTTGATTTTTTATAAAGTAACATTGAAATTAAAACCTAAAGATTGCATGGATGACATACTTATTTTTAGCAAATTTGAGCTTTCCACATTTTTTTATATATTTTAAGTATATTTTATTATTTTCAAATATGTATATAAAAAAAGTATATATATTTAGGTTTTCTTATAATCAATTGTATGGGTCTTTCCATGTCGTTTCGTTTCCAAGGGTTTTTGGAAAATCATTGTTTCCACATTTTGGATTTATTTTCATTTACATAATGTTTTTATTTCCTGGCAAATTAGATTCTGGGAGTTCAATGGATCACTACCTTGGGAATAATTGAGATGAATTTCCAAGAACAGTGCATGTAGTTTCATTCAAATGGCAAGGAATTAGAACTAAGGGATGTGTGCAAAGTCTCCATAGATAGTAAGCTCTCATTAGATGCAAAATATGTTAAAAAAGGGTAAGGATGGGATTGCGGAACAATTGTTTTCATTAGACGCACAATAATCAAAGGTGCCTACATTACCATATCAACAGGAAATTATAGATGGTTACGCAATAGTTTTGGGGAATATGGAAAATAATTTTGCATAAAAGAGATATATCTTCCAAGAAGTCTCCATTCAAAGCATTTTATGGTTGATGGTGGCAGTACCTTCAAGGGTTGTACCCCTCGAACCCATGGTTGTACATTGATGAGCTAGAGAATTTTCTTCAAAAACGTACTCATGTTGATGATATTGTACTTCACATGATGCGGTGATCGCCAGACTTCTTTTTGTCAGTGATGTTGATCTCCTCTCTCACTCTACTAATGGTTTGCGGAGATAACTTGATGCCCTTGCGAGCTGTCCACTGGTGTTCATGATAATTAATACCTCCAAATGTTCTCTTTCCCGATTCAAGTTTGACTACAAAGGGAACCTTAGGAGATCACATCAACCTACACATACTTGGGGGTCAATTGCACATAAAGAAAACATTCAGAAAAAATACTTATTGAAAGGTACAAATTGAATGAGATCAGAATACCAATTTATTGTCTTTGAATTACCACAACCCCAAGTTTGCAATTAATTTCTGGGTTGGTACAAAAGCTTCATAGGTGTTTTGAGTCCTTGAACTTGTGTGCAGCCGTTGGCACAGTCTAAACTGTAGCGCTGTAGGATGCAGCAGCCTATATGGGCTACGCTTAGCACTTGGAGGGACAGCAACAGCAGCGACTGAACCCAAACAACAGTGATGGGACCCAGAACAGTCAGCGCTTTAGCCAAAGGGTGATGCCAGCCTTTGAGGTCCATGATGTGCACTTAGCAGTCATAAAGCAGCAGCCATCCTGTTAGTAGGGTTGATGCCAACCACTTGGCAGAGGTACAGTTGATCCCAAGGTCTGACCTGGGTAAACAGTAGTCTGCGACAGCAGTTATGGGTTGTATGGCCAGTAGTGGAGGCTTGATTTCTCAATAAAAACACACCAAGGTGGGACACCCAGTCCTAGAATGATGAAAACTGAATTTTAAGGCTCAAACCCTTGATCATACAGCTCTGATTTTTGTGTTCAACTTGTAGGCAATCCAATTCCACAAATATCTTGTTGATTTGCTCAATTGTAATCCCTGTACGGAATTACCTCAATGGATTGGAGGGTTTTCGTCTTCTGATCTGCCTACAATGAGGGTTTTCGTCCTTTTTGCAGAAGTAGAAGTAATCCTGTATTCGTTCGTGAAATTGACAAAGTGAATGATCAATAATAATCAAAATCACAACCTCTTTTGTCTTTTATAAAATTCACTTTTACCAATCCACCCTAAACTTAAAGTAATTATAATTACTTTTAATTTAATATTCACCTTTTTCCTCCTTACAATAATAATTACTTTTCTTTTTCCCTCTTGGCATTTTAATTAATTAGCTTTGGCCCCACTCAATTAATAATAATGACTGTCCCCTTTTACGTTGTAATTATAAAGTGACGTTGGGGGAACCACTTAAAACAATGTTATTAAAGTATTCTTTTCTTTATTTGAAAAAGGGGACATGACACACTACACAGAAGACTTGCCATTTTCTTGGAAAACAAAAAACTTGAAAGAGGACGATTTGTTACATGAAGCATTCAAGGGAGAAGCACCTTTATATTGGAGAGAAAATATCAACATAGTATTGAGATATTAGCACCAAGGAGAAAAGGAAGTACATGCGCTAATTCTAATTGCTCAAACTACTCAGATTTAGGGGATTCAAATGTGTCAAAGGCATTTAGACCAGCCATTACTTGGAAGACAGGTAAGGCTGCCATGATAGGTAGTAAGTAGCTCGGGTGGCTCAACTATTGGCATTGTCAACTGCAACTCCTCAAAGGAGTGCAAGTGCCAAGCCACACCCCCGAGGATAAGCTCCCAGCCATAGGAGTAAAGGAAGAAGGGGACCATATATATATATATATATATATCAAAAACAAAAATGTCGAGGGAAAAGAACCAATATTTCATTGTTGGGTTGTGATGGTGATGTTCCTCGAGACCATGAGGGCTTGTAGGAGGACAAGACCTAGTAAGAGGGCCAAGATGAGGTGAACCAGTGCAAAAGAGTCTAGAAATTCAAATCATGTATCTCAAAAATGTCTGCAAGATTTAATTCGTTGTTGGCTGATTGGGGAAATGAGAAATTTTGAATTGACTCTTTGGGTGATCCCCTACATGCAAGGATTGGCAAATACGAAAGTCCATAATTGCTTGAAGTACTTTCCCTTGGGATTGAGGGATGCGTTGGCTCAATACTCTAATGGAATTTTATGTGAGTTTGCATGCACTTTCCTTAGCGTATGATGTTATCAACACGTGAGATATTTCTTTGGCAAGAGAAGGAAGATATACCCAATTTTACTCAAAACCCCTACGCAATCCAAGACTTACCTTAGTGTTCAGGTTGGAGTTCTTGGGTAATGATGTACCCCCATCACCATCCCATTAGAAATCGTCGAGGAAAATGAAGGAAATATCAACCTAGGAGGAAAGTAATGCACTTTATTAGGCTAACCCATAGCAAACTCTATGCAGTGTACATGAATGCAAGGCAAGGAGATAATCAACAAAAATACAAGGACCTGAAAGTAAATGCCCTGAAGTTGATCTAAACCTAGAGCAACTTATTTCGATGTGGGAGTTTGTGGTGGGTTCCTTCGATGAGGAAAGTAACATGAGGAGAGGACCGCAAGGGGCGAGATGAGGGTTTTGATTTAGATGATTTCGAGGAGGAAACAATAGCTAGTATTTTGTTCAAGAGGAATACCCTTGGGCAAAGGTTTAGTAGGTGCCCAATAGGTGTGTTTTACCAAGAGCTCCATCTTTCGGCATCCCAACAACACCAATCTTTGTCCTACACAATTGTCTATGCAGAATTCA
This sequence comes from Torreya grandis, assembly GCA_037957365.1. Classification (NCBI taxonomy): domain Eukaryota; kingdom Viridiplantae; phylum Streptophyta; class Pinopsida; order Cupressales; family Taxaceae; genus Torreya; species Torreya grandis. The sequence goes on along the minus strand of JARHVA010002541.1, from coordinate 1,102,823 downwards.
CTAATGCTAGGTCATAGCCCCCTTACATCCCCAATGTAAGACTTTGCTAGCATTGTGCAACACTATCACCCAAGGAAGATATTGATTTGGGCTTGGAGGAGAGAGATGAAGATTACGGAGTAGAGTGTGTTGAGGCCATTGATCAAAAAGTCTCAATAGAGAGTTCTACATTTTGTATGCATCCATAAGTCTAGCTATTATTGGTGAAGATGTTGTCAGCCCAATAAAGTAAAGATGGAAAGCAATGTTAATGGCTATATTTTCCTAAATTTTTTGGCATGATTCAATTTTCTTTCAAGATATTTGTTTTGCTAGGATTGAGGTGGTGTCTTTTTGGGCAAGATTTTCATAGGAGTTGCATAACAATCTATTGGGGCCACCCCTCTCCTCAATGCATAACAATCTATTGGGGCCACCCCTCTCCTCAATGCTCCAACTAATAAGGCAACTAAAAGCTTTCCCAAACAATAGGTTTCCTTCATGTGGATAATTAATCATGTCGGACATCCTTTTTGCTCTCTTACTTTTTGTTCAATGGTAAGTTTAGTTGTCTATGGCTCTCTCCCTTTCTATGTTATCTAACTTCCATTTCTCCCCTATCTCACTATTTCTATGCTCGCTTTTTTGATTGGGTGCTCTTTATCTAATTTTTTTAAGCATGGAACAATTACACCTTCTACTGCAAGTAACAACAATGATGTCATCACACGTCTCTTTGTGAACAATTGCATTAAAGAGAAAGATAGTGGTGTTTCCCCAAAATGCCAATTTGGGCATCACTCCCTTGGGAAGAGAAATTCCTCCATCAGATGGACAGCTTCTCAAAATGACCTAACAATCTACATCTCTAATGTTGGAAATGTTGGGAATAAGTGCAATGGTAATGATGGAGAAGGGCAACTCTAAGTGGCCTATAAAGGAGGGGGTTAAAGGAAGGGCTGATGATAGAATATTTGCAGCCTTTATGAAATTATAAGGCTGCGTCATTGCCATTAGGGAAGGAGGAAGTAGGAAGAGGATTCCATGAAACATGTAAGTTCAACAAGCATAAAAAAATCGACATCTTGGAGGCTAGTTACTCACCCTAAAAATCCCTTCATCCATTATATGTTGAGATTCAGTATATTAAGAAAGAGGTTATAGATTTGCAAGGAATTTGTCAATTTGGTGAGGTCAAGCCTGAAGGTGGAAGTGGTTTTATTCATAAAAAAAGCTGGAGTATCTTTACAATAGCATGCACTTACATAAGAACTTCCCTGTCTTTTGTTATCTCGGTCGTCTAATATCCAATACAAGAATTACAAGTCATTATGTACTCAAAAGGGAGTAATACCCACATAAAATAATAAAAAATAATTTATTTATCAGAAGAAGAAAAAAAACTCACATTTTTCTGAAGCATTATCCATCGACCAAGTATTGAACAAGATTCATCTCTCACATAAGCTTTGTAAGAGGAAATGTGAGGCTTGAGATTCCCCTTAGCAGCAATACAACTAGAACCTTCACCTACCTGAAAAGTGTATTGGCCTTCGAAAGTAAGGTAGGCATGTCTCCTCTCACTTATTTGAGAGACACTACTAGCCACATAATGCATGATTCTCTTTTGGAAACTTGAGATGCTGACATCATCTTCGTTGGAATTTTTGGTTATGCAACAATACCATTTCTTTATGGTTATGCGACTACATTTATTTTAAAATAATATTGTATATAATATTGATAATCCTAAAAGTAATTGTAGAAGGGTTTTTGTCTCATAGACCTAGTAGATGGATAGTCTACATAGAAAATTGGATAGTCTTCTTGGAAGATAAAGTGAATAGTCATATGTTTGGCTATAAATATTGTAATATCTCTTCATTTATTAAATGCAAATAGCTTTGATTTGCACCAAATTCTTATTTATTTGTCATCCATAATTCTTGCCCTGACATTAGTATTAGAGCTCAGGGTTTGTAAATCTTTTTTCTTCCTCCATTCATCCTCCCTGCTGTAAATTTCAATTTTAGCCATTCAAACTTGCCTTACACAGGTTTTTTTTCCCTGTTTGGACGGCATCTTTGGCAGTAGTAAGGCATTTCAACAAAGAAGGACTCCACTTGTGACATTCTAAGGCGTTTTGGCTCATTTGGACTTCATAATATGAGACATTTTGACTGTTTTGGACTGTGTAGACCTGTTAAGAAATCATTCTGTCAGTTTTCAGATCGCTGTGTGGCATTCTTCACCCTGCTGGGACTGTGTGTCAGCTGCTACATGGTGGTTTTGACTGCATATCCCTCTTTTTGTGCTGTATTTACTCAGGTTAGACATCTGTGTGGTGTTATTGACACTGCTGGGACTGCGGTTTGGCAGATCTTTCACTGCTAGGGCAGTGTTTCACTCATTCTTTGCACCTGCATTGAAGAGGGGGTTAGAAATCAGCTGAGTAAGGCCTTCCAAAGTAGCTTCCACCTTCTACGTGGCACTCACTTGCACATGGTGCCAAAGTTATCATGGAAAAAATAATTCTGCTGAGATAAGTTTATCTTTTAAACTTTTTAAGTCTTTCTTTCCAAATATTAGCCTAAATTTTGAATGGAGAATATTCCCATAATGGAATAATATACTTTTAACTTATTTAAGCATACTAAAATAAGTCATTTTGCAAACCAAAAACAATTTTCTTTTTCAAAAACAAGCAAATTTTGAAAAATAAATATTTCGTGCAAACAAAAATAATATCGCAATGTTTGATATCAATAGTCTCTGGTTCGCGTTTACAAGTTATGTCATTGTTGACGCTGTGAATTGCACCCTTTACAGAACGTTGAGCTTCTGTCTTCCACGCGGCACAATGGAGACTCCTCTCTTGCCTGTGGGTCTGGCAAAACTAAGGGGAGAATCTCTAGATAAGGGCTAGCTCCCTTTGATGCATCTCTGAGGTCCTGGACTTCCTACTACTAACAATGGGGGGGATGAAAAGAGAGAAGGCTTACTAAAAACAGAACCTAAACTAAACGGCGATACATCAAAAATGGTTGATATACTTAGCTTTGACATACACTTTACACCAAGAACAAGTTGATATACACTTCATTTGATATGAGAAACTCTTATGCATCAATGAGCTAGGGGTCCTCTAGAGATACAGGGAGGAAGAACTACCAAAGGTGTTCTAAGACACACTATGGCAGCCTGTTCACATGCGCCTATACTCTGCTGTGGACACTTCTGGCTGACCTGCAAAAGAAGAACTCATAATACACTAGACATGCTGGAATCATTCTGTGAAAGCATTAAAGAAAATGACTTAACACAAGACAACCATAGACACATGCAAAAGTGCAAACTCAAAATGGAGGTAAAAATGCTATGTATTGATTCAAGGTAAAATCCTGCAGGGCTTCGTCATACAAGCTGAGAGATGCCTTCTCAAATGAGAGTTTACAATATATATAGAGAAAGAGGAAGCAATGGCGCCCCTTTTTTACAAGTGGCCCATGCTACGTTAAAAACATTGGGAAGAGGAAGTCGCTGAAAGAACATGTTGTGTCAGTTGCCAGTCTTGACTTTGGCGTTCAAACATTATTGTGAAAGCATGGGCCGCGCCCCTTTGTCTACAAACAAGACCGCTTCTTAAAAACATTCACGCGGTTGTCTGCTCATCAATACAAAGTGTGGAAAAAACAGGCCGCGCCTTCACTGTTCACGCTCCTTGATGACCACTTGGCAAAGACTGTTTCAACCGTTGGAATAACTCCTTGTGCCGACACCTTCTTTTGCCACCTGGACTATTTTGTCTGCTTTTGCGCTTGGCTTTTATCCCTTCCCAGCTTTTGTCTTTTCTTGGCTCTCTCGGCGCTTAGGCCTATCTTCTGTCAATCCTTGGCTCTTCGGGCTCCTTTCTCGACGGTCTCTTCCTTTTGGCCTTAAGCCCTTTGAACTCCTTCGGATTCGCGCTCAATCATTTAAATATCAACAGTTACTTGACTGCCTCAAAGTTGACGTTCGTGCGCCCGTCGTGATTTGAAAGCCAATGGCTATTCCATCGTCGTGAATTTGACGTCTGCGGGCCCATCACCCCTTTGTAATTCCTTCGGCTTCACTTTCCGAAGTGTTCCTTCGGACCTTTTCCAAAGGATATCTCCCCTTTCCTTTTCTTTGTTCGGGCCTCTGTCGTTGAACCCTCCCGAAGGGAAGGTGTCCCTTCGGGGCTTGGAGAAACGTCCCCCTTTTGGCAGCCGAGAGTCCCCCGAAAGGGCGCTTGCCCTTCGGGATCCTTCGGGCTGCCTTGGCCTCTCAATTCCTTTGGACAAATTGTCCGAAAGAATTTCTTCGGACATTTTGTCCAAAGGAATTGTTCCCTTTATGTTTTGCCGCTTGCTTTCTTTCGGTTGGGCTTTCCCTTCCGGCAAATTCCTTCGGACAAAATTCCCTTAATGTTTTGCCGCTTGCTTTCTTTCGGTCGGGCTTTCCTTTCGGGCAAATTCCTTTGGACAAAATGTCCGAAGGAATTCCTTTGGACTTTTGTCCAAAAGAATTTGCCCGAACCATTTTGCCGCGGATTTCTTTCCGAAGGTTTTCTTTTGCCTTGTGAATTTCTTCGGACAAAATGTCCAAAGGAATCCCTTCGGGCATTTTGTCCGAAGGAATTGATCCTTGCTTTTCATGGATTTTCTTCGGACAAAAAGTCCGAAGAAATCCTTTGCATCTTTTCCTTAAGAATTTCCTTCAGACAAAAAGTCTGGAGGAATTCTTTGCCTTGTTCTTTCTTTTTCCGAAGAAAACCTTACCTTTCGGCCTTCCCTTTGATCCTTTCGCAAGTTTTCCCTACCCTCCACAAGGACACTTGGGCCCCAAGATGTCCTTCAGAACCTGCTTGAACAACCATTTGGCACATTCCTCCCCTCCGCAAGGGCACTTGCCCCTCGGAGTGTGTATAAAAGCCTTGTATTTTCTTTAAAACTGGCCCATTCCTTTTGCCGAAAAGGACTGCCTAAAGCAAAAAAACCCTGTGGATCAACCCGAGACGTCTACAAGACTCAAGTCATTTGGTCCTTTACAGAAATAGGCCTGTTACAAAAAGGGGAAAGCACAATTGCAGAAAGGTGAAGATATTAAAGACTGGGACAGTAAAGAAAGAAAAGGGAGACTGATTTTTGGCCTGCAGGACCAAAATGGTCAACAGTCATCACAATCAAACTATTGCACTTATAGCTTAATATCATTGCAACAACATTTTGGGTATCATCCCTATAAATCACCAGAGAAAAATAAGAAAAAAAATCATTTTCCTATTCACGACTATCGCTAGACATAAATCCCAAAAGCAAGAATACTCCAAGTATATAGGGTTATAATGTCCATGTAAAAGGACTTCACATTAAGCAGGTGTCATTGATAGAGCGAATCTTTTTCACATACTACCTAAGTGCCATGTACCATTCTGCTCTCACATTCTTTAATGTCTCTTTCACATACCTCCAAGTATATAGAAAATACAAGCATATAGAGGTTTGGTATATTGGTCAGGTGTTATATAGAAAAAATAACATTTTTGTATCAATAAGAAACCATTCCATCTCCTTGTACAATAAACATGTATTCAATCAAAACTATTGTTGGCACAACACTATTCAAAAAAGATACTTGGTTAAAATGGCCAATACAAGTGAAGAATAAGCTCATCTTCAATGACCTGTGGTTCGACATCTTGGATGGGGATGCACAACCCGTTGAACCTAAAAAAACAAAGGAGATACCATCTTGGAAGCAGAAGAATTCAAGAGTATTGGCCTTGATGCAGCCCTCAGTTGATGCCGACATTTTTTTATCATATACAGTGGTGCAATACTCTTTGGAATGCATTTCACAAGTTGAAGGACATGTATGATACTCACTCAAAATTGGAGTTGATACAGTTGCAATTAAAATTGTTCAATCTTGTTCTTAAGGCAGGAGAGGATCTTGCAAAAAGAATTTGTGTGGGATTGTTAATGATGACCAACAAGCCAACTTCTGGACTAGTTTGTGGGATCATCAACCGCCAATTATATCTCAAAATCCAGAACTCAAGACAATGATGGAGTTGCATGAGAAGGGATGGATTAAGATTGCTCATTATTTTAGAGTAATTAATCAGCCATGGGAGATTAGAAAATGTTGGATACCACCTCTTGAGTGGCCAATTCAAATAGAAGAAGATCAATGGTCATGGATCGATAATATGCTTTTAAAACGCCCTCTTTCAATACTTTCAAACCCTGATGCCTTAGACTGGGGAATAATTCTACATGTGTTTATACAGTTTCCTCGGGATATGATTTTCTCACTAGGCATGCCTCTCATCCTCTTCAGGGTATTTTTAGTCAAATTCGGCAGCCTACTTTATGGCCCAAAGTAAGTTTCTTTTTATGGTTGTTTTTGAAGAAAAAAGTCTTAACTGGAGAAAACCTCTTGAGACATGGCTTTTATGGTCCCTTTAGATGTGTCATGTGCTTGGACAATGAAGAAATCATATCTCATCCTTTTTTCCAATGTCCTTTGGTGATTTACTTGTGGAAGCTCCTTTCCAAAATATTGAATATTCCCTGGGTGCCTATTCAATCATTAGAACAAATAAGCAAAGAATGGCAAAGTCATATGGTCAAAGGCCAAAATCTCCTTTCAATTTTATGGTTTGCCATCTCCATTTTGCTTTGGAACATTTGGAAAGACGAAATAACAGAATCTTCTAGCAAAGCAAGGATATCAATTTTGTTTGGGAAAAGATGAAAATCAACATTGCTGAATCCATCAAGCATAAGATTAGGTTGCCTCAACCCCTAACGCTGGAATGGGATTACGTATGTTGCCAACACCCATTGCAACCTTCTATGTCTACAAGGACCGCTTTTAGCTTGAAAAAGAAAGCTTAACAGGAATGACATTAGACAACACCCTCATTTGGGTATCGGAAGTTGAACACGGATATTATTAGCAAAACATCGATTGGATCTGTTGCCTTCCTTTTCGTGGAAAAGGTGGGATATATTACCAATAATATGGCATAAATCAAAGCTATTTATAAAGGGATGCAAGAAGCTTTAAAAATTGGGTGGCAAAAATTGCAAATAGAATATGACTAAGGTTATCGTCGGTTTGTTATCTACTCCATAGGTGGATCCTAGAAAAAATTGGCAAATAACTATAGAGATGGGGAATATTCGTAGTCTACAAGAAAAGTTTCAGGAGGTTCTTTTCTGCCATGTTTCTAGAGAAAATAATAGAGTGGTGGATGGATTGGCGAATTGGCCGTTGGACAATCACAACCTTATTTGTTATGGTGTGCCTCCAATTTGGTGGTCGAACAAGTTGCAAGAAGATTTGAGAAAGATATTGGATTTGGACTTGTATCAATGAGTGATTATAGGTTCTCCTTTATCTTTAGTGCCCGAGCTTGGACTATTAGTTTTCAAGCTTGGCATATTATAATATGTACTCTTTGATTTTGCTATAATATAACCTTGGTTGGTTCTTTTTAAGGGAAAAAAAAAATGTCCAATCTTGAATTGAAAAAATGTGATGTCATGAGTTTAGCTTCTAAAATCCATGTTGTCAAACATGATGTTCATGATAATAGTGCAAACATTGATGTGTACATAACCATTTTCATAAAGGCTCTTCTCCATACATAAGCTATTTGGAATCTTTGCAAGCAAGCAATCTGTTGAAGACTTTCACCTTTGATCAACTAGTTGAGAAGATGACTGAAAGAGAAAAAGTCTTTGGAAGAAAATCTAAGTCCATAGGAGAAAGCATTTGATATGATAATCAAAAAGGCAATTCTCCAAGAATGTAGGAAATGATAGCGGCAAAGGAATAAACAAAGGGCAAAACAACAAATCCAACAAAAACGATAGTCAAAATCAAGAAAAACAAAATGACAAACAATATTTGTTTTGCAAACATTGTGAAAGGAAAGGGAGTCATGAGACCCATAACACAAAACATCATGGGATAAGATTGAAGCCTACAAAAAACAATAAACAATAAAGAAAAAGAAGAAAACCTCAAAATCAAACTCAGCTCAATTTTGTAGTGAATGTGTGTTTTACATCTCTAACGAAGCAAATAATGCATCAAAGAGTTCAACTTGGGATAATGCTTGGGTTCTAAACATTGGTGCCACAACATATAACTTTCCAAAGGGAACTTTTTTGAAGAGTTTCATGAAAAAAGTTGTGGTCTAGTATATTTGGCAGAGAAAATAAGTATGCGACCTCAAAGTAAATGTTCAATTCACCTCGACTTCATTCTCTAAAATGCATTACACCTTCCTCAGTTGAAAAGAAACTTGTTGTCTCTTGTGCTCATTTGACAACAAGGCCACTCCATTCTGTTGGATAATGGAGAGGCGAAGGCCATAAGGAAATGTGATAAACACAGTTGTTCTAACTAGATATGAGGAAGGCAAATTGCTAAAACTCAGGGGTGAACTTAGTTCCAAGAAATTTAGCTTATCTCACTTAATAAGGAATGTCAGCAAGTCTTCTCTATCATTCTAGATTTGGGCACTCACTATAACAATATTCGCACAATGCAAAATAATAGTGTTGTAGGCTTGCCAACACTGTCAAAGAATATTGAAAACTATGAACCCTGCATATTGGCCAAACACGAAAGGAAAACATTTCAAAAGTCAGAATCGAAAACCAACATGAAATTGCAATTGATTATGTTCTCTGTAAATCCATTTTGTTGGTGGTCACAAATACTTCAATTGTTCAGTGATCACTACAACAGAATGACTTGGATATACTTTCTGAAGAAGAAATCAAAAGCCTTCGCAACTTTTCAAAAGTTTTGAACAATAGTGGTGAATTCAAGTCAAAGGTGTTTGAACCCTATCTCAAACAAAATGGAATCAAGCATCATCTCACAGTCTCTTATACTCCTTAACAAAATGGATTAGTTGAGCAAATGAATAGAACTGTGATGAACATGGTTTAGAAAATGTTATATTTCAAAGGGGTAAATTTGCATTTTTGGGCAGAAGTATCTCAAACAGTAGTCTATCTCTGCAACAAGTCACCATCAACGACGCTTCAAATAAAGACTCCATATTAAGTTTGGAGTGGTCATCTCCCTTCAATGCGACATCTTTGTATTTTTGAATCCACGTCCTATGCATTGATTCCCAAGGAGAAAAGGAACAAACTGGAACACAAGAGTCATAAATGCATGCTTTTAGGATACTCAAAGTTCTCAAAGCCATACAGACTATTTGAACAACAAGAAATTTGTCGTCACAAGATATGTTGTCTTTTGTGATACTGCAAAAGACACAACAAGCATCAGTCAACAATTGACTCGACTAGAGAAATATGCTAAATTTGATGTTTACAAGGAGGTTGATATGGAAGTTCCAAACAATGAAGGGGGAACCTACAATTGGGAAACAATTGAATCTCTATTAACTCTTGAAACTGAAAACAACCCCCCCTACAAATGAAAGTGAAACTTCATCCAAAGATAATCCGGTTGTTGGCAATTTGAGCAAGGAGACAGTTGATAGTCTTTGATATCATGATCCAGAAAGCAGTCTCAGGACTAAAGAATTATCATTCCCATCTAGGGCAGCATGGAATTGTCATTGATGTCAAAGGTTGATGTTCTTGATGTCATTGAGATTGAATCTGATCATGCATTAATGCCAAAGGTTGAGTTGAGCAGACTTATGGAGTAAATCGGGTTTGTGAAGTGCTCTTACTTAGAAGAGGCAATCGGGATAAGTCAAGATGGATGGAAAACCAACATAGTCTTGAAGAATTCCTCGGAGGAATTCTTTTGGAAAGAATGGCAAGAACAATTCTTTCGAAAAAATTGTCAAGTCCTTCTAGGGCAAGTGGACCTTTTCAAAAAGTCCGAAGGCTATCTTTTGAACGTTTTGAAGGGCAAGTGGACCTTTTCAAAAAGTCCAAAGGGTATCTTTTGAACGTTCCAAAGGGCAAGTGGACCTTTTCAAAAAGTCCGAAGGGTATTTTTTGAACATTCCGAAGGGCAAGTGGACTTTTTCAAAAAGTCTGAAGAGTATCTTTTGAACGTTGCAAAGGGTATATGGACACTTGCAGAAAAGTCGAAGGGTAGATTGCAGAGAGTCCGAAGAAATGACGCAGACAAAAAGTCCAAAGAAATGACGCGGAGAAATGACTTCACAACACACACTATTCAAGACTGCCTTCTCAAAGTGGTTGTAGGTGGTTAATGGAAGAGAGTTTGAACATACGGTCTTGAGTTTATCTTTTTCAACTCGACCATGACACCTTAACAATAGTAAATACTCATTGGGAGTTATTTATACCTTACTAGGTTTATTTGTTACTTTATGACATTTTTTGACCTTTTCCTTCTTATTTTTGTATATAGACCTATGTATATACATTAAAACTTGTCAACTCAGTTTTTTGCCTCTCCTTTACTTGTTAAATGGTTTAGGTACCTTCATTAATTTGTGACTATTATATATATATATATATATATGATGCGGGCAAAAAGTCCGAAGAAATGACACGGACAAAAAATCCAAAGAAATGTCTTGGACAAAAAGTCCAAAGAAAAGATTTCTGAAAGACACTTCCGAATAGAAGCCAATGACGAATTATGTTGGAGAAATTGGAGGACACTTCAGGATGAAATGGCCCCGGATAAAAAGTCCGCGAAAATTTTCCCGAAGACACAAAGGCCCGCAACAATTTGTATAAAGGAACCTTCCAAAGGAATTAAAGCAAGGTTAAAAGACGAGCAAGTATTCAAGTATCGACATTGCATGGAGCATTACAAGAATGCCGAAGAAAATAAGATCACGCCAACATGCCGAAGTTTAACGCTCAATACAAAGGGTAAAGATCGAGCATATCAAGAGCAATCGAAAGGAGCAGAAGCGGACCCATGATATATAAAGCAGCGAGATGCGAAAAGGGAAGAAAAGAAGCTCGATGGTTAATGGCAAAGCAAGAATTAAAATTCATGTTGCTTTAAAAGATCAACGGCTCACATTTGATCGGTGCATTAGATCCAATGGTGCGAAGCAAACTCAGATGACCCTCCGAATGCACGCACATTTGACAAGTGTCAAGAGGTCATACGGAAAGATTAAACAAAGAAAAGAACATGAACTTGGCGCGACGAGAGAAATAAAAAGCCCACATTTAATGTCTTCTGAATGTCTGTAAAGAAACAACTAGAGCTAGTGATGAACTCGATATATCTTCACGGAGCTCGAGATTATTCGGATCAGAAGTGATCGAGGAAGCGGCGCAGTTAAGAACAATAGAAGTGTAGATGCCAAAGATAGTAAAGACATTTGAACGTTGCCATTTGAAGCATGAATCGAGACACAAAGTCAAAATCACATTAAATGCAGATCAGAAGTGATCGAGAAAGCGACGCAGTTAAGAACAATAGAAGTGCAAATGCCAAAGATAGTAAAGACATTTGAACGTTGTCGTTTGAAACATGAATCGAGACACGAAGTCAAAGTCACAATGAATGCAGATCAGAAACTTGAACCGGTTAGGAGCAGTTGAAGTGTGAACTCTTTACAGATAGAAAACCCTAAGATGCATTTGTCTATATATGCTACAAACAAAACATTTGAAAGTGTCTTTTGTTGCTGCTGCGATAATAATTAGAGTGTTAACTCAAAATTGTCGAGTGAGGACATATGCAGACAGCGTAAAAAGGCAAAACAAATAAGGTGTGTCAACATAGAAGATATCCAAACACAAAGAGAAAGAGGCAGATAAGCCGAGAAGGCACACAAGGTGCAGTTAAAAACAAGACTTGTAACAGAAAACTGAACAAGATTCATTCCGGATCTCTTTTGTATTTTGAAGTTGTAGCTTCATTTCTCTGATAGGTTGGTGCCATCAGAAAAACTGAGTTGGTGCTCAGTTAAGAAGTTGATGCTTCCTTAGAGTGGGTGCTCTTGAACATAATCAGTGAAGTTTGTCAATGAGACATCTTTTCTGTGAAGCTAGATTAGAACAGTAGCTTCTAGGAGCTTTTCTCACCGTGGTTTTTCCCTTTGGGTTTCCACGTAAAAATATGGGGTTGAGCATTCTTATGTGTGTGTATGATCTCTGTTTTTATTATTTACTTTGCATATACATTAAGTATCTTGTTTAAATGTTTTAAGAACCAAGTTTTAGCTCATCTACTGATTCAACCCCCTCTTAGTAGATAGTGTGTTCAACACCGATCTTATGAAATAGAGCTTCAAATCAAGAAAATGAGGCACCTATGATTCCGCAAGCTACTTAGAAAAAGATATCAAAATGAGTCAAACATTGAAAGATGTCAAACCTAATGAGGTTGAAAAAACAGGGACTAGAAGTGCACTTACAACCACACAACAATCAAAAAATATCCTACACAAAATTCAAAATAAGATAGACAAGCTTACATTGGAAGACCCTCCGAAAGAAGAAGTCGACGTTGTTTTTTACTGTAAACCCACTTTCTTTAAACAATCTGAAATACTTGATGCATGGTGAAAAGCAATGAATAGTGGGTATGATGCATTGGCCAAAAATGGAACTTGGGAATTGGTTGATCCTTCATCAGCTATAAACCCATTTGTTGCAAGTGAGTCTTTTGAAACAGGTACAAAGCAAATGGCTCACTTGACAAACACAAAGTAAGGCTTGTCACAATGGGATTTTCTCAAATAAAAGGAATACACTACAATGAAACCTTTGCACCAATAGCAAAATGGACTCTCATTCAAATTATGTAAGCTTTGGTAGCTCACAACAGATGGAAAGTTCATCAAATGGATGTAAAAACTGCATTTCTGAATGATCTCAAAAAAAATGTACATGACTCAACCCGAAAGTTTTGCAGTACACAACCAAGAGCACAAAGTGTGCAAACTAGAAAAATCATTGTATGGTTTGAAACAAGCCCCAAGAGCATGATGCGAAAAAATCATTTAGCATCACCTGATCATGAATTCCAAACATTTTGAGTTTGAAGATGCAACTCTTTTTGTCAAAACAATTGTATTTATAGTAGTGTATGTGGATGATCTAATCATCACAGGGAATAATGAGAGATATACCCAACAAAATCAAATTAGAGTTAATAAAAGGGTTTGAAATGACATATCTGAGTTATCTTCATTACTAATTAGATATTGAAGTGCTTCAAAAATCAAAGTATATCTCTACACTTAACATAAATATATTGTTGAAATTTTGATCAAATTTGGAATGATAGATTGTAAGCCTCTTAATACGCCCATGGAATAAAATATGAAGTTGATATTAAAACATACCACAGATTTAGTAAATGCTATTAAATACAGACCGTTGATTGGAAGTCTAATATATGTGACCACAACTAAACAGGATATTTCTTTCGTTGTTGGTGTTTTTTCTCAATTCATGCAACAACCTAGAAAGAGTTACCAGATAGAAGCAAAAATATTCATTTGATATCTAAAAGGAACACAAAATTTTGGGCTCAAATTCTTAAGGGCAAGAGACTTCAAACTGGTCGGATATAAGATTTTGACTATGCTAGTGATATTGAGGATGGAAAATCTACACCAGAGTTTCTAATGAATTTGGGAACAACGGTTGTCAATTGGATGTCAAAGAAACAATTAGTGCCAAAAAATTATTTAATCGATGCAAAACACATGGCAGCTTCAGAGGCAACCATAGATATTTTATGGCTCATAAAAGTTCTTTCAGACTTGCAAGAGCAACAAGTTTTGCCAACACCACTCATGGTTGACAACACATCTGCAATTTCAATTCTTTTACGACCGAACCAAGCACATCAACACCAAATTTTATCAGATTCAGCATTATGTAAAAGATGGCAATGTAAAATTGCTACATCGTCCTACTATGGAGCAACTAGCAAACATCTTGACAAAAGCATGTGGAAGAGAAATTTTTGAATAGTTCAAAGGCATGCTTGGTCTCACAATAACTCCTATAGATTAAGGAGGGATATGTAATATTATTTTACATCATATTGATAATCCTAGGAGCAATTGTGAAAGAGTTTTTGTCTCATAGTGGTAGATGGATGGTCTACATAGAAAGCTGAATAGTCTTCTTGAAAAATGAAGGGAATGGTCATATGTTTGGCTATTAATTTTATAATCTCTCTTAAATTCATTAAATATAAATAGCTTTCGTTCGCATCAAATTCTTGTTTATTTGTCATACATAATTCCTGGCCTAACATATTTTAGATCAAGATAGCTTATGCAATCCTCTAATTTATGACACCAACTATAATTTTATAATTAATTAACTGTTTTCATTCATCTGCAGCTGTTCATATATTTACTATTATGTATTCCGTTTGGTTGAAATCAACTGTGGGAATTTTTCAAACTGCCTCACAATGGAATTATCTTTTAAATTACATTCAAAAGCAAGAATTAACATTTGATATTCTTTAATAGGCAATTATCTCACGTTGTGCATGGTCATGGATATCTTTAAAAATAAGAATGTTTCTTATCAGTAAATAGTTAGCTACTTTTCACCACATACAGATGCTTCTCTCTTACAAAGCTGTACAGAACTGCAATATGTCAATTTGTAAGTTTGATTCACATGCAAACAAGTAAAAATTACATTTCTTTCAAGCATTTAAAATAAACCAGTCAATTTGTCAGCATATTCATAACACCTCATCAGTGTAAAACATGATGGGATCTTAACAACCTGTCCATTCCACTCTGACCAGATGCCCCAATGTGGAAAGCTCCCAACTTGATAAAGGCCGCCTGTGTCCCATGCTTCAGCTATAAGCTGCTTGAAACAACAAAAAAGAACAGAAGATTAAAAAAATCTATTATTGTTTTCATGTTCCTAAAATATAGCTAATGGATCAAATAAACTCCTATCTTCTGCTAATCTAGATGACTTAAGGAAAATCAAGAATTCGATTAAAAGAAGGGAGCAAAGCTTGTTTCTTATTGCAACTTTAACAACCAAATGCACTCAAAATGGCTGAGCAGATAATTCTACCAATGAAAACCATACAAGATGTTACCTGATACTAAAACTGTAAGAGAGTGAAACAAACCCCAAAATTATGTTAATCACTGTACAGTCCATTTTCAGAAAACAATGGGTAGGATGCCTCAGTGCACATCAAAGAACGCAGCTATGTTGAACAATCAATATGATAAGAAAATAAACATAAATCAGAAATCTTTGGGAAAAGAAATATAATGCAATTTACCTTGACACCACGAAGGACCGGATCATTGCTAATCATATCAATTAAGGGAGGTTCATTTAGAGGTGTTCCCGTTGTCAAAAAATCTCCTTCAACATCATTTCCAAAAACATTTTCACTGTTCCACAAACTTCATAACCACAAACCAGCAGTCAATTCTTCTGATCAAGAAGCATTTGTAATAAGTTACAGATTCGAAGTTCTAAACCACCAATAGTCAATCCATTATAGAGGATGTCTACATATTATTGATAAAAGCAATAGTTCAAGAGCTTGTTTTGGCAATTGAATAATGAAACTGACCTGCAAGCCCGTGTCATGATGGAAGCAAGATCAAAGCGGAAACCATCAATATGCATTTCAATAACCCAATACCTACAACACGCCAAAACTCTATTAAGGATCTGCACCCCAATATCTCTCTTTCCAAAACCAGCAAAGATAAAACAAGAAAGAATAAAGAAAATACAACCATAAACAGTATATACTAAACAATAAAAATCCAAGATCAAATTCCATAACTTTCGAATGTTTAATCCCGTGTCTTTCTAAACTGACAGGACAACTCTAATTTAACATAATCTTTAATTGTTGCATATTAATGATATGATTCCATCATTTATATTTTAACTATGAATCAACCAAAAAAGGCTAGGTTTATACCAGATGAAAAACAGGCAAAAGTAGAAGGAGATAAATCAGAGTGAAAATAAAAGCAAATGACATATTAAAGTTGTAATCTTTTTTTTCTATTATTTGTTCATAAATCAATGATTTAAGTCTCCAATGACTGCAAGAGTATAATGTCCAACTGACTGCCACAGTACAATTTCTGTTCAGGTTAACAGTATCGACTTACAAATAAAGTTTAGAAGGGCCACACTATTAAATAATATAATAAGAGTTTTTATATTAATAATGATGTAATAAGAATTAAATAAATATAAGAGTTTTCATATTAAGAATGATGTATTAAGAATTAAATAAATATGATAAGAGTTTTCAAATAAAGAATGACGATATTAGAGTTAAGTCATTTGATTAGCTATATCTAACATTGAATGTTATATACCTAATTCAGCAGCATTAGCTATCAACAATCGCTATTTATAGACGCAAACTCTCATTTCACAAGTGTAGGCCATCATTATGAATAAATGTATTGTTTTCTAGCCGAACTTGTTACGTTACTCTTTTGTCAGGCATTAGGTAGTGGTGTAATGGATTTATGTGGATTTATGTTCGGTTGTTGATGGTTGTGTCAACCAAAAACCGTTAAGTGTTGTAATACAAATAGAAAATCACATGTTGGGGTAAGAGCATTGTGTAGAAGGCCTCCCTATACTGAAAATGTATTGAGCACTACCTAGGAAATAAAGTTGTGATTACTCTCATGGTCTTCTCTGCTGCATTTTGGTATGTATTAACCATTGTGTAATTGATGTTCCTATGGTGGTGGAGTGTTTACAGCAAACATTCTGGCATCGTTGCCTTTAAGAACGTCAAGTTAAATTTAGTTCAAAAATTAATGTCAAGTCAAGTTAAAGTCGGTTCAAAAGTAAACATCAGTTGACAATACTTATTGATGACAACACATGATGGAAACTTAATGGGTAAACCAATTCAAGAAGCAATTGAAACCAATAAACAAAGAGAAGACGAACTCACGAGGAACTTCAAGCATCAGTGAGATCTCTCTCTACATGAGCACGTCAAGCAAGAATCTGCGAGGACCCAAGTGGTGACAAATTCTATCTCAGGCAACTTGGCAGTGATAGAAGTGGATCGACTGCTTGATCATTTACCCAAACTCCTTTCTAGGTACCATACTGTTCTGCAATACCTATGTGCCAAATGTGACTGTGAAGTACTACAACAACAAATATTATGACAATACAAGAGGAGGTGGCATCATGAAAAGGAAGAAAGATCTGAAGACCCACGCTGAACCAAAAGGGATTAATGCCATTCAGCCTGAACAAACGCAGGAGAAGAACATAACATAGTAAGGGTGTTGACCCTACAATTGTACTCAAGGCAATTATACATGTCTTCTCAAGACTTGATTTGTGAGAGAGATGTGTTTAAGAGTCTTGCAAACTTGCAACAAGTCAAATCTTCATAAGATCATGCACACAGAAAAAAGCCAATGTAAGATTGATGATGCGCAATGCGTAGAAGCTACAAAAGCACATATCAAATGGAAGGAAGCACACTTGGAAAGAAGGATGAAATGAAGGAGATGTTGACAAGTGGCAGGCAGCCCGGAAAGGATGATGCAGATGACAAGGGATCAAGATAAGTTGATTCCAGGCTAGATAAAGCATACGCCAAGAGGGAAAAAGAATGCACTGATGCACAAATGCGTGGAAAGGATTAGGAACGAAATATTCTTAGCATGACAGTTGTTCAAATGAGACAACTGGCGAGCTCAAAGGGCTTAGAAATAGTATAAATAGAGGCCTTAGCTTCCCATTTGAGAGACACAAAACTAGGATATATAGGCTAATTCCAAGTTGGTCACATGCTTTGGAGAAGGAAGAGTGAATTTGAACTGTGAGTTAGGGTTTGAAGGGAGAATCTTGTGAAGATCATCCCAAGTTGATAAATGTATGCTTTGTAACAAAATTTTGATGTATATTGATTGTATAAAGTACTGACTACATGCATAAAGAATGGATTATGTACTTGTAGTGATTGTCTTTGTGTTGATCTTTGTGTACATGGGTGATGTCTTTTACCTTTGCTTCGTAATATAATATGTTGTGTGAATGTGCCTCTATGCTTAATTCTCACAATGAGGGTCTCAATGTTTCTTAATGCACCTCAAGTGAATGCTTAGGTCTTTGGGCCTAAATAATACCGGTGTGGTAAGAGTAGAATGTCCTTCCTAATGTTGCACTCACTAGAACCTGCACAGTACATAGTTAGGTAGGGTTTCAGAATGACAACATTTTTATTCCGTTTCCATGACCCTATTTGAAGAGAGCATGTAAATCAACTTGATGAATGATGGGGGGTATATCTCTAGAGCGCATGGAAGCTTGGTTTGAACCAAAATCTTTTGAGTTTGCAAAGAATGTTGTAGGAAACAATGGTTTGAAACCTAATAAGTGGTTACAAGAGCATATTTTGAGTGATCTTTACAAACTCCTTTTTAGTGAATTGTGAGAGCACATACATGCATGGTTAACTGCATATGTGGTAGGTAGATGAACTCTTTTTCAGTGAATTGTGAGAGCACATACATACATGGTTAGCTGCATATGTGGTAGGCAGAAATCAAAACGTTGGAATTAAGCATGTTTGGACTGAAAAGCGAGCCAAGCAGTTGAAAGAATTGGTTGAGGAGTGGACAAAAGTCGTGGATAATTGGTGGAGAGGCACATTCAACAGCTACTCATAAGAGTTTTCGGTTTCAACACACTCATGTCCAAAAGAGGTGGAAATTCACTTTCTTAACGAACCTAGAGGCTTGTTTATTGCACAAATTCCATTGTGGATAAAGATGCTCGTGATTGATTGGGGAATTCCAACCATGAGAATAAGTGGATAAGTTTGCTTGCACTTGGGTTAAGCATAAGAGTGAAAAGGAGCAGAGACAGCTAAATAAATATTGGTGAAAATAACTTCTAGGAACATGGAATCTACTAATGATAGGGAAGAAAGGATGCACAAGTGTAGAGATAAGGTAATCACTGCCAAGAATCCCAGGAAGATGGGAGAACTTTGTCAAGGAGATGTAGTGTCCATGGAAAACGGAGAGGGCATATGTTGGGTTTGTGTAAGGGTTAGAAACGCTCCTTTGGATATGGGCATATGTGCATAGAAAATTCAGTATAAGGGGATGATCCATGGGAAGACAATGATTGGATCTCACAAATAGATGAGGTTGTGAGAAGCATAAAAGATGAATAAGCTCTAACTATGATTCCTTGGATGTCAAAATCCATGCATGTCTAGATTTGGAAGAAGGAAATAATCCATCAGTGCTTATTGTAAAGAGGTCTGCATTGACCAAACACAAATACTTTGTTTTAGAACAAATTGTGTTTCAAAGACCAGTTAAGAGCAGTACCATGCGCATAGAGCAAAAAGCATGCAGGAAAGAGCGAAGATGCCAGATACTATTTCAAAAGGGGGACCTGATCCAAGAGGATCTAGGTCACTAATTCATACTGCATATCACCACAGTTGCATGCCCAGCCTCGTTCTTAGGTCAGCAATTGTGTCAGTGGGTTTCGCACCTACGTGTAGAGTGATTCTTTGCAAATTCATTTCTATGCTACCACATAGCCACTGCAGTGTTAGTATTGTAGTCAATGGTCTGTCAATAACGGTGGTAAGTGACATCACCGAATTTTGTGGTTATGAGACGGTTGTTACCAACTATTGTAATGGTTCAACTGACGCTTCATCTTCTTGCATTGTATAATAATGTACACTTCCATTATTTGTACGTTAGCAATACATTGTGTCAAATCTTAGAGAAGAAAAGAGTTAGGAAGTCTTGTGACAACAACATCTAATCTCTCAGATTGTACAAAACTTAGCATAATACAACTTTTTTGTTACAATTCTAGATTTGTTGTCACCTTGTTCTTTCTTTTATATTTCTTTACTGCACTGCATTTAATATTCTCTGCCATTCAGTAAATCGCTTCTGCATATACCCTGTTTAATCCCAACTAGGTAGGTTGTCCACCAAGTGTCCCCCTAGACTTCGGATCAGTGATATCAAAGAATACACACTTTATATCATTCTTGAATGGTATCATGGTGTTTCTAAATTATCATCATTTTTTGTATGCCCATGCATACGAGGTCTAATAGCATGAAGTTAGGGCTCAAGACTCATGACCCTTTGTCATACCTTCAAGTCCTCAGATGGGAGACAAATTTGCAACAATGCAAACTCCAGAGATGTTCCAAAAAATGATAGAGGATGCATTGCAGAGACAAAAGGGAATATTTGGAAGAATGTCATGCACGTGAACAAGCAAGTATCATTGATCACTTTTTGCTCCTCAAGTAGCAGACATCTCTGATATCCTCTCATCCTCATCAGCCAAATGCACAAATGCCATATAAGTTACAAGTCAATCTATAAATTCCTATGTTTGAAGGTAAAATTGATGTGGATGCACAAGATAACTAGTTTAACCTCATTTGTTCATACTACGCAGTAAATCACTTCTCTGGCCACGAAAAAATCACGTTTGCTCTTCTAAAAGTTTCTTTATCAGTGAAGAAATGATGAGAAAATTGTTTCACTACACATGAAGAAGATCTAAGTGTAGACACATCTGTAGACACACATGGAATAGTTCCATTGAAGCACTCAAAGCAGCCTATGACCATGTTGGAAACTATGATGATCAATACATTAAGTTCTCTTAGTTGCGCCAAGGCAAAGAGTAATCTGTGCAGCAATACACAAATACTTTCCATATCCTATGTCCAAACTCGGGACTCAATATTCGAAGCAAAACCTTAATCTGAAGTACATGTCAGGCCTGAGTCCTCACATCAACTCAAACGTATATTTCCTAACTACCTCCTCCATTGGGGAAGCCTACAAATATGCTTTCAAGATTGAATCAAATGCCAAGGCCAAAACAAAGACAAAAGATTCAAAGTCTCAAACCAAGTAGCAATCTAAGTCTTCCAAGTAGAATTTCAAATCAGGGAATAACTCCAAACACCCTGCAAAGAAGCAACAACAGCCGTCAGATGATCAGACTAGGAAATGGTGTTCAGTTCACAACTCTAGCAGTCATTCCAATGAGGAATGTCGTGCTAGGAAAACCCTATTTGCAAGATGTGAGGCAATTGGTATCATCACTGCAACATCGGACAAAGGTAAGCAAATCATGGAATCAGAGCCTAATGTCAATGCAATTGGTGTCCCATCCCAAATCCGCCCTGAATTTCCAGAATTTAGTGTATTGACATTTTGTCAAACACTTAGCATGCTAGTTGTTATCATTGAATTTTCTAAGTTTGAATGCTTGTTTGTGATAAGTTTTTCCAATTTGTTTCATATAGACATTTCAATGAACAATAGAGCATACATTTCACACGTATATGCCAATAACCTAACAAGATCCAATGACTGATATTAACACTTATAACTGCAGAAGTAAACAGGATATATGTATTCAAATTAGAGATTTGAATAGAGTTATTTATTGATTACATTCAGTTTCAGATTAACAATGAAATGCCAACATACCAAATTTTGCCCTTGTGCCATGATCAAGTTACAATGCCAAACTGTAAACAACGTATCAAATCCAATTGCCTTCATATGTATATGTTGCTCCCGTTGTAGATTAATGTCTGAGATACTAGAAGACTGTTGTAACTCAACTTTTTCACCATATACAATCTCCAAAATAGCTTTGATACATTGTGATCACACTACAAGTGGCGTCTCCACTTATTATATGCTGCGGCTAGTTTGTATGGCACTAGATCTTCTTTGAAATGCAATCGATCCTCTGATGATGGCTGCAAGTAATCTTTCCAATGGCACTAGGGCTAGTATGAACCCTCTAATTTGCACAAATAAACTCTGAAAATCTGAATTAAAAACTCCTCTAGTATGGTCTTTACACAACAGTAATTAAATCATCAAACCCTTGTTTGGAAATGATGAACAATGTGAACAATATTCTGATAAATCCTTCAAAACCCTGAATAAAGAAATCTTCCTGAATTCGATAAAGCACAAATACAATCCCTGCAATGGAATTGTCTGCAAGTTGTTCTTCCTGAGGGGCTACGTCCTCAAAAAGCTTGAGATTTTCAGACTCTCCAGTCTTCAGCAAAGCCCTTAGCCAAATTCTTCTTCTTCAACAATGAACCCCTGAAAATGAGCTTTAAATGCCCTTTTATAATATTCAATTTGCATTTGACTTCATCTCATTTAATTTACTTTAATTTCATTTACTTTTCACTCATTTTTGGTGCACAAATTTAAAATATAAAGTATACTTTATTATTCACTTATATCTCCCCTTTAAAAAACACTTTAACACTTATATAAAATATACTTTTAAAAGCATTTAAATCCCCCTTTTAAATAAAGTCCACTTAATTCATTAATGATATGCATTTAATAATTAATTATTATTGAAGTATAACTTTGATAATAATTATAATATTAAAACTCCATCATTAATCATCGTAAATCAATTCTAACTTCCCCAGAAGGTAGCCCACTACATTCAGTGCTAATCAGGGTGCCTTACTATAAATAGTAAGGTTGGCCTCTATCATCCAATTGACTTACTATAAATAGTAAGTATACACAAATGAAGCCAAAAACTATTGAATAACATCGCCTATGAACAAGCTAAGGATCTGGAGATGAAAACACTGCCACCTGCCTACTGGAGAACCAGCTAACTCCAACACTGGGCCCTCTAATCAACTTGATTAGCCTACGAGGACCCGATCATAGGCTAAACCACCAAACTTTTGATGCTCTCTCAAAAGAGGACATTACAGTCCACCCTCCCTGAAATTGTTTGTCCTCAAGCAATCACAACTAAAACGAAAACACCACTCCAATATAACTCTAGCAACACCAGCAAAAGTACAGTTGCGCAAGGATAAACATCATACCAACTATCCAACTCATGCGCACAAGATTTGTGCATCGAAATCAGCTCATGTACATGTGAACCAAAGGTGAAACTATATGCGTACCACACAATGTACACACTGTAAAACTCATCAGCAAACCCTGACTAGAACCCTGATGCACAAGAAAGATCCCATAGCAAACCATAGCAGGCCCAATAATATATCCCTGGATCCCAAACCTAGAATGGAAGTCTGCCATGCTTAACATCCTTTGATTTCCACTACACTAATCTAATATCAACTTCACCATGTCGAGAGTGGTGAAGCAACCCAATGGAACCCATCCAAACCACAGTGCCAATCATGTCACCACCCAAATCCCAATACAATCGAAACTCACATCCATCAGTCAAGAGGAGGTAAGAATATCCAGACATGTCTGCACCACAACATCCCCTTTCATCCTCTGCAAATCTCCTATAGATGTGCTGACTATCCCTCATAGGTGCTAGAAGATATGAAACTGCTCCTCCCAAATCGAGGGAATGATAAAACTCTCTTCCATCACCACTGTAAGGGCTAAACAAGCCATCATGCTTATGAACACCATCATCTCCCTGTAACCATGTATCCAATGGAAATCTCTAAGACAAAGAAGTGGCAAACTCTGTCAGGTACACACTAGCATGATGGTAATCTGATCTTTGACCCTGCAAGTAATCCTCTGAATATAACTGAGTCAGACACCTGCAATCTCTAGTTCCATCTTCTAAAGATAGCAACTCTTCATCCCACAATGGATGGTATAAATCTCGAGCCAATCCACACCTACGTATCATCAAGTCATCAATATGTGGACTAAAGAAGTGATGAGCACTCATCACTATACAGTCAAGATAAAAAGCACCTACCTGTGTCAATGGTTGACTGTCATAGTCATAAGGAACATACTCCTCATCACTCTCATCACTCGAATCAGAGGATGGCTCACGTCTCTGATCCTGAATGGCTAATTGGGTAGATGCTCTACCAACCCTCTTTGCGTACCCAATAGCATACACTCTATCATGAAACAATTGGAGATATTCTAGTTTCATCTCCTCCAAAGCACTCCTGCTAAACCGCAAATCACGAATGTGAGTACCAACCGAGACCCCATACCGTCTCTCCTCAAACTCTGTTGTCCAAATAAGGTACTCAACATACTTATGAGTGCAATGATAATGAGATAAGGTCGAATCAACCTTCTCTCCTGTAACCTTCAACTGATCTCTCCATCTCTGTGGCTCAATAAGTTGTCGATCAAAATCCGTTGATGGGATGTAATCTCTTATTTGCTTCCAGGAGAGGGAAACAAATCAACATGAGAACCAATCTCCCAACTAGATGATACCTTGCATACCTCTTGTGAAGAAGACAAAACAATGTAGTGATCTGTCACACAACTCTCTTGAGAATCCACTACTTCACCACAAGAGCTATCAATAATCTACTCTGCATCCCCTGAAATGGGACTATCCTAAGAGACACTTGATGCAACATATGGTTCTTTGTTAAACTCATCCAAAGTACTCATCCCATCTGTGTCACCTGCACCTGTAATTGAAATGGATGTAGCCACATCCTCAATGTGCTCCTTACCGCTACCTGTGGGTGTATGCTCATCCCCAGTAACTGTCATAGATATCAGAATTGTATCTGCTAGTGATGAAGACTGCGCTAAGCTCAACTCCACGGTAAGCTCATATGTCCATAACTTTGACTCTTGAAGGGTTGTTTGAGAGCTCTTCAAAGAGTCGGTGGTGACCTCAAGCTCATAGGTGAGCTCATCAGCGTCCTCTTCCTTTCCCTTTAGAGCATCAAAATAGATACCATCGAGCAGAGAAGATGACCTCTATCTGATAATAGCTGTAGGTAATTATTCTTCATTACCCCGATTGCATCTCTAAGTGCCTTAAACTCTGCAAGGGAAAGTCCACTATCAAGGTGCTCATATATACCTGGAGTCCAACAACAATGTGCCACCAACTGCTGAACAAAATCAAAGTGTTCTAAGGCTGAAGAAATCATGCCTTCGTTCACCTTCAATTGCCCCACCTTCAATTGCCCCACCAAATGATGAGACCCCTATGACAATCGTCTCCACACAATTTTTCTGATTTTTAATCTGCACTATGGTAAGAGGTTGAATCATCATCACTCACTGTTTGAAAGGCATCATCATGTGTGCCATTAGCTCTGCACACTTCCTCAACAAAGGTACTATTGTTATGTACCTCACGGGATGGCTCCAATGACATAATAGAAGCTATTGATTGGACATAATCATTGCACACTTCTTCCTCCAAAGTAGATGCATGTTCATCCAAAGAGCTATCCTGGGACCCATCACCAACAAGTAAATTTTCTGATTTGTTCACATCTTTCTAAGCTCTGATTTGCAAAATCAGACTTGGTGTGGCTTGAATCCGCATCACATAATTCATTTTTAACACCCAAATCTTGAGTGTCAACGTTAGGGAACTCCACACATCCATCATCCTCACATGGAATGGCTGTTATCTCATGAGTAGGCTCAACATTATGACTGCTTTCATAAAACAAAAAATCAAAGGCTACATCATACTTATCTGTAGCATCCTCATGGAACTCAACCAAAACTTCATCATTGCCCAATGTTGGTTCAAGAGGTGTCTTCAAAGGAAAATTAAGTGTATCATGTGTAATAATTTATGACCCATGGCTGCAATGTAAATCTGTGTGTATAAGTCTCCTTAACCTTTATGGCCTCCTTAGGGAATCCTCTATCCTTCTAGATGATGTGATTCATGAGCCCAACATCTTCGTACAAAATGTGCATCTTCAAATCTGTTTCCTTCGTGGCTTCTTCTTCAATGCATCCTTGTGTCAAAACAAGCTCTTCCTCAAGCTTCTTTACCTCATTATTCGTGCATTGGTGATTAGGCTCCCGAAAACCTTTGCAAGAGAAGCATAGACTTTGTCTTCTCATTTGGTTCTTGCTCCTTATGGGAGTTCCTGCAACCTAATCATTGAGTTTAAATGTAGAACCATCATCATTATCTGATTTAGAGTTTCCATCATACCTACTCACACTATACCCATCAGTAGGCACTGAACCATGGGGAGTATCATATTGAAAAATCATCTTGTTCCCTGTTGCAACATCTTTCCCATAACTAAATTTTACACCTCTAAATAAAACTTTTTCCTTAAACATCCTCCTAATGTGCTTAACCAAACAAATCCTTTCAAGACTCAAGGTAACAACAAAGATCAGGTATTTATTAAAAGAGTACTGTGATTTAAAATCATCTGGCATGTTCTAGTAACCCTCAACGAGTTGGTTGGCTTCATGTTCATAACTATCCCTGATTTTAATGGCTAGTTGTTCATAACCTTCCTTGGTTTGTTCTTCAAGCCTGTAGTAACCCATTGTCATACTCTGAATATTTCTAATTCACCCAACGGGATGGCAGGAAACCGCTCTGATACCATTGTAGTGTCCCACCCCAAATTTGCCATAAATTTCCGGAATTTAGTGTATTGACATTTTGTCAAACACTTAGCATGTTGGCTGTTATCACTGAATTTTCTGAGTTTGAATGCTTGTTTGTGATAAGCTTTTCCAATTTGTTTCATATAGACATTTCAATGAACAATAGAGCATACATTTCACACGCATATGCCAATAACTAAACAAGATCCAATGACTGATATTAACACTTATAACAGCAAAAGTAAACAAGATATATGTATTCAAATTAGAGATTTGAATAGAGTTATTAGCTGATTACATTCAGTTTAAGATTATACAATGAAATGCCAACATACCAAATTTTGCCCTTATGCCATGATGAAGTTACAATGCCAAACTCCAAACAAGGTATCAAATCCAATCGCCTTCATATCTATATGCTGCTCCCACTATAGATTAATGTCTGAGATACTAGAAGATTGTTGTAACTCAACCTTTTTACTATATACAATCTCCAAAATAGCTTTGATACGTTGTGATCCCACTACAAGTGGCATCTCCACTTATTATATGCTGCGGCTAGTTTGTATGGCGCTGGATCTCCTTTGAAATGCAATCGATCCTCTAATGATGGCTGCAAGTAATCTTTCCAATGGCACTAGGGCTAGTATGAACCCTCTGATTTGCACAAATAAACTCTGAAAATCTGAATTAAAAACCCCTCCAATATGGTCTTTACACAGCAGTAATTAAATCATCAAACCCTTCCCTGGCAATGATGAACAATATGTGCACAATACTTTGAAAAATCCTTTGAAACCCTGAATAAAGAAATCTCCCTAAATTCGATAAATCACAAATACAATCCCTACAATGGAATTGTCTGCAAGTTGTTCTTCCTAAGGGGCTACGTCCTCAAAAAGCTTGAGATTTTCAGACTCTCCAGTCTTCAGCAAAGCCCTTAGCCAAATTCTTCTTCTTCAACAATGAACCCCTGAAAATGAACTTTAAATGCCCTTTTATAATATTCAATTTGCATTTGACTTCATCTCATTTAATTCACTTTAATTTCATTTACTTTTCCCTCATTTTTAGTGCACAACTTTAAAATATAAAGTATATTTTATTATTCACTTATATCTTCCCTTTAAAATAACACTTTAACACTTATTATAAAATATACTTTTAAAAGCATTTAAATCCCCCTTTTAAATAAAGTCCACTTAATTCATTAATGATATGCACTTAATAATTAATTATTATTAAAGTATAACTTTAATAATAATTATAATATTATAATTCCGTCATTAATCATCGTAAATCAATTTTGACTTCACCAGGAGGTAGCCCACTGCATTAAGTGCTACCCAGTGTGTCTTATTATATATAGTAAGGTTGGCCTCTATCATCCAATTGACTTATTATAAATAGTAAGTATACACAAATGAAGCTGTTGACCATTTTTGGTCTTGCAAGTCAAAAATTCGGTCTCCCTTTTCTTTCCTTGTCCCGGTCTTTGATGCTTTAACCTTGCTGCAATCGTGGTTTTTTCCCTTTGCTATAGGCCTGTTTCACGAAAGAGCCAAGTGATTTGAGTCCTGTAGGTTTTCGGGTTGATCTGGGACTTGTTTCGCTTCAACAAATTTCCTCCGGGCAGGCCTTTTATTGACAAAGGAAAGAGCCAATTTCAAATAAATACAAGTCTTTCGCAAAGACCCCAAAGGTCAGGTGCCCTTGCGGAGGGAAGGCAGGTGACAAATGGGACATTCCACAAAGCTCCGAAAGACGTTTTGGACCCAAGGTGCCCTTGCGGAGGGCAGAGGGCACATTCGGAAAAGTTACAAGGCAAAATCCCGAAAGGTAAGTTTTCCTTCGGAGAAAATCCATGCAAAAGACAAAGGGTTTCCTCGGACTTTTTGTCCGAAGAAAATCCATGTAGAAACAAAGGTGAATTCCTTCGGACAAAGTGCCCGAAGAAATTCCTTCGGACATTTTGTCTGAAAAAATTCACAAGGAAGAAACCCAAGGCAATTCCTTCGGACATTTTGTCCGAAGGAATTTGCAAAGAAGGCCGAGACATGAAGGCAAGTTTTCCTTTGGGCAAAATGTCCAAAGGAATTCTTTCGGACATTTTGTCCGAAGAAATTGAGAAGACAAAGGAATCCGAAGGAGCCCGAAGGGCAAGTGCCCTTGCGGGGGACTTTCAGCGACCAAAAAATGGACCTTTTCCATTTTTCTGAAGGGCCACCTTACCTTCGGGAAGGTTCATTTTGTAAACGCCGAAGGAATTACCAATAATGATGACAGGCCCGCAGACGTCAACTTTAACGGGATGTATACATTGTTGAGGAAAAGCCAAGAAGAAACTCTTTCGGACAAGCGGCTAAAAGACTTCTTTCAGACATCTTGCCCAAAAGAATTCATGAGTGCAGGCCCGACGGAATTCAAAGGGGCATAAGACCCAAGGATAAACTCAATGACCCGCTAGAAAAGGAGCTCGAAAAAGGGAAAAGAATAGCCCAAGAGCTCAAATTGCCAGAAAGTGACAAGAAATAGCAAGGAAAGAGGGAACAAAACAGAGAATCCAAAACACAGCTACGCACACATATGACAACATTTAGAATGTTCCAAAGGACGCACCCAACCAAGCACAGACATGAATTAGAACAGTCCAGGTGGCACAAAAAGCGTCGGCACAAGAAGTTATTGTTGCAGATGAAACAGTGGCCACCAAGGGGGATGCGGGCATTCAATAGAGAAGCGGCCTTGTCATTCAAACAGACAAAGCGACACATGCTTTTGCAGTGACATTTAATACGATTTAAGCACCAAAGTCAAGACTTGCGACTATCACAGCATGGTTCCTTCAACGGACTTCCTCCTTCCTAGGCATTCAACGTAGCATGGGCCACTTGTTTTGAAAGACACCAAAGTCTTCTTCTTCATGCTATATATTGTAACCTCTCAGTTGAAAAAAATATCTCTCATTTTGTAAGGCAAAGCCCTGCCAAAATTTTACCTTTGATCAATAAGAATGTGTTTTACCTCTATCTGGTTTGTTATACTTTTGAGTGTCTCTGTGTATCAATTCTGTGCTCAATCATTTTTAGCTTGATGCTTTCACAGATTAACACCAACATACCTAGTGTAGCCAAAGCACCATTTCTACAGGTTAACAGGAAGTGCTGCATCTGAAACGCATAGACAGAAGAGTAGTTATCTGACAGTGTGTTTTCTATAGCCCCTGTGGTAAGTTCATTCTCTGTGTGTCTTCATTAAGCCCCCTGTTAAAGCTCCCTACAGTCTGATCTTTCTGTCAAATAAAGTGTCTGTTCGCCTCCTTCTACCCTGAAGTGATAAAATAGTTGAGTAGATCAAAATCATTTGGTGCATCACCATTTAGATAATTTCTGTTTTGGTTATATCCTTCTCCCTTTTCACCCCCTCCATTGTTAGCAGTATTAGTGAAAGACTCAGAGATGCATCAAAGGGAGCTAGCCCTTATCTATAGATTCTCCCCTCAGTTTTGCCAAACCCACAACAAGAGGGGAGTCTCCATTGTGCCGCGTGGAAGAGAGAAGCCAAGCCTTCTTTCAAGAGTGTAATCCACAGCGTCAACAGAAGCCAGAAACACTTGAATAGCATCACCTCTGAACAAGCTAAGGATCTGGAGATGAATACACTGTCAACTGCCCACTGGAGAACCAACTAACTCCAACACTGGGCCCTCTAATCACCCTGATTAACCTACG
Source organism: Torreya grandis (assembly GCA_037957365.1). Taxonomy (NCBI): domain Eukaryota; kingdom Viridiplantae; phylum Streptophyta; class Pinopsida; order Cupressales; family Taxaceae; genus Torreya; species Torreya grandis. The sequence continues at coordinate 1,072,745 of JARHVA010002541.1, read as the reverse complement.
AGGACCCGATGATAGGCTAAACCACCAAACTTCTGATGCTCACTCAAAAGGGGACATTACACCTTGCAAATAAGCAACAACAGCGGTCAGATGATCTGACTAAGAAATCCAAGACTGGAAAGTGGTGTTCAGTTCACAACTCAAACAGTCATTCCAATGAGAAATGTCGTGTTAGGAAAACCCTACTTGCACAATGTGAGGCAATTGGTATCGTCACTGCAACATTGGGCAATGGTAAGCAGATCATGGAATCGGAGCCTAATGCCATGTTAAGTACTGCAAACATCTCTATTACCCTTGCAAAAACAAAATCAAAAATATTGTTCCATTCTCAAATGTGGGTCAATGCTCAACTTGTACATTTCATTGTTGACAACAGAAGTCAGAAGAACCTAATTTCTCTTGAAGAAATTCTCATATTGAAATTGTTGTTGACGCCTCACCCACAATCATACTCCATTGGATGGATTTGTGCAAGACCTGAGAAACACATTACTCAGCAGTGTCAAGTGGTGTACAACATCAAGCCCTTTCAGGGTACAATCATTTGCGATGTCACTCCATTAGAGGTATGTGATATTCTACTAGGTCAACTATATCTTTTTCATTGACATGCAGTATATGAAGCAAATCCTAGAAATGTTGTCATACATGTTGGTTTATGAGATACCGCATATTGGGAGTAGGTCCAACACTAACGCTCATTAATGCCAAGCAGTGTAAGATGCTAGTCACATCTAGAAATAAGCTTGTGCTTTTGATGGTAAGATATGAGCACAAGAAAGTCCTTGTGGTACCTACTGTTACCGTAGTTCCTCCAACACCAATGCCGAAAGTTGTGTTCCAGCTACCAAAGGAAGTGCCTACACACTATGCAGTAAAACATACTATTGATCCGATCCCTGGACTACCTCTTCCTAATCCTTCTTTATACTACAGATCATTTCTAGATATTGAAGAAATCAAGCGGCAAATCCATGAACTCGTGGACAAAGGACATATCAAGGCCAGCTCATCCACTTGTGATTGCACAATCATGTTTGCGCTAAAGAAGGATGGCACATGGAGGCTCTGCATCAATTACCGACCACTCAAAAAGATCACATTGAAAAACTACTATCATCTTCCAAGGGTTGAGGATCTTTTGGACCAGTTCTATGATGCAAAATCCTTCTCTACGATGGGCCTCAATTATGGGTATCATCAGATTCTTATTGATCCTACAGATGTCTAGAAAACAGCATTCAAGGCCAAAGAAGGTTTGTTTGGATGGTTAGTCATGCCCTTCGGCTTGACCAACGCCCCAAAAACATTCATGCAGATGATGAATGATATCCTAAGGCCATTGAAACTTCATTTGTCATAGTCTACCTTGACGACATCTTGATTTTTAGTAGAACATGGGATGAAAACTTGTGCCGTCTCGAGCAACTGCTTAACACCTTGAAGAAACACAAATTGTATACAAACATGGGAAAATGTTCATTCGCCATGCCACAAATTAAATATTTGGGATACATTGTGGATGCACAAAAGTGGACCTGACCAAGATTCAAGACATCCAGGATTGGCCACAACCAAAGAATCTCACAGAACTTCACAACTTCTTCGGATTGGCAAATTTCTACTAGAGATTTGTACTTGGTTTCTCTCATGTGACTTGGTCTCTAAACCAAGTTACCCAAGCTTGTTAGAAATTGGCAAGGAGACAATTGACAGTTTTGATATCATGATACAAAAAGCAATATGAGGACTGAAGAGTTATCATTCCCATTTAGGGCAGCATGAATTTGTCATTGATGTCAAAGGTTGATGTCCTTGATGTCATTGAGATTGAATCTGATCATGCATTAATGTCAAAGGTTGAGTTGAGCAAACTTGTGGAGTAAATCGCATTTGTGAAATGCTCTTACTTAGAAAAGGCAATTGGGATAAGTCAAGAAGTATTGAAAACCCGGAATAGTTTTGAAGAATTCCTTCGGAGAAATTCTTTCGAAAAGAATGGCAAGGACAATTCTTTCGAAAAAATTGTCAAGTCCTCGGGCAAGTGGACCATTTCAAAAAGTCCGAAAGGTATCTTTTAAACGTTCCGAAGGGCAAGTGGACCTTTTCAAAAAGTCCGAAGGGTATCTTTTAAACATTTCGAAGGGCAAGTGGACCTTTTCAAAAAGTCCGAAGGGTATCTTTTGAATGTTCCAAAGAGCAAGTGGACCTTTTCAAAAAGTCCGAAGGGTATCTTTTGAACGTTGCAAAGGGTATGTGGACAGTTGCAAAAAAGCCGAAGGGTAGATTGCAAAAAATTTGAAGGGTATCTTTTGAACGTTGCAAAGGGTATGTGGACACTTGCAGAAAATCCGAAGAAATGACGCGAACAAAAACTCCGAAGAAATGACGCAGACAAAAAGTCCGAAAAAATGTCTCGGAAAAAATTTTCAAAAAAATGACGTGGACAAAAAGTCCGAAGAAATGTCGCGGACAAAAAGTCCGAAGAAATAACGCGGACTAAAGGTCCGAAGAAATAAACGCGAACAAAAAGTCCGAAGAAATGTCTCGGACAAAAAGTCCGAAGAAAAGATTTCCGAAGGACATCTCCGAATAGAAGCCAATGACGAATTCTTTCGGAGAAATTGGAGAACACTTAAGGAAGAAATGGACGCGGACAAAAAGTTTGCGGAAATTGTCCTGAAGACACAAAGGCCCACAACAATTTGTATGAAGGAACCTTCCAGAGGAATTAAAGCAAGATTAAGAGACGAGCAAGTCTTCAAGGATCGACATTGCAAGGAACGTTACAAGAATGCCGAAGAAAATAAGATCACGCCAACATGCCGAAGTTTAACGCTCAATACAAAAGGTAAAGATCAAGCATATCGAGGACAATCGAAAGGAGTGGAAGTGAACCCTTGATATAGAAAGCAGCGACATGCAAAAAGGGAAGAAAAGAAGCTTCATGGTTAATGGCAAAGCAATAATTAAAACTAATGCTCCTTTAAAAGATCAACGGCTCATGTCTGATCGGTGCATTAGATCCAATGGTGCAAAGCAAACTCAGATGATCCTCCGAGTGCACAGGCATTTGACAAGTGTCAAAAGGTCATAAGGAAAGATCCAACAAAGAAAAGAACGTGAACTTGGCGCGACGAAAGAAGTTAAAAGCCCGCAATCAATGTCTTCTAACTATCTGTCAAGAAAAAACTGGAACTGGTGATGAACTCGATATATCATCATGGAGCTCGAAATAATTGATCGAGGAAGCGACGCAGTTAAGTAGAAGTGCAAATGTCAAAGATAGTAAAAGCATTTGAACGTTGTCGTTTGAAGCATGAATCAAGACATGAAGTCAGAGTCACGTTGAATGCAGATCAAAAGTGATCGAAGAAGCAACGCAGTTAAGAACAGTAGAAGTGCAGATGCCAAAGATAGTAAAGGCATTTGAATGTTGTCGTTTGAAACATGAATCAAGACACGAAGTCAGAGTCACGTGGAATGCAGATCAGAAGTGATCGAGGAAGCGGCGTAGTTAAGAATACTCGAAGTGCAGATGCTAAAGATAGTAAAGAAATTTGAACATTGTCGTGTGAAGCATGAATCGAGACACGAAGTCAAAGTCACATTGAATGCAGATCAGAAGCTTGAACCGGTTAAGAATAGTTGAAGTGTGAATAATTTATAGATAGAAAACCGTAGGATGCATTTGTCTATATATGCTATGAACATAACATTTGAAAGGGTCTTTTTTTTTGTTGTTGTTGCGATAATAATTAGAGTGTTAACTCAAAATTGTCGAGTGAGGACATATGCAGACAGCGTAAAAAGGCAAAGAAAATAATGTGTGTCAATATAAAAGATATCCAGACACAGAGATAAACGCAGATAAGCTGAGAAGGCACACAGCGTAGGTGCAATTACAAACTAGACTTGTAACAGAAAAGTGAACAAAATTCATTCTGAATCTCTTCTGTATTTTGAAGTTGCAGCGTCATTTCTTTGATAGGTTGGTGCCATCAGAAAAACTGAGTTGGTGCTCAGTTAGGAAGTTGACAATTCCTTAGAGTGGGTGCTCTTGAATGTAACCAGTGAGGTTTGTCTGTGAGACTTTTTTTCTGTGAGGTTGGATTAAAACAATAGCTTCTAACAGTTTTTCTCACCATGGTTTTTTCTTTGGATTTTCACATAAAAATCTGGTGTTGAGCATTCTTATGTGTGTGTATGATCTTTGTTTTTGTTCTTTACTTTGTAGGTACTTTAAGTATCTTGTTTAAAAGTTTTAAGAACCAGGGTTTAGCTCATCCACTGATTCACCCCCCCTCTCAGTGGATAGTGTGTTCAACAATTGGTATCAAAGCGTAGGGTCCTTAGGAGAAGCTTAGTCGGCTCAAGTAGATCGTGGGTGGTGAACACAATGCCCTGCCAAGAAGGATCTTCATCAAACAAGGCTCCTCTATTCGATGGGTCTAACTATGCTTTTTGGAACATAAAAATGGAAGCATATTTGTCTTCCCTAGGGTTTGATGTATGGATGTCAGTGGTAAATGGTTACATAGCTCCTACTGTAACTCATGTTGATCAGGCAGCCAAAAAGACTTATGAGAACAACATCAAAGCTAAGAATGTTATTCTTTATGGGTTGTCAAACTCCGAGTTTGTCAAAATTATGCACTGCCAGAGTGCAAAAGACATTTGGAATAAGTTAAAAAGTATCTATGAAGGAGATGTTAAAGTGAAACAGGGCAAGTTCCAAACGCACAAAGGATAGTTTGAAAACCTGAAGATGAATGAAGAAGAGAAGTTAGTTGACTACCTCCTCAGGGTAGATGAGATAGTCAATGCCATAAGAAAAACTAGAAGAATCGACTATTGTCAAGAAGGTTCTGAGATCCCTTCCATCAAGTTATGACTCCAAAACTTTGGCTATTGAAGAAGCAAGAGATTTGGACAAGCTTACCATGGATGAACTACATGGAACGTTTACAGCCCACGAAATGAAGATGGGAGAAACAGATACGGTCAAAAGAGAAGCAGCGTTCAAAGTAGTAAAGTCTGCAAAAGAAGAAGCCTCTGTACTCGATTTTGAGGAGACTAATGGTGAAGAAGCAAATTTTGTCAAAAAACTGAAAAGAGGATCAGGGAAGTATAAAGAAAAACTTTCATTCAAGTGTTTTAACTGTGACAAGGTAGGACACTGTGCTACAAAATGTCCATTCAATAAGGACAACGCCAATCAAGTTGAAAATATCAAAAAGGTAAAACCGCAGTATGCTAAGAAGAAAAACTTCTTCAAGAACAAAAAGGGGTTATATATAAAAGAAAAAAGTGATTCAATAAGAGAAAGTAACAGTGACAGCTCTGACGATGAGAATGATTGTGCCTTTCTAGCTGAGGGAAATGAGTTCCTATTTATGGCAGAGCAATTCACCTTCTTGAATCAAGAACAAAACGAAGATGAAGATTGTGAAGGAGAAGGTGAGATTGATCTTGAAAATGAACTTGTGTGTGCTCTTGAAGAAATTGAAAATCTGAGAAAAGAAAACTCAATGCAGAAGAGGCATGAGGAGCTTGAAAAGGCTAATCAAATGATTGTGACGCTAAAAACTCAAGTTGAAGAAGCCAACAGAATAGTAGAAGTCGTCAAAATAGATCTTCAGTCAAAATCCAATGAATACATGAGACTTGAAGCAGAAGTAGTATCCTTGAGGAAAGAACTTGAGAAGGCAAGAGACCAACTAAATAAAAGCTTAAAGCTAACAAAAGGATCAGAAGCTCTTAGTGAACTGATTAGTGCGCAAAAGCCTTCAAATGAAAAGTCATATCTTAGATACGATAAAGAAAAAGGTTCCTCAGCTTGAACATCAATGAACTTGTATGATAATTTCAAGAAGGAGGAGAAGCAAAAGCTATGAATGAAAAGATCAGCAAAGAAGCTACGAAGGCAAAGATCAAAAAGGAGATAAAGACTAATCCAAGGAAAGACGCAGAAGGATACATCAAAGCAGTAGACCTGAAAAAACAGAAAGGTAGAAGTTCTCGGTATACTGCATCAAAGAATGTTATGACCAGGAACGCTCTGTCCTTTTATGGTTATTGTTTTCGCTGTAATCAGTTTGGTCATAGGGCTATTGATTGTAGAGTCTTTCTTACTAAAAGATTTAATTTTGCTAGTAGAAATTCATTTGCTCCTTTGATAGATTAAAATTGAATATGTTACAATTGCAATAATTCTGAACATATAGCTAAGTATTGTAGAGCTAACATTGCAATGACAAGAAAGTACATCTTAGGCAAAGGCAGGTCTTTATATGAAAATAGAGTTTCAAAGACCACTCTTAAAGAAAAGAAAAAAGCATATGAGAGACCCAAAAAGATGTGGAAGGTGAAAGATCAATCCTTGATTGCTCAAACGGCACTCCATGCCAAAGAGCAAAACTTTTGGGTCATAGACAACGGTTGCTCAAAGCATATGACTGGAGACGAGCAAATTTACCAGTTTAAGCAGATGCAAGGAAGGAACTGTCACTCTGAATGATAACACTGCAGTCAGAATGAGAGGTAAAGAAACCTTGCACATAGATGGCAAGCTTCCTACACATGACGTCCTGTATGTTAAAAGACTTAAACATAATTTTTTAAGTGTAAGTCAGATGTGTTATAATGGTTATGAAGTCATATTTAATGCTGAAGGTTGTAAACTGAAGAGTGAAAAAAACCATTGCACAAGGAAAAAGAACTGAAAGCAACATATACAACTTGATTGAATAAAATGATGCAAGTTGCCTCATGGAAAAAGTCGATGAGAGTTGGTTATGGCATAAAAGAATGGGTCATGTCAACTTTGATAATCTAGTCATGGTAAACTCTAACAAGTGTGTTAGACATATACCCAAAATAGTCAACCCTGTAGACATCACATGCAGAGCGTGCCAACTAGGAAAGCAGACAAGGGTCAGATTTGAAACAAAAGAATATGCGACCTCAAAACCCCTATAAGTAGTTCATACAGATTTATGTGGTCCTACTAAGACAAAAGGATCCAAAGGTGTATACTACTTTATGCTATTTGTAGATGACTTCTTAAAGATGACATGGGTAACCTTCTTGAAAGATAAATCACAAGCCTTTGAGAGATTTAAGACCTTCAGGGCCATGGTTGAAAATGAAATGAGAAGAAAAATCAAATTTCTAAGATAAGACAAAAGTAGAGAATTCACCTCCAACAAGTTTATAGAATATTGTGAGAAGCATGGGATTAAGAGACAGTACTCTGCTGCATGAACTCCACAGAAAAATGGGGTTGTAGAAAGAAAAAAACAAAACAGTGAAGGAGATGGCCAAAACAATGCTGAAAAAGGCAAAACTCCTTGATGGATTTGGAAAGGGACAGTTCAAACAGCAGTATATATCCTAAACAGAGTTCAACTTAGGGTAAAGAGTAATAAAACCCCATATGAACTGTGGTTTGAAAAACCTGCATCCGTAAAATATTTCAAATTGTTTGGAAGCAGGTGATACATCAGATGAAAAGAGGCCAAACTGGGAAGTTTCGAGTCAAGATGTGATGAAGGAATTTTTCTTGGATACTCCACTCACAGCCAAGCCTATGTGTGTTACAACAGACGCTTGCATAAAATAGTTGAAAGCAAGTTGAGCCTAATGAGGAGATCAGAATTGAAGAATCAGGGGCAGAAAATGAAGTACAAGATAGTGAAGAAGAGGAAGAAAAGAGTAAAAGAGCACCTACAAGGTTTGTTCAAAAAGAACATCACAAGGAGCAAATAATTGGCATCAAAAATGAGGGTGTTCAAATTAGGAAAACTGTAATAAACAAAGAGCAGGTAAACTTTACTTTACTTTCAAGAATTTAGCCTAAGACCTTCAATGAAGTCAGCAAAGATGAAACCTGGCTAACAGCGATGGAAGAACTTAGCCAAATTGAAAAAAATAACATTGGAGAATTAGTACCTGGACCCTCAAACAAGAATGTAATAGGAACTAAGTGGGTTTACAGAAACAAACTCAATGAAGATGGAGCAGTCATAAGAAACAAAGCTAAACTGGTGTGCAAAGGATATGCACAAGTAGAAGGCATAGATTTCTTAAAAACAATTGCTCCTTTGGCAAGACTGGAAGCTATAAGAATGTTCTTAGCATTCTTTGTTCACAAGAAATTCAAGGTATATCAAAAAGATGTGAAGTCAACATTCCTAAATGAAATCTTAGAAGAGGAAGTGTACATTGAACAACCAGAAGGATTTCGGTTAGCAAAGGAAGAAAATTATGTGTGCAAACTAAAGAAAGCTTTGTATAGTCTGAAACAGGGACCTAGAGCATGGTATTCACAATTGAATCAATACCTGCAATAACAAAATTTTAAAAAAAGGTGCGCAGACAACAATCTGTATTTTAAATCAGAGGGTGAGCATACGATGATTGTTGTTGTCTATGGATGATATTATCTTTGGAGGTGGTGATAGTAACATGTGCAAAGAATTTGCCACGCAAATGCCAAATGAGTTTGAAATGTCAATGCTGGAAGAACTCTCCTTGGTTTACAAATTACACAAACTAATGAAGGGATATTCATATCTCAAGCAAAGTACGCGAAGGAGATGCTCAAAAAATTTGGAATGTAGGACAGCAAACCAGTTGGTACTCCCATGATGACTAGTTGCAAGCTAAGCAAAGAAGACGAGTCCCCTGATGTAAATAATACGCTGTATAGAATAACGATAGGCAACCTATTGTATCTAATAGCATCAAGACCAAACATCATGCAAGCAGTATGCATGGTTGCACGGTTTCAAGTAGCCTCCAAAGAATCACATGTTAATGCTATAAAAAAAAAATTCAAGTACATTAAGAGCACAATTGACTATGGGTTGTACCCAACTAGCGAGAATCTTACTTTGGTTGCATATACTGATGCTAATTGCGCAGGAAGTGTGGATGACAGAAAAAACACACGTGATGGTGCATTCTTTCTAGGTAACAGACTTGTGTTTTGACTGAGCAAGCAACAAGAATCGATTACACTCTCTATAGCTGAAACAGAGTATGTCACAGCAGCTGCTTGTTGCACTCAAGTCTTGTGGATGAAGCAAAATCTCAAGGACATAAAGGTAGAATATCAAACACCTATCTCTATTTATTGTGATAGTTCAAGTGCCATAAATCCATCCAAGAATTCAATGATGCATTCTAGAACCAAGCATATTTCCATAAAATATCATTTTTTAAGAGAAAAGGTAGCAAGTCAATTAGTCACAATGGAATATGTGCCAACCAAGGATCAGATTGCAGATATCTTTACCAAGCCTCTTCCCAAGGAGCAATTTGAATATCCGAGAGAAGTTGGGAGTTGTAACTCCCACCCCATATCACTAGACTCTTGTGATAGGTTAGAAGTCCAGGGGGAGCATTGTAGGTTTTTTATTAAACCCCTGGATTAAGAGTGAAGGCAATCTGCTATGTACCTTGCACATCGTTTGGCATTTGATGTTGAGGAGCAGACTAAGGTATGTTGGATCTAGATTTCTATGCTCGTCTATGTAAAAAATATATCTATTGTTGATTGGTCTTTCAGACCAATGCTATATCCAGGATCGGTTGAAGCATATGAAAGCCCAAAGAGTCATAGGAACAGTTCAGGTCGGTATGCATCATACAAGGGGGAGTCTTTCTTCATAATGCTCTATCCAAACAGGTCCAAGAATCAGAACAGCTCAGCAGTAGTGTGTCTTATTGGTTTAGCAAACACTCTGTCATTAATGTCAAAGGGGGAGAAATCAGAATAAGAGCAAGCAAGCAAAATGAGAAGGGACTTTTCAGGATGTTTTTTGCTCTTGAGGGTGTTTTGCCATCAATGACAAAGGGGGAGATTGTTGAAAATTTGAGCAAAAAGACAATTGACAGTTTTGATATCATGATACAAAAAGCAATTTGAGAAATGAAGAGTTATCATTCCTATCTAGGGCAACATGGAATTGTCATTGATGTCAAAGGTTGATGTCCTTGATGTCATTGAGATTGAATCTGATCATGCATTAATGCCAAAGGTTGAGTTGAGCAAACTTGAGTAAATCGCATTTGTGAAATGATCTTACTTAGAAGAGGCAATCGGGATAAGTCAAGAAATATTGAAAACCCGGAATAGTGTTGAAGAATTCCATTGGAGGAATTCTTTCGAAAAGAATGGCAAGGACAATTCTTTCAAAAAAATTGTCAAGTCCTTCTCGGGCAAGTGGACCGTTTCAAAAAGTCCGAAGGATATCTTTTAAACGTTCCGAAGGACAAATGGACCTTTTCAAAAAGTCCAAAGGGTATCTTTTGAACATTCCGAAGGGCAAGTGGACCTTTTCAAAAAGTCCAAAGGGTATCTTTTGAACGTTGCAAAGGGTATGTGGACACTTGCAAAAAAGTCGAACGGTAGATTGCAGCAAATCCGAAGCGTATCTTTTGAACGTTGCAAAGGGTATGTGGACACTTGCAAAAAAGTCGAACGGTAGATTGCAGCAAATCCGAAGCGTATCTTTTGAACGTTGCAAAGGGTATGTGGACACTTGCAGAAAAGCCGAAGAACTAACGCGAACAAAAAGTCCGAAGAAATGTCTCAATAAAAAAGTCTGAATAAATGACACGGACAAAAAGGCCGAATAAATGACGCGAACAAAAAGTCCGACAAAATGACATGGACAAAAAATCCAAAGAAATGTCTCCGACAAAAAGTTTGAAGAAAAGATTTCTGAAGGACATCTCTAAATAGAAGCCACTGACGAATTCTTTCGAAGAAATTGGAGGACACTTAAGGAAGAAATAGACCCGGACAAAAAGTCCACGGAAATTGTCCCGAAGACACAAAGGCTCGCAACAATTTGTATAAAGGAACAATCTGAAGGAATTAAAGCAAGGTTAAAAGACGAGCAAGTCTTCAAGGATCGATGTTGCAAGGAACGTTACAAGAATGCCGAAGAAAATAAGATCACGCCAACATGCCGAAGTTTAACGCTCAATACAAAGGGTAAAAATCAAGCATATCAAGGACAATAGAAAGGAGTTGAAGTGAACCCTTGATATAGAAAGCAACGAAATGCAAAAAGGGAACAAAAGAAGCCTAATGGTTAATGACAAAGCAAGAATTAAAACTAATGCTGCTTTAAAAGATCAATGGCTCATATCTAAATGGTGCATTAGATCCAATGGTGCAAAGCAAACTCAAATGATCCTCCGAGTGCACGTGCATTTGACAAGTGTCAAAAGGTCATAAGGAAAGATCCAACAAAGAAAAGAACATGAACTTGGTGCAACGAAAGAAATAAAAAGCCCGCAATCAATGTCTTCTAACAGTCTGTAAAGGAACAACTGTAACTAGTGATGAACTCGATATATCTTCATGAAGCTCGAGATAATTCAATCGAAGTGATCGAGGAAGCGGCGCAGTTAATTAGAAGTGCAAATGCCAAAGATAGTAAAGGCATTTGAACGTTGTCGTTTGAAGCATGAATCGAAACACAAAGTCAGAGTCACGTTGAATGTAGATCAAAAGTGATCGAAGAAGCAACGCAGCCAAGAATAATAGAAATGTAGATGCCAAAGATAGTAAAGGAATTTGAACGTTTTCATTTGAAGCATGAATCGAGACACGAAGTCAGAGTCACGTGGAATGCAGATCAGAAGTGATTGAAGAAGCGATGCAATTAAGAACAATAGAAGCGCAGATGCCAAAGATAGTAAAGAAATTTGAACATTGCCGTGTTAAGCATGAATCAAGACACAAAGTCAAAGTCACATTGAATGCAGATCAGAAGCTTGAACCGGTTAAGAATAGTTGAAGTGTGAACACTTTATAGATAGAAAACCCTAAGATGCATTTGTCTATATATGCTACGAACAGAACATTTGAAAGGGTCTTTTTTTTTCTCCTGTTGCGATAATAATTAGAGTATTAACTCAAAATTGTCGAGTGAGGACATATGCAGACAACGTAAAAAGGCAAAGAAAATAAGGTGTGTCAATATAGAAGATATCTAGACACAAAGAGATAAAAGCAGATAAGGCGAGAAGGCACACAGCGTAGGTGCAGTTACAAACTAAACTTGTAACAGAAAAAGGAACAAGATTCATTCTGAATCTCTTTTGTATTTTGAAGTTGCAGCTTCATTTCTCTGATAGGTTGGTGCCATCAAAAAAATGAGTTGGTGCTTAGTTAGGAAGTTGACAATTCCTTAGAGTAGGTGCTCTTGAATGTAACCAGTGAGGTTTGTCTGTGAGACTTCTTTTATGTGACGCTGATTATAACAGTAGCTTCTAGCAGCATTTCTCACCGTGGTTTTTCCCTTTGGGTTTTCACGTAAAAATCTGATGTTGAGCATTCTTATGTGTGTGTATGATCTTTGTTTTTGTTCTTTACTTTGCATGTACTTTAAGTATCTTGTTTAAAAGTTTTAAGAACTAGGTTTTAGCTCATCTCTTGATTCACCCCCCCTCTCAGTAGATAGTGTGTTCAACAATGATTTCAACAACCATTTGAACTAGAGATAAATGCCTCTGACTTTGCAATCAGAGTAGTCCTCACTCAACATGATCACCCAATTGCTTACCACAGTGAAACTTTCACTGCATCGGTAAGGAACTACCCAACATATGGGGTGAGCTTTATGTTATTGTTAAGGCATGTAAGCATTGGAAGCATTATATCTTGGGCAAGGAGACTGTGATCCACACAGATCACAAGCCGCTTCAATTCTTGCAGACATAGAACAAGTTGCAACAAGAGTGGCATTATAAATGATCTTATCTTCAGCAATTCCATATAAACATCGGGGGTAAGAAGAGAAGCACCAATCCAATTGCAGATTCCCTGAGCCACTTTCTGATTCAAACTCTCCTTTCTATACTTGACGCATGTGGACATGAAATCAATACATGGTCATAATTATATCCATCTGACGTGGATTTTGTAAATATCTATCAGAATTTGCTCTGCAATAATTAAATTCCATATTTCTCTTTGCAAGATAGACTTCTATATCATGTTGGACACTTGTGCATTTTTTATGTAGGTACATCCATGGTTGGAATAACCAACGAGCAAGTCAGTTGGTCAGTTAATCGCCGGTTCTTTTTTTTTTTTTTTTGGTGTTGGGCAATTTCAAGCGGCGATTATTCACCAAGAAATCTCGTCGGTTCTTTTTTTTTTTTTGGTTGCATTGGGCAGTTTCAAGCAGCGATTATTCACTGTGGGGAATTCCAGACAAGTAACCGATCAACTGGCAGTTACTCGCCTTTTTTTTCATTTTTTTAGGCATTGGGCAGTTTCGAGCGGCAGTTATTCACCGTGGAGAATTCTTGGTCGATTACTCGCCGGTTATTTCAACCATGGATGTCCTACATAAAAAATGCACTAGTGTCCAACATGATATAGAAATCTATATGCAAATAGAAATATGGAATTGAATTACTGCAGAGCAAATTATGATAGATATCTAAAATATCCACGTCAGATGGATATAATAACAGACGGCTACTCACCAGTTCTACTTCCCATGAAACCCACACAGAAAAACTAGCAAAACCACTGGGAAACCGTGAGTTTCTCCCAAAACACTCAAAAAATGCAAAAAATACATGGAATCCAGTCTTATAAAATGCAACACACCTCACATTTCACTCACACAAGATTTGGAGCATTCAAGAGCGGATTGAGGGGAATTGAGCAAAAAGATTTTCAAGTTAGTGATTTGTTTATTGTTTTTGTTTTTTTTTTTTAATTTCCAAACATATAAAGGAATTGTAATTTAATTAAAAACATGTTTCATAAATATTTTTGATGCTTAGTATACAAATTTGATGCATTTCGTTTTAATTCTGTGCATTCTGTTAAAATTCATGCGTTCCATTAAATTTTCATGTTTAGTATTTACAATTTATGCCTAAATTTTTTTAAATTTTGATTAAAAATTTCATGCATTCTGTTAAATTTTCGTGTTTAGCGTTTACAATTTATGCCTAATTTTTTTAAAATTTTAAATAAAAATGTTTTTTAACCATTGTCGTTATGGTTAGCTTTTGTGATATATCATTTCAATTTATTTATTGTTGTTTTTAACAATAACCATTATAGATTATAGTTTGTTAAAATTTTAAATCATAAATGTATTTTAGTTTTTGTTTTATAGTTTATTATTATAATTTATTTATCGTATTTTAATTAATAATTTGTATTGAATGTTTTTATTTTTTTTTGTTGTTTTTAACATGTTTACACTTTGCAGGTTATCCATTAGGAAACAATGGCATCCAATAGTGCATCAAAATCAGATTCAGTCAATGGTAGCCAATTGGCTCACCCTAATGCTCGCACCAGTGCTTGAAAGTATGCCACAGGGGTTGGAACATATCGGATGATTTCAATTTGCAACATTTGTTCGAAGAGGATGTCAGGGGGCATCAATTGCATGAAGTACCATCTTTCATCCATTCCTTGCCGTGATGTCACACCTTGTCCCAATCTCACTGAAGAGACAAAACGAGAGATGATGATGGAGCTTGTATCACTAGACGAAAAGAAACTAGAGAGGGCAAAGATGCAAGCAGCCCTAACAGCGACCATTGGTGCCACATCGATAGAAGAAGCAGTATCAATGATAGAAATTGTGGATTTTAGTCATGGTCCACACAAGCGCCATGGCACATCTACACCGACTTCGACTCAATGACACTCATTTTTTGTGCCTAGAAACACACCTAGAGCACAACCTTCAATCCAAGCTACATGATAGAACAAGCAGGGGCATGCAGAAGCAAATAAAACATGCGCAAATTTTTGGTACTTCAACAACCTTCCCTTCAATATGGCAAGGAGCTCGTACTATGAATATTTGGTTACAGCATTGACAGTTGCAGGGAAAGGGTACAAGGCACCCTCTCCAAAAAACTTGAGTGAGAAGTTCCTAAAAAATGCAATTGAAAATGCATAGGTGATTGTTGAAGATCAAAAGAGGTTGTGGCATAAATTTATATGTTCCATTCTTTATGATGGATGGACGGATGTAAAGAACTGCACCCTTATCAGCTTTTTGGCATCTTCAAATGGTGATCTTGTTTTTTTTAAGCCTATTGATACATCGAGTAAAATAAAAAATGCAAAAACTTTGAGCTTGATGTTAGAAGAGGTTGTCTTAGAGATGGGCATCAAGAATGTTGTCCAAATTATCACAGACAATGCAATAGCATATGTGGCGGCTGAGAGACTTCTTAAGGAGAGATCCATCTCTCTTTTGGACACCTTGTGCTGCCCATTGCCTTGACCTTCTTTTGAAGAACATAAGCAAACTTGATTGGGTGAGACCAGTTGTAGAAGAAAGCTAGACAAATAACTAAATATATCTACAATCACCTTTGGGTTCTCAGCTTGATGAGAAAGCACACCAAGGAAAAAGAACTTGTTCGAGCAGGGGTCACCAGATTTGCAATGAACTTTCTTACATTGCAAAGAATTTGCAGTTTGTTAACTCCTTTGAAGCAGATGTTTGTCTCTTAAGCAAGGATGGAGTCATCATATTCCAAGAAAGTTGGAGTGAAGGTTTCAAAGATAGTTTTCAGTGAAGCCTTCGAAACAAGAGCTACAGAGATCATCAAGGTAACTTAAAATTTAAATTTAAATTTCAAGTTGTTTCCCTTGTTTTCAGTTTTTTTAACTTAAAGTATTTATTTTATAATTTATCTATAAGTATATAACACTAACTTTAATTTGTTTGTAACTTTGTAGCTATCGAAGCATTTGATGAGAATTTTGTGATTGGTGGATTGAGAGAAAAATCCAATGGGTTATATTTATGAGGAATCTTATCCATAGGATTGATGGAAGGTTGGAGAGATGGTATGGTATGATGTCGAGAAAGATAATTTGCACGGAAAAAGAATGTTGCACAAGAAGGATTTAAAGAAGGTGAGTGAAACAAGGAAAGATTGGTTTTGGAATCAGTGATAGTGAAAAGGTATGCAAAATGATGCCAGCTCAAGAAGGCTCAAGAGTGAAAATGTGGCATGTAAAATATGATGGATCAAGTGAATGAAATGGTTCCAAGGATGGATTAAGCACAAGGTATGATGTGATGGAACATATGATATCCAGAAAACATGATGCATGGTGTATGAAGCACAAGTTAGGAAGAATAGTGTGCATGGCCCAATAACGTATGAGGAAGACAACAAAAAATGAAGAAGACATCGAAGGAGGGGCAGGTAGGTGAAGCATTGAATGTACACAAAGTATAACAAGATAACCGTGCATTTTGAAATGGTCATTTGCAAATTAAAGAAGAGAAGAGCCAAAGAAGAAGAAAAAAGAGTCGAGTGAGAAGGAGACTCATAGTGCAAAGAGTGAAGAGCATTAAGATTTGTAGAGTAGGTGCATAGTAGGTAAATATCATAGGTTGCATGCAATGCAACGACAGAGAGCTAAAAGGAGAAAAGTGAAGCTGGCAAGATTGTTGGAAAGAAAGGGGCTTTCAGTCGAGGGTTTGAATGCAAAATAAGGTTATTTTGGAGGGAGCTGACAAAGTAGGCATGAATACTTGCAATGCCAACAAAGAAATGAGCAGTCATGTTGGATGTGAGGGGTGGAGCTCCTCTATTTGAACACAACTCAAACGACAAAGGAGAGTTGTAGGAAAGGATGCAACAACTGAAAAGACCACCGCCAACAAAGAAGAGGAAGATGGAGAACAAGCCACTATTTATATTACCACTAATAGCAACCCAAAAAGATGTACAAAAAGGAGAGCCCTGAGAACATTTCAAGATCATGTACCATTGAAGATTTCAACTACCAGAAGACTGAGTGTAAGTTGTTGATAGAGGGCGGGTTGTAAGCAAGGATGGGAAAGACGAGGGAATTGGCAAAAGTAAAACAAATATTGGCACCAAAAGAGTACTAGAGTTGTTTGAGATACCATTCTTTGGAAGCCCCAAGAATTCATAAAGATTTTATTGTTGTGCAATTATGAAGGAAGACTAAATATTACGGGGCATCATATCAAGATGTTCACATATGCAGATTGTGAGAATAACTAAACTCAAGAATGAGGCAGTTGATGTGTGAAGGGTGATTAAGAAGAAGACTAAAATAAATATAGTGGAAACCACAATGGGATATCAACAACCAATTTGATGATAAAGTTAGATAAGCTGCCTAACACAACAAGGAAGGTTGTTATGCAATTAATTAGTTCCAAGACGATCACTTGTGAACAATGGTCAAGTGTTACTAAGGAATCAAGTGGTGAGGTATAAGGTGGAATATAATTATGCCAAATATATAGTTGGAGTGGTAATGGCATTTGAAGATGCACACATGAGAGAAGAATTTTTGTGGGGCAATATTATAATTCCAATGATGATCGAAGGAATTGGTATACCAAAAGAAAAATTTGGGTTTTGCTTAATTATGGTAGAAGGAACACATGCAAATAAGTATGTAGTGCGTAATTGCAAGCATCAAATGACAGAGCCCTATCGAAAGAAGTTGGGTTGGTATGAGCATGTACAAGAAGCATTCAAGGAAGAATATAGGATACCACCAACAATGCCCAGGGATAAAGAGAGTTTCATAAAAAAATTGTGTGATGGCACATTATACGTTGACCACCTTTGAAAAGGAGAAGGGGTCAAAACATGAGAGGACAAGTTTAAATAAATCGCCATGTCGGCAGTGTGTTCTATTTGGAATGCACACTTTGAAAAAAAATCCAAGGCCACCAACAAATCATAATATGATTGCAATAATTAATGGTCAGAGATATACGTTGTGCTGGACGTATAAACGACTAGTACAACCAACAAGATTGGAAAATGAAGACTCCGACAATGAGAGTCTACAATTTAAAAAGCCGCAATTATTTGTAAAAGTGGGTGAGCATAAGTTCAGTATTTCATGCATGTTGAGACCTAAAATAAGTTTAGGATCACACCAAAGAAGCAAGCATAGGTTACACCACTACAAAGACTAGTAATGATTGATGAAGGTGTTACCGAAAGAAAACTAGAGGAAGAAAGGAAGTGAAAACTCCAACAAGACCAAGGAGCTTAGGGGAAGGGAAAAGGTAAGATGGTGGAAGAAGACCCCAAGTCACAAATTTATAAGAAAAAAATCCCATTTCAGCCTATCGACGCAAGTACTCCTCAAATGTTGGCACAACGGCAGAAAAATATGTAGATTTCAGTTCTCCAAGAAACAAGAATGGCAACCCTGTATCCAATAAGGGTTCAAGAAACCATTGTTCAAGTGCAAACAACAAAGTAGCACAAGGGGAGGCAGTCAGTTGCAACAAGACCAAGCTAGTGGAAGCACACAGGCTCCTAGCTTGACAATTTCAATTGCTCCAACACCACCACACACAAGTTTGCTAATAGCTAGGCAAGACCCTCAAGTGGTGTATACTATGCAATATGCAAAAGCGACGGTGCAAAACGAAACAAGTGCACAATTGGGAGTTGCAGCAGTTGAATCACCACAAGTGACAAACACAGAGGAGATGTTGCGTGGGGAAGTGGGTGCACAACAAATTGGCAGAGTAGTTACTGAGCCAAGTCAAGAGACTCAAAAATCAAAAAAAGAGAAATATGTTTAAGGGGTTGAATTACAAAATGGTGTGGATAAGCAAAGGGTGCAAAAAGATATTTTGCAAGAAGATGACCCAAACATAGAAAGTGGCCAATGATGCACAAAATGATACATAGGATATTGAGGATAGTGCACATGAGGAACTACAATAATCTGATGACATGATGGTGATTGACATCGAACAATTTGTGTAGGAAGAGATTCCCATAAAATAAATTAGATCACTAGGTCTATCATGGGGCATGATCTGAAGATAGAATGTGTGAACTCAAGCTTTGAATCAGCTTGAGGCAATTTTAGGTGCCCACTTAGAGTCACCAGAATTTGGAGTTCCTATACAGACACTTGTTAAAGTAACAAGAGAGGAGAATTTTGATGATGCAAATAATGGTTTAGTTAAGATTGTCGATCCTAGGCATATGCCCAAAAATATGACAAGGTTGGCATTGGCCAAAACATCCCTAGAAGTGATCAAGAAAGATTTGATTGGGGATAGAAATGCTGAAGATTTGCACAATGAAACGAAGAAAGATCAAGAATATCTAGCCCGATATAAGGATGAAGCTCAGAAGTTGATGTCTATGGTGGAAGCAGAATGGCCATAAGTAATCACGAGGTTAATGTCATGTGGAAATCACCTCTAGAGAACTTCAAGCTTGCAGGGGAAAACTTGTTGCACACACCTCCACTTGAACAACTCATTGAACAAGAAAGAATCCGATTAGAAAGGATTCAAGAACTCAAGGAGGAGTTTGAAGATAGTGTTGAAACAATGACAACAGTCATAAATTCCCTAAGATTGAAGAAACAGGAGGCCAAAAATATTTTTGACAGATTCAATTTCGCAAATACATTTGTAAAGGAAAGTTTGAAACAAGAACAGGCTACTCATGCAAAAGTGATGGCGCACATGAGAGAGGCAGCCAATGGAATGGAGAAGTTGGAAATTTAAGGAAGCACAAGCAATAGAGACAAAAATGGATGAAACGCAAAAGAAGTTGGATGTTGTGTTGACAGGGCTGCAAGAGAAAGTGTTGATTGAAGAAGTGATTGTACGAATGCATTACAAAGGCCAGAGACTTTCTAAAAATACCATAATTGAGACTTATAAGAGCAATCAGGGCAATGAGGAAGTGTTGGTAGAATTTCGCAAAACATAGTGGTGGAGTTACTACCCAAAATAAACTTCACTGCTGATTAATGGGGTCAGATTTCGAATGAGCTATAGGAACAAGTGCCTTAAGTATCCGTTGCACATGAAAGCAACCCATCACCAGCAGAATCTACAAATAATAACTTGTCTGAGGATAGAAAAGAAGTGTACTATGGTTGAATGTTGACCCTACAATTGTTATCGTCGCAATTATAAATATCTTCTCAAGACTTGACACTCGAGTGAGTTGCACTGAAGAGTCATACAAACTTACAAGAAGTACAATCTTTAAAAAATCATGCGTGCAAGAGAAGACGACCCAACACAAGATAGAGGATGCGCAATGCGCAAAAGCAACCAAAGCACATATCATGTGGAAAGAAAGATGAAATGAAGGAGATGTTGATAGGTGGCAGGCATCTAGGAAAGGATGATGAGCATGTCAAGGGATCAAGACAGGTCAAATCTAGGTTGGATAAAGCATATGCCAAGGGGCCAAAAGAATTTACTACTATGTGGACATGACAAAGGGATCAGGAATGAAATATTCCTAAACATGTGCACACATTTGGCATGTCAGTTGTTCAAATGAGACAACTAGCAAGGGCTCAAGGGGCTTAGGAAAGTATAAATAAAACTCCTTGGATTCCCATTTGAGAGACGCAAGTTTAGGATATAGATGTTAAATTACAAGTTGGTTACACACTTTGGGGAAGGTAGAGCAAAGTGGAGCAATGAGTTAAGGTTTAAAGGGAGAATGTCGCAAAGATCATCGCAAGATGATGAATGTATGTTTAGTAACAGAAGACTAATGTATATTGATTGTCTAAGAACAAAATACATAAATAAAGAATGGATTGTGCACTTGTAATATCTTTGTGTTGATCTATGTACATGGATCATGTATTTTATCTTTGCTTCGTAGTATAATATGTTGTGTGAATGTGTCTTTATGCTCAATTCTCACAATAGGGGTCTCGATGTTTCTTATTGTGCCAAAACTGAGTGCTTAGATCTTCGGACCTAAGCAATGTCTGTGTGGTAAGAGTAGAGTATCCTTTCTGTTGTCCCCGAAAAATGTCACTCATTTTTGGGACAGTCTACGGACTATTTTGGCCCTGCACAGACCAAAAATCATATCTCCCCTTTTCAAAAAATTGTTCTGAGCATTCGGGTTCTTCATTTTTCAAAGCTTTTCCAGAAATCTACGAACTCTGCAGGCTTGAATCTACAAACTCTGCAGGAAGAAATCTACAGACTCTGTAGGCTTAAAACTACGGACTCCGCAGGCTCATTTCTATGGACTCTTTCAAGGCTCGAGAGAAAACTGCGAGAAAATTGTATATCTTAATGGTTCTTTACATTTTGTTACTTTTATTAATGATTACACTAGAATGATTTGGTCTTATTTCATTAAAAATAATTTTGATATATTGTCTAAATTCAAAAAATTTAAAGCTAGTATTGAAAATGCATATGATTTTTTTATTAAGAGATTAAGAACTAATAATAATGGTAAATATGTTAGTAAAGAGTTTGATTTTTTTTTGCATTAATTATGGTATTCAAAAAAAATTAATAACTTCCTAATCCCCTCAGCAAAACGGTATTGTTGAAAGGAAAAATCACACCATTATTGAGATGGCTAGAACAATGTTGCATTCTGCAAATGTCCCTCCTAGTTCTTATGGGTCGAAGCTATGAATGCTACCATGCATATTCTAAATAGAATCACTGCTTAATTTTTGTATTTTTCTACATCAAAAATACATGTATGCTCATAACCATAGTTGGAATAACCGGTGAGTAACCGTCAGTTGGTCGGTTACTCACTGGGAATTTCCGATGGCAAATACTCGCAACCACCGAAACAATGAAAAAAAAGACCTGACGAGTAACTGTCGATTTTGCATCTCATGGAACCCATGCGGGTTTGACACTACTAGCACGTTGAAACGCGTCTTTGACTCCCCAAACGCGAAAAAAACGTGGATAAAAGTGTTATAAAATGCATCACACCTCACTCTTCACTCACACAAGATTTGGAGTGTTCTAAGGCAGATTGAGAAGATTTGAGCAAGAAATCCCCAAGTTAACTCTCTTTCTTTTTTTTTTTCAAGCATAAAAATGAATTCTAAATTAATTGAAAACATGTTAGAGACATATTTGTGATGATTAGTATAAAAATTTTGTGCATTCCATTTTAATTGTATGAATCTCCGTCAAATTGCATGCCTTTTTTTTATTTTTATTTCCAAGCATGTAAATTAATTCTAATGCAAAACATGTTTGCTACATATTTGTAATGCTTAGTATTCGAATTTGATGAATTTCATTTTTATTACATGCATTTCGTGAATTTTCATAAATTTCATGCATTTATTATTATTCTTTTTTTTTTAATTCCAAGCATGTAAAGTTTTCTAATTTAATTAACTACATGTTTGATAAATATTTTTGTTGCTTAGTATATAAATTTGATGCATTCCGTCGAATTTTATGTATTCCCATTAAAATTTCATGTTTATTATTTATTCAAAATTATTGTTTATTATTCCATTAAATAACCGCTATAGAATATATTTTTAATTTGATCATTAAAATTGTAAATCGTAAATGCATTTTAGTTTCCTTTTTATAGTTTATAATTATCATTTATTTATCGTATTTTAATTAATATTTTGTGTTTAATCATTAATATTTTAATTTTTTTATGTTGATTTTAACATTGTTGCGCTTTGCAAATTATCCATTAACAAGCAATGGCATCCAGTAGTGCATCAGGCTCACATCTAGTCAATGGTAGCCAGTCAGCTCCCCCCATGCTCACATAAGTGCATGTAAGTATGCTACGCCGGTTGGAACGTCTCAAACGGTTTCGATTTGCAACTTTTGTTCGAAGAGGATGCCAGGAAGCATCGATTGCATGAAGTACCATCTTGCATGCATTACTAACCGTGACGTTACACCTTGTCCCAATGTCACTAAAGAGACGAAATGAGAAATAATGGCGGAGCTTGCTTCATTGGATGAAAATAAATTAGAGAGGACAAGAATGTAAGCAGGCTCTATCAACGACCATTGGTGCCACATCAACAGAGGAATAAGCGGCAACGATGACAAAGATTATGGGCTCTAGTCGTGGTCCACGCAAGCGCCATAATAAATCTGCAACACCATCTCAGTTACACTCTTTTGTGCCTAAGAACATTCTTAGGACACAACCTTCACTCGAAACTACAGGATGGAACAAACAAATGCATGCAAAAGCAAATAAAGCATGCACAAATTTTTTGTACTTCAACAACCTTCCCTTCAACGTGACAAATAGTCTGTACTGGAAATATTTCGTTACAGCTTTGGCAGTTGCAGGGAAAGGGTACAAGGCACCCTCTCAAAAAGACTTGAGTGGGAAGTTGCTCAAGAGTGCAGTTGAAGACGCAAAGTTGATGGTCGAAAATCAAAAGAGATTGTGGTGTAAATTTGGATGCACCATTTTTTCTGATAGAGGGACAGATGGAAGGAACCGCACCCTGATCAACTTTTTGGCATCTTCAAATGGTGAGCTTGTATTTTTGAAATCTATTGATGCATCAAATAAAATTAAAAACGCAAAAACTTTGAGTTTGATGCTAGAGGAGGTGGTCTTAGAGGTGGGCATCAAGAATGTTGTCCAAATTATTACAGACAATGCAGCAGCATACGTGGTGGCTGGGAGACTTCTTATGGAGAGACATCCATCTCTCTTTTGGACACCTTGTGCAGCAAATTGCCTTGACCTTCTTTTGGAAGACAAGCATACTAGATTGAGTGAGACCAGTTGTCGAAGAACCCAGAGAAATAACTAAGTATATCTATAATCACCCTTGGGTTCTCAGCTTGATGAGAGAGCGCACCAAAAAAAAGGAGCTTATTCGAGCAAGGATCACGAGGTTTGCAATGAACTTCGTTACATTGCAAAGTATTTGTAGTTTGTTGACTCCTTTGAAGCAAATGTTTGTCTCTCAAGCATGGATGGAGTCCTCTTATTCAAAAAAAGTTGGAGTGAAAGTTTCAAAGATAGTTTTTAGTGAGGCCTTTGAAACGAAAGCTATAAAGATTGTGAAAGTAACTTGAAATTGCAATTTAAATTTGAAGTTGTTTCCCTTGTTTTCAATTTTTTAACCTTAAAGTTTTTCTTTTATAATTTATCTATAAGTTTGTAACACTAAGTCTAACTTTAATTTAATTGTAACTTTGTAGCTTTCGGAGCCTTTGATGAGGGTTTTGTGATTGGTTGATGGTGAGCAAAATCTAATGGGATATATTTATGTAGCCATGAACAAAGCCAAAGAGGCAATGCAGCATTATTATAGAGGGGATCGTGTCAGATTTGATCCCATTTGGGAGTTGATTGATCGGAGGTGGAACAATCAACTCCACTAACCCATCCATGTAGCGGGGTACTACCTTAACACCAAGTTTTTCTACTCTAATGGTTTCACAGATGCTAGTGAAGAGGTTATGGAGGGACTCTCAACATACATTGAGAGTATGACCCCTGACATTGAGGTGAGCGACCTCATTATTTCAGAGTTGTAGAACTACAAGAAGGCAAAGGGAAGGCTCTTTTATTCAGCACTAGCCATCTAAGGGAGAACCACCCAGTCACCAGATAATACAAAATGAAGTCTTTACTTCTTGTACTTGTACTTTATCAATTACATATTTATCAATTTACAATTATTAATTTCTTACAAAGTTTTGAATATCTTGTTTGCAGGGTCGTGGTGGAAAGATTAGGATGGAAATACCCCAAATCTTCAAAGGCTAGCCCTCAAGATTTTATCTCAGCCTTGTAACGCTTATGGATGTAAATACAATTGGAGTTTGTTTGACTCCATTTACACGAAAAAATGCAACAAGTTGAGTCAACAACGGCTCAATGACCTGGTGTTTGTGCAATACAATCTTTGACTTCGAACAAAAAAATTGGAGAACGCATCGAAGGAGCCTATCGATCTAGATGAGATCGATCCCTACAGCGATTGGATTGCACAGAAAGATGAGGCCCCCATGTTCATAGAGGAGTTGATTGTTGATTTCAAGAGGCAAGCTATGGAGGGTGCACCTAAAGCAGGAGCAGAGATTGGATTGGAGGACATCCTTGGAGATGAGGCACACGCACACACACAAGTGGAGGTGTAGCCACAAGGGCAGGTGTAACCTTCTAGATAGAGCGAGGCGGGTCAGCCGAGTGGGAAGACTAGAGTTTCATAGCCTCCCTTATTTTTCCAAAGGGCAAGAAAAAAAAAATTATAGATGATTGTAATTTGTACTTGTAGTCTTGTAGATTCTTGTATAAGATTATTTGTACTTTGACACTTTGTTGTATTCGCATGATTATGCGATTTTCTACATTCTATGTATTCAAATTTAATAAAAACTACTTTCCCTATGTTTTACAGACTCATTGCATCTATTTTGTTTTTATAATTTCTAGAAAAATAATGTTATTTTTAAAAAATCGAATATTTTTTGCCTTTACCGGTTATTGTTGGTTATTCAACCGAGTGGGTCGAATAACCGTCAATTACCCATTTTGAGCCCTCAGTGAGTACTCACCCCAAACGGTTATTCCAACTATGCTCATAACATTTCATTTGCTTTGATAAACTATTTTGTTGTTACTTTACAGATACTAACGATATTGATAGTGTCTCATCTACATTGTATTTGTAAGTAAATGATTTACTTTGACTCTTGAAAAATGCTTGTTACAATTATATTATAATAGATATATTTGTCTTAGATGAAAAACAAAGAAAATATATAGATATTATGTTTATTTTCAATTTTTATGAGTTAGCATGGAAATACATTATATGCATAACATCATGCTTAATTTGACAAAATGATCATGTTTAGTTATTGCATTTGGTAAAAAGATCATGCTCTGTAAGTTTGGATCTTTTGTGTTTTAAAGCTTTCATTTGATTATTGAGGCGATTTCATGCTAATATGTTTAAATACTCTCATTTGATTGTTTAATCATTTGATTGTTTATGCTAACATCCTTATATGCTTCGTTTGGTAATAAGATATGTTATGAAATGCAACGAGTAAATGGAATTTGTATTATTGGCTCTTCATCATTTACTTTACTAAGCATTCTATTCATATATTTTTGAACTTATTTATTTCAGTCTCGTATCTATTTGATTGGATGATTGCATATCATGCTAAAATTATCCATATTTGATGTATGAGAGGTTCTACCTCAATCTTTTGTTGAAGCATATTAAACTTGCAAAGTTTTAATAAGACTCAAATGATAAAATAAATTATTGTTAATTGGATATCTAATGTTTGATTAAAATTAGTATCATATTATTAGTAAATTATTGTATACGCATCGCATGACAATTGGGGACGCTCATCTTGTCAATATTAGAGATGTATCATAACGAATTGCATACAATAATTTATGTTATTTTCACTAACTTTGTAATCAAAGTAGTGAACATAGTTGCCTAAAATATGACTTGATTATTATTAAATATGTTTTACCATAGAAAAACATGTCATATTTTTATGTATTTGGTTAATGTGTTTTACCATACTATACTATCATGAACCTATTTTTGGATACATGTTTAAGTTTTGTGGAGGTGCACAACACCAACAATTTAAGCATATTTAAATCCATGTGCATTTAATACGAGAGAAAGTCCTCAATGGTGATATAGATCTACAGTTCTATCCTACGAATGAACTAGCAGTAGATATCTTCACAAAAGCACTTGATGCTACCAAGTTTTGTTAATTTCATGCAATGTTGGACCTCTCAAAGTTGCCATTGAGGGGGAGTGTACATAACAATGCCACTTCCTAACCACTGTGTGTTTCTTCTCTTTCTTTATATTTCTTCTCATTGTAAAGTATTGTAAACTTTGTGTGAAAGTTATGTAATTGCAAATTTCATGTGGAAGTTTTATAATTGTACTCCAATACATTTAAAAGCATGCTTTGTAATGGAAATCCTTATGTTATAAAAGGCTCCAAATATGCTTATTGATTATTTATGAGAAACTGTGAGATGTAGTCTCACGATCATGCTAGCCCAAACTTACTTTCGAGTAATTTATAGATTATAATTCTTTTTGTTTCAAAAAATGATGTTTGGCATGATGAAGGTTTTTAAATCCTTCAATTATGTACATAGTATAATTCTTTTTTTTTTAAGTGACTATGACATTTATCCCCACTTAGCATTAAGAGGGATTGTCAAAACATTTAACTAAATGGTGTTTTATTAACCCTTAGCTCACCTTGGTGTTAATTAAATAATAAATAATATATTATTTATTAACTCAAGATAAAAACTTCGGTTAAATAAATATTAATATTATAGCTATTTAATTCTTAACAAATTTTATTAAATGTAATTTCAGGATGGATGGACCAGGTATTTCACAATGGTCACCTCCCCTCATGAATTTTATAAATAGGATTTTACCCCTATTGTAAATGCATTCGATCTTGATATGATTTCAAGTGAACAAGGTTTTGTGAAAGCACAGAGAAGTGAGATAGAGAAGAATTGTATTGGGATTGGATTGGTTTTTCATAATGAATAATCTTTTGGTGGGTTTTTTACCTCATTGAAGTTTTTTCATGGTAACTCTATGTCAAACATTGATCTGTGTGCTCCATTTATGCTTTGTTTATCATTATTCATTCTAGATCTATCTTGTGTATTGCTATTATTTTATCAATTTTGACACAATGCGGCTTATAATCTTGAAGAATGCCTTGAATAAGGCATGCCAAAAATTTGGCATTGCTAGGAAAGGCGATGTAATTTACAACCCAACCTCTATCATAGTTTCAAAGATGGTTTAGACTTCATTGGTAGTGGGCATGTGTTCTAGGCAGGCGACAACAAAGCATACAAAGAAACAAAAAATTGGTGAATCCTCGCCAAAGAATAAATCTACGGTGTTGCCCACAACTTGGGATGTTGAGTTAAGAAAGCCTTCCTGCCAACAAATCCCACACATGGTGAGCCACTAAGCCCAAGGACCATGAATTGAAAGAAGAGTTGTGTAGAGCTTTGGTGGACAAGATTTTGCAAATGCCCTACTCTAGTGATAGAGAACTCAAGCCCTACTTGGTTTGGATGGTTTCCAACTATAACCAAGACAACAAATGTTCATTTGCCCGATATATGGACAAGATTAACAATTACATGTACTACAAAGGATTTTGCATAGTGTTTTAAGTGCCCTCACATGGATTGTCAATTAGTAAACCAATAGGTAGCCTCCATATTACGCAAGCCCAAAAGGACTATGTTGTCCAAAATTCATGCCGACCAAATTTTACTACAAAAGAATTGACTCGCATACGAGTCAAGGGACATCGCGAGATCAAGAAAGAATATATGGTTTGAAAAGAGTACAATTGTCTTTTAGATGTGATACAATGTCCGCTAGTACGTGCCACTCAAGCCTCTAACATTGTTGTTTAGATGACTAATCATATGCTCGATTTACGGAGGGACAAGATTTTTAATGGTGGGGGGCTACCTCCCCTCTACTATAGTTAAGGTTGGGGGTTAAAGTCGGGGGTTGGGTATATCTCCGTCAGGGAGCGGCTATAGCTATGGGGAGTGCCTCGAGAGTTAAGTTATAGATGGCACTCTCTATAAAGGTTAGGCACTCTCTTGTAGAGAACCACTCAATTGATTTCTCACCATTGGACAAGAGGGTCCTTATCTATACTCTATTTGCAGTCTATAGTCTGCCCTTAGGCTATAGACCACAGGGTATACAGGGCACTTCCACCTTAGAGTTTGAACCAACCCAAACCCCCCCTCCACCATCTATATGGTGGGGAGCTTTTATCTACTCAAATTCACTAGTTCCTTTCCCCAACATACAAGGGATCCTATCTAACACAACATACCATTGAACTATTCCTAGATGCAGTGTACCATCCAGTCGACATTTCAGGGGAACTTCACTTTGGACAGCTCATATGACCCTAGTTGACCATCAGTTTTCCAATGGCAACAACTTGGTATCCCTTTAGCAGATGCCAAAGAGGATAATACCGAACACAAGGTAATGTCCAAGACGAGGAAGCAGGGAGTTTAGCTGCCCACTTCAATGGAGGATGAGGGAGTAGATTCTAACACAGATGATAACGATGGGGATGATGGTGAAAGTAAACTTGTCCTACCAGAGCCTCATACAATAACATTTTGTCTTTCTTCTTCCTGCTAGGAGCCTAAGGGTTTTTGTGAGCCATCTACTACTCCATTTGAGTCTCTTAGAGTCACTT
The DNA here is from genome assembly GCA_037957365.1 of Torreya grandis. Taxonomy (NCBI): domain Eukaryota; kingdom Viridiplantae; phylum Streptophyta; class Pinopsida; order Cupressales; family Taxaceae; genus Torreya; species Torreya grandis. The sequence continues at coordinate 1,043,649 of JARHVA010002541.1, read as the reverse complement.
CCTTGCCTTCAAAGGATGAGAGTAAGCAAATAGAGGACTAGTTGAACCAATTAGGTGAATATGTCAATTTAGACATGGAGTAGGTGCCAATCAACCCATTGCAGCTTCAAGAGGAGACAGCACCAGCACCAAAGGTAGGCGCTTCTCAAACTAGACCCATACAGTCTCAAGTTCCAAAGGCTTCAGCGAATGAGGTCACTCCATTGTAACTGTCTAGCCCGAATGATGCCAACCCCTTTGAGATTCTTTCAATTTTTGTAGGCTATGGGACCTATGGTTCAAGCACTCCAAAGCATTTCCAATATAGTTGTGCATATGGATGTTGCAAGTTGTGAGTCCCAAATATGGCTGATTCAAATTAGGTAGTTCGAATACAAAAATTTGTGCAAAAAATTAAGTTGCAGTTTGCATGGTGTTGTCCCCCAAAAATATCACTCATTTTTGTGACAACATTTGAACTATTTTGGTCTTACAGACCAAAATTGTCTCTTCCCTTTTCAAAATTTGTCTTGGGCATTCAAATTCCTCATTTTTCGGGCTTCACGGCTTCTGCAGGTGGGTTCAATCAAAAGAATCAGTTTCTAACAATTGGTCATTTTTGGAATTGGTTCATCGCCTTGGTTCAAACAGAAATCTCCATCAGCAAGCATCAGCAGCAGGTTCAACGTTTGGTTCGTCCTTTGGTTCGACGTCAAACGGTTCAATGGCTCGGTTCAACCAAGCGGTTCAACGCTTTATTTCACTCGGGTGGTTCTTTCCCTTTGTTTCAGCGTCTTTTGGTTCAATCAAATGGTTTGTCAGTCGATTCAAAGCTTTGTTTGAACCATTGAACCAAAACTTGGTTCAACGGTTGGTTCAACGTCTTTGTTCAACAAAAAGGTTCAACGTTTTGGTTCAAAGACATGGTTCAAAGGCAAGTTCAATGTTCGGTTCAATGCTTAGTTCATCGGCTCGGTTCATTCAAATTGAACCATCGGCTTGAACCCTTTTTGGTTCAACCGATTGGTTCAGTGTCTTGGTTCAACGGAATGGTTCATCGCCAAAATTCAAAGGGGTGGTTCAATGCAAAAGGAAGCTTCCCGAAGGACAAGTGCCCTTGCGGAGGACACTTAATCGATAAAAGCACCCTTCGGATGGGTCATTTTCAAGGAAGCCAAAAGGTAATTCTTTTAGATTTGTTTAAGGCATTTAAAATTTGGTTCCGCGGACTTGTCGTCCGCGGGAATTTTCCCCAAACTTTTTGTCTGCGGGAGGAAGCGTAAGAAAAGCCGGGGGAATTATCCGAAGGGTCGCCCGAAGAAGTCCGAAAGGCCATTTAAAGACTGCCCGAAGGATAGATATCCTTGCGGGAGGCCACTCTGACTCAAAACGGGTCATTTCTCAAGGCCCGAAAGGGCAAGTCCAATCTAGAAAAATACCAAGCAGAAAGCTGAAAGAAGACTAAGGAATGACGCGCCCGAAAACATCAAATTCAACACAGTGAACTAGTCGTTGATCCTTTGAATATACAGACCAGAATACATTCACAGATTTCAAGGCCAAGACCAGCAGAAAGCAGAGAATGAACAAAACAGCAAACTAAATCTAGGACCCGATTCAATTAACCGGAAAAGGAGAAATGATGAAGATAAGATCAGATCGCCAGGTGGACATTGAAAGTTGCAAACTTTCAATAAGCGCGACTTGTTTCCCTACATTGATAAAATCAAATGGGTAAAACACCCCTAAGTTCCAGCGTGTCTTCTTAACAGATTCCAACGCAAAATGATGTATTTACTGTTCCCGAATCCTTCTTGAAGAGGCTATATAAGGGACTCTCTTCTATTGTAATAAAGATATCTTTTTTTTGACAATTAGAACGAAACTCTGCCCAAATTGAAGGCATTACTGAGACTTTGAGCTCAGATTGCCGATCATATTTTTGTTACTGGAATAAGAAAGCAAGTGGTTTTTCAGACTTTGTGCTGTAATATCTTTGTTATTGAGGAAATTGTTCTTATGTCTTTTTCTTCAATATATCTTCTATTCCTTGAATTCAACAAGCAGAATTAGTGACAGCAGTCAAGGTGTCCTAAAGAGTCAACTGTGGAGAGACTTTGTGCCGCCATAATTGCCCTTAGTGTGTTTTCTTTTCATTTGTGTAAAGGACCTTAAGGCGACTTTGTGCCCTCATTGTCCTTCGTATCTTACTCTTGAGCAATCCAGGTGAAGACTTTGTGCTGCATCTCGATTTGCTGGTTATTACATCCTTTGCTACATTTTGTTGTTACTACCAGGAGTATTCTTGTGGTTTGCTGAATAGTACTTCTGAAAGAAGAGGAGTACTGTCTGTCATTTCCCCTGAGTTTTTCCTTTGATCCGCGCGCATCATCTCTGAAGAAAGAGAGATGGATGGTTTGTCCTACCCATGAGTATTATTTTCTGTTTATATATATATAGCATACCTACAGGGAACCTCCCCTTGATGAGAGGAGAGATCAGTGTCTATCTGATGTGGTAAAACTACACATTTGGACGACTAATCTTCCTACTTTGGCTGATCAGACCTATTTTGTTTATCAGTACGTTGATCGACAAAATATTCAACCAACACATGGATCTATGTCAGCCAAGGGCGGCCAAAACATAACACTCCAAAGATGAATGAGTTGTGGCTGCCTAATCAAATTCCTCATGTTTTCACTTCTCCTATGCAAAACATGTTGGAGGCCATCAAGCATATCTTTCCCAATCAGTATTCGTTGCTTCAATCAAGCACGTGTGAGTAACATCAATTGGAGAATGAGATGGACAGTGCTGCCATGGAGATTGTAGATTTGCAGAATCGGATGGAGGATCGGCATGGCTATTTCTAGGAGCAGCTCAGCTCACAAAGCCAACTTACATAGGCACAAATTCAGAAGGTTGCCAAGTATGAGCAAAGAGGTAGCTCATGTGACTACCAAGTTGCAGGATGTTAAGCAGGAGGTTGTGTGGATTGTTGAAGTGTTCATGTCACGTGAACTTGTGGCAACCAAGAATCTGAAGAAACTCGCAAGTTAGGGATATGCCCTTTGAGCTGAACTGAGTAGATGAAGTTAGAGTACTCAGCCTCTTCAAGATCACCTCCAGTTGGAACTCTAGTACCTCCATGGACGTCTTCCTCTTCTCCCCCTCCTTGATTTGATTGTGAATGGTTGTTAGAAGGGACTTTGACTTATCTAAAAGGTGGCGATAATGTAGAAGGTCATTATGAATAAATGTATTGTTTTGAAGCTGACCTTTTTATGTTAATCTTTGTTCAGCATTAAATAGTAATGTAACGACTTTATGTTTGATTTATGAAGCTAGTGTTAATTGACTAATGCAGAAGCATCTAGGTTCACAAACAATCTTCAATCAACCAAAAACGCGAGTTGGGTTTTGTGCACATTTTTGCACAGGTATGTGTGTTTATGCAACTTGTCGACACTATCAACAACATTGTGCATGTAAAAGGTGACCAACAACAGTCTCAAGAACATCATCAGAACTCCAACATATGAAGGAAATCAAGCAGAGATGGTTTCAGTAATCTCCTAGAGATCAAGTAACCCATTTTTGGGGCAGTGACAAAATCACCGGTCTACATTATTCAGCAGTTACGAAATCGCTGGTCTGCAATAACCGGCGATTTTGCCCATGGATGCAGAATAGTCAGAGTAACTTTCCCAAAACAAAAAAACATCACATGACCGTTTTATAAGGGCAAAGGATGTCAAAGAGGCCCTACAAGATGTCAGTATCAGTCAAAGGAGATTCAGAGGAGTCTTGCAAGGGGCAGCAAGTCAGAGGAGGGAGTTGAGGAGAGATGGTATTAGTTCAGCTTCCTCGAAGATCAAATCAAGAGTGAGAGAAAGAGGCAGAAGCTTGAGAAGCTTGCTAGGGCGATGTATGTCTATAACTAATAGTGTAACCAGTCCATGAGAAACTGAGATTGAGTGGTTTTCTTCATAGTTCAGTAGTGAGGAAGTGTTCATGTGTACTAAGATATCTGTAACCTGGTCATTCATTCAATAAAGAAAAGTGTTTTGAGTTTCCAAGACAAAGTCTTGTGTCGAGTTGTGTGTCCATTGGTGAGTGTAAGTCCCAGCCAGAGAGTAGAGCAAGGAATTAGTTTGCCCCCTCATTCCCATTTGCATCATTTGGTATCAAAGCAAGGTTTGTCTTACTAGGTAGTGTGTGTGAGGGTCTAGTTTAGTAAGTTGCAAATTGTGAAAAAAAAGCTATATTGATTAGTAGATATGGCACACAAAGGAAAGCCTCATAGACGAGGAAGGGAACTAAGAGTAGCAGATTTGGCGAAATGCCAAGCGGAATCCAAGTAAGATTGGATGCAATGGGAACTACACAAAGGAGACAAACTACAGTTGCAGATTTGAGTCATGATGAAGAAGGCAGAGCTCAAGAGATTCAAGTGCAAGAGAAAATGGATGAACCTTAAAACACATTTCTAAAAGCCATTGCAAAGATGAGTAGCAAGCCTAACTTGGACACCCTGAGTTATGGAGGAAGCTTATGCCCTGAGGATCTTATTGATTGCATCACAGAGCTGAAAAAAACAATGAGTTTTTTTTTTTTTTTTTTAATACCAGGTAAAGAGTGCAGTTGCATATGGATCATGGTGCAATCAACACTGACAGCATGTAGGAGGTTTGGTTGCAGAAAGGCCTCAAATGCTCTTTCTTTTCTGGCAGCATAAATTTTTGTTTCGTCCTGAAACATTGGGCAGACAATAAAATAAACAGAGTTTAGTGACAGAACAGAGCAAAGATTGTTTCAAAGAAGTTTTGAGGTAAATCTAGGCAATGTAGAAAGGAAGAAATGAGTTACAAAAGAGGAGGACTAGAGTAAGAAGATCCTAGTCGAGTAAAGTAACCAAACACAAAAATACAAAAGCAAAAGCAAAGAAACAAAACAACAGAGGGTAAACCGAAGAAGTTAAAACCCCTGCAACACAACATCCAAGTACAGATCAGACAAAAATTATGACATCTAAAGATCACCGGGTTCATTTTTAGGGTGTTTATATTTGGAAGTTGAAAGGTCTTGCTTTTCTCAGACATTGTTCAGACAATGTAGATAAATGTTAGCGATTGAATTATTTTGGTGAATATTTAGAGAAATTCTACTGTAATTTTCCATAAAAATTTCGAAAAAATGTTGGTCAAATTTGATGGCTGCATTGACAGGTGATTTTTTGGTGAATTGTGGTAATATTTCATGTTTGCCTAAGTCAGTTCATGGACCTGGCATCAGATTGTATCCCCTTCATTTAGATGAAAATGGCTAAGTTGACAGGAAATGGAAATAGAAACAGAAACAAATCCAAAATGTGGAAACACCAATTTTCCAAAAACTCTTGGAAACTAAGCGGCATGGAAACATCCATACAATAAACTATAAATATATATAAAATAATAATAGATACATATTTAAAAAGAATAAAATATACTTCAAATATGTAAATACAAAAAAAAAATGTGAAAGTTCAAATTTGATATAAATAAATATATCATACATGCAATCTTTGGTTCTAGTTTCAATTTTACTTTATAAAAAATCAACTTGGCTCAACCAACATACAAAAAAGTTCAAGTCACAAAATTACACCAAGAAGTCACTTAAGTGACACCCCCGTTTAGAAAAGTAACTCAACGTGGAAACATAAGGTGCACAATTTAATAAATTTTAAGTCAACTTAAAATCACTTTAAAAAGTAATTTAGTTTAAAACGTTTCCCTCCAGAAGTGAAGCAAACAATCTCCACCCTTTGATTAGGTTCTATCACAACCGTTGGATTGGAAAAACCCTAAAAGTTACCCTAATCCATAAAGATGCTTTACAAAAGTCAACCTACGCTTTGGAGACTCATTGCAACATGAGAAAGGTTGGGAGGAGGAGAGTGACAGGGGGGAAAGGTTTGTCCATCCCTTGTCCCTCCTCCCTCAAACTCTAACAAAGCCTCCATGGACCCTCAAGCTAAAGCTTGCCATGGAGGTAAAGGCTTCACAAGTTGCCATTGTAAGTGTTAAATCCATTGTTTAGATTTTTTCAAATAGTACTACAGATTTACATTAATAGATCTGATCTCAAATAGTTCTAGTGTTTGTAGTTGCTCAACTATCTGCCAGGGTTTAATGGATGCTACCTCTAAAGTCATCATCTTCATAATTCTATATAAGGGGCATGAGTGTATTTTTAAATGTATAACTTTTTTTTTAAGTTTTTTGTTTTTGTAAAGAATCAGCGCCGTTGGAAATGCCCAGTCACATGCCTTTTCCAGCACATTCCCGAGATTGACCTGTGTTTCGGATGTGTTTCAGCAGCGATTTGTGCCGGAAACAGTTCTAGCCTGAAACAAGAGGGGGTGGGGGCAGGGGGTGGGTGTTTCCTGCATTCCTTAAAAAAAGGCAGTTATTTGATTGTGCAGATGGATGTTTGTTTATATTTGGTGGTTTTTTCATGCTCTATTGATGTAGTCAAGGTAAAACGGTCAATTAATGACTGTCAAACCTTGCAACCTGTCAAGATATTCCAACTACAAAATCCAACAGCATCCAGCTTCAGTGCCAATTCCACACATGCTCCGATCTTTTAATGGAGTAAATACATAACAAAGAGACCCATGATGATTTGAATCAACTTGTGATCAAACAAAGACTATTAAATACACATGAAAATTAATGTTAACCTGCTATGACATTCACTTGAAGAAAGTTTGTCTTCAATGGCAAGTTATGACTATTTCCCCTCTTCCACTGCATACAAAGATGCTTAAAATGAAGCAAAAACTTGTTGGAAATTGGCAAGTTATAAATTAATTCCTTGACATTCTCTAGGCTTACAAACATCAAAACAATCTATCAACGATTCCTTTCAGCCCTCACACAAGATTAGACAGCATGAAACATAAATTTGGAGTTTTGACAAACACACAGCCTCAAATTGAACAATTAAAATTCACATGAAATCAATTGTTGTACTATTTTTGAAGATGGATCCTTCAATAGAATGAAAAACCTATGTAGAATTTATTCTCCCCTTCTCCAGAAATATTTCCGAACTCTGTATCCTTCACCTTAAAAAAACGCCACTGTTTTTCTAAAACAGGACTGCACACATGGATGACTGAAACTGAACTTTGGCAATGGGTTCACAATCTCCATGCCAAGATCGTTCTTTTGGTACCTTGGGTGCCCTTTGAGACTTTCCCAAACTCTCCGAAGTTCACACCCCTGCTCCCAAGCCAAAAAAATGGTCTTTTTCCTGCTTGTTTTTTCTGTGTTCTGCTGGTATGAACAGCAAAGATTTGAGAAGAAGTTTTTATTGAGTCCCTCAATAACATTTTCCCTTCATCGCCCCCAAGGTTCTCTTCTTTTTCAGGTTTCTCTCTTGCCTTCTTTCCAAAAACACCTTCAAGAAATCCAAAAACAGTTTTGAAAGGTCCCTTTGATTCCCCCTCCACGATGGTCATGCATTCTTCATTTTTTTTCTGAGTCGGCTAATGTTATGGGTCCCTAAACAGACCTGGAGGATCATTCATTCCTTACAATTAATGCTCTAAAAACGGTTTCTGCCAACAAAAAGGGTTGTTCTACTTATGGAGTCAGGTTTGCTAAATTTTTGAATTGAAACCATTAGTAGATCCTTCCCACTCCTTCCGGAATGAATGCAACCAATGTGCACAATACTGCCAAAATGTCATATTCCTAGAATGGGAACCTTTTTGGAATTCAACGAGAAATTCAACCGCCACATCAAAATCACTGCATATTGAATTTACTAAGAATTTTTTGGTGATGCAAGATTCCAACCTTAACTGGATGCTCCTACATCATTTGTGCAATAAGAAGCCTTGTGAGCTCGCCTTTTTTAATTTGGCCATTTCGTTCAACATAATCTATAAACCTATTAATCTGATCCAAGATGCAAGCCGTCCACATCCTAATGAAGTCCCAAAAATTAGGTAAAAACAATTATGTCAATTGAAGTCAGAGGATAAAGATGTTTTCTAACGTGAAAGCGACAATGTTGTAAATACACAACAGAGACAACCACACAGGGATGCAACATGACCCAAATTCGATGCATATAATCTTGAAATTCTCTGGTATATTACTATTTTTCCAGTGATGATATTTTCCCCTGTATCTCTGATACTAAAAATGGCATAGCTGCACAGAATCAGATAACTAACTTGCATACTGACTCGAACAAAATCAGAAGTTAACATAAGCTTTAATCCCAGAAGTTACAATAAGGTAGATCAATGGGGAATACGTACAGAAATTGAAAGATATCAGAAGTCAGCACTTTCGGGCAGGCAAAAATACAGATAATAAATAATTTAAGTCCATTGCGTTAAACATTCTGCCTGAAGCATATGAAAGTACAGTTGAAATTTCATCAGCTCCAGCAAAAAAATGGGATTTCAAAAAAATGTCAACTAATTTATTGCATAAGTGTGGCATTTGCAGAACAAAAAAAAGATTTCAAAATTGAAGAGGCAAAAAATAAGAACAAATGAAAAAAATCAAATTCAAATGTGAGCGCAGATAATGATGGAAAACCCAACTTTATATGTTATTGCTGTGGAAAACCAGGTCATATTTCATGATTTATCAAGATCCCATATCCTAAAACCTCAAATGTTAAACTTAGGGAAAGTAATTTTGTTGAAACTCATGGAAGAGTAAAAACAATACGAGGAAGATAAAGACGATCTATTGATCCAGATAGCAGCTCTAAGCCTATGGTTGACATGAACACCAGAGCCAATCTCCTACTTAGTTGAGGCCCATACAGCCTTGCATCAGTTGCCACAATAACATTTCCCTTGACATATGATGATGCATACTAGATCTCCCTAGACTCATCGTTGTTCCCTTACCTTGTTGGGCAGATCCCCCATATGACTCGAAGGGTTCCCCTCAAAAGGCAGCCCCACGCCCCAAGATTGATATAAAACTGACATAAGAAGAGTCACATGTGGAAAAGAAGCTATTCATCTTCTATGATGGTTAATTTGCAATCTGTATCACTAATCATGTATGTACATCCATGGATTGAGTTAGATAGAGAAGATAGGCAATCACCAATCTCTTTTGAGATAATGTTGTGTGCAGAACTATGGAATTAATAGAATTCTGTTACAGTTATATATACATCTTTTGAAGTTATAGATGAATGTGGTTTATTTTTATTTATTTCTTATATATAATTCGGTTCCATGTAAAACACATCTGAATTCTAGAAATCTAGTGTGTTTCCCAACCAATATCTATTGGGTCCAGATCACGTATGCTCTTTGAAGACACTAGGTGAGATAATCAGTTCTGTCTTTATTTGCCCCCAATTAAAAGATGTTTTTTTGGCAAGGTTATCCAAATGGACATTAAAGGGAGGTGTTAGGGTATGATATCCATTTAGGTCTATAGAATCTAGTTATAAATAAAGTTTATGAGGGTCATATTACTTAATAATGTAGTAAGAGTTTCAAAATTAAAAATGATGCCATAAGAGTCAGATATTCAATTAGGTGTAATAACCAACTAGTGGTTATAAAACTGGCATTGGATGTTCTATGTATATGCCATTAATCTTAAATAAAGTTACTCATCTCGGCTCCATTTTTAATGATTTAATTCTAAAATCACTCACTTTATTTGTATGCATGCTTCTGTTGATGGCATGATAAATGGGAAGAATACTAACATAATTTATCCAAGTCACGACAGAATTAATAAAGCTTGTACCTTACAAAAAAAATAGAAAAGAAAATGGATATGAGACATGTAAGATAGAAAAGAAACACTTAAATCTCTCATTTATCATTGATCATTTCATCAATGCCATAATCTATGGCCTTAACAAGTTTCTGTTAATAAAGAATATAACATAATAAATTTAGGGAAGCATAACTGAAATGACTTAAGAAGGATACTGTGAAGAAAACAACAAAATAAGGATGAAGGGAAAGGAGAAAATAATGAGCACAAAAGATGGAGTTTGTCATTTATCAGACTCATTCTCTCTAGAGAGCTGTTTCCCTTTTAATCTTTTTCTTCTAAAATGTCTCATTCCTTTTTTTTGTATTTTCCATGACAAAATTAGGCTTTTCAAATGGCAGCTCAAAAACACAGAAAGAAGTCCCAAATCCAGCAGAAAACAATTAGATTGTAGACTGAGAGCCTAAAGATAGGGCAAACACATGTGAGCAGGACACATAGCTGCAGCAGATGAATATGTTTCTATGTTTTTGAGACTGGCTTCCATGTCAACCACCTAACTAGTATTCAAAAGCGTACCCAAGGGTCATCATATCTTGGGCACCTGAGGCAATCCACTATAAAACGGCGAACAACAGGATGATTGCAATTGAAAGTATTGCCGCAGCCAGAATAATTATAGAACTCGCCCTGCACAAAAATTTTCATACCATCAAATTTGTAATATGAACTAAATTTAAGCCCATTTTTAGCACTGAAACATGCAACAAAAAAAACTTTTCCAAAAATAATAGTAAACTGAAAAAACTAGAAGTAGTTGTCATCATGCTACTAAACATTTACATGGGCTTGAAATAAGCCTTTCGATTTCAACATAAACCATTTCAGACACGTCATCATACACTTTTCTTATTTAAATACATAACAAGAGAAGCATGGACTTGCCATGGGTGCAAGCATGTAATAGAGACCGTTATCCAGGCCTCTAAAAGATAATATTGGACCCATCTCATTTCCTTCTGCAGTGTGGTTGAATACCACATCCATGAACACCTATCAAAGGTAAACCAATACAAAGATAAGATTAAACCCAAAGGCGTGTTTTGGCAAAAAAGGATGTTAAGGAGAAAGTGCTCACCTCAATCCCATGCTTGTGTGCTTCTCTAACAAGCGTTTTGAACTCTTTGATTGCATCGCGTCCACAATTCTTCATGCCTGAGGCAGCATATCGAATCATTGGAGAAAAATAGTTGATAGTAGAATACCCCCAAAAATTCATCCTGTAAGGCAGTTTATCAAAAATCAATCCCATGAAAACTTGACATTTGACCCTCAGTAATTTAATGCTAGACATTCGGTTATAAATTTTACCCTGTTCAATTGAATCAAGTTTAATGGCAAGCAATCTGTCATATTTTGCGCCTTCTTTTCATTTAAATTGCCAAATACTAGCTAAGTAGTGAAGTCCTAGCAACAACTTAAAAGTATTGGTCCTGCACATATCCAAAGTTTTGAAAATGAATTTTTCAAATGCAGCTGGGCATTGTTTGATGATACCCAAGTTGTAAAAGAATATGGTAAGGGTGTCTTGAATGATAACATCTCTTCTCCTTGGAGGAACAGATGCAAAGTAACTTTGCATGAAGATCTTCCAAAACTGCATCAAAAGTTGGTTGAGCGCTTTTAAACAATTTAGCTGCTTGTATGGTTTTCAAAATGAATGTATAGGAAGGATATCAAATCTTTATATGTCAATGTCAAAGCTGCAATGTCAGCTCACATTGCTTTTGTTGGGAAAGGAGACCATTATGGCTAGTAAACAGCATTGTATGGTTTGATGTATTAGTACCATAGTTACCATGTTCGAAAAATTCGGTTTGTTCGGAAGGGGGAAAAAGTTCGGAAGTTCGGAATTTTGAAAAAAGTTCGGTTCAGTAAGTTCGGAAGTTCGGAATTATATATATATATATATATATATATTTTTGAAAAAAGTTCGGTTCGGTAAGTTCGGAAGTTCGGAATTTTATATATATATATATATATATTCAAAAGTTCGGTGCGGTAAGTTCGGAAGTTCGGAATTATATATATATTTGAAAAAAGTTCGGTTCAGTAAGTTCGGAAGTTCGGAATTATATATATATATATATATATATATGCAAAATATTTCAATCTACTAAGGAATGAACATTAATTTAAGTTTAACACTTGCAAAAATGAGAAATGCATAAGAATTTCACACTTGAATTACATTAAAAGATAGCAAAATATTCATAGTTTAGAGCCTAAGCTCAAAATTGATATAGAACTTAAGTTTCAAACATTTGCAACATCAAACCCAGCTTCAAAATCAAAACTAGCACTAGCACTAGCACCATCGTTCATTCATTCATTAATTACTTCAAAGACAAAATGTACATTCAAATCTAGAATAAATCATCTCGATTGCCCACAAAATCATGAACGCCACTCCCATTATTTTTCAACTTTATCATTTACTGACACTTTCTCTCACAAGGGCTCATTGATGCATTGAATCTCACAAAGTGCATGCCTTAAGGGGTGCACTGGGAATGGGGTGGGATCGGCTTGTGGCACTTTGCGAGAGATATTTTCATACTATTCTATCACGCATACATCCCTTCATGCAGCCTTCATACCTCCTATGATGTCTCCTTGAAATCTTGAAACCCTGAAATATGGCTAAGTTTGAAACCCTGAAACCCTGGAATCTGACTAACTCTGAAATATGATAGGATCCTCCAAAACCTAGAATTTGCATTATAGCTCCTAGCGGTCCGAAACCCCTCTCAAACATCCTGGAAGTATATAAATAAAATATAACTTAAAGTATAAGAAACTAGATGTCCATTTATACTTAAATGTTTATTTTATTTACATACTGTTGGGTTCGGAAAAAAAAAAAAGGTTATTCGGTCAAGTTCGACCGCACAAATTCGGTCCATGCCATTTGTTCGGTTCGAACCGAACATGAGCCATGTTCGGTCGAACATGGTAACTATGATTAATACTGATGTATGATGTGCTCTAAGATGTATGTTTTGGAAAGGAAAATGTTAAATGAGAAATTTTCCAGCCACAATTTATGGTTAACCCTACCTGGTAGTAATGAACCCAGCTGGTGCCAAAATAATCAGATATAGCTACAAAGAATAGATTAGTGACAATATGCCATGGGTGATCCTGAGCTACACCAACAACAATCAACCATTGAATTGTTGGCAATAAAAAACTTCTCATGAACAATCAACACCAGCAGATTCACCTTGCATATGCAGAGTTACTTCCATTACGATATATCATTACCATTGCTAGCATCTAGACTGTCCATTTACTTTGTTCATTGTGTGTTTACCTAATATCGTGTGCTTCTGTGTTTTGGAACTTCTGGTACCATCACTGCTGTGACTTTGAAAAACATCATAAAAAATAACACTAGAAAACTGATCGGTTTAGACTAGTCTGAATCACATACTTTTGGCCCTCCATTGTAGCCAACTCCACTTATGTGTGTGTTTGCCTCGATTTCTTTCCAAGGTCTATGCATATATATTTCATCATTAAAAATTTTCAACTTCTTGGATATAGGAGCATCCTTGGATGTCCAAGCTATCCTGCAGTTGGGATCGAAATCAGAATATTCCATAAGGATTAAGCATTGCTGGACGAATGCTTCCAGCAGAAAAATGCAAGAATTTAGCTCTTCGCAGAGCTAAAATTTGAACTTCACAAAGCTATTCTGAGCTTCGCAAGCTTTGCAATTCATTTTGGAGATGCGCAGGTCTAGAGGAGCTTTGCAAGCTTAGAGGAGCTTCACAAGCCTAGAAAGCTTCACAAGTCTGCCTCCATAGCTCTGCACGCTTGAGAAAGTTGGACAAGCTTAAGAAGGGTTTGCAAGTTTGAAACTGCTGCTTGGGACAGCTTTGCAAGCCCAAGAAGACCTAGTCTTGCTTCGCATGCACAATTCCATTTAATAAGCTTATTTTTCCACCTTGCGAAATTTGAAGTTGATTTTTATGTCGTGTTGGTTCCATCAAGCCAATTTCTTTCAACTGAGCATAACACGCATCGAAGGCATCGAGAAGTTGGGAGAAGTAAGGACTCAACATCTCCATGAAAAATCCTCATTGTTGAAAGGCAAACCTGCTAGATTCACAACACTATGACGCCTTCTGCGGTAGAAGTGTTTTGGAATTTGTTCACCCACAAACTTGCACCATTGTGATGCACAAAGATTGAATCAGCACAAAGAATGTGGCAATGATTAAAGTTACACAGTACACCAAAAAAAAAAAAAGCATTGATTCACAAGAAAATATTGATCAATTGTTCACCAAATAAGCATTGCTCCTACAGCACCAGAACATCTCAGGAAACTCAGAAAAATGATAGGAATCAAATGCCATGCAACGAGGTTCGCCGCAGTTGATTAATTAGTCACAAACTACAATAATGTGTGTAAATAGCATTCAAGTGGCAATCTGGACTCCTTGACATCAACAACTTCTCGTGACGAATCTTTGCAAATATGTGGCATCCATAAGACAAAAGAATTGAAACTCACGGAAAATGGCAAGAAGTCGCCAAAAAATCGCCCCTTTTTTACTCGCCAAGAAACCATACTACCAAGTAACTAAATCAGACTAAAGTTCGAGTTAAAAACTTGGCTATTGTTAAATAATAACAGTTTATGTAGAAAAAAACATTATTTTCACTTCTATAAATGATTTTTCTGTTGTTTTTGCTTTGCTTAAACAACTTTTATCATTTACTAGTTGTTGCGATGTGATTTCCATCAGGTTTGAAGGATTTTGACAGGTATTTGAGGACTCTAAGATTCATATTTAATTTAGGTTTTTTGCTTTGATTTTGTTTTCCATTTTAGACACTAGGAATTGAATTTTTTTATTTTTTTGTTTTGTTCCCCATATTGTTGTACTTATTTCTTTACTAGACACTGGAAGGAAACTAGGGCTTTACATTAAATATTTGTTTTCTTTGTTTTACAAGTTTTGCGCTTACAATGTCCATTTGGCAATTTACAATGATATACAAGATAGAATCCAATTCAGCCTCAAGTAGTTGTTGTAGGAGTTGGAATTCTAATGACCCTGCTCGAAAGTGTTGTGTAGACCCTTTGAACTTTGGAGTACAATATTGTCATATGCAAATTTGTGATTTTCAGATGAGTCGATGCGTTAATCACCTCAAATACCACCTTGCATGAATTCTACATAAAGATGTGTGTTTGTGCCACAAAGTGGAGCCTAATGTTACAAGAGAGATGAATGGTGTCCTTGCTCATTATGAGGGGAAAAAATGAAAAAAAAAGAGAGTAGTTGCAGCACTAATGAATGCCCCCCATGAACATAACGACTTAGTACACTCTTCTATTAGTCCAAGGGTTCGAGGACAAGGCTCATCCATTAGAGAGAGTTCAGGTTCATAGGGACAGGGTTTCTTTGTTCCTTGCAAGGAGACTTCTTGACGAGAGGCACCTTACACTTTTTTAAAGCCCTTGCACAACCCATTGCATCGATCTCCTACTTGAAGACATAGGAAATATTATATGGATAAAAATTGTGACTGAAGAAACAAAATATATCAAAAAAAATATCTACAATCACACTTGTGTATTGCGCTTGATGAGAGAGCACACCAATGGTAAGGAGCTTGTGCTACCAAGATTTGCACGATTTGCCACAACCTTCATCACATTGCACAACATTGCAGCTTCACTAACATCTCTTAAGCATATGTTTGTGAGCAATCAATGGATGGAGTCTCCCTATTATAAGAAGATCAAAGGGGCAACGGTCGTGAAGACTATTTCTAATGATGTGTTTGCAAAGAAAACCGAGGAGATCCTTAAGATAACTTTAAACATAAATATTTTTTATTCGTTTGATTTTTTTTTTCAATTCAAATTTCTCTTCATCTTAATTTTAAAATCAAATGTTATTTAGTTTTAGGTGTCGGAGCCTTTGGTCAAAGTTCTACACATGGTGGATGGAAAAAAAAACCAATGGGTTATTTGAATGAGGCCATAGACAAGTCAGGGAGACCAGAGCAAATTATTATGAAAAAAATAAAAGAAAATATAAACCAATTTGGCGCAAAATTGATTGGAAATGGAACAAACAACTCCACCAACATATTCATGCAATAGCCTACTACTTGAACTTCCAATTTTTCTTCTTCGATTCATTTAAGACTGATGAGGAGGTTATGGATGGCCTAAACACATGCATAAAAAGGAAGATCCCTGATAAAGCCACTAGAGACACAATTATTGATGAGTTGCAGATTTACAAGTCTGCAGAGGGGAGGCTCTTTTTTGCAGCTCTATGCATGCAAAAGAAATTGACCTAACAGCCAAATAAAATCAAATTGAGTCCTGTCATTGTAGTCTCGTTACTCGTAGATACTAGCATTCTTTAAAAAATGCAAGCCTGATTGACTTAAAAAGCTATATATGTCATATTTTCAAATTTGTGGTGAGAAGATTATGTTGCAAAAACATCAAATCTTCAGAGGTTCGCCATCAAAATTTTGTGCCAGTGATATTGCTCTTTTGGGTGTGAATGTAATTAAAGTATGTTTGAGGCCATTCACACAAAGAAGTGCAATGGGTTGACAACACAATGCCTCAATTACCTTGTGTTTATGTGATACAATCTTCGTCTTCGCATGAGATAGGTGGAGCATGAAATTCATAATGTGATTGAGTTGGATGATATCAATCCATATGCAGACTAGACTATTGAGGATCTATATGAGTAGTGCAATTTATTGAGGAGAAGATCACAAATTTGGTGAGGGAAACCACATAAGGGGTAGGGATAGAAAAGGCAGAAGCAGAAGCATCAATTGGGGTTGGTGACGATGATATGTTTGCAGATAATTTCATTCCATAGGAGGAATCCCTAACTTCCACTACCAGGGCACAACAAATGAGTACAAGGAATTAGAGATGATGTTATAGTGCATTGATGAGCAACATATTTTTTTACAGTCTAGAATTAGGCATTGTACTTATTTTTGGTATAAAACTAATAGAAAATATACTTATGAGTTCTCTACACTCATCTGTCATGCTTTTGAATAGTGTTTTACATTTTATTTAAGTTAATTTTATAAATTTATATATATATTTTTACTAGCATAAAATTTGTCGAGTTTTTTTCCAAGTCACGAGTCCGAGTCAAAATTTTGGGCTGCCAAGTAATTTCCAAGTACAATTTTTTAAACTAAGACAGACCATGTAAGGTGTACCACCCAATAGGAGAGAGACTCCATCAAGAGAAGGGGGGTCCAATAGAATGTGTTGGGTTTGGAAGTAACTAGAATAAGATATTTTTTCACTCCTTGTAAGCAGGGGAAGGGCTGTAGAAGGTGCCTGGGAGTGTATTAAGAAGGGCCAAGCCGGCTGAAGTATGTTAGGAAGTAAGCATGAGAGTTACGCAAATCCGAGAAGCATGTAATTGAATGTAATGTCTGTCTGTTCTAAAGAAATAAAATGAACAAAATTTGTTGTGCGCCAATATTTTGATGCCATTGTGAGTTGTGCACTATGATCCAACAATGAGTTTCCAGTCATTCATTTGACCCACAACCCACCTCACCGTCATCCTCAATCTCATGATAATAAAAAAACTAGATACCATATGTAGGACCAGCAAGGAAAGCCTCCATCAAAATCCATGTCCAAAAACACTTTAAAATATCTCAACTTATCACGAGCTGTCAGATGTTTCCATAATGCATCCATTTAAATAAGAAACTTAATCAACTACAGCTCTTTTGGAATAAATGTGTTTCCGTTTATTGCTCGACGTTTCTGTTTATTAGTCATTTTCTCCTAATGAAAAATCATGGGTAGTGATTCGAAACGTCGAGCAATAAACAGAAACACAATTATTCCAAAAGAGCTGTAATTGATTTGTATGGACTGTGAAAGCATAAAATCTTTAAGAAACTTAATATTTCTTGTTTGTTTTCTTGACAGAGTTGCCTTCACTTTCTTTTCCGATTCGGAAAACATCAATCAAAATCCATGTCAAAAAATTCTTTAAAATATCTCAACTTGTCACGAGCTGTGAGATATTTCCATAATGCATCCATTTAAAAAAGAATCTTGATATTTTTTGTTTTTTTTTCTTGACAAAGTTGCCTTCACTTTCTTTTCCGATTTCTCCTATTTGTGTACATCACATATCATTCTGATCCACAAACAAGTTCAAATCTCCTTTATCATTTTAATATCCAACTTGAGATCATCTTCAATTTTTAACCTGTTATATCTGCTCTTAGTTTTGCAGTTGTCTTCAGTAGCTGAGATTGTATGTTTTTGTTGTGCAGGAGTTCTTCCAGTGTGTTCCTGAGTGTCTCAGCTAGAATTTCCATCTTGGATATAAAAATTATACCATTTTTTTGATTTCATATGGGGGCACCTAATAAATCCTGGCAGCTATCAACAATGGCTTAAAAACAGCTCCTTATTCCTCCTCAAAGCCAACTTTCACGAGTTCTCGTCAAACCCAAATTTCAATCAGCAAAGAACACCTTATGACTCCAAAGAAGCATAAAAAAAAAACCAATGGATTCCCCAAACCTGATTTTGACCAAATCGTTCCCCAAACCAAATTTCAATCACCAAACAACCTACTTATTGCTTCAGGAAAGAAAAATATGAAAATGTGAACTGATGTTTTGAGACTGAAGACATACCTTGGATGTAGATCTAAAATTATATTATGCATTGGAAAAGGACGAGCCCTAGAGGAGAATGAAACTGTGACACAGCAACACAAAAAAAAACATCGAAGGAAAACAGGAAGGGAACAGTGAAGGTACAGGAAGAACGGCTAGGGACAAGGGACGGTGAAGAATGTGTTACACGGTGGCAGTGTGGATTCATCTCAGAAATCCATCTTGAATCCTTATGAAACGCGGCCAGAAGTTAGCTGAAAGTTGTCTCGGAGGTCACCTCGAAGGTCAGCTTAATTGGTTAATGGCCAACTAAGGTCGGCTCCCAAATCAATTTGGCATATGCAGACTGAGAACCCCTAGTTTGAGGAAATAAGACGTTCAAGGAAGACCCTCAGCCATTGCATAACTTGCACTATGTAGAATCCTGATGACATGCAGTGATTTTATGCCTTAAATATTTGCAGATAGAGATGGTTGTGAGTTGAATAATTTTCTAATGACCCAATAACTATGATAAATTCCATCATAGGAGTTATCTCTATTTTCCCTGTAACTATAGAGAAATGTTGTCTAGCATTTGGGGTACAAAGGCATGTAACTATTGGTGCCCGGGTCAGGATATCAACCATCTAGCTATGCTAAATAACCTAAATGATATGAAGGGTCATATAATCAAGCATATAATGGGAAATTTTGCCAAATCTAAGTGCATTCCTAATCCTCTTCCCTCCCTGTCAGACCACATTTTCGGGTCCAGAACTATCCACCATGGGTGTTGAATATCCTAATGACTTCTATCAGCTGTTTGTTACATTTTGTTGAGAGATTCAGGAGAGATCAGCTCAGATGCAACATCAATAGTTGCCGCACTGCCAGACTTGATGCAGCAGCAACCAAAAATGCTGTTCCATCAACCCGGTATACTGGCAAAGATATTTACGGTCATTACATGGCTTCCAGCAATATGATTTACTGTTAAACACCTATATCAATATTTGTAGTATTACGGGTCTAACTTTGTAAGTAAACCATAATAATAGGTGCAGTCCGTTATTGTTTAAGCAGAATGAATCATCACAACAGTCTCTTAGCTTCAAATTCCAATTTAGAAAGATCTATAGCTCAGTGGAAAGTTGGAGACCCAGTAATCAGCTATTATCTGCTCACAAACAGGCTATTTTAAAAATCCTGCATTTTGTACTTTATTTCAAATATAAAATGTGATTTTAGACCTTTAATTCAGCAAAAAATCATACAATGACAGCATAAATATTTCTCAAATACAGTTATTCCACTCAATATATTCAAAAAGAATAAGACCCATCATATGTAATAAATAAATAAAAGGATACTCATGACATGGTAACTAAAAGAAAAGCTACATTAGAGCCTTGGAAAAAGGTCAAAGGTAACCTCTTAGTAACATGCATAATAGAGTGGATAAGAGTATCTACGGGTGTGAGGTACTTGTGTCTTTAGTAACAACCTAAACTAAAATGAAAATTTAAAATGGCACTTTCCAATCACATACTTGTAATCGCCCATAACAGAGTTATATGAATAATATTCTAGCTCGTTAAATTCTTGACAAGGCAGAAGTTCAATGGCATTTACTCCCAATTCCTGTGCATGAGAAGAGAAAAAAAAATAAAATTAGCTAATAGGCATTTAGCCACACAAGCATTGTTAAACAAATATATTTAAACTTTTACTAAATATAGTCAAAGAAGTGAATCTCAAACAATCTCAACACATTTCAAGTGCAATGCAGGTAGAATTGTTGATAGATTGCACACCTTTCATAAGAAGAATGTAAGAAAATAGCTGCTAATAGTGCATTTTTTAAGGCTTGTCATTATTAATGCAACATGAAAAATATGCGTTAATAATCCTGAAAGATTAGACCAAAAAACAAACACAATAGAAATCATACTTTAAACTAAGCTAAATCTATACCAAATGCAAATAGTTTGCAAAGAGAACAACTAAATCTATACCAACAGTCTTTTGAAGCTTGGTTTGCGGTTCATGTTATGACAATATGATTATTTATGCCAAACCCAACAGCCATCTAACAAAAGATTTGATCTACCAGAATGAACACATATGGATCCACTAAAGCATGATTACTCTTTTCCCATTACTTTGTGTATCTATCATCATTCTAGCTCTGCCAATTTTTACTGGAACTGTATGATGTTTCCAATTATAATTAGCTTCAACTAGTTTGAGACACAAAGTCTTCCAAGAATAGCATCATAATGAGTTTACAAACTATTCATATTTTTTTACAAAAAAACGACCACCACCAAAGGTTTTTCTGAAATTACGATTTCTTGAGAAGGTTAAATACCTCTTGGTGTACTTCTCATAAGACAGCCATTAACAAACCAAATGGTGATGGTAATAGTCATGGTTTCTGCAACTGAATCCCAACATTTTTATCGAAGATTTTTTACTCCTAATCCCTCATCAATAATTATATAAGGACCAGATTTTTAGTTTCAATAGTTATTTTTGGAATGTCACCCTTTCCAAAAACTAGTAATCCATTTCTTCATCAAGATTCCTAGGTCTGTCCATCTCAATAAGTTTTGAAATACACTCCACCAGAATTTTCGAAAGTACCATTACTTGAGTGCCATTCACTAGAACTTCAACTATTGTATCGGGGTCGAAATCCCCTTCTTGTTTTTGATCTTTTTTCTAGTGATTGTCCGGTTGTTTCTCAATTTTCTTTTTCTTCCTTCGGTTTGTCTTGTTCAGAGGATTCTTAGTTGGAGGTCAATGTAATGTCCCCAAATGGGGCGAATTGGAAAACAAAGGAGATTTTTCCAAATTCCTCTAAATCTGATCTGAAAATTAGTATACCCTAGGTTGAGAACTAAATTCTCAAAACCCTTATTTAATGCGAGAAACCCTAGATGCCAAAAGTGAGGGTTTTGTAGAGAATTTTTGCTAATTAAATACCTTGAAATAATCTGAAAATAAATAGTAAATTCTAGATTTAAACCCTCTTACATAAATACATTTTTCTCTCCTTTTTTTGCCACGAAATGATTAAGGAAAAATCAGATTTAATCACCACTTTTCTGCTGCTGTTCAGAGAATGGAAGATCTTCAAAACCCTTAACAAAATCGCTGTCAATCTCTCAAAAATATAAGAAAAATACCAGCGCTTTATTCTAGCATAAAAATCGTCAATTTGACCCTCCTAGGTCAATCACCCCACTCTTAGGAACCTTGAAAAAATAGCAGAAAATAAGAATATTCCAGCCTTCCACAAGCAAGAAAATATCCGAAAAATTGTTAGAAAAATTAATAATAATTCTGAAAATTATCTATTAATTTTTCATCTTCAATATCTTTTGCAAATCGTCCAAAATGCCACAATAATGATCAAAAAAATAATAATGGCAGATAATTATTTATGAATATTTTGACTGAAAAAGACCTTCAAACCCTAGTGCCAACTTATCCAAATGGTTCGCTCCACTTGCAAAATTAAAAAACTAATTTAACAAGCCAAAAATGCAAGAAACATATGACCAAACCCTTAAAAGCAAGCACCAAAACCCTCTTAGGTAGTTCACTCCACCTCTAAGGGACAAAAAAAGCTTTGCTTTGAAAAAGGTGGTGTCAATAGACACCTTTTTAAGATTGATCAATCACCAAGCAACGAACTTCTATTTGGCATGCATCTCAATAGCCTTCTTCACGCAGGAAGAATAAGATATCAATTTCAACATATCTTCCTTGAAGCCTTCACTATGTATTTATAACTTTCCAAAGGGTTTGAACCCCTTTGGGAAGATAAATCATCTTTTCTTATCTTCACTTTAGCTCCCATGCCTAAAATCTCCTTTTTGAAAATATTTAAATATTAGCTTTAATAAAAAAATATTAATAAAAATTACTTCAACGCAAATATATTAATATTTATTTCACTTAAGCACTTTAGTGGTAAAAACCACTTTTAAAATATTTTATTAATTAATTAATAATTGCCTTGTGATAAAAATCACTATTTCGGCAATTAATAAATAACTAATAAACTTTCTCCAACAAGGGCTCTTTTAGTCTATGGGAAGATATACTAAATGTCTTCATACCTGTTTTAATTAAGCGAGAAAAAATGGGGACATTACAGTCCTCCCCTCTAAAAATCGCTTGCCCTCAAACAATTGCAAATTCATGTGCCCAATTACCATGTCCAAATGCTAAAACTTGTTGTAGTGCTCAAAACATAGCGTGACATACTCCAAACGGATAATGAATGCCATTCCACCTTGTCAACACGCCCCACAATGCAAACCCCTCCTATATATGTTTTCCAAGCGGAAAAATTATCCAAATCAATCTTGAACTTATAATACCTGTATTTTTGGGAGTGCCTCAATGTGTCCCGAATCATAGGAAAGCCATCCAATGGCTCACTGCACCTGTATGCCCCTATCTCACTCAAAACCAAGTGGGGTATGAAAGGGTATCCAATCCTGTTGCGCCAACTATGTCCTCCAAATAGTATTCAGCTCCATACTCCAATCCTCAAAATAATCTCCCAAATATGCAATGTAGGAAAAAGAACCATACCTTGGAAGCAACTTACCCTACCATGAAGCCTACTAGAATAGGTCACTCTTATGCAAAAATCATGATCAACCCAAAGCTGCTCCTTGTAAATGTTAAGTGGGAAAGTGACCTCAAAAACAACCCAAACATTTCAAAAATGCCATGTAGAAAACTGCTGTACCTGTACCTTAAAATCAGACATGTACTTGCAAAAAGACTATAAAAGAAAACACGAATCTAATTTTTCCTCATGCCATAAGGACTGCATGTATGGTGCAATAAAATCAGTCAACAGATACTCTTCGAAGGGATGTATACAAGTCTTTTCCCCACCTTTTTCATCCTTATTAAGTGGCTGGAAATTCTCTTTTGACGCAGAATTTTTTGAGGCAAAATTTTCATGTATTCCAACCAACTTTTCAATATTTGATGACAGTTGCAAGCAATAGAAAAAATCAGACTTTCCTTACCTATGAAAAGGCTGTAGTATGCTCTATTTTTCTCCTCTTTGTCCTCAATCGGTGGTTGGCAATGTTCCCCATACTCAAAAATTTATGAGGCAACAAATTCGGACCTTATCCGCAAAATTTTAAAACTTTTACTTGGTTGTTCCATGCCAAAAGAGTTGCCTTCTATGTAGGATTTGAGCTATGAATGTAGCAAAATGTCCTCAAAATCTTTTGACAAGAGAAACCAAAATTTGCTCAAAAACATACCTTCAAACCTCTCTTTTCATTTTCTTATGCTTACACAACTACTACCAAACATAATGTTAAATGAAGATGTAGATGTAGACCCTCTTCATCATTTAAGTCATGCCAAATGACTTCCTTGCTTGCCACCTTTACAAGGTATCTCCCAAATAAACCTACACATGGAATAAATAAATTAAAAATATCATTGGTGTTTAATAACACCCATTTGATCCACTTGTCAAGTTCTAGGATCTTTTCTTGATGTCTTGATCCTTCCTTCCTATCCATTTCACACAATGGATTGCCTTTTACATTCCACAATAAGTTGGAATCTTGATCTTCTCCTATATACATTTTAATTGTATGCAAGTCCATCATAGTGTTCTTTTCCTTCAAGCATTCCCTCATCTCATTTTGCATTGATCTATCAAGAAGCCCCTTTATGCCATCCAACCTTGTCAAAGCTTGCACTCCCTTCTTATTTGTGATTAGGAATTGTTCATTCCAAGCTTTTTCATCATATCTAGTGTGATGCAACAAATTTGAACAATCGTTAGTTACCAAACAAAAATCAATATTCAACTCATACCTTTCTATAAATATCTCGGTTTCTTCGGCTTCTTTAAAATCAACTTTTTGAATACCAAAGTTTGGGGTACTTGGCTGCCCCAAAACACCTAACATTTCCCCATTTTCATCCATCATTTGCAGCCCTCTTTGCTGCTCCAAAAACTCATATTTTTTGTCTTTACAATCTCCCACTCTAGGCTGCCCCAAAGTGTCATATTTTTGTAGCTCATCTTCCTCCTTCAAAATCTGATTTTTTTGTTTCTTTGGCTCCCTCATAGGAACCCTCATGAAGGGTTGTCCCTTCATTCTTTCCTTCCAACTCTTTATGTAGTTCAATCTTCTCTTCCTCTACATGCTCCACTATCAAATAAGGCCTCAATTTTTCCTCACAATCCATTGCAACATTTTCAAACATCATATGTGCAATTGAAAAATTTTCCTTTTCTAGCCCCAAACCTGTCAACAAGATATATAATAATGGATTGGAAAGATCATCACTCTCACTGAGTGTCAAGGTCAAGATTTTCTGCATAGAAGCTACAACATTTTTGGTAGGATTCTTACAAGCAATTGCAAAGAAATGTTGAAACATCTTAACAATAAGTTCATCACACTCATCATCTAACTTCAAAATACATGTCATGGTTGAAGCCATAGTTTCCAGGATGTTGACCCTTCTAACTAAAAAGTGTCATTTGTCATCTTTGAGACCTTGGAAGCTCTTCACCATCAATGAAAAGATTTCCCTCATGATTTTATCACTATAGGGAACTTCGGGAACCGTTTGTCTTAAAACTTCATTAATACAACTAGTAACCAAGAGCCTTACCTCCTCGTCTGTATCTCTCAATAATTCATGTTGAACAAAGTCATTGAGGGTTGTATTGCCCACTTAATGGACTCATATTGTGATTGATTTACCTTGGATAACCTCTTTTATATTTATTTCAAGGTGTTGATTACATCCTCCACTGGTTGGCATAGGTCCCCTAGGCTTCTACCTGCATTGTAGTCTTTCTTTCTCCATTTCTTCCATGATAACACCAAACCTTTTTATCTGCTTGAAATCAAACCTCACAGGTGGACAAGATCAATGCTCTGATACCACTATAATGTCCCCAAATGGGACGAATTGGAAAACAAAAAAAAAATCCAAATTCCTCTAAATTTAATTTGAAAATTAATAAACCCTAGGTTGAGAATTAAATTCTCAAAACCCTTATTTAATGCAAGAAATCCTAGAAGCCAAAAGTGAGGGTTTTGTAAGAGATTTCTGCCAATTAAATACCTTGAAATAATTTGAAAATAAATAATAAGTTTTAGATTTAAACCCTCTTACAAAAATACCTTTTTCTCTCCTTTTTTCACCACAAAATAATATAGAAAAAATCAGATTTAATCACCAATTTTCTGCTAGTGTTCAGAGAATGGAAGATCTTCAAAACCCTTGCCAAAATCGCTACCAAACTCAAAAAAATATAGGAAAAATACCAGAGCTTTATTTTGGCATAAAAATCGTCAATTTGACCCTCCTAGGTCAATCACCCCTCTTAGGAACCCTAAAAAAAATAGTAAAAAAA
Organism: Torreya grandis; assembly: GCA_037957365.1. NCBI lineage: Eukaryota > Viridiplantae > Streptophyta > Pinopsida > Cupressales > Taxaceae > Torreya > Torreya grandis. Next base: position 1,017,750 of record JARHVA010002541.1, on the reverse strand, counting down.
TAAGACTATTCCAAACTTCCACAAGCAAGAAAATATCCAAAAATTTGTTAGAAAAATTAATAATAATTCTGAAAATTATCTATTAATTTTTCATCTTCAATATCTTTTGTAAATCGTCCAAAATGCCACAATAATAATCAAAAACATAATAAATAATGGCAAATAATTATTTATGAATATTTTAATGGAAAAAACCTCCAAACCCTAGCGCCAACTTCTCCAAGTGGTTCACTCCACTTGCAAACTTAATAGAATAATTTAGCAAGCCAAAAATGCAAGAGACATATGACCAAACCCTCAAAAGCAAGCACCAAAACCCTTCCAAGTAGTTCGCTCCACCATTAGGGCACAAAACAAGCTTTCCTTTGCAAAAAGTGGTGTCAATAGAAACATTTGTAAGATTAATCAATCACCAAGCAACGAACTTCTATTGGGCATGCATCCTAATAGCCTTCTTCACGCAGAAAGAACAAGATATCAATTTCATCATACCCTCCTTGAAGCCTTCACTATGTATTTATAACTTTCCAAAAGGTTTGAACACCTTTGAGAAGATAAATCATCTTTCATTATCTTCACTTTAGCTCCCATGCCTAAAATCTCCTTTTTGAAAATAATTAAATTTGGCCTTAATAAAAAAAAAAGTAATAAAAATTATTTTTTAAGGCAAATATATTAATATTTATTTTACTTAAGCACTTTAGTGGTAAAAAAAAAATTTAAAACATTTTATTAATTAATTAATAATTGTCTTGTGATAAAAATCACTATTTCGACAATTAATAAATAACTAATAAAATAATTTTCTCCAACAAGGGCTCCTTTAGTCTATGGGGAGATAGACTAAAGGTCTTCTAACATATGTTAATTAAGCGGTAAAAAATGGGGACATTATAGTCAACCCCTCCATGTTTCTTTTTCTTCTATTGATGCGGTTAGTATCATTGACTCACATTACCTTTGTGTTATTTGATTCTTTGCTGATATCTTTTATAGCTTGAACTGCATCTTGCATTTGTTGCTTTTCAACTAACATGTCAAGTTCCATTTTCTTCTTGGTTGCCCTTCTAACTGCTGAAATGTAATGTCCCTAATCAGACATTTTTAAACAATTCCACATTTACCGAAAAACCCTAAAGGCAGCAATAATAAAATCTAAATTTTATTGCAACAAACCATTGTGGGAAAAACACAATAATTTGTTATATTATTTATAACAGCGAACCCTTGAAACAAAATAGCCAAATAGTTTGGAAATCACTGATAAACCCTCTGAATATTTAGATTTCATTTCAAAGGTCAAATATACAAGATGGAATCAAATACAATTCAAAATAGATTTTATTTATTTATTTTCCACATCAAAACCACAAAGAAATACTCGAAGACTGATTACCACAGTTCCTCCACAAATGACGCTTCAGATACGAAGTTAGGGCCAAAAATATGATCATGCAAACTGGAACCACGAAGATCTACCCACAGAAATGACACCGCAAATGAAATGTATTTCCAAAGGGTGACAGTAGCACTTAATCAGGGCATAAATGGGCTTCAAAAGCTAGAACTGATGATGCCCTAGCTGTAATTGCAGTTTTGGACTAAAAATCAAGGTGAAATGTGCCCTAGGTGAACTAAAAACTAAGTATCTCTAACTGATGAACTACAACCCTTGGATGGAGTTACCCTACGTGATAAAAGGGTTTCCATCCCCAAATCCATCTAAAAATAAGGGGTTTTGTCCTTTATTGTTGTAGTGAAGCGTTTGCATCAAACATACATGAGAGAGTAATATGAATTTTCAAGATGATCCCCAAAAGAAACCCCCAAGCTACCTTTTATTATTTTCAATGTCTTTCCCAAGTGGAGCTCCACTTTGGGCCTTTTCTTTATTTTTAATAAAGTAACACTTATATTTCTATATTAACGTTGACTTTATTTTACATTAGAAATCACATTTTAATTAAATAATAATAAAATTTAAGTTGCCTTTAAAATAACATAAAGTTACTTTTTGGCTTACTTAGTCATATTATTATTTTAAGTATTTAAAAATACTTTTCATTTTAATAAAAATTTATTATTATTTTAAGTATTTAAAAATACTTTTCAATTTAATAATTATATTATTATTAAGTTGCCCAAAAGAATAGATGACCGAACCCAGCTTAAATAATATTATTAATTACTTTAATCTAGAAAATGGGGCATGACATGAAAATTCCATGTCCTTCACTTCAATAATGTTTGTTAGTGTTAATTTCAAGGCAATCTTTATCTTCACGATCTCTTATACAACACTTCGTACATAGATTTTGTGAATGTCTTTGCAAGCAGCGAAAAGCAAAAGGACCCCATTTATTGCATTTCCTACAATAGACCATATGTTTCCTTTCTTATCCCTAGGGATTGGGGATCTTTGATTTATTGTGTTATTACTACTATAGTATACATACTCATCGAGTATTCGGCAAATCTGCGAATAATTGCTATATTTTTTCACCCGACGAGTTTTTTCCACTAATACTTGCAAGTCTTAGAATGAGGTGTCCAAATGTAGGAAAAACGTGGAAAAAATGTTGAAGAGGGCTAGAGGAGCCTGAACGGGACAATATATCTATAAAAGAAACATTTGAGAGTGGTTTCGGACCTCTAAGAGCTATAATGCAAATTCTAGTTTTGGGAGGAACCTATCATATTTCAGACTTAGTCATATTTCAAGGTTTCAGGATTTCAGACTCAGCTGTATTTCAAGGTTTCAAGATTTCAGGGAGACATCATAGGAGGTATGAAGGTTGCATGAAGTGATATAGGTATGATAGAATAGTATGAGAACATCTCTCACAAAGTGCCATGAGCCGATCCCACCCCATTTCCAGTGCACCCTTTAAGGCATGCACTCAAGGAGATTTGATGCCCCAACAAGCCCTTGCAAGAAATAGCACCACTATATGATAAAAGTTGAAAAATATCGGTGTATACATATGCCCCAACCGAAACGCATCATGTGTCACAATAGTGTAATGCGGGATGGTGCTTGGAGAAAGATACATATCAACATGAAAGCATAAAGGAAATGATGATGTGATTCCATACTCTATTGTATTAATATATAGTAGAAAACTCTTCTCCAATGTTTTACAGACTCAATTGATACATTTTCTAACTATAATTTGTATAAAATTTATGGTTTATAATATATTTAAGTATTTTTTTAAGTTGCCAAGTATTGTTGGGTATTGCAGAGCATTCGCCGAGAAAACAAATTGGTCTACCGAGTCCGAGTTAAGTCCAAGTATGCAAACTATGATTATTACTACTATTGTTGTTGTTGGAACATTGATTTTTGTAGCCACCATGACATTGTTGGTTGCGTGAGCAATGCTTGTTTTTCATCTTTCGAATTGATTTTTAAATTAAATGGGCACCTTTTTGTATCACAAATTTTGTCACATTTTAGTTCAATGTTTTATAGGGCATTCTTCTTTTGAAAGTCCTCCAATCAAGTACTTTAGACAACTGTTAGAGTCGGACTTATTTATTTTCCCATATTTATTTATTATGGTTTTTTCCCTCACATGAAATTTTCCTACTTTTATGGAGAAACTTGCTTAGGTGTGCAGTTCGACCGGATGACTAAGAAGTAACTCTTTTGACTGGCTATTACGGGTATGGGAGTTACTCCTCTATTCTTGGCTCTGTTAACCACCTTTTGTGAAGGAGTTACTATTCTCTTCTGAGAGTCTGTTGACCACTTTTTGTGGAGCTTTCTAGGGAGGAGTTACACATGCACTCCCCTATATGTACATCCCACATTTGTGAGCTTTTCTTAATAAGAGATTGGTTTTGGCTCTAATCTCTCTTTGCAATATTCTCGTATTTGATTTCATTTGGCTTGCAGTTGTGTGTTGTGTGCTTCTTTGTCTCACACCTATCACGAACATGTGCATCTACATGATCCGGTGATCTTGGCCACTACTCCGATATAGTATCAAAATGCCACCCTGGTAATTGTGTGTCCAATTTTATGCTATTAGCTTTATTTTAAAATATTGAGTTATTTGCAAAAATATGAGGGTTTTGTCTTTACAATTCATACTTGAGGGTTTTCAAAAAACATGGGTGTTTTAAAAATCTAAAAAAATTGTAGGGGGCTTATTTCTTTAAAATCAGGTTTATTACTATTTTCGAAGGTGGTTTTTTGTACATCAAGAGGAACCCTTGCATGCAGTGTACAGCCTATTCCTTTCATCAAATGTGGCTTATTTCTTCTTGCAAGTGCGTTGCCATAAGTCTGTACATAGCTTCTAAGGGTCTGTCAGGCTGTGTAACTACCTTTTGTTCATTTTTAGAGGCTCCATTGAAGATTCTCACGGCCTGTGGTTGTTGAAACCGAGTCTCCTCACAAGACTGTGACTCGCTCTAATACGCTCGACATCCCATACATAGTCCATCGACCTCTATTCAAATTGCTCAGACCTACATACAGCGTCCACTTCGTCCCTGGAAAACTCTCAAAACTGATTCGCCCTTCCATCAACCTGCGGACTCCCACATCAATGTACCAAGTCGACCATCGAGCTAGTAGGTATGTTTTTATTTTTCTTCAAAACAAACACTCTTTTACAAACAAGCGGTTTTGCAAACCCCCAAATAATTTGTGGTTTTCTTTTTTTTCATGGGAAAGGCCTCATTTTGCAAATGAATCGCCTTTTTCAAAAACTATAACGCATTAAAGTGTTTTTTAAAGTCAAAATTTTATTGACTTTGAATATTATTGCACCATGATTCATTAAGGGTGATAGTTTTTTAATTCTTGAGGGTACAAGTTTTTATTGTTTTTAAACAAAACAATATAATATAGTGGATTTTTTTAAAAAGGGGTGAGTTATTTTTTTATTGCTTTTTTAAATAAAAAATATATATTGTGATCTTTTTTAAAGACGGGAATTGTTAATGTTTAAATAATTCATATTTTTGCTGTTTGAATACTAGGGAGTGAGGACTAGTTTGGTAGGTGGCCAAATCCCCTCGCATTCAAAGCATCATTTATCTTTCTCTTGTTCACTTTGTACACTACTCTTGGATGCATTTTTGGTTGTGCCTGATGTCCTCATTTTGTCTTGCAAATCACATATTTTCTGACATTTGCACTGATTGCTCAAAATACATTCTTTGTTATGACCGACATCTTTTGAGTGTGCATTGTTTGCAACATTGGGGGGTCACCATTGATAGTTCAAGGGGTGTAATATTTTTTTTGACTCACTTTCCATTCTGTTGCACTTCTATCTCTACAACAAACAACTTCAACTACAACCACTACACTTTATTTCTACACAATGGATATAAGTTCAATTAATCCACTAACGCCATTTAATTACTATGAATAACAAACTAAAATGCAAATTATATTAAGGAGCAAGGGTTTCCATCGTATTACAGTGGGCAATGAGACTGAACCTCACATAGAAATATAAAAAGTGAAGTGGTACAATCGTTGTGATAAAGCCTATGGGTTGTGTATTTATGTGTCTCTTGATCTTCTCTTTCACTCAGACCCTGCTAAATTTCCCAATGAAGTGTGGACCATCTTGGAAAAACTTTTTGCAAACCCAGATGTGATGAGAAATCACAAACTTGAAAATGAACTAATCAGCCTACGTCCCAACAACTTCGACGCCCTTGAGGATTTCATCACCAAGTTCAAGTCTTTAAAATTGCAATTGAAAGAATGTGGAATCGATAAAAAAAATGACCAACTAATTCTTTCTATACTCTCTAAGCTAGGACCTGATTACTAAGTCTTTGTCTCTACTTTCCATGCCACTAAAAGTGCTCTAGGCACTACATGGAAAATGCCCTCTTTAAATGTTTTTGTTGCCGATTTAACTCGGGAGCAAGACAAGTTAATACAGATGGACACATTGAAGTCCTCAACACCTCAAGCCTTAATTGTTGGAAATGGGAAAGAAAAGGCTTCTAACAAAGAGAAGAAGAAAAAGAACAAGGATCAAGAGAAGAAGAAAGAATCAACCTCTGTCAAAACAACCACTAAAACCTCCTCTTCCAATGACAAACCTAAGAAAGAGAAAGTTATGTGTGCCTATTGCAAGAAAAATTGGTATGATAAACACAGGGGCATGAAAAAACAAATTGATCACCTAACTCATCTTCTAGAAAAGAACAACATAGGTGTTCCTGGGTCTATCAAGCAGAATTCATCAACTCAAGATTCTTCTAAGGCAAAAGGCAAAGGTAACAAGAAAGAAAAAGGCAAAGCTCTTGTAACAGTTGCAACTCCAACCTTTTCATGGGTTATTGACTTGAGTGCTTCCCACCACATGGGCTCTTCACAAGTTGAGTTTTCTTAGATCCTTGTGGCATGTCTTCTATCACTTTGGATGATGACACTTCAGTAGAAGTTGCAGGGAGAGGGTCTATTGAAATAGATGGAGGAACATTCAATAATGTTCGAAGTGTTCCATCACTTTCAACTAATCTCCTATTAGTGTACCAAATCACTCATCAATAAGGCATGAGGGTAGAGTTTTCACCAGATTCAATCATAATCAGAAAGTTGCATAAAGATTTTATAGTGGCAGTGGGTAAGGTAGATCACCAAGCTAGGTTATATATTTTCTCACATTTTGCACCTAATTCTCCGACTGCATTGTTGACTCATTCAGATGGAGTTAGCAAACTTTGGCATGAGCGGTTTGACCACCTCAACTACCACTACCTAGAACAACTCAACAAAAATGACATAGTCATAGGCTTACTTCGAGTCCATTTCTCTAAGAGTCTTTGTGAGGGTTGCACCCTCGGGAAGCATCCCAAAAAAAAAATTGACAAAGGCAAAGCTTGGAGGGCTTCACAGCAATTGGAATTAATACACAGTGATGTATCTAGGTCTTTTCCTAGTCTATCTTTTACAAGGGCTAAGTATGTCCTTACCTTCATTGATGATTTCTTGAGATACACATGGGTTCACTTAGGCAAAAATTTGAAATTTTTGATAAATTTCAAGACTTCAAGGCTCTTGCAAAAAAACAATCAGAGAAATCCTACAAGGTTCTTCGAACAAATAATGGGGGTGAATATGTCAATAATAGGTTTGAGCAATTTTCCACCACAAAAGAGATTGATTTGTAGAGGACATTTCCATACAATCCTCAACAAAACAGAGTTGCAAAATGTATCTAGGTCTTTTCCTAGTCTATCTTTTACAATGGCTAAGTATGTCCTTACCTTCATTGATGATTTCTTGAGATACACATGGGTTCACTTCCTTAGGCAAAAATTTGAAATTTTCGATAAATTTCAAGACTTCAAGGCTCTTGCAAAAAAACAATCAGAGAAATCCATCAAGGTTCTTCAAACAGATAATGGGGGTGAATATGTAAATAATAGGTTTGAGAAATTTTGCACCACAGAGGGGATTGATTTGTAGAGGACATTTCCATACAATCCCCAACAAAACAACGTTGCAAAATGTAAGAACAGGGCCTTGAAAGAGATGGCTAACTATATGATTCACTCTAAGTCACTTGCACCAAAGTATTGGGCCGAAGCAATCAAATGTGCTTGCTACATTCAAAATAGGGTTCCCCACAAAGCTTTAAAAGCATAACTCTCTTTGAAGCTTGATACAATAGGAAATCTGCAGTTGAGCATTTCAGAGTCTTCAGATGTCCAACTATGGCTCGTATACCTAAAAAGAAATGCAAGGCTATGGAACCTCGGAGTAAGCCTTGTATCTTCGTTAGTTATCCAAATGGTCTCAAGGGGTATCGCCTTCATCCGACCACACATGAGCTGTTTAAAGAGAGAAGTGTTCACTTTCAGAATCGTCCCACAAACTCAACATTTGACACTTCTACTTCACTGGACTAACTTGGATTCGATTCAAACGATTCAGATCAGCCTAAGCACATTCTAGAGGTTGAAGACACTTCTTCCAATTCTGATAGCAATAGCAGTGATGGGGATTTGTATCCATCCACATCTGGGCACACTTCGGAGGATGATGATTCTCTACCTGACTCATTCACTTATGGTCCACTTTAAGCTAGGCAGACACTGTAGAGTGCATATACATGGGTCAAGGATCCTTCAAATGACAGGGAAACACGTTCAGAGTTTTACATTGAGCCACATGCTTTTTATGCCTCTGCCTTACATCCGTAGACTTTTCGAGAGGCATCAGGTATCCCTGAGTGGGATTCTGCCATGCATGAATATAACTCCTTAATCATGCATGAGTATAACTCCTTAATCAGGAATCACATTCGTGATTTGACACTTCTTCCTAAGGTAAGAAAGATGGTTTGATGCAGATGGATATATCGGACTAAGTATGCAACAGATGGGTCCATTGACAAGTTCAAGGCACGGTTGGTCGCAAAGGGTTTCTCACAGGTGCCTAGCATCAACTACACAAACCTTTGCACTAGTCACCAAAATGAACTCCGTTAGACTCACACTTGTTATTGCCGCAACCAATCATTGGGATGTTCATCAAGTAGACATGAAGAGTGTCTTTTCTCACAATGATCTTGAGGAAATTTACATGGAGCAGCCTCCGGGCTTTGTTGAGGATTTGTCCCTTGTATGTAGACTCCGGAAATCCATCTATGGCCTCAAACAAGACCCTCGAGCTTAGTACGCCAAGATGGATTCCTTCTTTCTTACAACAAGATTCACCAAATGCCATTCAGATCCGAATGTCTATCTCTTGCGGCAAGATGATTCACTCTTGATTCTGGTTATTTATGTTGACAATTTTTTGATCTCTAGTAGCTCTTCTTCATCCATTGCAACGGTGAAAAGGGCTCTTCAGGATAAATTTTGCATGACAGACTTAGGCTTGTTACATTACTTCCTTGGGATTCAAATTTCTCCAACCGACTCAAAGATCACTCTTGAATAGCCTAAGTATGCTCTCGATCTACTTGCTCGGTTTCACATAGCTGATTGTAAGCCAACTCCGACTCTCTTTCTATCTGAAGTCAAGCTTGAGGCAGATTGTACTTCACCTTTGGTCGATGCTGCCTTGTATCAACTTGTGGGCAGCCTTATCTACTTGACACATACCAAACCTAACATATCATATGTAGTAGGCTTAGTCTCTAGATTCATGTAGGACCCCATAAGTTGCACTAGAAAGCAGCTAAGAGGATCTTGCACTACATTTAAGGCATCCATAGTTTCGAGATTCATTACAAAGCTGGCATTGACATCAATTTGATTGGCTATACTGACTCAAACTGGGCTAGTGATAATCCAAATCGCAAGTTCACTTCAGGTTATAGTTTCTCCATTGGTTCAGATTCGATTAGTTGGTCAAGCAAGAAGCAGAATGCTATTGCTTTATCATCTACTGAGGTAGAGTACAAGGAGTTGTCAATGTTGTTACTGAGGGCATCTGGCTTTAGAGGATTCTCACAAATTTCGGTATCCAGTTCAGACGACCTACCATCATCTACTATGACAACCAGAGTACTATTCAAATTTGTAGGAATCCGATTCAATATTTACATGCATTTCATCATAGAAACCATTCTGTAATATCCCCAAATACAAAGGAGACCATAAAAATGAACTGCATTAATGTAAATAAAACACCAATGGAATCACCTAAACCAACAACAATTAAATTAACTACAGCAACTAAATTAAATAAATTGTCCATATGGGAAGGAGCGCCACATTTAATGCAAGGAATAAAAGTTATATTAATGCAAGTCATCCCATTTGATGAAAAGGCACGTCACTTTGGAAAGGAGACACATCATTTGATGCAAAGTTACGAAAGGTATTTATAAGAACTTGGTGAAGAAAAAGTATATGCATCCAAATTTGACATTCATTCCCTTGTCTGAAGTTTAGGCAGCAACCTCTTCTTTTATAATTGAGGATGAAACCCCTTGATATCAACCCCTCAAAGACGAAACCCTTTGAGAGTTCTCTATTAGAATATTTATAACCAGAATTCTGCATTGCACATTTGATCATTATACAACAGTATTTGTTGTATAAATTTATTATCTTGTTAATAAGAACATAATTCTATATTCATTAAATATTATTATTTCGAACTTTAAAAATGAAGTCCGAGAAATCCAAATTAACGTATAATATTCTGATTTGGGATATTACACATTCATGAAAACATCATTTATCTGATATATTTTTAAACAAAGCAGATTGCAGACATCTTCACCAAACTTTTCACGGAGAACAAGTATCTTCACTTGCGGGCTCTTCTTGAGGTTCGAGACACTGCAACATCATCTTCGAGGAGGGCCTTCTAGCCTATTTTTTGTCTCTCTTTTGTAGGGGAGTTTTTTCTATGAGTTTTCTTTTTTTCTCTACTTTATGAGAAATTGCTTTGTATATGGGCACCTCATCAAACCTAATTGTCAAGACCCATTTTTTTACACTGCCCACCTAAGTTGTGCTTATGCGAGATGTTAGAGTAAGGGTTATTTTTCCATATTTATTTATTCAATGTTTTTTTCTCTCACTTCAAGTTTTCTTACTTTCATGGAGAAACTTGCTTAAGTGTTCAATTTGACCGGATGACTAAGAAGTAACTCCCTTGACCAACTATTCCGAGTATCAGAGTTGTTGGGTGAATATTTTGTCAGTCAGTTGTCTGATTGAGCAACATAGGTCTTATCATCCACAGCAAAGGAGATTGGTTGGCCCAATGTGCAAATTTACTACATCAGAGGTGGACAAATCTCTCCTCTCATCAAGGGGAGGTTCCCTATAGATATGCAGGCAGCTATATACTATATATATATAAGCAGAAAATAACACTCAAGGATAGGATACAACATCCATCTCTCTTTTTTCAGAGATGATGTACACAAACAGAGGAGAAAATCTTGGTGAAAACACTGAAGGCACTTGTCTTTTTTTAGAAGTGATCTTGCAGGAAACAGCAGGAGTTCTTTTAGGTAGTGACAAGTAACCGGTAACAGCGACGTAGTAACCAGCACCCTGAGATGTAGCGCAAAGTCTCCACCTCAGCTGCCCAAAGAGTGAGATACGAAGGACAATGAGGGCACAAAGTTGTCCCAAGGTCTTTTACACAAAAACATAAAGAAAACACACTGAAGGCAATTGTGAGGGCACAAAGTCTCTCCACAATTGACTTCAGGACACCTTCCTAATTACTTTCACTAGTTCTGCTTGCCAAATTAAATAAACAAGAACACATTCAGAAGACAGACATAAGAACAATCTCTTACAATGATACAAGCTATAATAGCACAAAGTCTACAAACAACTTGCTTTCTCATTCAGATAAAATGATATGAACAATCTGAACTCAAAGTCTCAGTATTCGCCTTTTAATTTGGGCAGAATTTTGCTTCTGTATTGGGAAGATCTCCCTTCTAACAAATGAGAGATTACAATATATAGCGCTCCAAGAAAGACTTGGGTGCTTGTTTTCATGAAAAAGGCCCACGCTGAATTGAATGCCTTCAATGCGCCTTCAGTTCTATCTGGAGGGACCATGTTGAAAACAGTGCATTGCCATAACTATGGCGTGTCCATTCCTCTAATATGTCTCTTCCCTAGTATGGACTGCCTGGTCCTTTTCCTGATGTCTGCGCAGCTGTCTAATTTGCCATTACTTCATGAAAGAAAAAACAGGCCACGTCCTTGATTTGGCGTGCTCAAGAGTCTGCTTGATCCACTGTTTCACCTACTGGAAATAACTCCCTTGAAGATATTTTGGCCTTTCCCTCTTTCTGCTACGATTTGAGCCCTCGAGCTATCTTTTCCCTTTCTGGTTTTGTCTTTTCCTGGCATTTGAGCTCTCAGGGCTATATCCTCGGCTTTGCTGGCTCTTTACGCTCTTCCAGCAGCAGTTCTTCCCTTTGGCGTTTTGGCCTTTGAATGCATTCGAGCCCATCATCCTTCTTAGCAATTCCTTCGTGTCTTTTCCCGCTTGCTTTGGCCACTTTCCGCTGATCTCAGCAAGTGACACGTGGTGTTTTCCGCTTTTGAGAGTCCTGCGGAAGATGGCACGTGGCAGCATCCACTTACTTTATCAACTCACCCGAGACCCACCACAGTGTTTACGAAACGAAAGGGAGAGACCGCGGATGTTGACACTTGGCGGCTTCCGTCGAGCTTTTCAAGGGACACATGACATGTTCCACATAATCTAGCAATCACATGGACGATGACACTTGGAGCGCTCTGCTCTCGGGCTTTTTCCTTTCGAGCATTCCTTTGGTCGAGCTTATTTCCTTCGGACAAAAGTCTGAAGGAATTCCTTCGGGCTTTGCCTTAGTCATTTTCCCGCGGAAAATACTTCCAAAAGAATTCTAACTGCTCTTTCACTTAATAATTTCCTTCGAACAAAAAGTCCGAAGGAAATGTTCCCTGTCGGCCTTTGAACAAATCCGAAGGAATTCTATCTTTTCAGTCAGTCGCTTTCAACAGATATTCCCTTACTTTAAATTTGACGTCCACGGCGCTGTCAATGGTCGCTAGCCGCTTGAACCATGTTGAACTTTAAACCTTTGAACCCGCTGAAAGTACATTGGTTCATTGGTTCATCGGTTCATTCTGTCTCTTTTGTTCCATCGCTTCCTGGTTCAATCGTTTTCCCGCTCCTTGGTTGAACCATCCGTTGAACCCCCTGTTTGTTGCTTCTTTCTTTGACTGAGGCCGCCTTTGAACCCATGAACCATTGAACTTTGAACTCTTTCGGTTCAAGGTTCAATCGGTTCATTGGTTCATCCTTTGTCCATCACTTTCTTGTTCTTTCTAAGCTCTTTGATCTTCATCGCACTGGTTGAACCTTTGAACCTGTGAACTCGTTGAACCTTTTGGTTCAAGGTTCAATGGTTCAATCGATTCATTCTTTTTATTTGGCTAAGTCCTTTTGATCTTTTTGAACCAAACGCGTTGAACCATTTGGTCGTTGAACCTATTAAACCATTGAACCCGTTGAACCTTTGAACCAAAGTGGTTCAATGGTTAAACGGTTCAATGGTTCAAGCCTTCATCTCTTTGATAAGTGTTTTGAAGCCGTTGAACCTTGAAGCGGTTGAACTTTGAACCTTGACAAATGCGCTTAACTTTTGTTGATGATGTTGAACCTTTGAACCCATTGAACCCGTTGAACCAAAATGGTTCAAGGTTCAACGGTTCAATGGTTCAATCCTTGCTTAGAAGCTTGCCGATGGACATTTTGGTTGAACCTTGTCGTTGAACCAACCTTGAAATTGCCTAAGTGTTGAGAGCTTGTTTCTTTCCTGCAGAGTCGATAGAAATCAACCTGCGAAGCCCGTAGAACTTGGCCTACAGAGTCCACAGATTTTCTTCCTGCAGAGTCCGTAGATTCAAGCCTACAAAGTTCGTAGATTTCTGAGAAAGCTTTGAAAAAAAAAAAAACTAAATGGTCAGAACAATTTTTGAAATGGAAAGAGACAATTTTGGTCTGTAGGACCAAAATAGTTCAAATGTTGTCTCAAAAATGAGTGATATTTTTGGGGGACAACAGGAGTTACTGCTCTATTCTTGGCTCTATTGACCACCTTTTGCAATGTAGTTACTATTCTTTTTGAGAGTCTATTGACCACTTTTTGTGGAGCTTTCTAGGGAGGAGATACACATGCACTCCCCTATATGTATATCTCACATTTGTGAGCTTCTCTTAATGGAAGATTGGTTTTGGCTCCAATCTCTTTTTGCAATATTCTCGTATTTGATTTCATTTGGCCTGCAGTTGTGTGTTGTGTGCTTGTTTGTCTCGCACCTATCACGAACCTGTGCATCCGCATGATCTGGTGATTCTGGCCACAACTCTGATAACAACATATCCCAATTTGTTGCATCTTACTTTTATTTGATTGCACAACTCTATTAAACATTTTCGTGATCATTTTAAGTTCAAGGGCATCTTCATTGTCATCTTGCCATGCACTTCTTGATTGTCAGCATTTTGTAGCTCCATGCCCAACATCCAGTTGTAATTATTCAAGTGTCTTATAGTAGGAAGAATTCTTAGACTCCTTAAACGTATTTCCCATGCCCAACATCCAATTGTAAGTATTCAAGTGTCTTAATGTAGGAATAACTTTTAGACTCCTTAAACGTATTTCCAAGATCCTTTATGAGACAGTTGAATAAGTTCATTCGCTGTCATTTTTTCCAACATCTGGATCAAATACAACTTTCTCTCATTATAATCTTTGAATGATTTTCCTTTTATAAGTTTCAAACTTGCCAACTCATCGACTAGATTGGAGGAGAAGAAAACTAAAGGGGCTTTCTAAAGCCAAAACAACCACCTCAAAGAACTAGTCGCACCGTGAATTTAATGTCTGCCAAACAATTTTCTGAAACTGGACTAATACCAGCATATCAGGAACACTAAAAATCTCTGCAGATAGAGCAAACAAAACTCTTACTAGGGTGAAGATGAATCCCAAGAGGAAAGTTGGCAAGCCCATGATCTCAAACAATCACATAGCTCTTAATCAAACCAGACCAGCTCCATGAATATCAAAGCAGAGTTAGAATGTGAGAGCATGATGAAAAGAGGATGAGGGTGGTGAGTGACAAGTGGTATTACCAAGCTAACCGTCACTTATGAGTTGCCATGCACCCATCCCATCACATTAACAGAAAAGACAGTCAGGAGGCTAACTCAAGTTTCGATAAAACTTTAGTCCCCTTCTAGAACTATCAAAAAACAGATTATGAAACTACCTTTATTTCAACACTTTGTATTTATGGGTAAATAGGGTTTCACCTAGACATACATTGCCAGAGTTAAAGGTAATTTTGCACCAGCTGGTAGTAATGGGGTAGTGGGCAGAGCTACCCCGCAATTGGCTGCCAGATCAGCCACTATGTTCCCCATGCGCTTGATGCCCTTCACACTTGATGTAGAAAAGAATCTTGAACATTAAGGGCATCGTGTACTACTAAGTTTAGTCTCCAAGCCTTGAAATTTTGCTTAATATTGCATAAATGAGAACTTAGGAGACCTTTCCAACCCATAAGTTTATCCCCCGTCTTTCTTTACCAAACTGAAGTCCTCTATAGAGAGCCATAGTCTCAACTTGGTTATTTGCATAAACTCCTACATAAGGGGCATATATCAAGGTTGGCTATCCATCACATCTTCTGAAGATAACACCACCACCAGCTGCCACGTCAAAATTAAGCTTGAAGTTCCCAGGGTGTAAGCATTTCCCGCTTTTTTAGGCACCTGTGGTATATCACCACTAGCAATTTTAACAGGGGACCTGAACTGACTTCTTTCCTTTGATGAAAAACCAGCCAAAAAGGGAAAAGTGCTCACGAGTGTCAAACTTGAAAAAGACACCAATTTTATTATAGCCTTTGATAGGACCTTTCCCAAGGTTGATCAGAAAATAGCTGATATGACAAAGGAGTGTAGTGCCCCAGCTAGTGGCACGCTAAGATAGCTAATATGGGTTAATTGCAAAGACAATTTTATCATGAAGTATTACATAGTTATCCTTATGTGCTCATTATGAGGATCTAGATGTACCTTGAAAACTTTATGTATTTGAATAATCAATCATGTCATGTACTTATGATGTTTAATCATGAATTTAAAGATGTGATGCCATATTATTAAAATTGAGGATATTCAATTTATTTATTTGATTTGAGCATGATTTTCCAAGATGAGGATGCCTTGGTGTCCCTGGTTTATGTGCAGGTTCACAGATGTACGTGTCTGGACCAGCCGTGGTTCCAACTGTATCTGGGTTCTTGGGGATGTTGATTCAACAGGCAGCAAAGGTTATAGGAGGACATAATTCAAAACTTCAAGGAAAGAGGTTCAAGATGATATCGGATGCTAGGAATATATGATACAAACTATCATTGAAAATTCAAATAAATTTAGATCCCATCCTAGTTACTAGAAGGTATGCTAGTATGGTGAAATGAGTTGAAGTAAAAGCCTTATAAATGGGTCCCTATCTAGTAAACATGCATTTAGAACTCTTCCATAACCACCTTTAAAGATATCACATACAAAGGTTTGCTGCAGTGCACCAATACCTTGGAAGTTTCAAAGACATAAGCCCATGTCGATGGACATAAGGACTAATAAAATTATCAGGGTTGCAGGATACAGCAGCCCTACCACTAGGGTAAGCATATTTGCATGCCAGATACGTATACGGGTACAACACAGCTCAGATACAGCCTGGATACCATACCCAGACATATCCAAATAAGGCTCGTAACTGGCCATATCAGATTCAGCTACATACGGTATGCAGGCCATCCGTAACCGTATCTAATTTAAAAGTTCAAAAAAAAAAAAAAAAAAAACTTGAGAAAAAAAACCCTAGGAAGGCTGAAATGATAATAAAAATATTTCAAACGCCGTTAAATGCATTTTAGCAGCAACGACTGAGAATATGGGGGTGAATTTCGAGTGTTGATTTGTTCATTTCCTTCAAATTTTCACATTGGCTTTGCTCAACCTGTTATCCTTTTATTTGTAATAAAATATAGGTTTAATTTAGGTTTTAACAAACTAAAGTATTCTAAGTTAGAGAGTAGATTAAATTTTTAAGTTAGAGATAGATTAATTTTTTTATATTAATTGTAATCTAATGTATAAATTTGTTTACAATTTATAATTTAAATTTTAAAAGTATTATAAATCTGGAAAAGAACCAAAAACACTCAAAAAAACAGCTGGAATACAATCCTTGAGACAGGAAAAACAGAATTATTGAGAAGAAACTGGAACACTTTACCTCCAAGAAGTATCACATAGGAATTCTAACCCTATACAATTACAAGGGTCCCTCACCCTAACTTACATAAAACAAAAGAACCAAAAACACACAAAAAAACAGCTGGAAAACAATCTTTGAGACACGAAAAACAGAATTGTCGAGAAGAAACTGGAACACTTAACCTCCTAGAAATGTCACATAGGAATTCTAACCCTGTACAATTACAAATAATAACAATGTCGAAACGAAGACCCCTAATAAAAAAGGGAATCTCAACTGTGAGCAGCTATCACCCACCTTTCTCTTATGAACCTCCATAGTCCATTGAGTGCCCCCATCTATGGCATTTAAAGCATCCAGTTGCAAACGTTCAGCTTCTGTTTTCTACCTCTACGTCTGGGGGCTCCACAATTTGGCTTAGAAATCAAAGATTCAGACTGAGAGATAGTTAGAATCTCTCTAGAAGCTAATTCTTCACTCTACCGAGAAGAAGTTTCCTCCAAATCTTGATCGAAATCAGTGCTTTGTTTTTCCAAAAACTCTGAAGCACGAGTTTCTTCTTTATTGCTCAAAATCGGCACACTCAAAGACTCAGACCTCTTAACATAACCGCTATCTCTACTTGGAGGTGAAAAGCCTTGTTCAAAACAAACTATCGGTTCCTTTTCTCCTTTGTCTGATTGAAGATCTAAAAGGGCTTCAAAGGGCTGTTGGGGTGCGTTGGGGATAAAGTAGAGGAGGCCAAGCCACCATCTTTTGCTACCGGAATCCACTACTGGTATTGAAAGTTCCTAGGCGCCTTGAGAGAGTAACCAGCAGCAATTTTTGACCAAAATTATTCCATCAAAAGCATCTGAGGGGCAGCCCTTCAAAATCTACATGTTACAGCCAACATTCAGTTTTAGAGGAAATCTGAATGACTTGATTCATTGGTTTAGAGGCATCCAACAGAATACAGACCCTGGCGCAGTTTGAGTGAGCTCCAACTGCTTCGTGATCAATTTTCAGAAAAACCCCTATTTTGTCTGCAAGTTGTTGAATCTTATCATAAGTTTAAAAACCCAAAGGGAGGTTGTAAAAACGAATCCAAACAGGAATTTTGGCAATGGATTCCACCACCAGATCAAAATAATGTTCCCACGGGCAAAGACACAGACCCACCCTACCAAAAACCCATGTGCCCTTCTTCTAGACAAACTCACGATCCTCTAGTGAGATAAATTTGATGAGAAAGAAACCCTTCACCAACAAGGTCACCACAAGGCACGAAAAGTCTTTCCAAAACTGAAGCCATCCACTTCAGGGTGACAGAAACTAAGGATCTATTTCCTGCAAACCTACCTACCAAAGAACAACCCTTTATTTCCTATGCAAAACCATCCAACTCCTCCATGAAGCAAAAGTCCATTGCCTTGTTAACCAAACAAATAGGAATATCGCCTAAGGCGAAATCCGGGGATCCAACATCCCTACGGCCGCATAGAAAACTCATCAACTCCTGCGCAGCAATGCAAATGTTGAGGCCTTTCAACTTGTCAAAGAGAACCACCATACTTCTACACAAATGCCATTGACAAGCTGAGGAACATTCACCGAATCAAGCACAGATTGGATCCTGGAGTGGCAATAATCGCTGCAAGAATGAAACGGATTTGCACCATTTACACAACCAAGAAAGAGTACTCGATCGTTGACAGAGATAGGGTTGTTGCTATGGTTTTTGACCTTGCCACTCTTGACATAAATCTTTATCCCTAACTTTTGTCTATCGTCCTCACCAGTCCAATCCTCAATGCAACCGCCCTCAAACTGCTCATTCGCAACCTTCCAACGATCGCCATTTCCCTGACCTCCATCGCCTTCGCCCCTGCTCCTGCTCCTAATCGTTTCCATTCCCCCATATGTAATAATAATTTATTTATAATATTACTATTTATTTATTTTAATTTATAATCTAAATTATAATCATGCCAAGAAGCATAACCTACCATGGCAGCAAAGGCAAAAACATCTAATGTTGTGCCCGTAAAAGAGACACTTCGGCCAACATTACAGAGCAATCTATTTTTACCACACATAAAGCTCAATTAATTTTGACAATACCACCTATATATTATATTTCAATATGCAAAAAAACTTTCAACTTTACAACTATATGTCACCTCTCAAAATTGCATCCAAACAAAAACATGTTAAGTGATAGGGATATATTTATTGGAGCTGTTTAAAACTGGTTTCCTGGCTTTGTCCCACGTGCCACCAGGGTTTCACCTCTATCAAGTGATAGGGATATATTTATTAGAGCTATTTAAAGTTGTTTTCCTGGCATTGTCTCGTGTGCCACCAAGGTTTCACTTCCATTCCCCATAGGAGTTATTATATTACTACCTCATGAAGAAAGTCTCAATTGAAAAGATTGATCTCAGTTATTCGCGATGTTAATTTGAACAAGCTTGAACTCCGAGATATGTAAGGTACAAAATTCATATTCATATTCATCTCTTCACACACCATGTTGTTGGTAATCTAATGTTAATGTTTGAATTATTATCCCATAGAGATGCAAAATTGTGTTTCACAGAACAACTAGTACTTCTTCACCCACAAAGACAACAAAAACCCAATACGTAATCGGACAAACAGAGCCACAACAGCGGGTTTTGGGAAAGCCACCAGATGAGACAAAACCATTTACATGGGTTTCAAAAGAATTGGAATGATAAAAACACTAGTGTTCTACAGAGGCCGAGCACCTCACATCCAGATGATCTCAGTTATTCGCAATGTTTAATTTGAACAAGCTTGGACCCCGAGATATGTAGGGTACAAAATTCATATTCATATTCATCTCTTCACACACCATGTTGTTGGTAATCTAATGTTAATGTTTGAATTATTATCCCATAGAGACACAAAATTGCATTCCACAAAGAAAACAAAAACCCAATAGGTAATCGAACAAATACAACCACAACAGCGGGTTTTGGGAAAGCCACCAGATGGGACGAAACCATTTGCATGGGTTTCAAAAGAATTGGAATGATAAAAATGCTAGTGTTCTACAGAGGCTGAGTGCCTCATGGCCAGAACACTGACCGGATCATGCACGAATATCGCCTCAACAACAATGAAAATTCTCAGGCTAATGCTTATGTAAACCACCATTCTAAAGCCCTCCAATTCAAATTTTAACAATCGTATCAGTTAATATTTTTTTCTTCATAACTGCATTCAGTCTTTGTAACCCATGTCTGTTTGAGCTTTACAAGACAAATGTGTTTTAATGGTAACTAATTTAATCATCCACCACTCATTGGAAGAGGATAAATAGGGGGCTTAGTGGAAACGTAGGATTAACATGTATTTATGTAAATTTAAATTGTTGCATGAAAAATAGTTAGTTTTCACCGGCATTGAATGAGTGGGTGGGTAGTATGCTAGGTTTTCAAGAAGCGAAACCATTTCAAGGGCAATAATTCCACAGAATCGCCCCCTCCCAACTTGAGCAAGAATTAAATTCTGTCAGACTTGGATTGTCTCAACACCAAAATCCTACAATGAAGTAGATGCACTATGCACCTACTCCTCAACTAAACATGTGTATGAAGCAAGAGAAGGACCTCTTATACTACTTCATGCAATTGCCTAATTTAGAGAGACTTAAATTCATTTGCCCTGCTCCTCCCTGTTCTGGTATGAAGCGCTTCTTCCCTGAAAGAGTCACCGACAATGTCTCTAAACATTCATGTTATCCACCGCCGACATCTCTAGACATGATAGGATTTGGAAGCAACAACTGCAAATGATCAGTGCAAGTCAAAACAGTGCATAATTTGAATGTAAATGTGAACGACTGGACTCTGTTGGACAGGTTGGTAGCTTCTCATTTGAACCAAGAAGAGCCCCCCACAAGGAAATAAGATATGTGGAGGCTTTTGGAGAGCTTACCACAGCACTTCGGATGACCAAACTTAACCCTCATGACTTTCATTGTAAAATAGATCCATGGAACTTTAGTAAGTGATCTTATAAGTTTATGTACTTCAAAAATCACCAATTTTCTGCAAAACAATGTTGTATAAAGAACTGAACTCTTGTAAATTGATTGATAATATAGACCGTGAATTACTCATGTTCGACACTGTTATCCCCATGTGCAAGGAGGGGATATGTTTTGATGCCCTTTTAAACAATTTACTCGTGCATCCTAATTTATATCTGAGTTATTTTTATATGGTTTCAAATTCATTCTAGATGATATAAGTTATGGAATTGTAGTTTTAGTTACAAACGCATAAAGTCATACCACGTCTTCCAACCAATTGTACCTATAATCATCCCAAAAAATATCTTGAGACTATCAAATACATTTTTTCTGATGTTAATTTATATTCAATTATACACTTCTTATGGTGACCAAAATTTTATTTTATCACCAACCACCCAAAATAGAGAAAAAAGGATTAAAAAAATAATACTATTGCCTTTGACTAAATATCTTTTCCAGATACTTCTATTTTTGTTCTTTTTTTTTAAAATGTTAATTCTTGGAATATAAAGTTAATTAGCATACATATCTCAAATAAATCTATGTAAAAGATGTCGAGAGATATATTCCCGAGCCGCCTGTATTGGGTTTATGGCATAAGTGGAATAAGCGCCTCGAGAATGATATCTCTCGGTGTCTCTTACATAGATTTTGTTGGCAATTTGAGCAAGGAGACAGTTGAGAGTTTGAATATCATGATCCAGAAAATAGTTTGAGGACTGAAGAATTGTCATTCCTGTCTAAGGCAGCATGGAATTGTCATTGATGTCAAAAGTTGATGTCATTGAGATTGAATACGATCATGCATTAATGCCAAAGGTTGAGTTGAGCAGACTTGTGGAGTAAATCAGGTTTGTGAAGTGCTCTTATGAAATAAGTAAAGCAGTCTCGAAACTTTGAACTAGTCTAATAAAGTTGGTTGGATTTATGGAACGACTTTACTTCTTTCACGTTTATAAGTAAAGCAAAGTCGAAAACCCGAAGTGGTCTAGAGTTGTTCGGGTTTCTAGAGTGACTTTACTCGGTCAGGATTCTGGAACGACTTTGCTTCTTTATGCTTTATAAGTCAAGCAATGTTAAGATCCTAAGTTGGTCTAAGAGGAGGCTATCAGGTTTCCAGGATAGCTTTACTTCTATGTTTATAAGCTAAGCAATGTGAAAAACCGAAAGGGTCTAGCGAAGAGGTAATCGAGGATTTGCAAGCACGTTACTTCTCAAGTTGATAAGTCAAGTAATGTCAAAAACCCAAAAGGATCTAGAAGAGCCAATCAGGATTTATGAGTGGCTTTTCTTCTCTTAAGTGCATAATTCAAGGATGGAAAACCCGAAATAGTCTTGAAGAATTCCTTCGGAGGAAATCTTTCGAAAAAAGTGGCAAGGACAATTCTTTCGAAAATATTGTCAAGTCCTTTTCGAAAAATTGTCCCTTAACAAAAATTCAAAGGATACTTTCATAAATTCTGAAGGGCATCTTTTGAACGTTCGAAAGGGAAAGTGGACCTTTTCAAAAAGTCCAAAGGGTATCTATTGAACGTTTCGAAGGGCAAGTGGACATTTTCAAAAAGTCTGAGGGGTATCATTTGAATGTTCTAAAGGGCAAGTGGATCTTTTCAAAAAATCTGAAGGGTATTTTTTGAGCGTTGCAAAGGATATGTGGACACTTGCAGAAAAGCCGAAGAGTAGATTGCAGAGAATCCGAAGGGTATGAGGACCAATTGGAAGATTTTTGAAGGACACTTCCAAAAAGAACACAATGACGAATTCTTTCGAAGAAATTGGAGGACACTTCAGGATGAAATGGACCCGGATAAGAAGTCCGCTAAAATTGTTCCGAAGACACAAAGGCCCACATCAATTTGTACAAAGGAACCTTCCTAAGGATTAAAGCAAGGTTAAAAGACGAGCTAGTCTACAAGGATCAATGTTACAAGGAGCGTTACAAGAAGGCCGAAGAAAATAAGATCACGCCAACATGCCGAAGTTTAACGCACAATAGAAAGGGTAAAGATCGAGCATATCAAGGACAATCGAAAGGAGCAGAAGCAAACCCATCGTATAGAAAGCAGCGAGATGTGAAAAGGGAAGAAAAGAAGCTCGATGGTTAATGACAAAGCAAGAACTAAAAGACATGTTGCTTTAAAGATCAACGGCTCATGCTTGATTGGTGCATTAGATTCAATGGTGCGAAGCAAAGCCGGATTACCCTCTGAGTGCACGCGCATTTGACAAATGTCAAGAGTTCATAAAGAAAGATCCAACAAAGAAAAGAGCGTGAACATGACTCGACGAAAGAAATAAAAAGCCCGCATTTAATGAGTTCTAACTGTCTGTAAAGGAACAGCTAGAACAGGTAATGAACTCGATGTATCTTCACGGAGCTCGAGATTAATCAATCTAATTGATCGAGTAAGCAACGCAGTTAAGAACAGTAGAAGCGCACATGCCAAAGATAGTAAAGACATTTGAACGTTGTCGTTTGAAGCATGAATCGAGACAAAGTAAAAGTCACATTGAATGCAAATCAGAAGCTTGAACTAGTTAAGAGCAATTGAATTGTGAACACTCTACAAATAGAAAACTTTAAGATGCATTTGTCTATATATGCTACAAACAGAACATTTGAAAGATTTTTTTGCTACTGTGACGATAATAATTAGACTGTTAACTCAAAATTGTCGAGTGAGGGCATACGCAGACAACGTAAAAAGGCAAAACGAATAAGGTGTGTCAAAATAGAATTTATCCAGACACAAAAAGATAGAGGCAAATAAGACGAGAAGGCACATAAGGTGAAGGTGCAGTTACAAACAAGACTTGTAACAGAAACACTGAACAAGATTCATTTTGAATCTCTTTTGTATTCTGAAATTGTAGCTTCATATCTTTGATAGGTTGGTGCCATCAAAAAAATTGCGTCGGTACTCAGTTATGAAGTTGGTGCTTTCTTAGAGTGGGTGCTCGTGAATGTAACCAGTGAGGTTTGTTTGTGAGACATCTTTTCTGCGAGGCTGGATTAGAACAGTAGTTTCTAGTAGTTTTTCTCACCGTGGTTTTTTCCTTTGGGTTTCCACGTAAAAATCTGGTGTTGAGCATTCTTGTGGGTGTGTATGATCTCTGCTTTTGTTCCTTACATTGCATATACATTATGTATCTTGTTTAAAAGTTTTTAAGAACCAAGCTTTAGCTCATCTACTGATTCACCCCCCCTCTCAGTAGATAGTGTGTTCAACAAATTTATCTAGGATATGTATGCTCCTTATAATAATGTATATATATGTCATATCCAACAATATCCATATCAAGGGGTCTTTAAAATTTATCTGCATTAGTATACAATACCCATAATTGTATTTGTAACCATATTTGTATCATTGCAACTCTGAAAATAATATTATCCTTTATCCCACTTGACCCTTATAAGAGGTCATCTCAACCCATTGAAAGCGATATTTTTGGATGTGTGTTATTTGTGTTGTGTAACTTTTCCATGTGGTGTTTGTGGTATAGTTGTCTAAAGTTTCCTTGGAGTTTGTTTATAGGATGGTTAGTATGTAATGTTGGATTGGAGAGAAGATTGGAATATTATTAATAATGTGAAATATTATGGCCAAGTAATTGCAATCTTTCTAGGCTAAGGGAGATGGGGAAAATTCCTAGGAGAATATATACTGTGCAGGGGATAACTCAAGGAAGTGATTGAAAAGGCTAGGCAAGGAGTATAACTCAAGGAAGTGGTCCATGTAATGGATGGTATGTGTTGTTTGTGTGTATATTTTGCTTTGTCTTTTGAGTCTCCAAACTTTTTATATGGAAGTGGATGGTCAATGTTCGTTATTTTGGTGTTATTAGATTGTTTGTGGTTTTCAAATCGTATTAAAGTGTTTATTTCTTGTGTGCTTGGGTATCCGTACGTAATAATTTGGGTAATCAATTATATTAGCACAGGTTCAGAGATCCTCTCCATTCTCATAGGCCTAGATACACATCTTGGTCGGCCTTGAGGAAAAAAAAGTACCCTTACCCTTGGGTTGGCAAGGTGGAAAATTCTGATGGGACACGGTTTGGTCCAGCATTGATGGAGGAAAGATTCAAAACAAGAAGTCATTAACCTAGCTATCAAGGAGTATCAACCTTCCCAAGTAATCCAGGTGCACACCTTCACAACTCTTCTCTTGTTGTATATTTCAACATTTAAATTTTTTGTACAAGAAATTGATATTGTCATTATGATATAAAATAATTGTTATATTGAACAAAAGAATCAGTTGGTTGTTATCATTAGAAGCAATGGTTGATTTGTATATTGCTTATTGGTTTACATTTTATAGTTTGATGGAATGGATACATGCTTATGCAAGTTGAAAGTATCTTGTGTTGATTCAATAAAGCAAATTTGTTTTTCCTACTAGTCACTAGAAGTGTAGTACACGTTGCAAAGAACATATTCCTTAAATGTAGAAGTGTAAATGTGTTTCATTTTTATAGCTGAACTTCTAATCAATAAATTCCAGTGTGGGTGAAGAAATATAATGTATGAAAGCAATTTTAAATTTGTCGATCTCACTAGACACAACAGAAAAATAATCACCATACTGGTCATTTGGATCAAGGTTAAGAATTTAGATTTAGTTTGTCATATATCAAGCTTCATAATTATTTAGATAAAAGGTCGGACCTATAAATGTTAAAATGAAAATAATATAATGAGCTATATACCATAGTATTGAGTCTCGGACTTGGATGAGATTCGGCAAGCACATTTTAGGCTGACTCGTACTCGGCAAAATAAATTCGCAGAAACTCAACACAACTCGATAAAATAAAAAATCATAAATTTTAAAATAAAATAAATTATATGCATTCTAGAAATACTAATATCAATTATATATATAAATTATTTATTAAATTGTTATTATTTAGATAGATTTAACATATCAAATTAATTAAACTTAAATATCAAGCCATAAAATATAAATATAAAACTTAAAAGGCTACTACAATACTTCTTTTCAAATTAAATTTTTAAACACGACAAATGATTAATAGTTAAAAGGAACCAAATGTATTAACAAAGCTAAGATAAAAATATTTTTTCTAGAGTGATGTACTTATAATGTAATAACATTTTAAGTTTTAAAATTGTAAAAGAAAAAAAGTTACGAGTTAGAAAAGTCTAGGCCCTATGAAAACCTCGCAGTGTCTCAATACTATGCTATATACCATGAAAAAATCTCATAATAAGCCACCAAACAAAAATAAAAAAATAAAAGCATAGGAGTGGAGATGATGAAATGGTTTGATCCTACTAGATCCAATTAATATTTGCTCATCTGAAATCAAGAATACAAAAAGAACCAAAAGGAATACAAAAGCATAGCCGATTTGAAGACAGAAGAATTTGAAGCAATCATGAAAGGAAAAACATTAGTATAAATTATAATTTCTGCACCTGAATATTAGAAGAATTTGGTTTCTCCATTGTAAAAGGATGGAAATTAGTAATGATCTTAATTGCAATTGAAAAGATAGTTGTATATTGAAAGTCCAAGGCCGTTTTGGTAATGCATATACCTACCTTCAAATGTTTCTATTTATTTCATATGTAAGGAATGATTCAATTAAAAACTTGTAGTTAAATTTGGATGTCGAATATGCCATTCCAAACCCATTGAACTGCATTAATTGTGGCTATATAGGGGCAATTATATGCCATTCTACCACAACCCAAGTGCCCTTATAGCTGTGCATAACAATGATCTGATAGTATTCCCTACCTGGCCATCGCATTTATAAGGCTGCAACTATGACATTGCATTCTTTATGGCTACACTAGGACAGGTAGCTACATGTCTTCCCTTGACTCCTATTGATTGCAAAAGGCAATGGAATATATTAGATATAAATTTTATTGTTTATTTCATTTCCTCAAAGCCACTACAATTTAAGTTACTTCGCCAAAGGCGTGACTGTCAATAAATAAGTTCTTATATCATTTATGCCTATAGTTTTTTTTAATGAGAGGAATTACACCAAGTAATACTAATAGTTTTTTTTAGTGAGAGTATTCACCCCAAGTAATACTACTAGTTTTTTTTAATGAGAGTATTCACCCCAAGAAATACAAAGGCCTTTGGGGGTGGCTCCAAGCAGAATTCAATTTCTTTTTTATTGCTCCTCTCTCCTACTACTACTTGGGTAAACCCTCCTAGAGGGTTATGCCCTAAGATGGCATTTTATGCAGAGCACTTCTTGGAGCTGAGGGACAGGCTAATCATTCGTCCACAGTATACATTCTGCCACTAGATGCACTCTCTTCACGTCCCATTAGGACAGTTTCGAGTGGGATCCCACAGGCTTAGGATTGAAACAAATCACCAGTTAGATCGAGCAGACAGGGCTTGTCAGTTTTGCAGCATCTAGGAGACGGAGTCCAAGGAGCACTTCAATTTCCGTTCCATTTACTATGAGATTAAGGAGAGATTTTACTGCCTATTTAAGAGGACACGAACTCTTTCTGACTTCTTCAGATATGAGGACCAAATATGTTTGGCTTTATATATACAGGAAGCTCTTAAGCTTCGTGATCATTTTATTCAGAGACCCACTAGACCAATCTCCACTCAGCGGATTACTTCCTTTTTCACGGTGCTACCTTCAAGGAGAGGCACTAAGCAACAGATTGACATCAGTACAGCCTCACATTGCAGATCAATGAGGCCCAAAAACACTATTCACAATTCCCCGAGTTTTCATCAGCATAATCCCTTCAGACCCGACATCAGGGGACAGACTAGATCCACCAAATCTTCACAGAGGATTTTTCCTTCTAGGCAGAGGATTGGAGGACAGACCAGTCATCATACCTCCCCTTCTTCGGAGCTTCCTCTCGTCAGCCTTGGATGTTAGGAGAGTTGGATCGAACCCTTGATGGGTTCCCTCCTAGTTCTTTTTTAGGGCTCATCCTCATGCTCCCGATGTTTACAAATTCTTGGGGATTGCTCATTTCTTTTGCTCCCTTCTTTGAACCTAAGCGTGGTTGGGTCCTTTGGTGCTTTGGATCGTGGTCATTCTTTGCCATGTTTTCTACTATTTCTTTCAGCATTGTTTTTCTTGTTTTTGGAGACCTTTTTGGTTTCCCGCTTTTCCCTAACACATTTCTGTAATTTGCAGTCCCTTTGACCTACTTTTATGGTCATTAGTTGGACATTAATATATTTATCTTATCTTATCTTATCTCCTGTAAAGGGCCTCCTTTAGAGGATTCTTGGATGGTTAGGGACAGCTGCAAGGGTTTATGGCATACTACTCAATTGGCAGCAATCAGCTTCCTTTGGAAAATGAGATGCCAAGCTGTCTTTCAGAACGACACCTCCCCTCTCTTCTGGGGAAGTTGAGGCTTTTTACACAAAGGTAGGCTTGGATTGTACAAGCTAAGTTTGAGTGATTTTGAAGAGAGGTGAACTCTTTGCCCATTGGGGCACAAGCTCAGGGGCTTTCTTTCCTTGCCTATGTAGGGAGAGATGCTCCCTGTTAGCTGTATGTTCAGTTGATGTAATCTTTGCTTTGATTGATTTCTGCTTGGTGATGCAACCTTTTGTTCCTTGGAGTAATATATGACGCATTTTTCAAAAACAAAAAAAAAAAAAAATTGAAATATTTATTAAGATGGAAACAGTTATACACCTCAAATATTTATGAATATGGCAATAAAATAGTATATATTTCAAATTAAATATATTATCTAGTTGAATCTACTTGTCAACATACGCAAATTCATATATGCAACCGTCATCTTTATTGTGTATACATACTATTATAAAGAGGGCCACGTTATGTTATTTATTTCTGCACATGCAGTCTGTCTTATTGAGGTGGTCGCCTCTATTAAATGCCTCAAATAAATCTTAAATTTATTTTATGATTCTAATTTGGGAGAATGATAGGAAGAAATGGCCCATGTGAATAGGTTGATATTACAATATCTGGTATCTCCATGTAATTTTTTTTTTAAGGAGATTTATTTTAATTTGTACCATTTTATACAAACGAATCGAAAGAGGGCTCTTACATTGTAGAATGTGTACACCTATATCTCGCATCATATTTTGTTATCAACTATTATAGAAAATTAAAACCCCATAAAGAGTATGAGCAGTGGAATAATTTGTATAGTATGTATTTAAATATGGAAAACAATCGTTTAACAATAATCAAATTGTACCATGTATAGGAATATAAATAAGATATCAGTTTAATACGAAGCATAATCAAGCATTCTAAAGTAGTGAGATAATTCATAAATTGTTCATTGGTAAATTTAACTTTAGGCACTCATACTATTCTTACGAGATTAGTATGTTTGTCCCAACTTAGCAATAGACTCACTATAGCCTATTTTATTTAAATTGAAAATTGTACAAGCCCAAGCTTCTTTTGATTTATGCATTTCACTTTCCATAAAGAGAAAGGATGTAATGGTAAAACCATCAATCGTAGGAGGGAATAAAATAGGAAACACATGCTAAATATGGGAGTAAAGAATCCAGTGGAATGCAAATGCAATAAAACAACATAATAGAATCCAACTGGATCAATTAAATTAACTATAATCTGTACAACATAAATGGATAATGGATAATGACATCAGTTAAGTTTAGTTCGTGCAATAAATTTATTGTTAATAAGAAATATGGAAATTTGTTCGCTTTGATTTTGATTGGTGTCATGGATTTAAGGAGATGTGTCTTAGTTGTATTTTAGGAGAGACAGATATCCATATGTATAAGTATATATATACAAATATGTTTATTAAAAAAATGTGGAACTGTAGTGTAATTAGGCATGTAAAGGTTGGGGTTCTATAACAAGGACCACAACACAGAAATGGAGTTGATTCCAATACCACAGCTTGGGAAACAAGAAAAAAGATAGTTTCTTATAACTGTTGTGGAGTGGTCAACGTAAAAAATGGGAGAAAAATTATTAGTGGACCGGTAATTTGAAAACTCAGATCAACGCCTCAAACAATCATCTTAAGCAGGTAACACAAGTGTCTACCACTACTCCCAGTTCAGTCAAACCTCCTCAAAAGTAGGACAAAGATGTATTACAAGAGGATAATCAGACCATATCATAAGTACATGAGCTCACAACGTTCTGAAGAGCTTTTAACAAATATTCCCAGAGAATATATAATTTTAGCATGGAAAACGTTCTGAAGAGCTTTTAACAAATATTCCCAGAGAATATATAATTTTAGCATGGAAAACTTTAAGGCTTGGAAGCCATGTGATAATCTATTATCTACCAAAGATAGTACGTTATCCTTATAAAGCAAATATCAATAGGAGTCAACAAATCTGGAAGAGGTTAAATATGATATACAGGTAATGTGGATGGTCTCTACACAAGATTTGTTAGAAGCAGGAATTGATGACAGTGATTCTGTTGGAGAATGAAAATCCAACTTGGTGCAGAAGGATGTTCTCGACACATCGGTGAAAGGCTTGTATTCATAAATCCAAAAGTTTGTCCTTAGCCATGGTGTCCCCATTTTCAATGAAGAATATAAACTGAGACCAGATGAAGATATCTTTAAGAACACTGAAGGAAAAATGAGACAAAAGGTATTATCTCACACAGCCCATGATATCAGTATGGGCAAGGTTCCTGAAAAAATGGAGGATGGTACATATAATTCAATAGAGGAACAGATAAAAAGGATAGATAAGCAAATAATTGGGTATGACACCCCATAATCAGAACATAATGTTTGAGTTGAGAATACAAAGACCTTCGATTTTAAGGAGGTGCGAGAAACCATAAAAAAATGCAGGGCCCACTAGCATGCCAAAGCAGCTGACAGGGATGCAGCTATCAAAAGAGGGTTGGCAAAGCAAAGATCAATTGAGTAAGGTGGTAAACCTAGAAAACAATAATAATGAAAAATGACAATCATCTCATGATTGAGTTAGTTATTCAATTAACTTTTCTGAAACAACATTTTTAACTGTTTTTGTAATTTTGTACTAAAAGCATAGGAAACAATGAAAAGGGACTTTGGGCCAAATGTATTTTTAATTAATCATAAGTTATTGTTGAGTGTCATTGAGTGGTAGTTCCAAAAGTGCGTATTTGGAGAACATGAACTTTGTTTCTCTATAATTTGAAGAAATCAAAGAAAATTGAATGTCCCTTATCTGTCTCAAGAGTCGCTTGGTTCTGTTTTGTTTTTCGGTGATGGAATTGTGCATGTGTTTTATCGTACATCTGAGCAGGTGATAGTGCTTATTTTCATTTACATGCTCTGCAAATCTGAATATAAGTGCTCTTTGATTTTTTCATCTCTCCATATACTTGTTTGGAACTAAATTGTTATATTATTTCAATATAATTATATGTTTGCTTTTAATTCTTCTAGTTTTGTCTTTAATCTCCAGCATCATGATGGAGGTATCTGATTACAAATCTCAAAAATGTTTCTGCTCAATGTGTACATTATATATGGTGCATATATTTGGCAATAAAGTTTCCATTTTGTTCTAAGGTATCTGCGCTTCAGAATATCAGAGTGAAGGGGTTTAAAATTCCTGCATACCATCCCAAGAAATTAGGACTTTTGCCCATTCCCAGGATAACATAACCATAAATTCATGCTTATATGTATTTACAGGCACAATCTTATGTGATTAGGTCTAGCTTATCAATTTTCAGGTAGGGAGCTCCATGACATTGTGCAAGCAAAGTTGAAATCTGTATGACTGTGTTTTGTCCTAATAAAACACATTAGCAGACTTCTTCAAATTCTGCAAGTTTGTACATTTTTTTTAATATTAATACAAATTCCTCTTTTTCTGTTATGACTGTTTTCCCTATGTGACGTTCTTGAAGATGATATGGCTAACTCTAGCTTCTTCAAATCCTGCAAGTTTGTACAGATTTAATATATGAATTGGATTTTCTCTTTTCCTGTAACTGACAGTTTGCATTGTGTCACATTGCTTGAAGAAGATGTGGCTATTTCTGGCAAAAGCTGTGACTCAAAGTCAGCAATGTGGGACAAGAACAATGCTACATCTGAACTCATTTAGGACTAATTGCAAAAAAATATCAGAACAGGTACAGTTTTGAAAATAAAAGTGCCATTATAAACACAAGCCAAGAAACCCTCTATAAATGGATAAACAGAACTGTAAACTGCTGATTTAAATATACAAATATATGTGTATATGACATAATGTCCCTATCCCACCTTTTGACAGGAGAGGGGCGTTAGGTAGTCCTGTCAGCACAGGCCCCGACTATAATAAATGCTTATAATTGCAGCAAACAAATAACACTCCAGACTTTAAATTCCAATTCCAGAGTTCTCTACAACATAGGGTTTACTTTGATGACATAACAGTATTGGTGGCTCTCTTGCATGGACTGTCAAACAAACCTTTATAATAAGGACTGCAAGACATAACATATCAATCTCAATTCTGAAAAATCGATACCCACAGTTGTTTTAGTGCATACTACAAAAATTATTTTATATGATGGAAACTATGTTGTTGTCCATGTAGTTTGCTTGTTAAATCTTTTTGCCAAAACTGGCCATTCATGGAAATTATTAATAGTTCTTTGTATGCCTCTAACTTGCAAACATAGTTAAGCAGTTTCCAAAAAAGTTGGGGATCCCAGCAAGAATTGATCAGCAAAATGAACCCCTAATATCATACACAATCAATAATGAGGTCAAGACATCATTCCGCGGCAATAGTTCATATACTAGCCATAAATGGAAGACATATCTATTTATATTATAAAAGCAACTTGCCTTGGAAAATGAATTGTACTTTAAAAAATTTAGTGATAAGGTAGGGTGCATTAATTTACCTTGTCTCTTTAAAGGTTAGTTGACAATCGGTTATTCATCTCTCTCACTTTGTAGTCACCCATTTCATTTTCTGATTGAATAAAGAATAGCCCAGAAAGCTTTTCTCTCTCCATTTTGTTTGTCTCTTATCTTTGCTTGCTTTTCTCTCACGATATCAAAGTAGCAGGTGTATGAAGGGTCCAAAGATGACAATGACACGTAGGAGAGGAACTGTAAAGTCAAATTCTCAAAGAATAGGCCTCCAATTAATATCATAAACCCAAGAAATTTAATAAAATTCTGAGTTTTTTGTGTGGTATTGCTGGAACGGTTCCCAGTGACAGAATTTTAACAGGGCTATACAGACAAATGTTCAGTTTTTTTATGATTTTTAAAGTCTTCGGATTTGTGGTCTTTGGCTACATTACCACCTACTACTTTGGAGGCTCCCATACTCGTACCAGTACAATTCTGGTACTAGTACTCATACTGGTTCAAATACCTCTTGGGTTCTTCCAAAATCCCAGGTTCTGCTCTGGTGGGTACCACATGACCCAAGGTACTCAGGCATACGTGACTATCAAATAAGTCATAACAAAAACAGGAAAAACTCAAAAAATTAAAAAAATAACCACTTAACAAACATAAAATAAACAAACAGAACTAACTAAACCTTAACTAACTCATTTCTATTTTCTTTATTATGGTTGATTTAGTTCATTTGTTATATTTTTTATTTTTTATATTTTTATTAATTTTTATAGGGACATACACAAGCCATACTGAACCCAGGGTCAAAAATATTGGCCAACCCCTGCACATGTACCCGGGTAACTTGAGTCTTGGGCATGAACTTTGAGGCAGTTTTGAGCAATTTCTGGTTGTGCATAACAGCATTAAATCTCTGCATTTATTGGAGAGTTTTATTTCACATAAAAACAAAAATAAAATTTCAAACTCAAAGTTTTGAGATATAAAGGCTCGTATTAGAAGTATGGTATCCTGTAAGGGCCTGAATTGTCTTGGTGCATGGCGGTCATTTCTGGTAACAGCAATGGCAATTTTGAACAACCTTATGGTGTTGGACTCCAAAGGTTTGAAGGCATAAACTTTACCATTAGGAAAAATAGAATGATAAGCATATTTGAGAATAGGGAGTTGAATGGGTTTATCAATAAGGAATTGCATTAAAATCAAGTAGAAGCAGCTATGTTGTTAAATCAAGACAAGGACTTCATTTGAAAGAACCAGAAAACTTTGTTGTTATTCAATTTATTTGTTACTGATGAAATGTTGGTTGAAGTATCAAGTTTCACATACGATGCATAGGCGTGGAAGAAACTGAAAAGTGAGCATTAGAAATCTGCTATTGCAAGGACATGTTACTTGAGGAATATGATGTTTTCACACTCAAGATATCTCTTCAGCGACACTTGTTGAAGTTCAAAGACATAAATGATCAAATAACAGCCATCAACTGAAAATTAGATGACAAAGAATTGATAATAATTATTCTCCGTGGCCTTCCTCCTCCATTTGGTGCTTTTGTTGAAACTTCCAAACAAACTGCTACAAAAGGTTATATGAATTTTGATAAATTGTATAGCAAACTATTGCATAAGGACATTTGGAATAGGAAGTTTCCTTCAAGCAAGGAATCAACCACGAAGAGTGATTTGCTTGAAAATTCCAATGGAAATAAGCACAATCATTAATTTACTTAAGATGTTTCAGCCACTTCCAAGTAATAACACTTTAAAGTCCAATATTAGGTATATGTTTTGTGGAATGGAGAGTCATATAAAAAAATATTGTAGGAAGAGGTTGGCATTTATAGAGAAAAAGAGGAAAGTACGACAGAATATTTTGGTAATTGAATCAGAGATTGTCTTAATGGGTCTCCTAATGGAATAATTCAAAAGGGATATTTGGTTCTTTGATTCAAGTGTTAGTAGTCATATGACTAATCGGCATGATTGGTTTGTTAATTTTGTTGAAAACTCAAGCAAGAAAAATTCAATGATACTTGGTGATGACAAGTCACGTATTGTGCAGCACTGTGAAGATGGCAAGATCTATTTGAATGAAGGTAAGAACTTCACATTTCAAAATATCTGCTATGTTCCTCGTTTGATTAAGAATTTGTTGTCTACTAACCAAATCACTAGTTATGGGCACTTGAAGGTTGTATTTTTGGATGATGAGTACCTTGTTAAGGAGAAGGGTAGTGGTAAAGTCCGTGCCAAGGGGATTACAAAGCATAGCCTTTACAAATTTGAGGCTGCTAACACATCACAAGTTTATGCTCTGGCTGCATCCAATTTAGAGTTTGGAGTTTGGCACGAAAGTCATGGACAACTCCAACATAATCTAACTCTGTGCTACAGAAAAATAAAATGGTTGCTAGTTTGCCTTCATTTCAGATTGAGAAACCCATTTATCCAACCTGTTTAGAGGGAAGATGTAGCAGAAAAGCATTCTCTAAGGAAACAAAATTTAAGGCCACATGGTGTCTCGAATTGATGCATGCAAATGTTTGTGACAATTTAGGAAAAAACAAGATGCAATTCAATACAAGTAAAATCAACATTTGGTGCTCTATACTTCCTTGTTGATGATTATAGTGGGTGGATGTGGTTGTATATTCTCACATGCACGAGTGAGGTGTTTGAGAAATTCGGGTAGTTCAAAGTTGTTGTAGAGCTTGAATTCAATTTGAAAATTTCGTTTTTGCATGCTAATAATGATTGTCAGCCCTTTATAAGCTGCAAAAAGATAGAGTTGTGGAGGGAAGGAATCGAGTGATGATGGAAATGACTCAATGTATGCTAAGGGGTAAGAGCATCCGTGGAGTTTTGAACAGAAGTGGTAAAGAAAGCTATCTATAACCTTAATAGGAGCCCATCCAAGGGATTGCAGCAGATAACACCACATGTAGGTTGGCCTAGCAAGAAACTAAAGGTATACTTCTTGAAAATCTTTTGTTATACTACATATGTTGATGTTGCAGAGCAGATCCAGATTAAATTGAATTAGAAGTCCAGGAAAATTACTTTTGCTGGCTATAGTGAGCAGTCAAACGCATACAAACTCATGGATATCTCTACAAGAAAGATAGTCATAACCACGAATGTTGATTTTGATGAGAGTGGTAGTCTTTTTTATTCTGATTTTCAGTAAAAATCAACAGTAAAATCATATTCTCCATGTATTTTGGATCCTAATAACATGGCTTTAGATAATGCTTAGAGTGTGCAAGAGTGTCAATATGTTATTGGGGCTGATATAGGGGCTTAAATGCCCACTTGTAAGGCTGGCTTGAAGACTGATTTTCCTCTTGTACAGGTTGGCAATAACGCAAACTTAAATGTCATCTAACTTGATTCAATTGAGCAAGTTGTGCCAATAAGGAGACCAAAGTGGTATAATACTAAGGGATTTAAAGCATGATGAGTTGAACATATCAAATCTTGCTTCAAGACCAAAGAGAAATGTCAAAAAGGCATATGACTCCCTTCCATTTGATGTTGGTAATTATTATGCTTTTGTTGCTAACAGTGTAAGTGAACCTTCTTCTTAAAAAAGCACAAGGAAAGTCAGAACGGGAGGCAGCCATGAAGGCTGAGTGTGCTGTTTTTGATGCTTTGATACAATCAAAACTTGGGTGCTTGCCGATTTATAATTGGGTAAAAGGCAATTGACTGTAAATGGGTTTATAAAACCAACTTGGAGGCAAATGGTTCACTGGAAAAACATAAATCAAGTCTTCTAGCAAAGGGATTTGTCCAGCAGAACGGGATAGACTATGAAGAGACATTTGTGCCTACAAATAAGTTGAAAACAATCAGGTTAATGACTGCCATTGCTTCTAAGTTACACTGGAAAATGTTTCAAATAGATTTTGAAAGTGTTTTTTTTAATTGTGATTTAATGGTCAAGGTGTATATGATGGAATCTGAACGCTTTGTGGTCACTGGCAAGGAAAACTTGTGCACAAGTAGGCAAATGCGCTCTATGGACTGAAGCAAGTGTCAAAGGCATCGTACACTCATATTTATAGTTTTTTAGAAATTAAGGATGCCAAAGGATTTCTCCTAATCCAAATCTTTACATCAAAAGTTCAGTGGATGATAGTCATTCTAATTATTTACATGGATGACTTAAATTTTAATCATTACAAGAAGAGAAACAAGCAGCAATAACAAAGTGAAATCATATCTCTGTTCTACTTTTGACAAGACACACTTAGGTCTTGTACACTACATTTCTTTAAATTTCAATTCATAGTGTGTAGATCTGCACTTACAATGAACAAAACCTTAACTAAGAACCTCTCAAAACAGTATACTGTAAGACTCAGAAACCTAGAATGAAAATTCACAAATGCAGAAATTGCATTTAATCGAAAAATTCAAGGCTGTGAACTGTGTAAACTAAACCTGCATAAAAAGAGTAATGTAAAGCAAACATATTCATGACTCAAACCCACATCAACTTCGTATATTACTCAGAAAAGATGAATTGCAAAGTATTGCACCTAAATGAATGAATCACTCACCTGTCCTGCCTTACTTTTATAGATGACTAAGGCTAGAGTTACAATATATTTAGACAATCTAATAATAACAGCTACTCTAATAATAACTGCAACTCTAAATCTGAAAAGCATGTCTAATAATAACAACTCCTCTAAATTTTGCATGTCTAATAATAACACTAGATGCCTATTAAATTTTTGTTCTGAATATTGAGTGTGCCATGTTAAGGAGATCAACAATTGAGCAATCACACATAAATTATAACACTCACTCTTTGCAAGGAAGGTGTTCTCTACCAAGCCAAGTCTTTCCCTCAGCATCTCAAACTTCCCTTTAGTTAGGGGCTTCATGAAAACATCTGCCACCTGCAAATCTTAAGGAACATACTCAAGGATCACTACTCCAATCTGAACTCTCTCTCTGAGAAAATGGTACCGAATATCAATGTGCTTGGAGCAATCACAAAACACTGGATTCTCAAAGATCTCAATGCAACTTTGATTGTCATAGTAGACAAAAGTGGGATCCAACATCTCGTCGGTCAATTTTGATAGTAAATTGCAAAGCCATATGGCCTCAAAACTAGCAAAAAGAGGCTACCATATACTCTGCCTTTGTTGAGCTGAATGCAACAGAACAATGCTTACTGCTGGACCAAGAAATCATACATGTGCCCAAGCTGAAACGAAATACTGAAGTGCTCTTCCTAATACTTGCATCTCCTGCCTAGTCAGAATCAACAAAACCATGCAGGACAAACTCACCATCTCCTACATACTTCATGCCATAATGAATTCTGGGATTCAAGTATTGGAGCACATGCTTTGCAACCTTCCACTGAATTTTCTTCAGTTTAACCACGAACTGGCTCAAGTTATTTACTCCAAAACAAATATTTGGCTTGGTATTCACAAGATACATAAGAGAACAAATCAATTGCTTATATAAAGAAGGATCTACCAAATTTAAACCTGAATCAGCAGACAACTTCAGAAATGGAACCATAGGAATGGCCAATGGCTTACAATCCAGCATCTGAAACTGTTGACCATTTTGGTCTTGCAGGCCAAAACCGGTCCCCCCTTTTTTCCCATGCTGTTCTGAGCCAGTCCAAAATTTGATTTTTTGCACAAGTCTTGTTTCTACAAACTCTACAGATGTTTCTACAGACTCTGCAGGTGTTTCTACGGACTATGCAGGCTTGTTTCTATGGACTCTGCAAAGAAGTTTTCTACGGACTCTGCAGGTGTTTCTACGGACTCTGCAGGAAGAGACAAGTTCCCACTTAGGCAACAAAAGGACCTTTGCAACTTTTCTGAAAGGCGATTTTAGAGGCCAAACAGCCCTTGCAGAGGGCAAGAAAGCACTTGGAAAGAAGGCCAAAAGGGTAAGTTTTCTTCGGAAATTTGTTCAAGGCAAAGACATAAAGGAAAAGCAAAGGCAGAATTTCTTCAGACAAAATGTCCGAAGGAATTCCCTTCGGACATTTTGTCCGAAGAAATCCTTCGGAAGAAAATCCCGCGAAATGAAAAGACAAGGCAAAGGCAAGAAATGATTTCTTTCGGACTTTTGTCCGAAGGAATTCCTTCGGACAAAAAGTCCAAAGAAATTCGGGAAAAACCGCAGAAAAAACCCGAAGAAGAATTCCGAAGAAAAGGAAGTGATCGAGACAATTCTTGCGGACATTTTGTCCGCGAGAAAATAGCCGAAAGAAAAGCCGAGGAAATAAGCGGAAAAAGCAAAGGAAGAGATCCTTTGGACATTTTGTCCGAAGGATTTCAAGACCAAGGAGCCCAAAGGACCCCGAAGGGCAGGTACCCTTGTGGGGGACTCTCAGCGAAGAATGAAGGGGGCACTTCTCCAAAGCCGAAGGGACACTTCCCCTTGGGGAAGGATCAAACAAGAAAGCCGAAGGAACTGCCAAGGAGGGTGACGGGCCCGAAGACGTCAAAATCGAGGGCGGCGAACTAGCCGTTGGAGGTTCAAACGTCTAGTGACGGGTGCACAGACATCAAATTTAAGGCAGTGAAATAGCCATTGATTTTGGAAAAGCTTAAGGACAGGCCGCAAGTGAACTCAGCGACCCGCCAAGAAGATAGCCCCGAGGGCCGAAGGAGCCAGAAAAGACAAAGCTGGGAAGAGACAAAGTGCAGAAATGGACAAAACAGTCCAAGTGGCAAAGGGGAGGCGAGTTACTCCTGCAGTTGGAACAGTGCCTGCCAAGTGGTCATCAAGGGGTGCAAACAGTGAACGGCGCGGCCTATTTTCTCCACTTTGCATTTATGAGCAGACAAATCGCATAAATATCTTCAAGGAGCAGTCTTGTTTGCAGAAAAATAGGCGCGGCCCATGTTTTCACATTAATGTTTGAACGCCAAAGTCAAGACCGGCAATTACACAACATGGTTCTAGCAGGTCTCTTCTAAAAGGATGATATCAGCAACAGTGACTTTCTCTTCCCGATGCTCTCAATGCACATGAGCCAACTTGTAAAAAAGCGCCAAAGTCTTCTTCTCTCTTTATATATTGTAAACTTCTCATTTGAGAAGAGATCCTCTTAGCCCGTAAGGCAAAGCTCTGCCCAAAAATATCTTGGGTTGTAAGGCAGAACTCTATCAAATTTTACCTTGAATCAAGACATAACATTTTTACCTCCATTCTGAGTTTGCACTTTCGTATGTGTCTATGCCTTTGTTCTGTGTTAAGTCAATTTCTTTTATGCTTTCGCAGGATGATTTCAACATGTCTAGTGCATTGTGAGTTTTCCTTTTGCAGGTTAGCCAGAAGTGTCTGCAGCAGAGTATAGCCGCATGTGAACAGGCTGCCATAGTGTGTCTTAGAACACCTCTGGTGGTTCTTCCTCCTTGTATCTCCACGGACCCTTAGCTCACTGACGCAGAAAAATTTCTTGTGTCAAATGAAGTGTATGGGAGCTTGTTTTGGTGAAAAGTGTATGTTTGGGTTAAGTAGATCAACTTTTTTGGTGTATCACCTTTTAGTTTAGGTTTAGGTTCTATTTTCAGCATCCTCCCTTTTCAACCCCCCCCTTTTTCATTTATTTGTTAGCAGTAGGAAATACAGGACCTAAAAGATACATCAAAGGGAGCTAGCCTTTATCTAGAGACTCTCCCCCTAGTTTTGTCGTCCCCACAGGCAAGAGGAGAGTTTCCATTGTTGCGCGTGGAAGGCAAGAGCTCTGCCTCCTGTCAAGAGTGCAATCCATTGCGTCAACAAAAACCTCTTTAGAATCTCCACAGTATACTTCCCTTGTCCAAGGAAGACCTCACCTATACCATGCCAAACCTCTAAACCCAAGAAATAATGCATAAGACCGATGTCCTTCATGTCAAATTTTTTGGCCAAATTCTCCTTGCACCATGCAATGAGCTTCTCATAGATACCAGTAATGATAAAATCATCTACGTGCGGGACCAAAACAAGTAAATCAGATTCATCATACAAATAATAAAGATTTGGATCTGCATAAGTTTTAGTGAAGCCTAAACTCAACAAGTACTCATCAATTTATGAGCACCAAGCAGGGGTTGTCTACTTCAGCCCATAAAGGGCCTTCTTTAACTTATACACATGGGTATCTCGCACATGCAAGTCAAAACCCCCGCGACTGATTAATGTACGCTTCTTCAAGTAGACCACTCAGAAAAGTAGTATTTACATCCATCTGGTATAAAGACCAACTAAAATCTAATGCAATAGACATGATGGTCCAGATAAAATTCAACTCCCTCCCTCCGGGAGAATCCTCTCACTACAAATCTGGCCTTGTACTTCTCAATGCTCCCATTAGCTGCATGCTTGATCTTGTACATCCACCTGGAATCAATCACCGATTTCCCAACTGAGTTTAGCACAATCTCCCAGACATCATTCTTATGAATGGAGTTAAACTCCTTTGTCATGGTATCTCAACATACATACTCAACTACAGCCTCCTCATAACTCGAAGGCTCTGCATCGATGATAGAAGACATCAGTTCGACATAAGTAGGAAATTTCTGAAGGGGAAGACTCCCCTGGAAAGAATATTTTGGCACTCCTGTTTGCTCCTATGTCCCCTGTAATGTCTAGGTAAGCCACTTAGGCTTCTTGGCTGAATTGGATAGCAAAGTGACATTTGTTCATTCACCGGAGCCTTGCTGATTTAAATTTGATTTTGCTGTAATCTGCAAATCCGCACTAGGCACAACAAGCTTTCCTCCATCTTCAACCTCCCCAAGAGGTTCCTGAGACTTAGAGGACCATTTATCCTCATCAAATTTTACATCTCAGCTCACCACTGTCTTCCTCTATGTTGGAATGTAAATCTGGTAAGCCTTGGAGGTCTCGTTATAACCAACAAATATACCCTTGATGCTCAAGGGTTCAAATTTAGTCCTCTTCTCATCTGGTACATAAATATAAACGAGAAACCCAAAAAAATGAATGTGTGATACATGAGGCTTCTCACTTGTGAATGCTTGTTTTGGTGTCTTGTCCTTCAAAACCATGTCAGGACCCCTGTTGAGAATGTAGATAGTTGTATTATAGGTCTCTGCCTATAGGCACATGGGCAGATCCAAGTTGTGGATCATGGCTTTGGCTGTCTCAATGATGGACATCTTCTTCCCTTCTCCAAACCCATTCAATTGTGGGTTGTATGGTACAGTCAACACCCTCTTTATCCCTAGTTCTCTACTAAATGCATCAAAGTACTTGGAGGTGTACTCTGATCCATTGTCAAATCTCAACATTTTGATCTTCCTACCTATCTGATTCTCAACAAAGGCCTTGAACCCTTGAAGCTTAAGAAAGTACTTGATTCAAAGTCTTCTTAAAATGAATTTATGTTTTTCTAGAAGAATCAAAAATGAAAGAGACATAATATAGATTACTTGTCAAAGAGGCTGAAGCCATTGGTCCATAGATTTCTGAATGAATCAGATCAAGAATCTCTCTTGATTTATTCTCAATGCTTGGAAAGCAATCTTGGCATCTTTTCGGATTGTGCATCCCTTGCACACTCTTGTCTTCTCAATCTTAATGTCTAGCAATCCTTGCACCATGTCCTTCAAGATAGGTAGTGATCCATAG
Source organism: Torreya grandis (assembly GCA_037957365.1). Lineage (NCBI taxonomy): Eukaryota > Viridiplantae > Streptophyta > Pinopsida > Cupressales > Taxaceae > Torreya > Torreya grandis. Next base: position 975,444 of record JARHVA010002541.1, on the reverse strand, counting down.
TACAAGTGACCCAATTGCTTGTGCCATAGATCACACAGATTGTCATTGTCATGCACCAACGCACCATGCTTCACCGGATCAGCAAGCAACCTGTGTAGGACACCTTCTCACATAACTTTGGCCAAAACTCGGCCATACTCTCAGCTACAATCTTTGATAATAACTTGTTGATCATCAAACTCAGACCCACATCTAAGATCTATCATGGTTGACACTGAAAAAATATTCTTAGTTAAACCAAAGAGATAGAAGACATCATCAAGCTCAAAAACAACACGTGACGGCATGCAAAAGGAGACAAATCCTATTCCTATAACTGGATGTGTGATCCCAACTCCACCTTATGTCAACCTCACGTTCTTGAAGTCTGCTGAAATGCTTATTATTGAAGGTTATGTGTCTAGATGCTCCATTATCCACATACCATCATACACAAGAGACAGTATTAGTGAAAAGGAAAGACACCATGGAGAAGGCTATCTCAAGCTTGGATGATAACTCATACACTCCAATGGAAGCTTCTGCACTCCCTGCAAATTGTGTTTGTTATTGTTGCTTGCCCTTCCTATTCTTCTTCTCGAGATACTAAGATGCACAGTGGCCCAGCTTGTAGCACTTGAAACACTTCACATGACTCAAATCTCTCTTCCCGTGTTGGAAGAACCTAAATCTTCCTTCTTCCCCTTTTGACTCTTCCCAAATCTTCCTTTCTAACCTCCTATCCTCACCTTCCACATAAGGGCTAGGTTTTGGATTTCATCCTCTCCGATTTCAACACTCTCTTACCTTGTCTCCTTTTGGAGAAAGACAACCCACAATTTCTCAAAGTGGGCATGTTCTCCTGAGCACACACACACCCTACACAAAATATTGCCAAGGTGCCAAGAATCCATGCGAAGCCATCGGAATTAGCTTTTCATCCTCGACCTTCATACATATCGCTACAAGTTGATCTCTCAACCTAGAGATCTTCATCAAGTAGCTTGCAACAATATCAGTGTCGATGATGTGGTTTTTGGTGAGCTTGTTCTTCAAAAGCATCCCATGGGATATGTTCACACGCTTATACAAAGTAATCAATGCATCATAGATTTCTTTCTTCATCTTCTTCTCTACGATGTGAGGGATAAAGTGGTCCTTTACAGGATCAAGGATGATTCTCTTTGTTTTGGCTGCCTTCTTATTGTGCTCGACCAACTGTACAGGATCAGTAGGAGTTGTAACCTTCTTCTCAACAACACCCTAAAGATCAACCTCCTCCAACAGCGTATGTAGTTTGGACTTCCATGGTGTGAAATTAGAAGTGCCTTCTAACCTATCACACTCTATGAGACCAAGAATAGTCATCCTACAACTTCTAGATAACACTTCAACACCCAGATCTGTCTAAAATCAAATCAAAACAGCAACTTCACAGGTCCAAGTTCCTATCACAGGCACAAATCAGCTTCAATCACTACAGCTAGGGCATCACACCTGCTAAGATCTTATGACAGCTCCCTCTCACAGGTAGTAGCCCACTCCATACATAGATCCAGAGGATGTCAGATGCACCGCTCTGATACCATGTTAACTTTTAATTCATGCTACGCAGATCTGCACTTACAATGAACAAAACCTTAACTAGACACCTCTCAAAACAATGTACTATTAAACTCAAACATCTGGACTGATAAATCACAAGTGCAGGCACTACATTTAATAAAACAATTCAAGACAGTTGACTGTGTAAACTAAATTTGCATAACAATAGTGTTGTAAAGCAAACAAATTCCTCCATCAAACACACATCGACTCTGTATATTACTCAAAAAGAAAGAAATACAAAATACCACACCTATCTGAATGAATCACTCACCCACCCTACCTTTCTTTTATAATGGCTAGAGTTACAATATAGTTAGACAGTCTAATAATAACAACAACTCTAAATTTGAAAACCATGTCTAATAATAATAGCAACTCTAAATTTAGCATGTCTAATAATTACACTAGATGCCTACTAAAATGTTGTTCTGAATTTGTGGAGTGGCCATGTTGAGGAGAACAAAAGCAAAGCAAACATGCTAGGAATATTGATCCAAAGTATAGTAAGTTTGTTTCTTAGAATATTTAGTTGTGTACATAAAACAAATTTTATTTGTTTTTTTTGTGTGCAAATAAGGATGGAAGTTGAAAGGTCATCCACCTCATTTTTATCTTTGGTATATTTTAGGAGAATAAGGAATGTGAAGAGACCAGCTCTTCCATTTCCCATAGCTTTTCATCTTTTTTCAGTAAATTGTAAGTATGGGATAACAGCCTATGCTCACCTATCACAAGGTTTGTAATCCTTTTTCTGGAGACTAATAAAATTGTCTCAGCCCAGATACTACTTGGGGAGACCACCTCTATTTTGTATATATAGTATCTGAGGGACAGGGATAAAAGGTGTTGGTTGTATGGATGAAGATATACATGGATAATATCGGTGATTGAAAGCATGGTGCTTGGTGATAGCATTATTTTTTTTGTTCTCCCATCCTCCATTGTTTTTGCTTGTTTTATCATTTGTCGCTGGAAAAAAAGTAGTGCAGGAAAAGAAAATGAATATAAACTCTCATTGCCATTTTTACGCCTGTAAAATACTTTGCATCAACGCCATCTGTGAGCGTTGCTGCAGGCTAGGGGTTCGAGTGCTCTAAATATTTTTAGGGTTTAACATTTTTTACAGGCCATGGAATACAGTATAAAATCCATGTTGGAATTGAAAGAAGAAGTAGATGTTGAAGAAATACTTAGATTTTTTTGAGTATTTATTTAAGGGCGTCTTTGTTTAGTTAGGGTCTTCATTTTGTTAATTTACTCTCCTAACAATGTCAAAAAAATCACAACTATTCACTGATTCAAATAGATTAAATGGCACAAACTACACAGATTGGAAAAATAATTTATGTGGGTTGGTAGAGAATAAAAATGGACCAACTATTCCTACTAATGCTACTAAAAAGGACACATTTGAATTGAAAAATTAAAAAACACTTAGCAATTATTCAATGTTCTTGCACATCAACAACATGCTCATTAAAAAATAGTTGCAACGACATGCTAATTAAAAAATAGTTGGAAGGCATGGCACACAGTGATTATATGACAAACAACCACAATACAAGCAAATTGATCTCTACAGTTTTATAATAAAAATTTGTCAAAAACAAAGGAAGAAAATATGTCAAAAATGAAAATAATCTGCTCACAAATTAACAAAGTAGGTTTTGATGCAGTAGATGATAGAACCATAGTTCGCATAACCGGTTGGGGCAAGTACTCGCCAAGGGGCCAAATGGGTAACGGCGGTTATTCAAACCGCTTGGTCAAATAACCGGCAATAACCAACAAAGGCAAAAAATACTTGAAATTCGTCCGAAGCAAAAGGTATATAAATAAAATAAACATTTAAGTATAAGTTTACATTGATAAGAAACCCCTATCTAAATGTAAACTTATACTTTAAGTTGTATTTTATTTATATACTTTCAAGATGTTTGAGAGTGGTTTCAAACCTCTAGGAGCTATAATGCAAATTCTAGGTTTTGGAGGATCCTATCATATTTTAGACTTAGTCAGATTTCAGGGTTTCAAGGTTTCAGGATTTCAAACTTAGCCATATTTCAGGGTTTCAAAATTTCGAGGGAACATCATAGGAGGGATGAAGGTTGCATGAAGGGATGTAGGTATGATAGAATAGTATGACAACATATCTTGAAAAGTGCCACAAGTGGATCCCACCCCATTCCCTGTGCATAGATTACTAGACTTTCTCAATCTCCCTTAGTTTTCCAGAGAGCAGGGAAGAGAAAAATATAGATTCTTGTAATTTGTACTTCTAGATTCTTGTATAAGTATCATTGTATCAGTTTTAATCTATGCACAGGGAATGGGGTGGGGTCGACTTGTGGCACTTTGCGAGAGATCTTCTCATACTATTTTATCATACCTACTTCCCTTCATGCAACTTTCATTCCTCCTACAATGTCTCCTTGAAATTTTGAAACACTGAAATATGGCTAAGTCTGAAACCCTGAAATTTGACTAAGTCTGAAATATGATAGGATCCTCCAAAACCTAGAAATTGCATTATAGCTCCTAGAGGTCCGAAACCACTCTCAAACATCCTGAAAGTATATAAATAAAATATAACTTAAAGTATAAGTTTACATTTAGATATGGACGTCATATCCAAATGTAAACTTATACTTAAATGATTATTTTATTTATATATCATCGGGTTATCTAAATGTAACCGGCGAGTATTCGCCGATTACTCGCGAGTAACGGGAGAGTACTCACCGGTTTAAAAAAGTTGCGGTTCTTCAAATTTAGTGGTTTCAAGTGGTGGTTATGCCATCTATGGTTGTAACAGAATGCACTATTTTAATATAACAGTCAGAACTATAATGACAATCACGTTGAATGGTCTACTTCATTCTTATATAAATTTCATTAAAACAATGAAGCTAAAAAATAAATTGAGCACAAGGAATATCTGATACACTTTGTGAGCCAAAAATTCAACATGCTAACAACTTACATAGGAGAAAATCTACATCAGGAACAGCCTTTGCCGCAAGTTCTAGCAGTTCAAACAAAGGTAAACTTACATAGGAGAAAATCTACGTCATATCTAAATGTAAACTTATACTTAAATGATTATTTTATTTATATATTGTCGGGTTATCTAAATGTAACCGGCAAGTATTCGCCAATTACTTGCGAGTAACGGGAGAGTACTCACCGGTTAAAAAAAGTTGCAGTTCTTCAAATTTGGTGGTTTCAAGTGGTGGTTTTCCTGGTGGTTATGCCATCTATGGTTGTAACAGAATGCACTATTTTAATATAACAGTCAGAACTATAATGACAATCACGTTGAATGGTCTACTTCATTCTTATATAAATTTCATTGAAACAATGAAGCTAAAAAAAAAATTGAGCACAAGGAATATCTGATACACTTTGTGAGCCAAAAATTCAACATGCTAACAACTTACATAGGAGAAAATCTACGTCAGGAGAAACATTTGCCGCAAGTTCTAGCAGTTCAAACAAAGGTAGAGGTAGAGGCACATACAACAATGTTGGAAGAGGTAGAGGTTTCCATCACTCTGGTAGAGGCGGTCAATGCACATGTAATGATCATCATGCGGGACATGATGGAGAAAATAATTCTAGAGGAAGAAGATATAAAGAGGAAGAGGAAGAGGCCAAAGCAGAAGCAATATAGAAATCACTCGCTACATATGTGGAAAGATTGGACATTATGTTGTCGAATGTCGCAAACCTTTTGAGAAAATTCCAAGGACGCAAGATTATGCTAGCTATGCACAATGTAGTGAGTACTGTGATGATAGATAATTTTTTGTTGATTATGAAAATTATGAATCTATTTACACTACAATAGAAGTAGGGGCATGTGCAATAAATTCTAGTAAAGAACATAAGGATTTGACAGATGTGTGGATTATATATATGGGAGCAAAAAGACTTGACTTTCAGGAAGGATTTCTTTTAGGAGTATTGAAAGACATATTCGAACTCCATCAGACTTGCAGGTGTAGTTAACATTGGAAGCGTGAAGGTAAAACTTCCTAATAATACTGAAACCATGATTGATGTATGGTATGTTCCCACTTTCAAAAAAAAAAATTGTTCTGTAAAACTTCCTAATAATACTGAAACCATGATTCATGATGTATGGTATGTTCCCACTTTCAAAAAAACATTTGTTCTCTTTGGTAACCATAAGAAAATTGGGTTATCAAATTGTGTTTGAGGATGGTTTGGTGAAATTAAATTCAGTTAAAAATGGATATAGACTGAGTATACAGGATATGAGGATGGTAATTTGATTAGAATGCACTAAAAAATCATAACAAAAGAGGAACATGAAGAAGATGTAAAACCGAAAAAATGTAGATCTTCAAAAGTTGTCGCATTTCAAGTATCTGTATGGGCATTTGAATTTTCATAGTTTGAATGACTTGCAAAGGAAAGGTATCGTACATGGATTATCAACCTTTGAAAAAGAGAATATTCTTTGTGAATCATACATAATGGGTAAGCAAAATCCTCAAAGGTTCCCACAAAATCAAGTTGGAGAGCTAATAGAATTTTGCAATTGATTCATAGTGATGTTTGTAATATGGGTGCTTATTCACATAAGGGGAATAAATATTTTGTACTTTTTATTGATGACTATTCTCGTATGACATAGGAGTATTTCATGAATAATATATCGGTGGTGTTCTCTTTGTTTATTGAGTTTAAAAACTTAGTTGGGGAACAATCTAACATGAGGATCTTAACTTTGAGATCAAATAATGGTGGTGAATACATTTTTGGTGAGTTTTGGGATTTATGTAAAGAGCATGACATAAGGAGGCATTTTACTACTGCTTACACACCACAACAAAATGGGGTAGCAAAAAGACTGAACAAGACACTTCAAGATATGGTTAGATCTATGTTGGAACATAAGAATCTAGATTTAAACTATTTGGGAGATGCAGTACACAGCAGTCTATTTGAGGAATAGAGCACCAACTTCAGCATTGGATGGAGTGACACCTTTTGAGGTTTGGCATGGGTACAAACCAAAGGTAAACCATTCGAATGTTTTTGGTTCAACATGTTATGCACTAGTTCCTGATAAGCTTAAGAAGAAACTAGATACTAGGAGTGGGAAATGTATTCTCATTGCCTATTCTGATGAGAAGAAAAGATATAAATTGAAGGAAGTGGGTTGCAATCACAAGTTCACAATCAGTAGAAATGTCGTTTTAGATGAACTAGATAGCATGGATGATTCTCAACTTGAGAAAAGAGTGATGCAGGTTCAGCAAAAAATTAGTAAACAAAAATTGAGGAAAGCAGGAAAAAAAAAAAAACACTCATCATGGTAAGGAGAGTTTAGTATATCGTGGATTGCAACAGAAATGATAGGCTTTCAGAATCATCAAGTCAAAAATGGTGATTCTAGTGTGGTGGGTGGTTCACTTGATTCAAATTCAATTGATTCTACTTCTAATGATGTAAATCCTAATAGCTCAAGTGATGAACATGTTTCATCTAAATCTCATGGAGTCGAAGAGATTATAGATAATTCACAGGGACAACTTGTTGGCGAGTTGCCTCATATACCCAAGTAGGTGAAACCAAAATTGCTTCACTTACAGATCCGATAAAGGAATCATAACAGGTCTAAGGATCATTCGGAAACAAGTATGCTTTTTCGACTGATGTTTGTGAACCATCAACTTTTGTAGACACCACTGGGATAGCAATATGGAGAGATGCTATGAGGAGTGAGTATGAGTCCTTCGTGAAAACAAGACTTGAAATCCTGCAGCTTGTCCCCCTGGACCAAAACCCATTGGGAGCAAATGGGTGTATAGGGTGACGTATAATGTGGATAGATCAGTGGACAAGTACAAAGCAAGATTGGTAGCCAATGGGTATGCTCAAAAAGAAGGGATAGGTTATGAGAAAACTTTTACGCCTACAGCCAAGTGGGATACAATGAGGATGATTTTAGCTCTTGCAGCATCGCAGAATAGGAAGGTCTATCTATTAGATGTAAAAAGTGTTTTTATTACTGGTGGTTTGAACGAACTTGTCTACTTGTCACAGACACAGGAAATTGAATAAAAGGGTTCAAAAAGGAAGGTATGTCGCTTATCTAAAGCATTGTAGAGATCGAAAGAAGCACCTACACGTGGTATGCAAAAATTGATAGTTATTTGAGGCAGATAAGTTTTGTGAGGAGTGAATCTAATGATACTCCATAGATACGAGTGCAAGGAAACAAAATTCTGGTTTTAGTTTTATATGTTGATGCTATTTTTCTAACTGGAATTGATGAAAAAAACTTATTGTGGCAAAGAAAATGTTGAAAGAAGGATTGGAAATGACTGAATTGGGCCTTTTGCACTATTATTTGGGAATAGAATAGGTAAGACAACAACATCATTGTATTTTCATTTCACAAGAAAAATATGTATGTCAATTGTTGAAAAGATTTAAAATGGAAGACTGCAAACCACACCAATGGAAACTAATTAAAACTTTCTACGGATGAAGAAGGTTAATTGGTTCGTGATACAAGATATAAGCAATTGGTTAAAGGCTTTATCTATTTGTTGAATACCAGACCTGATATTTCATTTGCAGTCAGTATTTTGTCTAGATTCATGCATGAACTAAGAAAGAGTCATTAGTTAGATGCTAACAGAGTTTTGAGTTACTTGAAAGTTGAAGGGTACAAAAACTTTTGGTATGGAATATAAGAGAAATTAGAATTTCAGGCTTCTGAGTTTTTCAGATGCAAATTATGGTCGTAGTGCCAATGACAAAGTGTCTACTACAGGTTGCATGATAAATTTGGGGAAAGAAGCAGAGGCTTGGTGTTGCAAGAATCAAGATAAAGTGGCTAATTCTACAAGAATTGGAGTACATTGCAGCATGGGATGCTTCAAGAGAGGTAGTACATCTTCACAGGATTCTTGAATTGCATAATGGTCAGGAAGGTCCTACAGTTTTGAATGTTGATAATCAAAGTGCCATCAAAATTTCAAATAATCTTGTACTTAATGCAAAGACCAAACACATGGATGTGAAGTATCACTATCTAAGGATGTTGACAACAAATAAGATAGTTAATCCTCCTTATTTTCTTACAGAGATACAAGTAGCATACATATTCACAATATCCTTTGGATTGAGTTAAATTCGAAAAATTCAGAGGACTTCTTGGAATGAAGCAGAAATGAAGAAGAAACGACAGATGAAGATAGACTTTGGATCAAAAGGGGGTATGTTAGGAATATTGATCCAAAGTATGGTAGGTTTACATTTTAAAATATTTAGTTTTGTACATAAAACAATTTTTATTTTTATTTTTTGTGCATGAGGATGAAATTTGAAAGGTCAGCCGCCTCATTTTTGTCTTTGGTATATATATTTTATGAGAACAAGGAATGTGAAAGGACAAGCTCTTCCAGTTTCTATAGATTTTCATCTTTGTTGTACATTGTAAATATGGGATAACAGCCTATGGACACCCACCAAAAGCTTCGTAATCCTTTTTGTTGATATTAATAAAATTGTCTTAGCCCAAAATAGTACTTGGAGAGACCACCTCTATTTTGTACAAATCATAGGTTAAATTTTAACAGTGTTTAGGGGGTGAAATTCTTGCAAACTGGAGGTGTGTTTATATTTAACAAAAGTATGCAATTGGACTACTTGAGAGATTCAAGATGGTGGATTATAAGCAAATGATGACCCCTATGGAGGTTGCTTTAAAATAAACTACCTAAAGTGAATTTGTTCAACAAGTCGATGCATCAATTGATTGAAAATTGGTGGGTGGCCTAACATATCTTTATTCCACTAGGCCTGATATTTCCTTTGTTGTTGAAAATGAATCATAGCTTTTCATTGCTGAAGTTTTTACCCACATTGGCTTTCTTTAGGGTATATATTAGAGTCTTTTTATGCAAATACCTTTGATCTTTTCTTCTTTACAGTCTTTCACTATTTCCATTGTTGTACATTAAGGTGAATGAGTAATTGGGCATTCTAACAATTCCAAGAAGATAAATATTCGTTGTAGGTAGTGGTACAGAACATAGTAAGAAGATTAATGTTGTACATAATTGCTTGTATTTTTGGTTTATCCATGCAGCTACATTTATCGGCATCACGAAATGCAGAGTCACAAGGTTCAAGTTCGAGTTTGAGTTCGACGAGGATAAAATTCGGTTCGAATTTGAGTTCGGATAAAAATCGGAAAAAAAAATTGCTGTTAAATTCGAAACTAAAAAATATCAAAATTATAAAAAAATCACAAAAAATATTAAAATATAAATTATAAAAAAACATTAAAATACATAATTAAAAATATTAAAAATTAAAAAGACATAAAAATACAAATTAAAAAATATGTATATATATAAACGCATTAAAAAAATTAAAAAATATAGAAAAAATAAATAAATAAAACAATTTATAAATTATTAAAAAATAAAAATACAGATTTTATATATATATATACACAAAAACGAAATGAACAAATTTAAAATGTACATAGAAAAAAGTTAAAAGAAAAAACATAAATTAAAACTTATTAAAAAAAAGACCTACCTCCCCGTCAAAACTCTTCCCCACAGGCTGCAAGGTCGGCAATGGTCCTTCACATCCAGCGACAGCACGACACGGCATGACATGGTCTCCTCTACAGCAGTACCAGTATTTCCCGTCTGCCCACTCCCAGCACCACACAGTACAGCGCCGCTCAGAGCAGCGTTTTTCAAAATTTCCCTCATCTCTTCAGGCCACAATGGTCACTGCTCAGACTATTTGGAGATTCGCAAATGATTTTTCAGACTTAGCACTGTTACAGAGACACATTAGGGTTTTTTGCTGTCCATTTTCTATGTGTAATTTTGCCACGCAGTTTTTTGCCTCAAACTTCACAATTTTCGACCAAACTTTATGTCTGGTTGTAAAAAAAGGCGAATTCTGATTTGGAAGCCAAAAAATCAGCAAATCTTGTGACTATGGCAAAATGGTATGAGACATATTTTCAGCATATCTACAGTTATTGCATCCATGTACATAGCTGTTTTCACTTGTAGTTGCTTGTATTTCTGATTTGAAAGCATGTGCATCAGCACAAGGATATATATGAATATGATTTCCAGTAGTGTAACCATGAATCATATGCCCATGAGTACATTGAAATCAGTCATATATGTTAGAAAGTAATGCTTGCCGTTGCGCCAAAAGGTCGGCCTGTTAATGCCCAATACAAACACCAGATAAGTACTCACGGGACGCTGTTAGCCCATGTCACAAATCCCTGAGGGGGACGCTGGCGATTAGTCCAACAATCCCCCCCTCAGCGTTACCCGATGGGATTCGAACCCGTGACCACGGCTCTGATACCAATTTTTAGAAACTAATGCTTGCCATTGTGCCAAAAGGTCGACCTGTTAACGCCCAATACAAACACCAGATAAGTCTCACGGGAGGTTGTTAGTCCATGTCACAAATCCCTGAGGGGGACACTGGCAATTAGTCCAACAATATATTGTAGATGGCAGCATATAGCGGTATCAAACACCACTTTTTTTATATGCATGTTGAACTGCACTAGTATAGAGCATTGAATCAGCAACAAGACAATTTAAAGATCTGTGTTGGCAGACTGTCAAATGGAATATCCAAGGCAGTTACTTGCACAAATTCAGAAAGCGAATTGCACAAAAAGTGAAGAATGATTGTTCATGATGTCCGACCCAAAAAATCAAATACAAGGCTCAAATTAACTAATTTACATGCGTTCCACCAAAAATATCTAAAAAAAATTAAGTCATGCAACTCAAAACTTGGCAAGACAATAGCTAAATGTCAACTCACCTCTCGGCCAAAAAACTTGAACACATCAATGATTAAACTTATAAATAATTAATCAATTCTTTAAAAAAAAATGAATATTCTTAAATTATTAACCATGTCTATATTTTTCCAAGTCAAGACAAGTTCCACATTGTTTGCCATATCACACCTAGTCAATGAGTTGAGTTTTTATGAGTTAAAAAATAATTTAAATAAAAAAATCATTGAAAATGCATCTCATTTCCTCTTAGGCAGTCACAATAAAAGACACTTGGTATCCACAAAATGAATTATATAATGCAATGACGGTTACAAAGAACAATAGAAGATGCACTGGACTGAGCTCCTAATTTATTGTTGATATTTCTTGATCATAATTTCAAACACAGATTATGACTGAATCTTTGAAGCCCTAGATTTCATCATGATCCCTTACAAAACAGGCGATTCCTAACAGCTTCAGTTATTTACATATTGGTTGTGATGTTGTGCTTATAATAATGCCTAATGTCAATATAATGTATCTCCATACATTTCTTTGAGCATTAACTTAACGTTTAAACACAACTTTTATCAAGATAAGTACATCATTTGTCATTTCATGTTTAAGGAGTTTGTATCAAGCTACAACGAAAAATTAAACCCATTTTTATAAATTTAAAATAAAAGAAAATCAGATAAATTTCTAAATATATTCAGAAGGAAAGTATACCTGCAAGTGTTTCAGTTTCTCAACTAGACCCAGATATGTCCCTGGATGATTAACCTTGCTTGATCCATGTCTGGTAAAACCCCGAACATGCATTTCATAAATAAAAAGGTCCTTTTGTGGAAGTTTCAGAGGCAAGTCCCCTTGCCAATCAAACTACAATCACATCCAAATCACAAGAATGAATCACGTTAATTAAAGCAATTTGAATGTGTGAACAAAAGGTTGACAGCAAAACACTATCTTCTAAGTTGTCCACAAGCAAAAATTAAAAACTAGAATGTCCAAGAAATATAGGCTCATGCTGCATGTCACCATAAGCACAGCACCACAATGAGCCAAACAAGCAAACTTCTCTTCAACAAATGTCTTGACCTTAAAAGACTTTAAGCCATGTTCCTGTGAGTTTCTTGTATGACCCAAAAAAAATAAGGTTTTGGGGAAGGAGGGAGGATGAGGCAGGGGATGACAAATTTTGTGTGTGTGTGTGTGTGTGTGTGCAAGAAAAAAATTACAAATTTCATTTGCATATTTTGGCACCCTCATAGATTCTAAAGAGCTGCATTGAAAATATAAACATAACAAATTTTTAACTCTCATTCATCAAACATTGAACAACGAAATCGAAAATTGAGTTTGAGTAATACAACTATGAAATATATGATTGTCATATCATCATGAAATTAACTATAACTAGCCTATCGGGTACCTTTGAATGTGCCTATCATACAAGGCTTCCACTATACGAAACACACATTTGTGCACATTAAAACTAGGCAAATGGCACAAGGTAATAGATAGCTTCTCTTTAATGCTACATTATATTTTTATTGCTTTGAAATATTTAGGTGTGGCATGTATTCAACCTCTATCAAGGGATATTACGAAGTGCTCCTCCTCTTTGTAATGGATTTGATTCTCTCAAACAGATATGAAATTTTCACAAACTTCACCTTATCACAAGGCTACTTGTATTTCCAAAGCAAATTATGCTATAACTGATAATTATATTAGCAGAAGTAGGAAACAGGGAACATGATGGAAACAAGTGCAGAAAGGTTTACTCACGAGAAGAAGTTTAAGAATTTTTAGATAAGCATAATAATTTATAGAAAATAAAAAGTAATAATTTTGTTCAATATTTATAGCCACTTAGAGATAAAATCTATCTGGTGCAGAAATCAACCGAACTACAACTTACAAATTATATTTACCCTGATTTCATTTTCCATTGCAAACCTTCTAGAAGGGATATATTTCAAAAGACCTTTTTGTGCTTTCTGTCTATCCAAGCTGTGGGGAGCTTCAGTAAGCAGATATTTTAAAAGTCTGTAATTGTTGCCTTATCTTGGTCTTCATCTGTGACGTATTAGTCTCTGCCTACTTCGATGTACTACATGCAATTGATATGTTGCCTATACAAAACAGATTTGTGAAAAAAAAACATTAAGTTGGAGTCTCCATGTTTGATCCAAGTGACCCTCAATCGCTGCCTCCATCAACACTCTTCACAACGTTGTAGAAGGGTGAGTTCTTGATTCAGATTCTGCTCCTGAGCTGCCATATACTCTTAAGATTATCTTTCAGATTTGTTTTTAAATAACCCCTAGCTGTTCTGAGATGGCAGCAGTAAGTGAAAAAATACTCCCAAAGGTTTTATCATGCCACTGTTTCATTCTGTTCCTTAAATGATGCAGTTTCCCCAGGAATTTGAGCATCTCGTGCCCTGTTATATGCTTTCAAATCAGAACGGATGTGTACAGTTGTTTTCCCTTACCATGGTAAGTTCAAGCTGGATGGGCCAATGGTTTGACAGTATCATGTTATGTACAGAATCTGCTAATCTATGCTTCCCTGTGATCCAATTATTTGATAGTAAAATACCATCCAATTTATTGGTTATATATTGTTGTCCTTTACACTCATGTAGATGATATTTATGGATTATATAGAACCTCAGTGTTGTACACTTGGCAAACTCAAACCTTGGTTGTTCCTCTCAGTTTTGAATCTTTCTCGTTTTCGGAAGTCTCGCATTTGCTCTCTCCCAGTCTTATGTTGATGACCCAAACCTACTATTTTGCTCAAAATGCTTAGAACATGTTTATCTTATGCCCCTGCAAATTCTAAGCCTGTACCTACTTTCATGTTCTCTGGGCACTAGCGTCCTAGACAGACACTTGCGTCGATGCAAGTGTCATGCTCCGACGCAAGTGTCCAGTACTGTAAAGTCATCTAATTTGCAAATGAACCGTATCCTAATGGTTGGCCTAAGTGCTTTAATATGAGATATTTCCAGATAGGAGTGGTATATATTCACAATCATTCCTTATTCATTCTTCACCTAGCATACACCTAGAAAAGACCTAAAGCAACTTATCAAAGCATTCAATCTAGCACTCGATAAAGCAAAGCTTCCCTATTTTCATATCAATCATAAGGATAGCACATACACAAGTCTGAAGTACTAAGGAGCAGCCTGAGGGCTATATTTGCAAAGTTACAAGCTAAGTCATTGTTGTACTTGCTTTCCAAATATTGCATGATTCACACACAAGCCGCCACATACGAGAGAAATACATCACCCTGAGGCCCTCTTTGGAGTATTGGCTATGTTGGCAAGGCTCATTGACAAAGGAGTCTTTGGGGTCAACTCGACACCGTGTGCCCACTAACCTATTTTTCCCAAAGTCACTATGAAGATGAAAAACTAGAGTTTTGCAATTTCATGAGTGATAGTCCATGACCCAGATCTAAATGCACCTGAGTGAAGGCAAAAAACCCAAAAGCATCTAGGTGGTTGCATCCTTTTCCAAAAGGTATTTCATACAGGACCCCTGTGTCTAGTTCAGACAGTAGCGTCGACGCAACCGTCCCAGGCTAACGCTAGTGTCCGTGGCTCCAGAGGCACCCAATCCAAAATCTGGCAACTGTTCCAAAATCTTCTTCTAATCTCCTTCCTACCTGTTCCAGATCCAAAACTGTGTCAGCATCAGAACCAATGAAATACATTATTTCTTTGTTATTTCCATATCTAGCATAGTTGTACTTACTATTTATAGCGTATCTCAGTTTAATGAATTCAGCATATGTTATATTTGGATTTAGCATTTAATTGGTCTACTATAAAGATAATTTATCATCCTTGTACCCTAAGCTATCTCTATCCCCTTTAACGATAGATTCCCTAATCTAGATTTTTTGGGTTAAACATTTGGTGAACCCGACCTTTAAGCCTCAAACCCTAGGTGGTTTAGGGATTTGTGTTTCTTGTTTCCCTGATTGATGTACTTTGTTGCAAATTCTAAATTTTTCATTTGTGAAGCAATGGAAAATATTAATGCAAAAACTCATTTTAAAATGGAAGATAAAGAAGCCTTGATCACTCATCTCAATAATAACAAAGGCTTAATGGATCCATTTTTGTATGTTACATGAGATGAGATCAGTAAACATGATAAGGCTAAGTCCTCCTCACCTAGTGATGGTGAATCTATAGAAGATACCACAACAAATTCCATACCTATCAACCTTCGTAAATCTAGTGGGGGCACGAGATATGTCTTTCAACCTTTGTTTCCAAAAACTACTATTGCTACATCTACCATGGGGCTAACAAATGTTTCAACTCAAATATTGGTTTCTATGCCTATTAAAGCCATGATTGCATCCCCTTTGGTGACTACTCAGCTTGCTAATCTAAATCCCAATGGGTCCACAATTCAAACACTCCTTCAAGTTATAAAGACCTTGGAGGACAAGGTTACAAACACTAAATAAAATGTTTTAAAATCTTCTCATGATATTGGTTCCCAAGATGTGTTACATAACCCTCTTGCACTTGAGATATCTTTGCACCCTTTGCCAACTGGTTTTGTTGCACCTAAGTTCACATTTTATGATGGCAAGGGTGATCTTGAAGAGCATATTTAATCATTTTATGCGACATGCCTTGACTATGCCTCCAATGATAAACTTTTCACCAAATTAATCCCAAGAAACCTCAAGAACTATGCTTTGAGGTGGTTCTATGATTTACCTCTTCAATATGTGAAAGCATTCAAACCTTTTGCAGATCAGTTTTTGGCGCACTTTTCCATTAATATTTCCGAAAAGGTTTCCTATGCTCAAATTGCCAAAATTAAACAAGGAACAAATGAACATATCAATGAATATGTCTTGAGGTACAAGACAATGTTGACTAAAATGACTAATCCTATGGCAAATAAGGAGTTACAAAACATATTCAAGCAAAGTTTTGCTTGTTCCTTTACATGAATCCATTGTTTTCAAGAAGTTCAAATCTTTTGATGACTTATGCTATGTTGTACAAGACCGTGAAATGAAGCTTATTTCATTGAATAAGCTCAAGTATGTAGCAAACACACCAGCGGCATCTACATTCAGTACCAATTTTACAATCAAACCAAGTTATAAGGTAAAACCTCCTGAGCCTAAAAAGGAAGCAACCACCACAATTAACACAGTTTCACAGCAGTCTAATCGGCTTGTCTTATCTAATGCACTAAGGAGACAATTTACACACTTACCTGAGTCTCCCGCTTCATTACTCCCACGGCTAGTAGAGTGTCATATCTCTTCCTTATCCTATAGAAGTTAATATGAATAGACCTCTACCCAAAGGATATGATGCAAATGTTTATTGTGATTATCACTAGGGACAAGGGCATTCTACGAACACATGTTTTACCTATGAAGCAGAAGATCCAAGACCTCATTGATGACCATATGATTACATTTAATGATCCTCCCACGGAATCTGGTTCACAACCTGGGGATCACCCGAAATAGAAAAATATTAACAATCATTTGCAAGACCATTCTAAGAAAGAACTAGAAATGCAAATGGCATATAATACACATTCTCTTTCATTACATTATGGGCTACCATTAGATGGAATTATTGGTACTTATATAAAACATATGCCTCCTATGGTTCAAAGACTTTCTATTACTTTCAATGACACTGAGATTAAGGATGATGACTCTGATCTTCATTCTTTATTCATTCAAGCATTCCTTGATCACCAACCTATACAAAATGTTCTAATTGATAATGGTGCAAATAAAAATGTTTGTGCCATAACATAACTAGCACATTTGGGTTATACTCATCAAGATTTGCATCCTTCTACTAGATTGGTTAAAGCAGCATTTGATAGGACCTCCCAGAAGGTTTTTGACGAGATTGACTTACCTTTACAGGTCGGTCCCGCACATGTGGTTACTACCTTTTCAGTTGTACTCTCCACGAGAATCTTTGATATGTTATTGGGAAGACCTTGGATCCATACACTTCAAGCAGTACCTTCTACAGTGCATGGGTGTGCTAAATATATTCATGCCAATAGGGAAATTACAGTGCCCAAAATCCCATATGAGCATCCTTTTGAACAAGAAAAATTTATACTCAGGCAGCTAATTATCAAACCTACTAAGGTTAATCCACTGCAAAAGAGTAAGCAACAAGCAATCCCATTTACTAGGCTGCCAATACTTGACAAACCATTACATCAGAGACATATAGTGGATTCGACGAAATCTTCATCTTCTATTACACACCATATTCAGATATCCAGAACACCTAAACACGTTTCTACTATTGTTATTCCAAAGAAACCACAGAGCACACAAAGATGGGTTCGACAAGCCCCTATTCCTTCTATTTCTACTTCACGACCTCAGAGTCATATTATACATACACAGAGCATCACAGACACTACGATGACAGATATTGCACCTATACATGCTCCTTGGCAGTACCACAAATTCCCGACACCAAGTCCAAGTGGGGAGATACCTATGGCCATTCTTTGGATGGGATCATAGGATGATCTTTCCTCTTCAAAATATTCCAAAAATACCCAAAATCTTAAAAAACATTCAAAAATCCAAAAATATTTCCAACACCTACATACTCTATTAGCTCCTTGGCATCTATGTGTTAGTTTCATGTTGTTGGATGTCATATCAACATAGTTCCATGGCGTTTCGGGATGGGGGGACGCAGGGACGGGTTTTCAGGACGGGGGAACGGGAGGCCTAAATTTGGGAATGGCAGGGGGATGACGGCGATGGGGGAGCGGCGCTAAAATACATATAGTACTTGAAAAATTAGTTATAAAAAGATGTATAAGGATTAAGTATATTGCATTGAACATCAACAATTTAACATTGTGATTTAATCATTTCAGTTTCAAGTTTGATCCATTGAACAATGAATATTAACAATTTAACATTGAACATTAAACAATAAACATTGATGATTGAACATTGAATTTTCAAATTTTCATAATGATGATTCATGATTACAATCAAGTATCAACAATGTTCATAAAAAAATACTAAAATAGTGAAATACTAAAAGTAAATAGTAAATACAAATGACTCAATGAGTCAATGGCTAATCATCCCCAATGTGGAACTGCTCATCACTAGAACTGCTAGACTCCACACGCTCAAGCTCCTCCAAGCTAATACCAACCAGCCCTGTCTGTGTAGCATCATCATCAATCTGTGTTGGCTCCTCTGGCTCTACATCCCATCCGGCTGTTAGACTCTCCTTGTACGCAAGTGTGTTGCAGTCAATGAGACGCAAGGCATTATGTACAACCACAAGCTTCTCTGCCCTCTTAGAGGTAACCATGTTCCTCTTCATGGACTGGATCCAGCTATAAGTAGACCAGTTCCTCTTAGCAGTAGAAGAACTAGAAACCTAACAAACGAATGGCTAGATCGGTAGTCAAAGAAACAGGCCCATGCAAAGTCCACCACAAAATTGGTTCCTCCTATGCCATTGTCTCCCTACTATTTCGGCCTCCTGTGAATATTCCCTAAGAGTGGCAAATTTTGTCCACTCAGTACGAATGATGTTGGCCTCTATAAAATCATACATTTTCTGAATGGCTTGCATGAACCCTGCCTTCACCTCAACACCCTGTATGGGTGTAAGTCTACCAGGCCTTTAGACATACCACTTCAGGTTCAATGCATAGGCAGCCATGTGCAAGGGAGTGTTGAGCTTCTCCCATCTGCTATGAATGATTAGCTGAATATACTGTGTATAATGTCAATGTGGGGTCCTCTCGTACAACAGCGTTCATTTGATCAAGCATAGTATCAATGCACTCATACACCTCTCCAAATGTAGGTGCATTGGCATCCCCATATCTAATCACTGTGAAGACTGGAGTAATGATGGAGACATTATATTTGGCATCAGCGCAAAAAACATCACTCTTCACCACGTCCTTCACCCTCTTCCCCTATTGACTTTGACTCAGGCCACCGATTTTATTCTGTTGTCATAACCATTAGTTGCAATGCCTCTTGCAACTCAAGCATCCTCTCTAAGAGAAGGTCCAAGAGAATAGCAATTAGGGTTAGGGTAGAAAGCATAAAAATCCAAAAAAAAATTAATTTAAAAAAAAACTTTATAACTTTGGTATGCACGGGGGGCGCCTGGACTTCCCCAAGACTTCTAGAGATCCAGGAGATGTCCAGAAATCCCGTGGACGTCCAGGGGACTTCTCGGCGTCCCCTGGACGTCCAAGGGTCCAGGGGACATCCAAAAGTCTTGGGGACGTCCAAGGGACTTCTCAACATCCAAGGGACGTCCAAAAGTCTCAAGGGCGTCCCTCCAAAAAGGGGACATCCCCTCTCAGAGTGAGATGTCCCCGAGACAGCTGCAAAACTTGGCGGAGGTGGCGAGACAATTGGGGGACATCCCCCTGATGTCCCCATGTCCCCGGGACATCCCTATCCCTGAAACATAGGGCTTTTGGGAGGGACGCATCCCCATGGAACAATGCATATCAATTACTTCTACATAAACATGTGTGTCACGCTTCTACTTGAGTGTGGTACAGGGATAAAAATATACATGATCTATTTTTATTTCAAATCTTGGGCCTTCCCTCTACTCATGTTATATGGACATTAGAGACATTTGCTTCTTTGATCATAATACTCACAAGTTAAATGGTTCAAGGATCACTTTTCATTATCATGTTTGAGCTTATATGTACTTACACATGCCTTTATTCATGATTATATATTTCATAGGGTACTTGATATGCTATGCACTTGACATTTTTTGCTAGCACATTTGATCCATGGGCTACTATGATATGTTTATGTTCGTTTCTTATGCTTTCCTTTATGCACTTCCTTGAGTGTTTTGCCTTGCTATTGTCTTGCTTGTTGGAGCATTTGAATATGCTCCTTTGTTTGTGGCCCCCATGCTTGTGTGTGTTTTCTTTGACATTTGAACATGTCATTGTTTGTTGTATGGACATTTGAATATGTCATTCTTGCTTTTGTGGACATTTGACTACGTCATATCCCTTCGAATGTACAACATTTGATCGTGCCCCTTGTTTGCAGTCTCCTTGGACCATTGTTTGTTGACTTGTTTTTACGTGCTCATGTGTGTGCTTGTTTGCTTCTTGAGCTTGTACTATTACTATCTACACATTTCCATGATCTTTATCATGCATCTTAGGCCTTCATGTGATCACATTGTTCTATGCATTTCAATGCTACATTTACCTAAACATGTTCTTCTATATGCTACATGGTTCTATTCGCAGATTATTCAGATGTTTTATCCTTTTGATTTCAGGTAACTACCGATTTCTATTATTCCTTCACCTCAAAGGGGGGGCATATCGATGGGGGCATGTCATAGAGGCATGTTCTTCACATTTGGCACAGTTTTCAAATTCAAAGGAGGCATGCTTTGGAAGCAATGTTCACACTTCTTCGCATTTGGCATAGTTTCCAAATTCAATGGGGGCATGCTTTGGAAGCAATGTTCACATTGCTTCACATTTGGCATAGTTTTCAGATTCAATGGGAGCATGCTTCACACTTCTATAATCTGGAGTCCCTTTGACCTACTTTTGTGGTCATCAGTTGGACATTAATATATTTATCTTATCTACACTTATTCAACATTTGGCACAATTTTCAGATTCAATGGGGCCATGCTTTGGAAGCATGTTCTCCACACTTATTCACATTTGGCACAATTTTCAGATTCAATGGCGGCATGCTTTGGAAGCATGTTCTTCACATTATTTAGTATTCAGCACACCCAAATTCAATGACGACATATTTTGGAAACATGTCCTCCACATTGGCACTTATTGCAATTTTCAGATTTATCCATATATAGTGGGGGCATGCTTTGGAAGCATGTTTTCCACACTCAATTTTTGAATTGGCCAAAGCATAAAGTTATATAATTTAAATTCACAATTGTGACAAAATTCTATACATTAGTACCATTGTTACACACAATTTCAGCATGAGACATATCTAAGGTGCATATGATATACAATGTATGCCTAATATTGCAAAATCCAAATCAGTTTGAAATTTCAAAACACTCTCAAACACTGTCATCACCCACCAGGTCGGACTTTTACGGACTGTATTAAGCCAATCTACTACAATAGTTGGTTCGCTTTTGGTATGGTTGAGGTGATTAAATCACTCAATCTTGCCAAGATTATGGGTTGGACTTGATTACATCATCCAACCTAAACATATATGGTATGGGTTGACTTTGTTCACTCATGCCCTCCAGGTTATAAGTATGATTGGGTTGCACGGTTGAGTTAATCTCAACTATCGGGTGGCAACTCACCTTTTTTCCAAGGTTGAGGGCATGTGTCTTCCAATCTCTCTTTATCTCCTTAGATATATGCATTTTCCAGATTTATATATTTTGTCCTAATTTTAGTTTCAGAGCTTTACAATGTTACATCTTTTCAAATCAAGTTGCTAAGAGGCAAGGCAGTAGAATCGATACACAGGGGTACTCCTAAACCTTGCTATTTCAATTTCAATCTTTTCAATACTTTCAATTTCAAATTATATGCATTGATTGCATACGGTAATATGCTCTTGGTTGCAAGTTAGTCACCAACAAAGCACTTAAGATGTACTCAAGCAAAGGCAAGGTGTGTTATATACACCCAGTTTTGCATTTCTTCTCCTTTAAACCAGCAATTTCATTACTAGATTAAAGAGGGGGCAAATGTAGACTATATTTACGGATTATATAGCACCTCAGTCTCGTACACTTGGTAAACTCAGACCTTGATTGTTCCTCTCAATTTTGGACCTTTTCCGTTTTCGAAAGTCTCGCATCTACTCTATCTTGTGCCCTTTGGCCTATCTCTTGGTCCGACCAATCTTATGTTGATGACCCAAACCTTCTATCTCGCCCAAAATGCTTAAACATTGCTTATCTTATGCCCCTGCAAGTTCTGAGCTTGTACCTACTTTCTTGTTTCTTGGACACTAGCGTCTTAAATAGACACCTGCGTCGACGCAGGTGTCCTGTTGCGACACAAGTGTCCAGTATCCTAAAGTCATATAATTTGCAAATGAAACATATCCTAATGGTCGACCTAAGTGCTTTAATGTGACATTTTCCAATAGGAGTGGTATAGATTCACAATCACTCTTCATTCATTCCTCACCTAGCATACACCTAGAAAAGACCTAAGGCAACTTATAAAAGCATTCAATCAAGCACTCGATAAAGCAAAGCTTCCTTATTTTCATATCAGTCATAGGAAAAACACATACACGGGTCTGAAGTACTGAAGGAGTAACCCAAGAGCTATATTTATCAAGTTACAAGCTAGGTCACTATTGTACTTGCTTTCCACGTATTGCATGATTCATACACAAACCAACATGTAAGGAAGAACTACATCATTTTGAGGCCCTCTTCAGAGTATTGGCTATGTAGGCAGCGCTTATTGACAGAGGGGTCTTTGGCGTCAGCTCAACAACGTGTGCTCACTATGAAGATGAAGAACTAGGATTTTGCAATTTCATGAGGACTGATAGTCCATGACCCAAATCTGAATGCACCAAAGCAAAGGTGAAGACAAGCCCAGAAACATCCAGGTGGTCACATCCTTTTCCAACAAGTATTATGTACAAGACACCTGCGTCTAGTTCAAACAGTAGCGTCGACGCAACCGTCCCAAGCTGACGCTAGTGTCAGGCTCCAGAGGCACCCAATCCAAAATCTGACGACTTTTCCAAAATCTTCTTCCAATCTGCTTGCCTATTTTAAATCCAAAATTATGTCAACAGAGTCAACTAAGTCATTATTTCTTTGTCATTTCCATATGTAGCATAGTTGTACTTACTATTTTTAGCCTATCTCGATTTAATGAATTCAACATATGTTATATCTAAGTTTAGTATTTAATTGGCCTGCTATAAAGATAGTTTCACCCTTGTACCCTAGGCTATCTCTATCCCCTTTAACCCTACATTCCCTAATCTATATTTTTAGGGTTAAACAACTTGGGGCTCCGAGTGCACATTCATTTAGGGAATTGCATATCTATCAGAATGTTATTGCTTGTCAGCTGAAATAATTCATCTCTAATTTGTTGATTAAACACCCATAGGCCCCATGTTTTTCTTTAGGGGATTTAGTAATGTTAAAATCACCCAACAAATTTAGATTGAGAGCAAAATTGGATCTTACCCATGTGGACAATTGTTCCTGTAGACATCAAAATATGACAATCTATTTGTAAAACCTCCACTTTTGACATCTTGTTGATGACATCCCTAATTTATCACTATCCAGCCCTAATCCGCTCTAATATCACTTAAGTTCAATTCTCAACATTTTATCATATCCCATCATCCCTAATCCCATCATCATATCATCATTACATCTCTAGCTAATCCACTCTAACACTATTCATCCCCCCCAATCAAGTAATCTTGTCATGACAATAACATATCAATCTCATCTAATTCCCATCTTATCAAATCCGGATTACGTAACTAATTAATCATATTGGTTAGTCTAATAATAAAATCCATGCACCAAATATCCAAAATAGATAAATAAATTCATAATACCATCACATCACTCCAAATCCCAAGTCAAGTCATCACATCAACCATCTCTAGTCAATCACTCCAAATCCCAAGTCATGAGACAAGATCTAATCAAGCCCATACCTTCATCAAATCAAGCCTTACGCATCCAACTCCCCTCATTTAATTCCCATCTCCCCTCATTTGATTCCCATCTTCCCTCATTAAATGAGGAATTTGACTCATTTCTAACCCTTGATCTTAGATACAGATCAACGGTCCATATCACTTGCATAAATCTATAAAATAAGCTCACTCCTCTCGTTTCTAACAAGACAAGTGAGCCTAACAATATTATGTCCAATTGAGAGAGCAATCCTATGATCACACCATCTAATCATCAAGCCAATCATCCAATTGACAAGGGGACATATTCCCCAAATGTTTGTGCAAGCTGCACTGAGCAACCACATCTCAAGCATCATTTAGAGCACAATCCATCATCAAGGAAGGCTTCATTCACGATTGGTAAGTGAAGGTATACATGTTTATTCTCTTTTGCTCATCTGAGGTGCTTTGCATTTGTTAGAATAGGAATCCAATTGTTTTTGTTTGGATTTCTAACTTGTTTTGTTGATATTGCACCAACATTTGCACTTGCATACAATTGCCACGCCCGATGGGAGCCAGAATCCCCAAATATTTTTGCTCATTCTTGCTTATTAGGGCATGTTTGCATAGTTGGTCATCAATTGGAAATCAATTAAGCTCAAAATTAGGTCCAATTTGTCATTTGGCCTCAAAATCACATTTTCCAGTCTCGCAACATCTTCGCCTTGTAGATTGGTAGGTGATGTGTGTGCATTTTTGGTGACATCTACACAAACATCGCACAACTACTGGCATCTATGCACTACAGAATGGTGTTTGTGTACTAAAATTTATGCATTGAATGCCTATCTTTCGGAGGCCATAACTTTTGACTCGGGCGTCCATTTAACCTTTTGCTTGTGCCAAAATGAAGGTATCGAAAAGACTCATGAAGCCATGAACAAATATTAGAGTTGAGCAAACATCACAACGTTTGCACCATTAGTGGCATTTTTGCATGTATGGTGTCATTTGTGCATTGTGTAATAGTGTAAGTGCATCGGAGGCTTGCTTTTGCATCATATACATCTCTAATCTTCAAGTTTTGACTTGTAGGGATGATATTTGGTATTTTTCATGCTCCTAACCCTCTTGTGTAGTAGGTATCGTTTGTCAAAGACTCCATTTTGATCAAACTACTAATATTTGGCCTTGCAGGTTCATTCGTCCAAGATCATCCAATTAAACCAAACACACATCAATCTAATTGATCTAATTTGTTAATCAATCAATCAATCTTGCTTGTGCTTTGTTTTTTATCTTTGTTTGTGTGTGTGTGATCTTTGCACCATGTATGATATTTCCCTCGCAGAGCAAGGCAAACTTGGGAATCAAAAGTGGATTAGATCAATCGTGTTATTCCTAAGATACGCTACGTATGCTCTTCCCTTGTGCTGCAAGGTGAACTTGGGAATCAGAAATAACACATGCCAACCTTATTTTATCTTTCTAGGGTTGATCGACTGTAATTTCATCACCCAGAGTGAGACAAAGCATGTGTTTCAACAAACTATACAAATTCAAATGGAGTTGTCGTTATTGGCTACAAGGCCATCCATATTAACAGCGTCATGAAGTGAGGTGGTTTCATCCCACCAATACCCAAGCCCTAAACAACACCTTTGCCACACAGAGTTGGGCCTCAACGTACCGAAAGGTATATGGAGGATGCCCCTAGCTAGCTTTGGTTAGCCTAGTTTACAAGCCTCTTTGCCACAGACGAATAGTAGTGCCGGCAACACCATGTGCCTTTCGGAGTATTATTGGTGGGCCACTAGTCGGTTGTAATCCTACTTAATTAGCTAGGTTTTACTTGTGCATGTGTCTTGATTACATCACCCTTGTGCACAACCAGTTTACAATCAAACACATGAGCATCTCGAATAAACAACAACAATCCTTTCAGTTCACATCCATTCCATTTTCATGCTACTCATCGCTTCATGGACCAAGCAAGTCTCCCATCCACCAATTACAATCCCCATCATGATATCCCCCATGTTCACTGCAAAAGGAAACCCGTTCTAATGCCCCCAACCCAAAGTCATACAATACTTGATTATATCCAACATTTAAGCCAACATTTAACGAATATAGCATCCCACATCCATCCTAAGACATCAAGACCTTCATCACCTAGTCAATCCTATGACAATTCGCCCCATCCAAATCCTGACATCAATCATGCCCCTAAGCTGCACAAGCTCATCTTTCCCGAGCTTTGGGACAAATGTGAAAATCGACCACAACACCAACAACCATCCCATACTCGTCTAACTCCTAAGCCGCAAAAGCTACACTTTTTCTAATTTTGGAAGACATTCAACAAGAAACAAATCCTAAAGCAACAAGCCCGCAAAAGGCAATCCCACAATCAATCACAAACCCCCAATCAAGAATTGTGTGATCAAACATTACCAAATCAGTGCCCCACCAATCAAGCCCATGAGCCACCATTATCTAGCTCTATAATATCATTACCAATCCAAGGAACATCGTTTACACAAGAATCGAGTGCATTCATGGCCTAAAATCATAAATCAATGATATGCCGAGATCCCTTCCTACAACACGATCGGTTTCTTCCACAACATTATCAAGGTCAAACAAATCCTATCAACCATCCAACAACATCCCAATTCCACACCATCGCTGGTCCACCCATCTTCGACGAGCCACTCTTTGATGAGCCCACCTTTCATAAACCTATCATTAACCCAACCATCTTTGACCAACCTATCAATGGTCCACCCATCTTTGGCAAACCCCTATTTGAGGAACCCATTGTTGGTTTGCCTATCTTTGACGAACCTCTCTTCGATGAGCCTCCATCACCCAACCTTCCCTCGCATATCCAAGCCTCCATCACCCAACCTTCAATGAAGAAGGTACCTGTAGATAACGAAACCCAAAAGCTATTCATGTTGCTTCTCCTAAAAACTATGGTAGGCCTCATGAGAACTAAAAAGCAAAATCGACATCCTATTAGTTTGGTTCAACATCATTTGTCAAATCCGATCTTCTCGCAGCTAAACAAATCAAAGAACTCAATGACTCCTTGCTATATAAAGATGGCCTAGCCTCATGTTTCCAAAGCAAGAAGTACCCCATCGCAAACCAAATTTGTAAAATCATGAGTTATAAAGGCAAAAGACTTGGCCATAATGAACAAGGAATCTTGGAGCCCATCCATATACATGCAAACGAAGGATCTCACAGCATCAGCCACCAACTCACTGCTAATCAATCCAAGAACGTCAATGAAACTTCCAAAACTAATGAGGAAGCTTCCGCCAACATCGATATTGGTTCCCCTCGTAGCCTCTACAAGGATCTTGCCGCCATCAATCCTTTCAACAACATCATTATCCCTACCATCCATCTCGCCATCCAAAATCATACACCCATCAGTTGGGACCAACATAATCACACATCATCGGACCTCTTTCAGAACAACAAAGCAATCACACCATTCATGGGACTTAAAGACGACCTCCAGCATGGAGAGTGGTCTAAAACCATCAGTGATACATCAACACATCTCGGGGAATGGGAAGAGTTCCTCAATCAAATCAAATCAAAAATCAACATCCTTTAGTGAAAACCTCTTTGAGGCACTATCAGACAATAACAATCAAAATCACAACAAAAACAAATAACTCAGTGTTCTCCCTATATTGCCCTAATTGCAGGATGAAGAAATCGTTGAAAGTAACATCAGAACAGAGGAGACTCTAAAATCATCAGACTTGCAGCTACTCTCGGGCCAAAGGAGCAGAAACATTTTGTGGTTCTCCTAAGAAAATTTTCACGTCTTTGATCCCATCGCCACAACATCCAAAATTGTGTTGTATGAAGCACACATGCAGTAGTGATAATTTGAAAGAGTGTGCGAGACCGTTGATCTTGATCCCCCTTGGTCTCATCAAATTTTGATTCACCTCCATGAAACCATAATTTGTATGAATCTTTCACACAATCCAATAAGATCCCTCATCCAATGCACATCCCACATCACCCTCCTTGGCAGCACCCTCTATCGCAGGGGACATGACAGAACCTGGATAAGGTGTTTGGAGGAAGCCAAATCAGCAATTAACGAAGTCAATGACAAAATCGGCGTAGCACACATCAATGACATGGTCTTAGCATAGCAATAGTTCAAAGGAAGATATTGCCCAACTAAAATATGATTCAAACGCCTCCCAGCTTGAAGGATCCAATGCCAACAATAAAAATCAAAAAAATCCAAAAAAAAAGACAGAAATACTCATCCACAGGGGAAAATCATTTCTATTGCACCTTGGGCGAGTACAATGACAAAAACCAATTTTTGGCATCATACGTAAATCCATTGTCTACAATTACCTTAAACGTGGTGGCAAAATCCACTCCATCCATCTGAGTGTCCTCCACCATCCCTGTATCAATCCTATCATGCCCATCGTTCTTCTCGTTTTGACTTTGACAAGGAAGTGGAAGAAGTCTTGGGAACTAATTGAGAAACATCTTAGTATTTCCTTTATATGATACTTTGACAGTTAGACACTACGTTCTTACATAATGTAGTCCTTGGACATCATCTTCACCATCACTCCCTCAGTGTTCCTCACTTTCCCTAATCCTCTCGTATCCATCCATATTCATCCCTAATCCACTCATATCCATCTTTATCCATCCCTAATCCACCCGTATCGATCCCTAATCATCCCTAACCCTCTTGTATCCACCCTTATCGTCCCTAATCCATCTATATCCATCCCTATCCATTCCTAATCGTCCCTAATCCTCCCATATCAATCCCTATCCATTCCTAATCGTCCCTAATAGTTCTTAATCCATCTGTATTCATTCCTAAGCATCTCTACTCTCTCCCTCATCATCCCTAAACATCATCCTCACTCCCTTCCATCCGTTCTTCCATCCCATATCACTTCCATCCCCATTGCTAGAACTGATTCTCCCTTTGTCGGTAGCCCCTTGTTGTTAGCCCAAAAATCCAAAAAACAATATAAAATCCAAAAATCCAAAAACAATACAAAATCCATAAAATCCAAAAACAATAGAATCAAAAGCAACATAAAGCATCTACTCTTTCTTTTGTGTTTTGTTCGTTTGTTGGTTTGCTTGTGTTTTCTTGTTTGTTGCGTCTAAGTCAGTCCTATGGCATACAACAAGAAGGCCATCATGGTTTTTCATATCATGATGCATATCGTCGTGTGCTATATCAAAATAAGACTACTCAAACAATTGGAATTCGCACAAGCTTGGCAGCATGTTTCTAGCATCAACATCCATCATCACCACACATTTCTTCTAACTAACAATCCATATCTAACTACCTATTCGCACTGCGTACATGCGTCGACCTCACATGATCCATATCCAATCTAATCCAATCCAATCCAATCTCAACTGATCCATATCCAATCTAATTCAATCCAATCTCATCTAACTCATATCTGATCAATCCAACCAAACCTAATTCGATTATAGCAAGAGTATTAATCCATTACCACTAGGGGCATCCTCGTGTGCCCTTTTTTCGGCATCTTCATTATTTGGAAGGCCGTTAATCATACAATCATCCATCAACGTGATCATCGCGTCATCAATCCATGAAATTGGTTAACTCCATGAGTTATGCTTGCATATCCTAAACAATCCATCAATCCAATCAAAGTGTGCAACTTTAGTGAGATATATCATTCCCAAATCAACTCCCTTGCATATGTCATTGCTCAGGGCAAATCAAGCTCACCGATTTATCATTGGGATATATCATTCCCAATCCGATCCCTTGCATATATTGTTGCTTGGGGCAAATCAATCAATCAACACTAATCAAAGCATGCAAGCTTTAGCTCAAGTGAGTTAACCAAATCTGCCAACACATTCATATCCTATATCCATGTCCATCATCATCCTACTCTATCATTAACACATCCTACTATAACCCAACCTCTTCACGCCCAGCACTCTATCTTAACCTTCATTCTTCCCTGCTAACAGCCCTCTTCTCATTTCAAGAGCCCGTCCATGTCTTTTCATCCCCGCATGCCCCATTGAGGGGGCATCATCCCTCACCAATCATCACATTCTTTCATGCATCACCAATTAGCTGCCATTGCGTAGCATCAGGGGTGTCCTCATGTGTCTGTTTATTTTTGGCTTCTTCAATCTTTGAAAGGTCGTTACTCCATCCATCATCAGCGGCAATGTCGTTTCAAAGAGGGGCAAAATGTAGACATCCAAATATGGACACCCCCACTTTTGATACTTTCAACACCTTGTTGTCAATATCCTTAATTTATCATTATTCAGCCCTAATCCGCTCTAATATCACTAAACCTCAATTCTCTCATCATTTTATCATATCCCATCATCCCTAATCTTGTCATCATATCATCATTACATCCCTAGCTAATCTGCTCTAACACTATTCATAATCTTGTCATGACAATAACATATCATTCCCATCTAATTCAAATCTTATCAACTCCAAATTAACTAACTAATTAATCATGTTAGTCGGTTAGTCTAATAATAGAATCCATGCACCAAATATCCAAAATAAATAAATAACTTCATAATATCATCACATCACTCCAAAACCCAAGTCAAGTCATCACATCACCCATCTCTAGTCAATCACTCCAAATCCCAAGTCATGAGACAAGATCTAATCAAGCCCATACCTTCATCAAATCAAGCCTAACACATCCAACTCCCCTCATTTAATTCTCATCTCCCCTCATTAGATGAGGAATTTGACTCATTTCTAGCCCTTGATCTTGGATCAAGATCAACAGTCCATATCACTTGCAAAAATATATAAATTGAGCTCACACTCTTCATTCTAAAAAAGCCATGGTAGTCTAATGAGACCATGTCAAATTAGTAATCAATCCAAAAGAGTCTTGAGGAGATCATGCTAGTTTGATAATCCCAATCAAACATCATTGCATCAAGCCATCAAGCCATCCACAACGGGATATGTTGTCATAGTTCTTGCGTGAGCACCCACAATCAACAATATCTGAGCAAAAATCCATACATCGAAAGGAGAATCTTCATTCTAAAAAAGCCATGGTAGTCTAATGAAACCATGTCAAATTAGCAATCAATCCAAAAGAGTCTTGAGGAGATCATGCTAGTTTAATAATCCCAATCAAACATCATTGCATCAAGCCATCAAGCCATCCACAACGGGATATGTTGTCATAGTTCTTGCGCGAGAACCCACAATCAACAATATCTGAGCAAAAATCCATACATCGAAAGGAGAATCTTCATTGGTAAGAGAAGGTATGCACATCTCTCTATTTTGCTCATCGGAGGTGCATTTCATTTGTTAGAGTAGGGATCTTACATTGCGTTTTGATTCCTAGATTGTATATGTTGCTCCAACATTTGTTTTTGTATACAGTTCCAAATATATTATTTTGTTGTTTCCATGAGGTGGGATATACTCATTTAATCTACAAAAGTTTTTTAGAAATTCATAAGAGTAACAAGTAAAAACCAATCCCCAAGGCTACAATTCAGGAGGAACTGGAGCTTACTTGACAGGAACCCATTGGATCAATGTCCTAGTCGCCTAACAGAAAATTGATTGCTTAGTGCCTCATATGTTTGAGATTTATATTCTCTTGATGGATCTGGCGCTAGTTGTTTCTTGCAACAGGAGCAGGTCTATGTTACCTTCTCTAATTTTCCTTTTGGGAATTAGCATTTATTGGGCGCACCAAGGCCTCTTGCATCCACAATAGAATCAGCATTAGATAGATGATGTGGAATCAGGAGCCCCTGTCAGCCGGTCAATGTCATTATTTGATGTTTTTCCTCTCCAAGATCTGTTGTTGCTTTCCCCCTAACATGCTTTGTTTAATTTCAAATGCTGGTTCATAAGGGTCTACAAAGGTTTTGTTTTTTTAATTGTATTTTTGGGCTACGGAAACAGAGGAATAAAGTTTGCAAAAGGGTTTCCTTTACTTTTGCTGGTCTTTCCTCAGAATGTATATTTTGATGCATCAGCTATGGCAGGTAAACTGGATTTGTTCCTCGAGCTTACCGTCTTCTTTTCTTCTTGTTCTGTGTTTGAGATGGAGTGCTTTTTCCCTCTTAATCTGCCTGGGGCACAGGGGTGGTTGTCTCTTGGCAGCTTTGGATGTCTTCTATTCCATTCTGACCAAAAGCCTAATTTTTTTTAAAATATTGGATAAGCTTATGAGGTTGAATTGCCAGTTGTGTGACTTCCCTTTTCGAGAATACACGCACTGAAATTTATCCACTCTCTAAGCCTCTTTGTTTGGCCGGTCCTTCTCTTGTGTAGGGGCGTGCTGCCTTGTATGATCTTCAGGTGGAGACTTGTCCTCTGCCCCCTGGCTCATTTGACAGCTGTCATAGCCATAGTGTGCCATAAATGGCTATCCCTAACTTTTTAAAGTGTGACGCAACCTAAACAAATAGCCATGCTCATGGCAGATCCTACAGCAGAAAAAAGTGTTTTTATAATCTACTGGTTGTTCTCACTCGATTCCTCCCATGTCTAGCAGTATTCAGCTAGGTAGAGGCTTCTCCAAATCAATGTTATACACAGATCCTGGCATGGTTGAGGACTCTTGGCTGTTTAGTGTATTCAGATGCTCTGAAGACTGATGTACTCCCCTATTTTGTTTAGTGATAACACCTGCTAATATAAACTTCGTAAAAACAGGGGGAGATGTACCAACACTGGCACTGTGCTTGGGAGATTCTCAATTTGATTGAAGGCACAGGGCCAAGGTCTCATGAATAAACAAGTTTTTTTCACAAACCAAGGACCAGCTCGAAAAGTCTAATATTTCTCTTGTTTTAAGGAGAAAATGGCCATAAAGTAACTCTTGGGCATCATCAATATATCAAATGATCCAGCAGGAATCCAGTTCTCCTAAACCCAAATCCTGAAAGTTTTGGGTCCTAGAAAAGCCCCCATGAATCTGCATATTCTCTTTGAGCAACCAGTCGGTTTTCCATCTCATCCACGGAGAATTTCACCCTAGGAGGGTTTTTCATTATGAGATAACAGCTATTAGCCTTCTTGGTTGGGAAGTTAGGCGATATGATTTTTCTCTGAGCATGATGTTGAATGAATTGGAGGAGGTCTTCCTTGCAGATCTGAGGTTTGGGTTTGATGACTAAAGATGTGGAACTCTATGAGGAGGTCAGAGGGTTCCAATATCCCTACCAGTGCTTGTTGGTTATGTTCGTGTGGTTGGTAGAGATAAGCGTGTTTGGTGAGGGTTTGTGGTGGAGAGAGCATAGAACACCAAAAGTTCTGGTTCTGGAAAACTTTTCATTACTCTATTTGTTAATTTCCTTGTTATTATCTCAAGTATTTTTTTTGGTTCATAAGCTTCTATTTTCCCAATATTTTGACTCTAATTGGACTACTTGCCTCATATCTAGCTTCGACCTACATAGGCCACCTACTTCATGACCAGATTGAGTTTGACTAGTGCCTCCTTGCCTCTTCTTGAGGTCCCCTCGACTCTACCTCCCTAAGGGCTGCCTAGATTCCCATGGGACCTTCTAGGATGATTGTAACTACCATGCCTGATCTCTAGACTACCAATTTCTTGGCCATCATGACTTCATCTAGTCTCCTCGGCTTCCCTTGTGGTCTATCACGTTTCACCTAGCGTATGCCTTTGCCTAAGACCTTGCCTAGGATCTCTTGGAACAAATGTTTACAACTCTCGGGCTTGATGTTTACTTACTCTCCTGTATGGCTGCACTGCAAGCCTAGTGTCTGTTTGGGCCTACCTAGGGCCCTGGACTGCCTTCTTTGTGACTATGATGAATTTGTTTGGTGTTTCCTTGATTCTCTTTGGGGTCTACCAAGTTTTCCCTAGGGTGTGCCACCACATGGCGCTTGTCTAGGTCTAGCTAAGGTCTACCTAAGATCTCCAAGGATGAATGTTTGTAGCATATCATGCCTAGTTTCGGTATGTATTTGCCTAAGGCAATGTGCTTGGCATCAACCAGGGCCCACCTATGACATGCCTAGTATCACCTCAAGCATTCCCAAGGCTACATTCGCCCAAGGCTAAACGCTTGGTGTCTACATGGGCCTACCTAGGGCCACATGCTTGATGTTTTCCTAGGCACTTAGGGCCACATGCCTAGTGTCAACCTAGGCCTCCCTAGCACAACATGCCGAGTGTCTGGTTGGCTCAATTTAGGGCCACGTGTCAAATTGTCTAACCAAGACTGCCTAGCAAACACGTCTAGTTGTCTACTACGGCTGGCCTAGGGCCACATGGGGTGTTCCTCTGGGCCCACCTAGTGTCTCATGCCTACAGTCTGCCTAGTCTTCCTAGAACTATGTGCCTCGTGTCTGTCTAAGACTACCTAGAGCCATGTGTCTAGTGTCAACATGTGTTCACCTAAATCCGCCTGACAGGTATCCAAATACACCAGCTCAGGGGCCACATCCTTGGTATCCACTATAATTACTGTGCCCAGTGTCTTCCTAGGCCTCCTTAAGGCCATGCATATGGTATCAACTTGGGCTGCTGGAGCATGCCTACCAAGTTTTTAATCCACCTTACTACTAGATCACAACCCAACAATCTTTTTACTCCCTTTGCCTTCTATCATTTTTGCGATTATAAATCAGATTTGGAGTAAAACTGGTGGCAACAGTGCCTTAAAATTTGAATGTTAATCATTTCCATTACAATTCTTCTCTTTCATATCAGCTTTATCATGGATATAGGATAACTTCTGTTTATTGCCAAAACTCTGTCTATGTAAGGAATACCAGAACAAGACGATGGAGCGGAAGATAAAATAGAGCAGAGTTCAGTCATTATCAAGAGCCATGAAGCTTATAGAAACCATGTTCAATGAAAGTTTGAAGATGGAATAAGGAGAAGCGATGGACAAAGCATAAAAGGAGAACAGAAGGATGTAAAAAGAAAGCAAGGGGTGGTGATGGGAGTGATGTTATCCAGCTAAGTAAACGAATGATGACAAGTGATGGAGCTTCATGAAAGTTCAAAGAAGCAATCGTCAGCAGCATATTTAGAACAGTGCAGGAACCAGTCAAAATAGAGGTAAATGATCCTGTGGCACATAAGTGGGTAATGGATTTAGTTTCTGCAGGGGTGGAATAAAATTCAAGAAAACATGGAGGTTGGGAACCAGAACACATTTTACAAGCCAATACAAGACAATGAAACCAGGATCAGAGCAGAACATCCACGATATGGAAAAAGGTCTCATGACATAGTTTATTGCTTTTGCAGCGGGTCCAGGGTCCTGAAGTGAGATGGCAAAGATGCTGACAAGTTATTTGGAAAACTAGAATATCCTTCAAACACAAGGTGATGGATGGTTAGTAATACATCAGGGCCTAGCTGTCAAAGCAAGGTTGAGCAAGACTGGTTTTACAGATGCATTTTGCATGGTGTGTGGGAAAGAAGAAACAGTTGATCAAATCTTTTGTAAATGTCCAACAGCAAGAGGACTTTGGGGATGGCTGCAAGCTGAATTCAATTTCTTTTTTATTGCTCCTCTCTCCTGGAAAGGGCCTCTTTAGGGGATTCTTGGATGGCCAGGGGCGGCTGCAAGGGTTTATGGCATACAACACAGTTGGCAGCAATCAGCTTCCTTTGGAGGGCAAGATGCCAAGCCATTTTTCAGAAAGAAACCTCCCCTCTATGTATGGGGAAGTTGAGGCTTTTCACACAAGAGTTGGCTTTGATTGTACAAGCTAAGTTTGGGTGGTTTTGAAGAGATGTGAACTCTTTTGCCCATTGGGACACAGGCTCGGGTACTTTCATTCCTTGCCTATGTAGGTAGAGATTCTTCCTGCTAATATTATGTTAAGATGATGTAAATCTTTGTTCTTATTGTTAGCTTTATGCTCAAAGATATAAATATTTATTCCTTGGAATAATATAAGATGCATATTTTTGGAAAAAAAAAAAAGCTTATAAACAACAAAAATTAATTCAAGAGTACCATGATGAGCATATGTCTGCCAAGGAAGGTCGAATGGCCTTTATGAGAAACGTAAAGCAAAATCGATAATATAGTAAAGTCCCATTTAACACTGGCTCTGTATTCGAAGTTCTGGAAACAGCATTTGCTTATGATAGAACAACATACACGGTCTGCTTGGAAACCATGAAAGAAGCAGTGGGGCGGAAAGAGTAAGTTCAAACAAGGTTTGTTTTTGTACTACTCCGGTCCTTTCTTATATATAGTAGTTCAAAATTTCAAATAGAAATGTTTTACAACACAGGTTTTATATAGCATGCCCAGGGTGGTCTAAGATCTTATGGCCCTTTTCTGACTTAAGTGGCCTGGTTAGATATGTCTTATGATTGGTATAGCTGGTATAGCTTCTTAAATTTTGATGAAGCTTTAAACGTGGTTGTTGAAGTGGCCTGGTTAAACTAGTTTATGATTATTATAGTTGCATACTGACTACCGCATCACTGAACTTAGATGATTTTGCATCATATCTAGGACATGGCCCTGTACTTATAGATTTTTGCACTACTCAGAAAAAAGATAATTTATCCCGGATTTGTACCATCACTCTAGAATCTTGCAAAAAGCACATTCTACTGAAGAAAAAAGAATTTCATACCTCATCATCAGGAACAGGGACCATACCAGCCATTTGAGGCCAGCAATTCCCTCCAGGACCTAGAATCCCATACTCTTCTCTGCTTATGACTGCCTACAAAGTTCAATACTGAATGTATTAATGTCTATGTCAGTTCCAAAGAAAATTATTATTACTTACTCTCTAAAGGTGTCTTCCTAATCAGCTGTTTTATCACTATCTATCTGGAAAACATTTTGTAAATAAAACCGCATTAAATTCATTAGATGAAATTTAACTAGAAGCTCAATAGCATTAGAAAAAAAAATCAAAGTTTCAAGCAGTCAGAAAGGAACAAAATATTAGAAGCCAGACGCAAGTTTCAGAAGATAAGCAGTTTCCATTGAGATGCATAATTGTCCAAATTATTGACAATGATGTTGGGAGTTTAAAACAGCATGTTCACGTTATCCATAAAGAACTATTTTACATTTCCGTACATATTAATTAAAATACACAACATTTGCAGGATAAATGGCACTATTGCTGTCAATAAAAAAAGATCTTTTCAGACATTAGGAAATACAATGATGCACCGGACCTACCCTGGCATAAGGATCTATCAAAATGCACGAAGGATCGTAGCGGTGACCTTCTTCGGGACAATAGTGTCCATCAACTTGATAACCATACAACATATCATCAAACTTTCCAGGAAGAAATGTGTGCCATACATCTCCTGTTTTGTTCAGTACCGGATCAAGAGGAATTTGTTGTGTTACCTTACCCTGCCACAACAGTGCAACATGAAAACTTTAAAAAAATCTTCTGAAAAAGCATTTTAAGATTAATTTTTTAAAGTAATAAAGCCAACCTGATATGAAGTTCTAAAAAGTGCAAAAGCGAGACTGCAGAATTTTATAATCAATAAAAGACTTAATTCATATAAGACATTGTTAACCTATATATTGCACAAAATCATTTAATATATATGGGAAAGAGCGGTGCTTTCTCAAACTGTATGAACTTAACAAAAATCATTTGTTTGACCATTTATTTTTTAACATCTCTACTAGAATATGTGTTGTAAATGCTCTTGAAAACTTTCTCTAGAACAGGTGTCATATTTTTAAAGACCTTTTCGATCTTTGAGGTCGAAAAAATAAGTTCTTCCAACTGAGTTTAAAGAGAAACCATAATCACCAAGAAACTCTGGTATAGGGAAGAAGATCGCGTTCACATCCCCTTGCCCACATTTTCCAGTGACTATATTTACACATAATAAATCCATGCCCCTATTTATTTACTCACATAACCTGACTTAATTACGTCCCCATTCCCGCACCAGTACCCTTACCCCCATGTCTCCAGGTGACTATGAGAGAAACAATGGCCAGTGCTTGGGGCAGATTTGCTACAGATGTGTCAAGAAGCTCTTCCTTCCTGTACCATGGATCCTAAAAGGGAGACGGTGGTGGGATGAAGACAGATCACCCTTCATATGTATAGTACTAGCAAAGTTTCATGCTAAAGGATCAGGTTTATAGCTTCAATAATTGTCTGACAACAACTTACAAGGTTCATAAAAGGCAGATTCATCCAGGAAAATCTACTTACTTTTTGGAAAATAGTGAATGGGCTTAAGAGAGAGCACATAAAGCTCTATTTCAAAAGAGTTGTTTCAAGTTTTAGCAAAGTATTATATAGGGTTAACAGAGACTTTATTCTCCAGATGGTTGACTAGTTGGGATCCTGCTCCATTTATACTAAAGTAATTGGTACACTCTTTGCTCAAGCTGGGATAGCCATCTTCAAAAGCCATTTTTCAGATGATTCCACGTTATCTTCAAAGCTTATTAGGAACCTGTTGAGGGAGCTACTCAATTTCTCGCCCTTTTTTCAAAGCCTCTGAAGGAGTAGTTAGCAAGGACAAAAGGAAGCTATCCTCACTTAACAGGATTCTTTTTGCACAAGCAGCTCAATCAAGGATAGAAATTCATTAAGTCCTATAAAGAGTTGGGTATCCCTTTTGATCTTGGAGTGTTCCCTGCAAAGCAATGGAAATGGATGTTACAGACATCAGAAAGCAGAATACAAAATTGGATTTAAGTAGGTCCACCTTGATTGAAAGATGACTAGTGATGTAGACATGTAAGTGACAAAGCAATGCAAAAGCAATTTTTTTGATGAGATGGAGGCAGATGTTGTTCCCCTTGATGTGTGTGGTGTAATAGTTAGCAGCCCATATATGTACATAAGAGAGGTGATTTTCATGAAGGAGGAAAACAAACACAGCCTAGTTAAGGATGGAAAGGCCTTTATCATCAACGTGTACAAGGGAAAGTCCAAAATAGGATTGGTGAGTGCCTAATAAAGCTAAACGACTCATAAATGCAAGTAAGAAATTTGTATTGCTACCATTGAAGGGTAACCCAAAAGAAGCATTGGTTGAGGTTGGAGATATTACAAGCAAGCTGAAAAAGAAAGTAAAGGAGCAATTGGAGGAGTTGATTCAATTACTCTAAGACGTTTTCCTAAGCCTATGAGGATTGCCACCCAATAGAGAGGTGCAGCATAAAATACAATTGCTGCCCAATTCATCATTGCCCAACATGGGGTTGTATAAGCAATCCCTTTTGGAATCAAATGAGGTCAAGAAGCAACTTCTAGACTTATTGGAGCAAGGAATATTCCATCCACGTACTCCCCCATTTGTTCATCCCATAGTTCACATACACATACTCAAAGAGTACTCGCCCAGCTCCCAAAAAGTTTACTTGGCGATTATTCGACAACCACTCATCATTATTCGACAAATTAAAAAAATACTTAAATTTTAAAAAAAAACATAAATTTTATAGAAATTATAGTTGCAAAATGTATAAAATGAGTCTGTAAAACGTTGGGGAAGCATTTTATATTAGATTTGAATACAAGTGAAGTATAAAATCGCATAATCATGATTCATGTGAATACAACTGTGATACTATCAAATTTCAATAACAAATTGATACAGTGATACTTATACAAGAATCTACAAGTACAAATTACAAGAATCTATAATTTTCTCTTCCCTACTCTCTGGGAAACTAAGGGAGACTAAGAAACTCCAATCCTCACACTCTGCTGCCCCTCCTTGCTCTGCCCAGAATGTTGCGTCTGTGGCTCCACCCTGGAACCAAATGGTAGTGACTCCTCCTTTGCCTCATGTTCGATAACATCTACAAGGATGTCATCCAATCCAAAATCTCCTGCTTTTATTAATGCACAAGGAAGTCTTTTAGTTGTTTCTTGAATGCAAGGTGTCTAATATCTATCATACCTACATCCCTTCATGCATCCTTCATACCTCCTATAATGTCTCCCTGAAATCTTAAAACCTTGAAATATGGCCAAGTTTGAAACCCTGAAACCCTGAAATGAAACCCTGAATTCTGACTAAGTCTAAAATATGATAAGATACTCCAAAACCTAGAATTTGCATTATAGCTCCTAGAGATCCAAAACCACTCTCAAACACCCTGAAAGTATATATATAAAATATAACTTAAAGTATAAGTTTTACATTTACTTATACTTAAATGTTTATTTTATATATATAATGTGGGGGCATGCGTGTTTAAAAATGACTAAAAACTATGTTTTTCCCACATTTTTCATGCATTCTACTCAGGACTGGGCAAGTATTGGCGAGTACTGGCCCAGATCCGAGTAATCAAAACCCGCCATTTCGAGTGGCGATTAATCGTTTTCGGTGAAGTTTGGCGATTACTAGCCCACTCGACGAGTATGCAAACTATGGTTCATCCATTGTGATTGATATGATTTCTATTTCTAAATGGTTATATACAACCATTTGTTCATCCATTGTGATTGATATTATTTCTATTTCTAAATGGTCATATACAAGAGACGCAATACAAAGATATTTAATGTTTCCCACTACTACCTACCAACTCCTAATCGTCCGCCTGCTTTTCAATTTATTTCTATGTACCCTTTAAATAATTTGACTAAGCCAGTTGCATATGGATTTGACTGATTTATGGTAATTAGATATAGTTAACATACAAACTATAATAGATGTTTAAAGGAAATTGTTCACAATTTCTACATGATGTTTGCTATAAAAAGCTTACACTACCAAAGGAATACCAATTGCAAAATTATAAATACATACCCTGAGCACAGTATAGAAGAACAGGTGAGAACACCAGCTCTATTGCATAAGGTCGTGCACGGTACAGTCCCTGGTAACATGGAGGATCTGTCACATTGACACCCTTACCCCAAAATCCAACATGCTCTTTACAAGCCAAGAGAACCAACACTTGTCGGTTAAAACACAACTACTTATAATTAGACTCATTAATACGCTATCCAAAGCCGACAATACAAGTATTAAAAATATAACTAAGTCGGCTACCAAATGTTTATTTTATTATACGCTGATAACAATGATAATACTAACATGACAGTCTACATTACCCCCCTTTTAAAAGTAGTAGTCCCTTCCGACAAAATCCATACAAAATGATAAAAATCAGATAGAAGAGGGAAGACATCCCAAGAGGCTGCGACTGAAAAAAGAGGTTGTTGTATAGCACCACTGCTGCTATTTGCTGGAAAAACAGCTAAATCCTGTTCGTGTTGAGAATGCCCTAAAAACATCAAAAACCCTTGCTGAAAATGGCGTGCTAAAATCTGACTTCTATAAACAATTTCTGCAGTCTAATTTTGTCCACAAAATAATTCTGCCTGAATTTGTTTTAGAAACCCACGAATCCAATAACTGTGTTAATTGTGCAATAATTTTTTATCAATAAAATTTGTACTTTCCACAGATGCAATAACTGATCATAATTGTAAGCAATCTGTACAGTCATTGTAGCACTCTGGAGTTGTTGGCAATTTTCGCTGATGTCTGTAATATTGTCATTGATGTCAAAGGCAGCTTGTGCTATCAGACATTAATGTCAAAAGTTGAATTGCACAGACTTACAGTGCAAATCAGGTTTATGAAGGTCTGGAAGAGTTGATCGGGTTTCTAAGATGACTTTAATTCTTCCAAATCTATAAGTCATGCTGAATGAAGAACCCGAAATGGTCTTGAAGAATTCTTTCGGAAAAATTGTCAAGTCTTTTTCAGAAAATTGTCCCGAAACAAAAATCCGAAGAGATTGTTGCAAAATTGCCAAAGGGCACTTCTCAAGAAGTCCGAAGGTCAAGTGGACTGTTCAAGAAAGCCGAAGGGCACTTCTCTAGAAGTCTGAAGGGCAAGCGGACCATTCTGAAAAGCCCAAGGGTAGTCCACAGAAAGTACGAAGGGTAAGTGGACTGTTTCAAAAAGTCCAAAGGGTATGAGGACCATTCAAGACTTCTGAAGGGACTGTTACAAAAAAGCTTAAGGGTATGTGGACCTTTACAAAAAAGCCGAAGGGTACATTTGCAAAGCCCCGAAGGGTATGTGTCCTAAACAAAAGTGCCAAAAAGGGACCCGGACAAAAAGTCTGCGAAAATTGTCTCGAAGGGGACCCGAACAAAAAGTCCACGAAAATTGTCCCGAACGGGACATGTTAAAGTTCAAGCAAGTCTGAAGAGATCGACGAAGGGGAAGCA
Source organism: Torreya grandis (assembly GCA_037957365.1). Taxonomy (NCBI): domain Eukaryota; kingdom Viridiplantae; phylum Streptophyta; class Pinopsida; order Cupressales; family Taxaceae; genus Torreya; species Torreya grandis. Next base: position 933,037 of record JARHVA010002541.1, on the reverse strand, counting down.
TCTCAAAGACACCGAAAGAAGCGAAATGAAGTCAACATGTCGAAGGTTAATGATATAGTCAACATAAAGAGCAAGCATCTTTTATGATCCAACGACACACGCAAGTCAAGACTAAGAAGATCCAACGGAGTGAGTGGATCCAAAGCCTTAAAAGTGCTTGAAGGTTAATGCACAGTGGTGAAGTTAAAGACCAAGCAAGTCTGGTAAGATCTATCGGAGCGAAAGCTCTCATGAAAGCCATGACAAGTGAGATATAGTCAAATCTGCCAAAGCTTAACGTCTGACTAAAGTTATGGATCGAGCATATTCGAATAAATCGAAAGGAGCAAAAGGGATCTTGTTATATAAGAAATAGCAAGATGCAAAAAGAAGCTCAACAATTAATAAAAGAGCTCAGAATTGGCACGAAGAAAGAAATAAAAGGTCCACATTTAATATGTTCTAATGGTCAGTAAAGTAACACGTAGAACTGGTGCTGAACTCGAGTCTACACGGAGCTCAAGATCAATCCTCAATTAAAGAAGCGGCGCAGTTATGACCAGAATCCAACAGTTGCCAAAAATAGAAAAGAGATTTGACCTTTGCAATGTGATGCATGAACCGAGACAGAGGAAAGAGCATAAGTCAAAATCGCTTTTAATGAGAACCGGATAATTGCAACTGAAGTGTGAACACAATTGGAAATAGAAAACCCTAAGCTTCATTGTCTATACATATACAACATCTTGAACATTGTAATGTGCTTTTTGCCGTTGATGCTTCTGCTGTTGCAATTTGAAGAGAAAGAGGAATAGACGCAAGAAGAGGACACTGATGTGTCAAACAAAGAATATATAAAAGACACAAAGGAAGAGAGGCCAAAGCAACTGGTGTAAATGCACTGTGTCAAACAGAAGATATAATGACATAACCAATAAGGCAGAGAGGAAAAGAAAATACTGTCGATGATAGACGTATACAGATAAAGTAAAAGGCAGAAAGGGAAAGGGAATGAAGTGTGTCCAACTAGAATATATCCAAACACAAACAGAGTGAGGCAGAGAGGAAGAAAAAGCACACGGAGAATGAGTAGAAAGTGAGGCAGGGAGAAAGAAAGGGCACACAGTGGATATGCAGAGAATGAGCAGAGAAGAAGAATAGGCATACACAAAATAAGCCAAGAGTGAGCAGTTACAGACTAGACTTGTAACAAAGAAACTGAACTGGATTCATTTGTGTATCTATCTTGTATACTGGAGTTGTAGCTCCATATTTCTAATTGGTTGGTGCCATTAGACAAACTGAGTTGGTGCTCAATTAGGATGTTGGAGTCTCCTTAGGGTTGGTGCCAATAAATCTTGTAACCAGTAAGGTTAAACTGAGTTGGTGCTCAGTTAGGGGATTGGTGTCTCCTAAGGATAGGTGTCCTTGAATGTAACCCATGTGGTTTTGCCAGTGAGGTGATTTAACTGTGAGGTTGGATTAGAACAGTAGATTCTAATAGCTATTATCATCGTGGTTTTTCCCTTTGAGTTTTCCACATATAAATTTGGGGTATTGTGCTTTTGTGTGTGTGTGCGCTCTCTACATTTGTTCTTTGATATGCATGTGTTTTATATCTTCATTAAAAAGTTAAAGAACTAGTTTTTAGTTGATCTACTGATTCACCCCCCCTCTTAGTAGATAGTTGTGTTCAATAGGAGTCCAGACAATCAATGTAGCAATCGGTGCAATCACTGTAGCAGTCCGTATGTTCACTGTAACAGTCAGTACATTCATTATAGCACTCTGTGTATGCACTGTAGCAGTTTGTACTGTTACTGAAGTAGTCTTATATGGTGATAGAAAAGGAGAATGTTCATACGGTGGAGAAAGTTAATCATAGAGCAATAAGTTGACATTGGGGCATATGGTCATAAGGTAAACGACGTACAACAAGAAACAATTAGCATACGATGAATATGCAAATATGCTGATGTCCATTTGGGGAATCAGCAAATGGTTGTATGGTGAAGTGGATGGAAAGGGTGATGTTCAAAAAAATAGTGTGCAAATGGTTGGCTAGAGTGTACAGTTGCTGACCATACGCCTGTTTAGAACCACACAAAATGTTGACCGTACGACATAGAAGGTAAGTTGATGTTTGATGCTTCACCAAGGTTAGCGTATGGTGAAAAGGAATGAGTGTTATACAATGGACAAGAGTAATGTCCGCATGGTGGAAGATGGTGATCATACAGTCATGTTGAAATATGAGCATTCTTATATGCCCATCTATCTTGAACTTCTTCACAGCAATTCGACGGCCCTTCAAAACATCTCCTAGGGCAACAAGTATGTGTACATCCAATTAAGTGCTTGACTTTGCTTTTAGAATTTTTTTAATTCATTGTAGAGGCTCTTTATTTTTTATTTTTTCAATGGAGAGCAGTTCAATAATAATCATACCTTTGTCTTTTTGTCTAGTGGGTCCCATTTTAGATAGCTCAAGTACTTTGTATGCCATACTTAGAGGCTCAATCTTGTTGGGTGAATATTTTGTCGACCAGCTAACTGGTGAGCAAAATAGTTCTTATCACTACAGCATAGGGAGATTGGTCGTCCGGGTGTGCAGTTTTACTACATCAACAGGGGACAAATCTCTCCTCTCATCAAGGGGAGGTTCCCTATTAAATATACGGAGGCTATATACTATATAAATAAGCAGAAAGTAACACACAGGGGTAGAACAAACCATCCATCTCTCTTTTTTTTGAGATGATGCTCATAGCTCAAAGGAGAAATCCTGGGTGATTGGTGAAGGTGCTTCTCTTCTTTCAGAAGTAACATTCAACCAAAAGCCAGATCCCTTCCTGGATGGTAGAAATCCTGGTGGAGCAATAGAAGGCACTTCTCTTCTTTCAAAAATGTTTGTTCTTGCAGGCAACAGGAATCTTTCTGGTAACAAGTGACTGATAACAGAATACAGAGTGACCAGCAATCTAAGATGTAGCTCAAAGTCTCCACCTTGACTTCCTAAGAGTGAGGTACGAAGAACAATGGGGACACAAAGTCATCCCAAGATCCCTTACACAGAAACAGAAAATAAAAACACACACTAAAAACAATTATGTCAACACAAAGTCTGAAAGTAACTGGTTTTAGGACACCTTCCTTATCACTTCTACTAGCTCTGCTTGTTAAATTAAATAAACAAGAACACATTCAGAAGGCAAACATAAAAACAATCTCCTAAAATGATACAAGCTATACAGCACAAAGTCTGCGAATCACTTGCTTTCTTATTCAAACAGAATAATATGAAATACAATTTCAGCTCAAAGTCTCAGTATTTGCCTTTCAATTTGGGCAGAGTTTTGCTTCTATGGTCAAAAAGATCTCCCTTGCATCGTATGAGAGATTACATTATATAGAGGCCAGGAGAGACTTGGCACTTTTTCCCATGGAGCGACCCATGCTGCGCAATCAATGCCTTGGATGCATTCTTGGTTCTGTCAAAAAGGGCCATGCTGGAGCAAGGCGACTGCCTTAACTATGGCGTGTTGATTCATCTCCTTTGTCTACTCTCGAGCCTGAATTACTCATTCCATCCCCTGCTAGCTGCGCAACTGTCTACTCTGCCTTTATTCCAAAGGGGACAAACAGGGTGCACTTTCAATGTTTGCAGGCCCCAAATATCTACCCGGCGAACTGCTTCACCTATTGGAATTAATTCCTGCTGAGTTTCCCTCTTTGTCTCTTCTCATTTGGCTCCGGCTTTAGGGTCTTTGAATGCGTTCGGGTCCGCATTTTAAATTTGCAAAGCTCAACAGACACTTCCTCGTAGCAAATTTGCTGCCTGCGGATCTTTTATCTTTTGAAAGTTACCGGCTAGCCAGTCGTCCTAAATTTGACGTTTGCGGGCTGTCATTCTTCTCAGCAACTCCCTTTGTGTCTTTCTCGCTTGCTATGGCTGCTTTCCGCTATGACGCAGGTGAAGACATGTGGCGACATTCGCAGCTTCGAAATAAGCTCATTAGAATAAGCTTTGAAATTGGTTAGAGACTGGGAGCCGGATGCAGACACTTGGCAACTTCCACTGCGCTGGGACGGAAAAAGTGGCGAGTTCTGCTGCATTGAAACTTGTTGGAGGCTGTTGTCTCGGCATGCGCCACTTGGCAGCGTTCGCTGCGCTTTGAGACTTGACCCTTCCCGAAGGGAACTAGCCCTTCGAGGTCTTGAAATAGGCCTGTTTCTGAGTGTCCCCTCACAAGGGTACCTACCCTTCGGAATCATCCGGGTGGCCTTCGGGCTTTAATTCTTTCGGAGGACTTTTCGTCTCTTTACTTCGGACAAAATGTCCGAAGAAATTACTTCAGACAATTTGTCCGAAGGAGACCTTTCCTTGGCTCTGTGTTTCTGCATTTGAGAGTGCTTCGTCTTTGACACGTGGCACCTTCCGCCGCTTCGAACAAGTGACACGTGGCATCTTTCGCCGAAATAGGCGAGGACACGTGGAAGCATCCGCCGAACTCTAGAAACACAATCAGAAACAGTCGGGACTCACTTTAAATTCACGCGAAAGATGACACTTGTTGCGTCCCGTTTGTTTTAGTCACTCGCCCGATACCCACCACGGTCCTTGCTCGAAACAGTGGAAAGAAAGGAAGGGACTACGGATTTTGACACTTGGAGGCTTCCGACAAGCTTTACAAGGGACACGAGGCAGTATCTGCCGCTCTTAGAAACAAAGTATAAGGTGTCTCGGCTGACGACACTTGGCAGCTTCCGCTCATCCTTTTCTTTTGCGCGCTCTTTTCCTTGACTGAGGCTGCCTTTGAACCTTTGAACCCGTGAACACGTTGAACCTATGAAGCGGTTCAAGATTCAATGGTTCGGTTGGTTCATTCTTTTGATTTCGCTGAGTCCTTTTGATATCTTTGAACCAAACGCGTTGAACTGTTTGGACGTTGAACCCGTTGAACTGATGAACCAAAATGGTTCAAGGTTCAACGGTTCAAGCCTTTGAAACTCGTTGTGTTCGGAGCCGTGGAACCCTGGAAACAATTGAACTTTGAACCTCTGACAAATGCGGCTAGCTCTTGCTGATGACGTTGAACCTTTGAACCCGTTGAACCAAAATGGTTCAAAGTTCAACGGTTCAATGGTTCAATTCTTGCTTAGATGCTTGTTGATGGACATTTTTTATTAAACCAAGGCGCTGACCCAATCCTGAAAATGACCAAGTATTGGAAACTGGGTCTTTTGATTGAACTCGCCTGCAAAAGCCTTTGAACCTGTTGAACCTGCTAATCCCTTTACTGAAAAAGCTTGAAAAATGAGGAATTTGAAAGCTCAGAACAAATTTCAAGAAAGGAAGAGATTATTTTTCGCTGTGCAGGACCAAAATAGTCATATGTTGTCCCAAATATGAGAAGTCATTTTTCGGGGACAACAGATATCAATCATATTGACATTCTTTGTCCTTAGCTGATATAATTTTAATTTCGCACGATTCACTATCTTTAACGGGCGTCCCATCTAAGTTTTCAACCCTAACTACTCCATTTTCCAAAATGTCTTGTAACTTGAACAATGCAAGTCACATGACTTTAAATATACCAAGCTTTACTTCCCATTGACCATTATTTTTTAATATAAGCTCCCCGGATGTGAAATTCTTGTAACTTAAATACTTATCATGCACATGCTTCCTCTATATTTTTCACACAAGTACGCTCAATTTAAAATTCATGCATCGCAAGTATTGGTAATAACAAGACTTCCTATACCTTGACATGAGCTCAGTTACCCGATGTGACATGAGCTCATTCATCTAGGGTGATCATATTTGCATCCAACCAAACATCAAAAATAGTCCATGCTTCAAGTGATCGAACATACCTTTCATTGTAATTTTATCCTTGGACCTCACGTTCACACTTACTGCAGTCAGCTCTTTAACCTTCATGTTAAATACAATTTCAAATTGTTGGGCCATCTTATCATCAAGCTTTGCATCCCTAACTTTGTATTTTGTGAACTCGATTGGGAAATCCAACTATGTCGTTGACAATCAAAAAGGCATCACCAACTTTTTGTCTCTAATCATCTCTTTGCAAACCTCCTTTTATCTACATAATTTCAATGCTATTGCAATCTAGCTGGAACACCTCATGGTCCCCTATCTACCAATCAAAGAGACTATTAAGGGAGTTCATCTCACCTCTGAAGCACAACTATTACTCCAAGATCAATTCATCATTCAACTCCTAGCACCTCAATTTCCATCCTCCAAGCACTATTTTTCGGAGTCCGAGTCCAACAAATCAAACGAGGTTGGCTCCTCGCTTACTACCTAACTCTTTAAATTTATCACATAATTTTGGACTTTTTTTCAATGAAGAGAGAATTTTTCTTCCAATTGTTGTCGACTTTGGCTGCTATCAACTAGCCTTGACCCAACAATACATTGTATGCCTTATTCCGTAATGAGATGACTGAAAATTTCAACAAAAGGGGGTTAGGTTCCAATAAATGCATTCTCACACATCAATATAGCCAATACCATTATGCCATATTGGTTCGCTCCCACTGGTTACAATGTTAGAGGCCAAATAGTTGGCTTTGCAAGGCATTTTCAAGTGTGACCTCTAGAAGAAAATTGACTACCAAACCACCATCCATAATGGTCTTCACCAAGTGTCTCTCAAGTATCTCCATATGCACTATTGTCAGTCGTTAGGTAAAATTCGTTTTCAGAAGCATGGTATCGATTGCTCAATCCCCTAACAATGGGGACTCAACTATGGGTTCATTCTTCTACTTCTTGTTCTAACCATTGTTTGATGTTACCTCTAATGTTGTGTGTTGAAGCCAATGTCGGGTACAATGGTGGTTATTGCATTCTTGAGTTTAAGAATACTTTGTAATAAACTAGCTACCTTTATAGGTATGGTAGTCTGCAAGACTTGTCTGACAAAGATTTTGTCTAAATAAAGTCAATTGCTCACAACCGTACTTGTCCGCTCATGCGATTGCCTTCGTTCTTCAACCATAGCCTTTACGATTTCTACTCTAGCCTTGGTAATTCTTTCCTTCTCCATCCCTGGATCAAGGTATATGGATTTCGTCACTTGTGTTCAATTGATCGCCATTACTTCTTCATCCTCGACTACATCAATCATGCTGATGTTAGCTTGCTTTGAACAGTTGGCATCATTGTGATCCATGGCCCTGTACATCAACAAAAAGTCTAGTATTATTTTAATTTGTGGGCCAATCTCTTGAAAAACGTGCCCACCCATTATACTTCTAACATTACACGATCAGTCATTCTTGGTAATCACATTGAATTTGATTACCACCTCCACACTATTATTTTGGTGTCAGTTGTTATTTGCCTTTATCAACGTGGTGGTTAGTGTCCATAACTCCCCTCGTGTGAAGAGTCCTTTGGTGCTCTTGTTCCACAAATTGAACAAATAACCATTGATTGTATGCCATGTAACTTAACAAATTTCACAAAGCATTTTCTTTGAGCAATTCAACTTGGTGTGACCTTCTACCTTGCAGTTGGAACTACAAAGATCCCTCCCTTCTTTCTTGGTATATCCCTTTAGCTCCTTCATCAATCAAAGTATGTCTCTCCCAAGAGCTTGCAACAATCCTAGTTCAATGTTATCATTGGAGTCTAATTCATCATATTCACTCTTACTCAACCGTAAGTCTTGTTTTCATTTTCAATGTCCATCACTCTATTATATGCATCTTCGTAAGACAAAGGTGGAACCACCTTCATCTTCCTCCGCAAAGAGGGTAGTCCCTCAATGAACCACCATTCCTTCAAGCCGTTGGTTGAATCCTTGTTGAGTTTGCCTAGCAATTCATTGAGTCTTCTATTCTAGGCTCTTACATTCTCATGTTTCCTTTCCTAAGTGTTGTAGATATTTGCAATAAATTCATTTTCGTCTTTGCAGAGTTTGAATTCTTTCTCAAAGGCCTTCCACAATTTTTCCCATGAGGACTTGTCAGATGATGTTTTGTCTGTGTACCAATCAATAACCACCCCTCTAACTGTGGTTGGGAAAGGCTGCAACCAATGGTGCTCATATGTCTACCCATTGACAATCGAGAAGGTGATACAGGTTCTATAATGTCACGCCTGGTCTTCAGATCCATCACTAGTAAACTTCAATGACTTTTGTCTTTCTGAAATTGGACATAGTGGAGTGCCCATAGCCATGTGTCTTATAAGATTCTAGCATGGACCTTTTGGTACCATTCTCCTTAGTAAGATTTGTGCCAAACATTCTTCTTCTCTCTAAGCATTGTCAAACACGTCACTATGCTCAACCCTTCCCTCAACCTAAGCTATCCGCATGCTTGTTTGCTCACCATCAAGTTCCACTCTTGTGTTGCTCACTCCAGCTTATCATACTAACTGCCCTAATGTTTTTGGCTCGACCTCTTCAGAGAATAGATCTTCAATTACATAGATATTTCTCTCGTATGTGACTCTCTGTCCTTCTGTGAGGAAGTCGTTGAACTCCATCTCGGAAAAAAGACTAGTTGAACTTTGATTTGTAATAAAGAGTTCACTCAAAACAAGGGGGCTTGTTTGAATATTCACTAGATTCCTCTATGGAATCTTCTACAATAGGCCCCAACCTTATCCAATTAGAAAAGTATGAACCTCCTTCCTCTAAAAGGGGCACTTGTCTTGCAACCTCCACCCACTGTCACTTTGTGATTAGTGTAGGGTCCTTTGGTCCCAAGTTGAATCCTTCCTTGGTTTTGGCTTTGGCTTTGACTTTGGATTCTACTTACGCTTTGGCCTTGGCCTTCGTTTCGGATTTGACATTTGCTACCTATTTCTCTTCATGGATTTTTAGAATTGACTGCTTCTCGCAACCTGTATTCTTGTTGTTTCACTAATCAATAAACCATCTAATTTCTTGTTCTATAGCTTGATCGCATTATCTTCTTATACCGCTTTTGTCCAAGCTCAACGGCATTAATTCTTTCTCATATTGCATCAATCTTCATATCTTTCTTCCTCTTTATGACAATACCTCTCTTTCTACTGTTGTAACATATTTCGACATTGTGCTTTGCAATTACATTTGTTGCAAAGATCTTGTAAGATAATGTAGTACCTTGACATCAATGGTTAATGTCAACCAACTCTCGCTTCTACCCGACTTAGCAAAGGTAATGGCGCCCAAAATGTTTACTACAAAAAGTTATGTTACCCAAGGAAACTAGAATACCAATTGCAGTATTACAAATACATACCATGAACATAGTATAGAACATGAGAGAACAACGTTATTGCATATGGTATGTACAGTACAATGCTTGATATAGGGAGGGCATGTCACATCAGCGCCCTTACCTTGACATTCAACTTTCTATTTATAAGACAAGAGAACCAACACAGACTTCAACCAAACTATTCATAATAAAGACTTGTTAATACACTACCCATAGCCAACAATACAAGAATTAATAATATATCTAATTCAGTTACCAAACGTTGATTTTACCGTACACTAGTAACAATAACAATACTAACATGATGGCCTACACGAAAATTGGAAACTTCTCTGGTAAAGCTGATTTAGAGAAACACTTACTATGTGGTGGCATACTACCTTTGCCTTTGTTGGAGAGTGTCCTAAACTTTTGTGTGAAGCTTTTACAAATTTTGCATAAACAAAGAAACTTTGCCTTGATTCTTTTGTTGGTCAAAAAATATCTAGAGCCAAAAGGGCCACCAAAATCTCAGATTGTGCCAAAGGTTAAAAAACATAACAAACTTCAAAAGGAGAATGCCCTATAGAAACATAGGGAACCAAACTGTTGCCACACTGAATGATATAATAATAGGTTCCCCACCACCTACTCTTTTGATGATAAATGCAAAGAGCAAGGATTAAGGTGTGATTAACTGTCATGTCCCTCTTTTGATGGGGACATGATGGAAGACCCTTAGCCTTAAAACCCTTCCTGGGGGCTAAGGGACAAATATAAAGGGAAGTAAGGATTGAAATGTTTTAAAGTGAATATGTGTAAAAGTACTTTATGTTTCAAATTCACTTAAAAAGGGGACCTTTAAGGGTTTTGAATGATTTAAGTGATTTTATTAAATTAAAAAAAAAAAAAAAAAATGAAAAGATCATAAGGATCTAATAAGATCCTTAAAGTTACTCTCCCTTTCCAATTTTGGGCGTTTCACTTGGGAGAACTACATAAGGCAAAGAAAGGGTCAATTGATAGATTCATGACTAATTTTGATAACAGTTTTTTTGGAGTCTAAGCATGAAAAGCAAGCGCTGACACTTGGAGGGCGAAAACCCTTCAAGAGAACTAAATCAAGGATGGAAACCCTTGAATTCAAATTCAGACCTAGAGTAACTCATCACAGAGATGTATTGAGCAGAAATTGACAAGATAAGGGTGTTTTCAACACCAAGGTTTGTTTGCAGGGGCAAACCATTGGAGGAGTTGGGCGAAGGTTTGAAAAGGCTGTCCTAGGGCAGCGAACTGCATATTTGAGGGCTGCACACTCAGAAAAGGGCAATGATTGGGGTTTGGGGTTGGGTGACCCACTTTAAGGTCATCACAAGACATTTAGAGGGTGTGGATCAGCCACACGCATTTTTCTAATATTTTATTCTAATTTTCCAGCCATATATTTGACCAAAAATCAGGGTTTTAGCTGGTTATTTGGCCAATAATATTGATATAATTTTTTGTTATTTTTGGAGAACTAGAATATTATTTTTGGAGTTAAATTCAAGGCATATGCAACAATATTGTCATTTTTAGATTGTTAGGGTTTGAAGAAAATTCTAGAAATTAATATTTAATCATTGAAGTGGTTGAATAATTTTTTTGTTTAACTAATATCCCTTGGATGGGACATTACAGTGGTATCGGAGCCAAATCTTGGCTAGCTGTTGGTTTTGCAGTGATACATGCAAGAAGGTGAAGGAGAAGTAAGATATTACTTAAGGAATAAGAAGAAAATGGGGGAGCTTCCACACACAGAAGACATGTCTCACCAAGATTAATCAAAGAAAGAAGTAGAAAATAGAGATGAACAAAGGCTTGACAGGTACACACAAGCCCAAGAACAAATGACAGCCATGATGGTAGAATTTGTGCAAACTATGGAGTTGAAGGGTGACAAGCCATCCAATGGGGATGGTAATGCTTCAGGAAGTCACCATGTCTTGGATCAGCTTTCTAAGGGTATGGGAGGAGTTTCATGTAGGCCTAATCAACCTACCTTTTTGCAAGATGAGGTGGCCGTTCCCAAGGGAGAAGCACAACCCTCATTAAGGGCCACCTTGTTGAAGGATTATGATGAATACATGACATATCCAGCCTCTTTTAGTGAGCAAATGGATTTTTCAGCTTTCACTTCTTGGAAGCATGGTCAAATATGAGGCAATAGGGCTGGCCACAAGCACAAGGGCAGCCAAGGAGGACTCGACCACACTTTAGATAAGCTTGAATTTTCAAATTTCGATGGTTCTCCTAAGAGTTCAACTAGGGCTTGGATCCAAAAAGTAGATATTTTTCACTAAGACCTATGTTGGAAAAAGAGGCCATTCAATTTGCTACCTTGCACTTGGAAGGGGCTGCCCATGAATGATGGTATCATGCATAGTCACAAGGTTCGGATTCGAGTTCGAGTTCGAGAAGGATAAAATTCGATTCAAGTTCGCCAATAGATAAAGTTCGAAAAAAAATTCGCCATTAAGTTCGACTTATATAAAAACATAAAAAATATTTTAAAAAAAAGTCAAAAAGAAATCCAATAAAAACTAAAAATAATTGTAAATACATAAATAAAATAAAAAATAAAATTAATTTAACAAATAAAATAAAAATAAACATAAGAATTTCAAACTTGAATTACATTAAAAGATATCAAAATATTCATAGTTTAGAGCCTAAGCTCAAAATTGATATAGAACTTAAGTTTTAAACATTTGCAACATCAAACCCAACTTCAAAATCAAAACTAGCACTAGTACTAGCACCATCAACAAATCCTCCATCCAGCTCATCAACACTATCTATATTTTTCTCAACTCCTTCAAAGGATGGTTCTCCAAGATGAAGATTGTCATCTTCTTTTGCAAGATTGTGCTCAAGCAATCTTAAATTGCTATGAACAAACACAAGATCTGATAACTTTTTGGCCCCTAGTCGGTTTCTCTTATTAGTATGGATCAAATCATGCGTGCTCCAATTTCTTTCGCATGCAGAAGCACTGGCACATTGACTGTGGACACGCACGGCAAGCTTTTGTAACTCTGGAGTAGAAGAACCATACGTCTGCCGCCTTAAATGGGGATCCATGCTAACAATGTTTTCTTGTGCCGCTTTAAACCACTCGGCTACTCTCCCCCAGTGTTGAGACCACTCGCAGGCACAATCTCATTTACTGACACTTTCTCTCACAAGGGCTCATCGGTGCATTGAATCTCACAGAGTGCATGCCTTAAGGGGTGCACTGGGAATGGGGTGGGATCGGCTTGTGGCACTTTGCGAGAGATATTCTCATACTATTGTATCACGCATACATCCCTTCATGCAACCTTCATACCTCCTATGATGTCTCCTTGAAATCTTGAAACCCTGAAATATGGCTAAGTTTGAAACCCTGAAACCCTGGAATTTGACTAACTCTGAAATATGATAGGATCCTCCAAAACCTAGTATTTGCATTATAGCTCCTAGCGGTCCGAAACCTCTCTCAAACACCCTGAAAGTATATAAATAAAATACAACTTAAAGTATAAGAAACTAGATGTCCATATAAATGTAAACTTACACTTAAATGTTTGTTTTATTTATATACTGTTGGGTCCGAACATGAAATTCGCCGAACAAGGCGAACTTAAGCGAATTTTTAGTGAAGGGCATTAAGTTTGCCGAATTCCGAATTTTTACATAAAAATTCGGCGAACCTTGTGACTATGGTATCATGGTTTGGTTGCTCAGGGTCACCAACTCATTTCATCTTATGAGGAATTAAGTAAAAGGATTACTGAGCGATTTGATAGATTTGATCCAGAGTTGCATTTTAGAGAATTGGCTCAACTAAAACAAAAAGACACAGTGGAAGGGTTTGTAATGGAATTTCAAAGGCTTTAGGTTATGGTGACGGATGTGTCAGAGAGGAGGTTAGTGGTTCTCTTCATGGAAGGTTTGACGGATTCAATTAGAGGGTTAGTCAAAACTTTTGATCCTTTCACTCTCCAAGGAGCCATTCAAAAGGCTCTTGATCTTGAGTTCTCAACGCCACAAGATAAAATTTTGCCCTTCAATTTTCAGAAAACTAATGTTTTTAAGCCCTAAGGACAGCCAAAAAACAATAATTGGGGGCAGCCAAGGGGCAGCAATTCTGGGCCACCTAGACCAGCTCCCTTGAGGCAATTGGACAAGCATAATCAGCATGGTGTAGGGCAGTTTGATAGGCCAAACCAGCAGGGTTTGGGGCAGCAAAGAGATCTGCCAAGAGGGAGTCTTGAAACAAGAAATGAATTAAGGAAGAAATTGTGTTTTGATTGCAAAGAACCTTGGTCACCAGGTCATCATTGTCGTGGAAAAGATCAAGTGCACTACATTGAAGTGCATTCAGATGGAGAAGATGAGGATGTTGAAGATGGGGCAGCCACCTATGAAGAGGAGCACTTGGAAATTTTTGGTGGAGAAGACTTGGAAGTCTCCTTTGCTTCCCTATTTGGTACCCAAGTACTATCCCTTTCATGTGAAGGGTAGTTTAAAAGGTATGGAGGTCACTATTCTTATTGATAGTGGAGCCACGCATATTTCCATTGATAAAAAATTAGTGGTTTTATGTGGTTTGCAATCTATTGATTTCATTGGTTTTCATCTAACTGTGGCGAACGGCTTCACCATCCCTTGTACCACAAAAATTCCCAAGCTAAACATAATGATGAGAACACACCTCATTGACGATGACTTTTATGTGGTTGGTATTGGAGAGACTAACCTTGTACTTGGTATACAATGGTTGCACTCTCTTGGAGAGTACACCCAAAACTACCAAATACCATGGAGCTCAAATTTGATGCCAATGTGAAGGAAGTGGTTTTGCATGGGTTGCAAGATAGGACACCCAAGGGGGCAATGTCCAAAATAATGGAAAGCATGATAAATGAAGAAATTCAGATTAGGGCAGCCAAGGAAATGGGATTTTCTGAGTTGGGACGGCCAACTATCATGAAGGAAAAAGATCCCATTGATGACACATGGAGTGAAGGAATGATGGGAAAGAGTTCCCAATGTGAAAAATACAATATGACGAGTCTAAGGCAGCCTCTAAGGTATGAAAAAAGTTTTCAAAATTCTATTTGCATAAGCTAGTTTTTTAAGCACACTATAGTATGTATCCTAATGCATGGTAACGTGAGAGATTTGTTGGGAAAAACTAATGATATTAGGTTTCCAAGGTATGGAATCATTCATTCAAACCCCCCTTTCCTTACCAATTTTGGGAAAATGTGCTTAATTTGGATGTTGGGAAACTTGAAAATCCATGTTTGAGAAAAAACAAGGAATCTGATAATGAATTGGGAAAGGATTTTCAAGCACATTCAAAAAATTCTGAATGTTTTGGGCCATTCCAGCCTATCATACAGTTTGAAAACATGTTCCATAAAGTGTCAAGCCGGTTGGGAGAACATGCTCAAAGATCTGAAATCAAAGGGGCACTTAGTAAGGACATGAAGGAGGGAATGAAAGATCCACTTTGGCTAGGTATGTATGTTTGGAAAAAGATTGAAAAGGGCAATGAACAGCCCACTACAAGGTCTGGTTTTGCAAAACAAGGTAAATTTTATTTGAAAGACAAGGGACCAAGTACTACTCCACTTTGTCAAGGCAAGCAACATCCACACTTGGGGAAACCAATTTGTGCTTCCAAAACCCTCAAGGTACATATGAAGGGCAGCTATTTGATATTTTGCAAATCTGATTTCTTTTTTATGATCATAATGTCTCTTGAATGTGGCATACGCACTAAGAAGTTGAATGGTTTTACTCCAACCAAGAATTGCAGGGTTATAAGGAAACAAGGTAATTGTGTGACAAAGGAGTTGGTTCACTCCAATGCCAAGGTACAAGTAAAATGGTGGGGTGAAAATGGATTTAACATTTCTATGCATAAATTTTCAGTTCATATGGTGCATCATGCAAGGAATTTGAAGAGTTTTTCCAGCGGTTATGAGTTGCATGCAGCAGGTTACACTTGGGACAGCAAGATGGAAAAAAGAAAAATCAGTGGATGTAGGGTTAAGAAGGTTGATAACCACTGCATACTTGGTAACATTCAAAAAATTGGCAACCATGCTTCATAAGCCAATCTTGGTCAACAACCCTCAAGAGGAAGAAAAAAGAATTGTTTTGACTAACATGTTTGTTTCATGTGCAGATAAGGACATAGGGGCAATCAAGACCCTCACAAATGAAGACTACCTAGCTGGAATACCAATTTTCAACCACCATTGTGATGACAAATCCAAGGATTTTCTTGCTTCTCACATCTTAAGAGCATCTTTTGAATATATGGGGTCAAAAAAGAGAAGTGGCAACATGAGGTACTGTTGGTTTTGCAATTTCAGTTTGGTTAAGTCACACAAAAGCTTCATATGCAGCTGTAGCAAACATCACCAAAAGGGGTCTCTTCTTTGGAAAGGGCCTAGGTTCGAATTTGGCACCAGGTCAACCATGGAGATAGCTTTTTGGTTGCTTCTATTGCTTGAGGGCAAACAATTTTGGACAGTGAAGACTGTCATGTCCTCTTTTGATGGGGACATGATGGAAGACCCTTAACCTTAAAACCCTTCCCGAGGGCTAAAGGACAAATATAAAGGGAAGTAAGGATTGAAATGTTTTTAAATACATGCGTAAAAGTATTTTTTTTAAAGTACTTTATGTTTTCAAATTCACTTAAAAGAGGAACCTTTAAGGGTTTTGGATGATTTAAGTGATTTTATTAAATTAAAAAGAAAAAAAAAATATATATATATATATATCATAAGGGTCTATTAAGATTCTTAAAGTTACTCTCCCTTCCCAATTTTAGGCGCTTCACTTGAAAGAACTACATAAGGTGTGATGTCCCCATTTTCACATTAAGTATAAGCAGGGATTTAAGACCTTTAGTCTACTTCCCCATAGACTAAGGGAATCCTTTTGAGGATTATATTTTATTAATTAATTATTAATTTCCAAAATAGTGATTTTTATCATTTGTTCTTATAAGGCAATTATTATTTAATTAGTAGAATATCTGATAAAAGTGGTTTTTACCATTGAAGTGTTTAATTGATTAATTGTTAATTTATTTGCCTTAAAGTAATTTTAATTACTATTTTATTAAAGCAACTAGTTAATATTATATTCGAAAAATATAATGTTCGCTTGGGAGCTAATGCAAGAAAAGGAAAAAATTCTAAAAAGGGCAAGTAAAAGGCTTATGTGGTATTTTACCTCCCTAAGGTGGTTCACCCCCCTTTGGAAGGTACAAATACAAGGTGAAAATCACAATTGAAGATATGATGAATTTGATAATTGTTTCTTCATGCTTGAAGGAGTAAGGTGATTTGCATTGAGGAGCTATTGTGAGATTTTGGTGGACTAATTAAGATTCTTTTAATGAATATTATTTCTGATTATTATTTGCACTAATTTGGTAAGCGGAGCGAACAATTTTGAAGTTTGATTGAAGGTTTGGAGGCCCTTTTAGGGTATATTTGTGCAAATTAATATTTTGAAATTATTTGCTAATTTTTTGCATATTGGCATGGGGTTTTGGAGAAGATTTGTGCAATATTTGAAGCCCTAAATTGATAGAAAATTAAATAATAATTTTCAAATTATTATTTAATTATTTTTTATAGGTTTTGCGATCATTTTCACTTGTGAAAAGTGAGATCTTGCTCTTATAATTTTTTGTTATTTTTTCTGCACCTTGGCAACTTGGGCGATTGTCTTGGAAGACATTTTTTGACCATTTTTTATGCCCTAGGGGTTCACTGGAATTTTCCTTGATTTTTTAGCACTTGTGACGTATTTTTGGCAAGGGTTTAAAGCGGAAAATATCAAAGAGCAGCTATGTTTGAGGGAAAAATCATATTTTTACAGCAATCATAAAGTGGCATTTGATCCTCAATAAATTCGCAAAAAGGTACTTATTTTCTATATTTAATTTTTTGATTATTTTGGCAAGCATTCAGATGAATTTCGAATAAAATAATGGCTAAAAATTGTCTTCACATCACTTGCATTGTGGCGTCTAGGGTTTCTAGGGGTTTGATAAACGTTTTGAAGCATTTATTGCAAACTAGGGTTTACTGTTTTTTATTTCAGAATTTCAAGATTTGTGGATTTAGGGGAAAACCCATTTTTGTGAAATCATCTCATTTGGGGACATTACAGTGGTATCAGAGCAACGGTCTTGTCTCCCTGTGAGTTGGTTGTAGGATGCAAACAGGTAAAGAGATCTTGTATTATCAGAAAAGGAAAAAGACTATAGGGGATCAAAAGCCTAATGGGTTTTCTTTAGAACAGGTTAAACTTTTGCAAAGCATGATCAAAAAAAGCCAAAAAGATCTTTAGCATACTTTGGGAATACAAACTATAGCCATGTTGAAGGATACTGCAACTCCCAGCAGAGACCACCCGTTCAATGGAGAAAAAATTCGAGTGATAATGAGAGGATTTCTAATAAACCCCCTCATAAATTTTTCAAGGCCACTTTTCTGCAGAGAATCAGCAGTAGAGATGACGACACCAAGGGATGATATTTTGGAGATTCGTCAAAAAGAGTTTGCAGCCCTAAGCTTTGCCACGCAAGCTCTATTGTTTTTTTGAGATTATTGTGAGATGAAGGATCCAAGCCAAAAGTTCCTAATATGCAGCACCGTAGAGATTTGCAACAAAGGTAGGGTAAAATTTATCTTCCTATTTTTTATGGTACAAATAAACTTCCTGTAAGATCATGGTTGCAGAAGTTGGAAACATATTTTTCTTAACCCCATGTTTGAGGATGAGGCTCTAAAATTTGTCACCCTACATTTGGAAGGTATTGCTCATGAGTGGTGGTTTTATGGCCTAATCACACAAAGCCACGGATCTATTACTACCATGGATGAGTTTGACAAAAGGATCATGGAGAGGTTTGATAGAAAAAATCCAGAAATACATATTCATGAGTTGGCACAACTCAAACAAGATCATGATGTTGAAATGTATGTTGTTGCTTTTCAAAAGGTTTCAATTATGGTACCTAATATTAGTGGAAAGGTTGGTTGTTTTGTTTGTTGAAGGTTTGATTGAGCCCTTGAAGGGTTTGGTTGAGGCTTTTAACCCTCTTTCTTTACAAGATGCTATCACTAAGACTTTAGATTTAGAATGTTCAGCATACAGGTGTTATGAAGGGCAAAAAGAGCAGCCAAGGGCAGCCACCTATTCCCTGCCCAAAGAGGCAAATACAGGGCAGTCAAGGTCTAATTTTAGTGGGCAGCAAATAGCACAAAATGGGCAGCCTAGGGCACCACCCAATAAGCAACAAAATAAGCCTCATACACCATATGTGCCACCTCATAGATCACTGCCCTATAGCAGCAATATGAAGGATGATAGAGACGAATTAAGAAGGCAAGGCTTATGTTTCACTTGCAAGAATCCATGGACCAAAAGCCACCATTGCATTGGCAAGGGACATGTCTATTACATTGAGGTAATTGATGATGATTCAGATTTTGATATTGTTGATACTAATAATAAAAAGAATGACAATGTTGTTGATGAGCATGTGCATGAGGACACACAAGACTTGGGTAACACACTTGCTTATCTTTCAGGAGCTCC
Organism: Torreya grandis; assembly: GCA_037957365.1. NCBI lineage: Eukaryota > Viridiplantae > Streptophyta > Pinopsida > Cupressales > Taxaceae > Torreya > Torreya grandis. Next base: position 914,158 of record JARHVA010002541.1, on the reverse strand, counting down.
CAAGTATCATGCTTTCAAGGTAAAAGGCACATTGAAGGGTCAAAGAGTGATTACTTTGGTTGATAGTGGAGTCACACATAATTTCATTGATAGGGGCTTCGTTAAGAAGATGTCATTAGAAGCCACGGATTGCAAGGTTTTCAACGTGACTATAGCAGATAGATTCACCATCTCTTGTTCCAAAAAGTTGCAACAACTCCCACTCACTCTTGGGAAACACAAGGTAATTGATGATTTTTATGTTGTTGACATTGGAGATATTGATATTGTTTTAGATGTTCAATGGTTGCATTCCTTAGGTGAATTTACTCAAAATTATAAGACTATGGAGCTGAAATTCTTCAAAGAGGGCAAAGAAGTGGTCCTCAAAGGTCTAGAAAATGGTGCTCCACAAGAGGTATCTATAAAAAGGATGGAAAGGGCTTTTAGAAGAGGTCAAATTGCTTGGGCAGCAAGCTGCCTTATCACAGTAAATTCAGAAAAAAGAAAACAGCAACCCCCTCATGGTAAGTTACAAGCTAGTTTAGACAAGCATGTTCATGTCTTTGATGATTTAACTTATGCTTTGCCACCAGATAAAGGTTTTGAGCATAATATTGAGCTAGAAATGGGTGTCAAACCGGTTATTGTCACTCCTTATCGCCATCCAAGAGCTTTCAAGGAAGAGATTGAAAAAACCATCAAAGAATTACTTGATATCAGACACATAAGGCCTAGCTCAAGTCTTTTTGCTTCTTCAGTTGTTCTAGTCAAAAAAAAGGATGGTACTATGAGGATGTGCATTGATTACAAATTATTGAATAAGAAGACCATCCAGAATAGGTATCCAGTACCTAGGATTGATGAATTAATGCATGAATTACATGGTGCCACTTACTTTTCCAAGATTGATTTAAAATCCGGTTATCACCAAATCAAGGTAAGAGAAAAGGATGTTCATAAAACTGTTTTTAAAATGTCATTTTGGGCATTCTAAGTTTTTGGTTATGCCTTTTGGATTGACTAATGCCCTAGCTACTTTCCAGTCATGTATGAATAATATGTTTTGCAAATACCTAAGGAAGTTTGTACTAGTTCTCTTTAATGACATTCTTGTGTACAGCAAAACCTTGGAGGAGCACTTGAGGCACTTGGATTTGGTCTTGAGCACATTGGAGCAGCTTTCTTTCTTTGCAAAAAAATCCAAGTGTGAATTTGGATTAAGAGAAATTTTGTATCTACGAGAATTCATCAATGCACAAGGTATGCAAGTGGACCAATAGAAAATTGCAGCTATCATGGATTGGCCTATTCCCTCTACACTCACACGGTTGAGAGGTTTTTTTTATCTTTGTAGCTATCAAAGGAGATTTGTGAAAGGTTTCTCCCAACTTGTTGCCCCCTTGATTGATTTGACTAAGTGGCTTTCCAGTGGTCCAAAACAACCCAACTAGCATTTGAAAATCTCGAGGTAATGTGTTTTTGCCCAGTTCTTGTTATTCCATATTTTTCTACTACTTTTGTGGTTGAGAGTAACGCTTCAAGTGAAGGGATAGGGACTATCCTAATGCAAAATAAACATCCTATTGCTTTTGAGAGTAGGAAACTCAAGGATTCAGATAAAGTTTATTCAATCCAAGACAAGGAGATGTTGGCAATTATGCATGCTTTGAGTAAATTTAGACAATATTTGATTTCTGGCAAATTCATTGTAAAATCGGATCACAAGAGCTTGAGGTTCTTCATCAATCAAAAAGAGTTGAATGATAGGCAACAAAAATGGGTAAGCAAGGTGCAAGCTTATGATTTTAATATTGAGTATGTGAAAGGTAAAAATAATGTGGTTGCAGATGCTCTATCAAGGAAGCCTTCTTTTGGATTGCTTAAGGACAAGCAATTGTGGGAAGGGAGCACTGTGATATCCCAATTTTCACATCAAGTATAAGCAAGTATTGAAGACCTTTAGTCTACTTCCCCATAGACTAAAAGAATTCTTTTGGGGATTATATTTTATTAGTTAATTATTAATTGTCAAAATAGTGATTTTTATCATTTGTTTTTATAAGGCAATTATTATTTAATTAATAGAATATCTGATAAAAGTGGTTTTTACCACTAAAGTATTTAATTGAATTAATTATTAATTTATTTGCCGTAAAGTAGTTTTAATTACTATTTTATTATGGCAAATAATTAATATTATATTCAAAAAAGAGAATGTCAGCTTGGGAGCTAAAACAAGGTAAGGAAAAGATATTATAAAAAGGGCAAGTAAAGGCTTATGAGGTATTTTACCTACCCAAGGTGATTCGGCCCCTTTTGGAAGGTACAATTACAAAGTGAAGATCACAATTGAATATATGTTGAATTTAATAATTGTTTTTTCATGTTTAAAAAAGCTATTGGGATGCATGCCCAATAAGTGTTCACTATTTTGGTGTCGATCATTCTACAGATGTCTTTTGACCCCATCTTTGCTAAAAGAGATCTTGTTAATTGCCCTAGAGTGGGACGATTTGCATTGAGGAACTATTATGAAGTTTTGGTGGACTAATTGAAGTTCTTTTGATGCATATTATTTCTAATTATTATTTGCACTAATTTTGCAAATAAAGCAAACTGTTTTGGAAGCTTAATTGAGGGTTTGGAGGCCCCTTTTAAGGTCTTTGTGCAAATTAATATTCTAAAATTATTTGCTAATTTTCTGCATATTGGCGTGGGGTTTTGACGAATATTTGAAGCCCTAAATTGATAGAAAATTAAATAATAATTTTTTGATTATTATTTAATTATTTTTTATCGGTTTTGCAATCATTTTTCACTTATGAAAGGCGAGATCTTACTCCTATAATTTTTTGCTATTTTTCTTGCACCTTGGCAACTTGGGCAATGGGCTTGGAGGACATTTTTTGGCGATTTTTTATGCCCTAGGGGTTCGTTAGAATTTTCCTTGATTTTTGAGCACTTGTGGCATATTTTTGGCGAGGGTTTGAAGCCAAAAATATCAAAGAACAATAGTTGTGTTTGAGGTAAAAATCATATTTTTATAGCCATCATAAAGTGGCATTTGATCCTCAATAAATTGGCAAAAAAGTACTTCTTACCTATATTTATTTTTTTGATTATTTTAGCAAGCATTCAGATGAATTTCGGATAAAATACTAGCTGAAAATTGTCTTCACATCCCTTGCATTGTGGCACCTAGGGTTTCTAGGGGTTTGATATGGGTTTTGAAGCATTTATTGCAAACTAGAGTTTGTTGGTTTTTATTTCAAAATTTTTGGATTTAGGGGAAAACCCCTTTTTTTTTAATCGTCCCATTTGGGGATATTACATAAAACAAAGAAAAAGTCAATTGATGGATTCATGATTAATTTTGATAACAATTTCTTGGAATCTACGCACGAAAAGCAAAGGCTTACACTTGGAGGACAGAAACACTTCAAGAACACTGAATCAAGAATGGAAACCCTTGAATTCAGAGCTAGAGCAACTCATCACGGAGTTGTATTGAGCAAAAATTGGTGAGACAAGGGTGTTTTCAACACCAAAGTTTGTTTGCAAGAGGAGCAAACCATTGGAGGAGTTGGGCAAAGGTTTGAAAGGGTTGTCTTAGGGCAACAAACTGCATAATTGAGGGTTGCACACTCAGAAAAGAGCAGCGATTGGGGTTTGGGGTTGGGCGACCCACTTTGAGGTCATCACAAGATCTTTAGAGGGTGTGGATCAGCCACACGCATTTTTTTGATATTTTATCCTAATTTTCCAGCTATATATTTGACCAAAAATTAGGATTTTAGCTAGTTATTTGGCCAATAATATAGATATAATTTTCTGCTATTTTTGGATAACTGAAATATTATTTTTGGAGTTAATTTCAAGGCATATGCAACAATATTTTGTCATTTTCAGATTGCTAGGGTTTGAAGAAAATTCTGAAACTTAATATTTAATCATTGGAGTGGTTGAATAATTTTTTAGTTCAATTAATATCTTGTAAGAACCCCAAATATGATCTTAAGCAAAATTAAATGAATTTCTTTATTAACTCAAGCCAATTTGCAAAATAACTGAATGCTGACCACAAAATCAGCAAACCCTAGCCCCAATGATCTTTTCAAACCCTTACACAAATACTTCAATAAATAATAAACGAAAAGCTATACTTGTGTACTTTTTTGTAGCATGAATTTAATGTAAATGCTGAAAATAAGTGATAAATCTAATATATAAGCGCTGGTACAGCGGTCATATATTCTGCAAAACAACCTTGAAACCCTTGGATGTCCTTCCAAAAAAACAAGTCACAAACCCGACAATTTGTCAAAGTTTCCAAAAAGCAGAATTTAGCTAACAAGAGCACTTCAAAACCTCCACACAAGTCACCCAATTTCAAGGAAAAATTATAAATAATTTTCTGAACTTTACTCTTTTCAAATATGCGCTTAATTAATTATTATTTTCCTCAAAATAGCTAAAACTTAGAAAATTTATAACTTCTAAAATACTCGTAATTTTAATGCAAATGATAGCTCAAAATAACCTTAAAATTAGCAGCTATCAAACAAAAATACCACCCACCGGAGGTCCCTCAAAAGTAGTCTCGAAGTTCTGAAAACCCTAGTTTTTCACCTGAAAATTATGCAAATAATTTTCTAAATATCAAACCTTTGAAATAAACCCTCAACAAAACTTCCCAAGCCTTCAAACTAATGCGCCCTACTTGGGAAAAATACATAAAAAATACCAAACCCTAGGAGAGGGTTTTATCCACCGTAGACCCTCTAAAGAAGGTTCCCAAAGACCTCAAGCAAATCGCCCAAGGGAGAAACCAGCAACTATCACTCCACAAGCAAATCGCCAAGCATCTAGATCACTTTGCCAATCCACAAGACAAATCGCCAATCTCTTCAAGTGATTCGTTCCCCTTCTAAACCTGCAAATTTCATTAGATAAATCCTCAAAGGCGTAGCACAATTTTCGATATACAGGTGGTGTTAATAGACACCGTTTATAGAGCATCATAGCTATTGGAAGGTAACATTCTCCAAGAAACTATGCCGAAAACAATCATGCTTGACATTCTTGACCTATTTTCCAAATATCCAAATTCACAATCTTCAAATGAGCCCTCATCCTTCTTAAATAGCCTCGTCTAAGTGTGGTGCTCCAAAATAGAAAGAGGGTTAATCTTTAAAAGTAACTTAAGTCTTCTAATCCAAGACTCATAAATTCCCTCACTTAAGTGAAATAAACATAAAATATTTTTTTCTAAAACATAATTCAAAATTTAGAAATATAAAGTACCTTTTTCATTAATAACTCTTCACAAGTGGTTCACCATGTCCCATAACCTTCTTCTACCCTTAGCCATTGGAAATAAGAATGAGCTAAGGGTCCGACAAGGATTTTAATAAAAAAATGGGGACATTACAAATCCTCCCCGCCCAAAATTGCTTATCCTCAAGCAATCGCAAAATCCAGAGAGGTCCCAACATACCTTATGATGCAATGTCCACTTGAGATTTCTTCCCATGGAAAAGAACCCTCAATTGGTCTCTTCATCCTGTTGTCCCTGTATTTTGGGGGCTGCCCCCAAATGCTAGAAGTGTCATCATAGCCTCCCAAAGGCTCCACATGTTCCCAATCAATCATCATTTTCAATACCAAAAGGAAGATAAAAAAATCATTTTCCTTCATACGTTCAAAGGGGGTGTTATGTGACCCAAGGTTGCAACAAAAAATATGAGAGAATAAGATTACCTTGTTGCCCCGTGGACTAAGACCTCCAAAATGCCATGCTATAACCTTCCAACTATGCAAAAAGAAATCAGTAAGATGCTTACTATGATGATAGGCCTTAAAGACATACACTCACCATATATGGGCATCTTTGTGCAACTCATGTACCTTCCAAAAGGCTGCTCCTTAATACTTATCCCATGTATGCATAAGACACTCCAAAAACTTCTCAATAGCTCCTAAACACTCATCAAATATAGCTGTCCATGCATGTATATCCTTGATTTTTCATGTTGGCTAAATCTGAAATTGATATAAGCACACTTTTCTTCATATTGAACTCTGATTAGAGGACTGTAATTAGACCTTCCAGCCTTGCAAGTGACCCAAAAACTCACCCAAGTTTGGAGAAAAGAAACAAGGAACCTCTCTTGAGTCAAAACTTGGATAGGAGTGTCATATAAGTGCAATTTTTCTTGTATGAACCTTTTTATGTGTGCCCTATATCCTCTCATTGGTCTCCCTTTATTGATATCTTTGTGCATATAAGGACCATATTGTAAGTCAAACAAAACATCCCCTTCAACTATGAAAAGGCGATGCACCTTTCTTATGCTCTCCCATTTTATGTCATGCATGAGGAGTTCCCAACTATGAACATTTCGAAAACATGCTAGGGGCTGGAATATATCAAAAAAATCAGACTTCTTACCCTTATGATGCTGCTATATGTACATGCTTATTTCCGAATTTTCTTGATGACAAGATACAAAATTATCATATGCAATCTTTCCCTTGTGCCCAAGCTGTAACATGCCACAAAATTCAAAATTTCTTACCTCCAAACACAGTTGTAGATGGTCATCTAATTCTGATTTTTTTTTGACACCAAACTCAGAATTCGTACTTGCATTTGTCCATCCTTTTGTGTGCTCGAAAATGTCAAAAATTTTCATATTCTTCCTCTCCAAAGGTTGTTGTATATGCATGCTTAAATCTGATTTTCTAGAATGGTCAAAATCATAATTTTCATTCACACTTCCCTCCTTATTTCTCGTTGTGGTGAGAAGTCCACTACTACATACTTGAACCATTCCTATGGTATTGGGGTGTGAGAAATACACCTTCTTAGGACCCATGCTCTCCATGGTGATAAGGAACTTTACAGAATACAAACTGAAAATATTAAAAATAGCAGTTACCTCAATCCAAGGACCATGATGATTTTTGCTTACCTCCTCCCTTTTGTTGACCCAAAACATGCTAGTCCTATTAATTTTGTAGAACTCACCTGGATCCCATATTCATGATGGATATTTGTCATGTCCTTCCCTTGAATTTACTTGGAAAGCTTTTTTTTTCCATTGAGTACTCTTCATTTCTACCTCAATGGTAGTACAAGGTACATCACCAAGATAATGAATGAACCAATTCTGAAGAGAAAACAATGAACACTTATCAATATGACCACTCATTTGCTTACTCATGCACATATCTGATTTACCTTTTTCCCTTAAATATGATTTTTCTGTTTCATTTACTCCATAAGATCCCCTTGCCTTGTCCACCTTTGTTATGGTTTGTGCTTCCTCTCCAAGTGCCAACAACAATTGTCTTTCCCAAGCTTCTTCATGAAATCTGAAATTATGAAAAGAAAGAGATCTATGATGAGGAACAATACAATTTCTTTCTTCCAAGACATACATTTCTATTATGGTGTCCACCATTTGCAACTCCATTGGTTGCTCCATAACTTGTTGGGAATCTTCACTTGACTGCCCTTGATTTTATGGTTCTTGTGTAACAGAAAATCCTATCATTGGCTGCCCACAAACTTTTGATTTTTTTTTTTCTTCTTGCTCCTTTACATCATAAGGCCTTAAGCTCTCCTCATAATTATTTGCAATATTCTTAAACAGCTGATGTGCAATGAGAAATTTATTTTTTTCCACCTTCAAACTTGTCAACACAATAGTCCATAGTGTCTTGGAAATATGTTCACCTTCATTTTGTGTCATAGTCATCATCTCTTGCATATTCATTATAATATTCTTGGAAGGACTCTTATAAGCAATAGCAAGGAAATGTTGAAACATTAGAACAATAAGTTCATCACATCATAAATCAAAAATCAAATTATGTACCCTGAGTGAAGTCATGGTTTCTAAGATGTTGACCCTTCTAGCCCATGAATGTTCTTTGTCCCCAATGAGACCTTGGAAGCTTTCTATCATCAATGAGAGTATCTCCTTCAAGATTTCATCACTCTAGGGAATTTTGAAAATCGTTAGTCTCAATATCTCGCAAATACAATTAGTAACCAAAGAGCCTTACCTCTTCATCTGTGTCTCTCAAGAGTTTATGTTGAACCAAGGAAGTTACTGAGGGTTGTACCACCCATCTGATGAGTTCATATTGTGATTGACTTACCTTGGATAACATCTTTTTTACTTCTTCCAAGGTGTTGATCACATCTTCCACTGGTTGGCATAAGTTCCCTAGCTTTCTACCTGCATTGTGAAACCTTTTCCCCTCCATGGCTTCCATGTCCTATTCCTCGTTCTTAATTTCACCCCACAATTTAGCCAAGATATGGCTTTGATACCACTGTAAGAACCCCAAATAGAATCTTAAGCAATATTAAATAAATTTCTTTATGAACTCAAGCCAATCTGAAAAATAACTGAATGTTGCCCATAAAATCAACAAACCCTAGTCCCAATGATCTCTTCAAACCCTTATACAAATGCTTCAATAAATAATAAACGAAAAGCTATACTTGTGTACCTTTTTGTAGCATGAATTTAATGATGTAGCTGCTGAAAATAAGTGATAAATCTGATATATAAGCGCTGGTACAGCAGTTATATATTCTACAAAACAACCTTGAAACCCTTGGATGTCCTTCCAAAAAATAGGTCAAAAACCCTAAAATTTGTCAAAGCTTCCAAAAAACAGAATTCAACTAACAAGAGCGCTTCAAAACCTCCACACAAGCCGCCCAATTTCAAAAAAAAATTAAGAATAATTTTCTGAACTTTACTCTTTTCAAATCTGCCCTTAATTAATTATTATTTACCTCAAAATCACTGAAACTTAAAAAAATTATAACTTCTAAAATACTCAGAATTTTAATGCAAGTGATAGCTCAAAATGACCATAAAATTAGCAGCTATCAAACAAAAATATTTTCAGAATTTTCCACCCACTGGAGATCCCTCAAAAGTAGTCCCAAAGTTCTAAAAAACCCTAGTTTTTCACCTGAAAATTATGCAAATAATTTTCTAAATATCAGACCCTTGAAATAAACCTTCAACAAAGCTTCCCAAGCCTTCGAACCAATTCACCCTACTTGGGGAAAATACATAAAAAATATCAAACCCTAGGAGAGGTTTTATCCACCGTAGACCCTCTGAAGAAGGTTCTCAAAGCCCTCAACCAAATCGCCCAAGGGAGAAACCAGCAACTATCATTCCACAAGCAAATTGCCAAGCATATAAATCACTTTGCCAATCCACAAGACAAATCACCAATCTCTTCAAGTGGTTCGTTCCCCTTCTAAACCTACAAATTTCATTAAATAAATCCTCAAAGGCGTAGCACAATTTTCGATAGATAGGTGGTGTTAATAGACACCGTTTATAGAGCATCATAGCTCTTGGAGGGTAACATTCTCCAAGAAACTATGCCAAAGACAATCAAGCTTGACATTCTTATCCTATTTTCCAAATATCCAAATTCACATAATCTTCAAATGAGCCCTCATCCTTCTTAAATAGGCTCCTCCAAGAGTGGCGCTTCAAAATAGAGAGGGTTAATCTTTAAAAGTAACTTAAGTCTTATAAGTCAAGACTCACAAATTCCCTCACTTAAGTGAAATAAACATAAAGTACTTTTTCTAAAACATAATTCAAAATTTAGAAATATAAAATACCTTTTTCATTAGTATCTCTTCACAAGTAGTTCACCATGTTCCATAACCTTCTTCTATCCTTAGCCATTGGAAATAAGAATGAGCTAAGGGTCCCACAAGGATCTTAATAAAAAATGGGGACAATACATATCCCTTGGAAGGGACATTACATTAACAATGTCAATCCAGCCATCAGTCTACACATGGAATGAAGGGGAGAAGTTCATCTACCAGCGCAAAAGCTTCCATAATAATTGTCAAAAGCGACTCAAGAAGCACCTTCCACAATATTCACCAAAAGCGACTCAACTAAACATGAGTCGCAATCTTAAATTAAAGTGAGAGGAAGCCCAAAATTGCTCCAAACATGCTTGAATAACAAGTCCGCAACTTGTGAACCATCAATTGTCTTGGTGCACAACATAAAGATTGTCATTTTGGACAACCAATAGCAACCACAAAGATAAATCATGTTGTCGTTATGTGTTGGGAAGACTGCTAATGAAATCCATGAAAATGGATCCCATAGTCAAGAAGGTATCAGTAATATTTGATATAATCAAAGCTTATGATTGCAACATTTAGATTGATTGCAAAGAGAACATTGATGAATGAAATCCTAATCCTCAACCTGTTTCCGCATAGAACACAAATAGAAGTAAAGTTGAAGGCATTGCAAGGTTTTCTATACCCCAAAATGTCCACCATAGGAGGGCAAGTAAGCATTATTAAAGATGTTTCCGAAAATGGCCCACGATAACACAAAGTTATGAGCTTATACAACAACACTTCTTGCAAACTCTAGTCAAGGAAAGGTGTTTCATTCACCATTGTGGAATGCTGCAAAGCATCAACAATAGAACCAAACTAAGTATCTTTGCACATGCTAACATTAGAGCAGTACAAAGATCTTCTTTCAAATGCTTAACTGGTTGAGTAGCATGTGGGTTCCAATTAAGAGCCTTTTGACTAGTGTTGCAGAAGAGAGTGGGCAACATGTGAGTAATTACAAATAAACTTACTTTCTAAGTTCATACCCCCGACACACTTTCACATTTGAAATGCTCGATGGAGTAGTTCACTCACAAAGGACCTTTACTTTATCTATATTTGCTTTGGGCTCATCAATGAGGAATAACAAGAACATAACAAAGATTTGCCCAAAGAAGGATTTCTTCATCTTAGTTTGGTGAAGAAAATCTCAGTTGTCCACACATTGACCAAGTGGTCATCCCATGTCATGCTATAGACCAATATTTTATCTAAATACATGACAAAAAAATTGACAGATGGGATCAAAAAGCATCATGAATGATGTGTATGAATGTGGAAAGCTCTTTTGTGAGGCTAAAAAGCATGTGGCCAACAACTCGTAGAGTTCAAACTCGGTCTTAAAATTTGTCTTCCAAACATCACAGGGCTCCATGCGGACTTGGTGATATGCAGAATTCAAGTCGAGCATAGTGAAGTGCTTGACACCCTAAAGCTTGGTCCAAAAGATCATCAATTGTTCAGAAGTGGTTACGGTTCTTCACAGTAGTTTTGTTGAGAGCACAATGGTTTGGGACATATTGCAACTCATTACGATCCTTCAACACTATGAGAGCGAGAGCAAGAGATATGCAAGAAGTGCTAAGTTTTATCTTGCCCTCCTTGAGCAACTGCTTGATTTGATGTAGCATGATAAGATGGCCGATTGGGCAACTAAGAACTTTGCACAAGCTCAATAAAATGTTCAATGGGGCCTTAAAGGAGGAAGTCCTTCAACCTCAAAAACAACACAATAGGTACCAACAAGATATTCAATTGCTTCGAGTAGAAACTTGTAAGCCTTTGTTTCTCCAAATAATAAAGACAAAAAATTATGCAAACTAACCTTTTTAATGTTATCGTAATTATGTGTTTACCTTGAGTTATTGACTAAAGTAATAGGTCTTTGGTTAGTTGCCTTAACCACTTGAGTTAAGAGGTTAGTTTATTTTAATCGGACTTAGCTATTTCATGCTAGACGATGTGAGTTGTTTCACCCACCCTTTCCATGTTTCTCGGGTGGTTCATTTCTTTGCCTATTTAATAGTCCTTCTCGTATTGTTCGTATAATATGTGCAGTGTAATGCAATCTGGGTCTCTTTTCAATCTCTGTGTTCAATCTAATATGATATCAGAGCCCATGGTTCGTCGACCCTGAGTGGAGGTTCTGTGGAAGCCAGAGGTCAGTGTCTTCCCAAGGAGGAGCTTCATGCGTCCAATGGAGAGACGAAGGAGAGAAAATTATGTAAGCTCAACCTGAAGACCAGAAAACTGCTCGGGAGGATCAAAAGACTAAATAAGATCAAAAGAAGGTCAGAGGAATTAGTTTCAAGTTGTTTGAGGACCCTGTTTATTTTTTCTGGGCAGGGCATATGGTGTACGGTACCGTACAATTAAGAGAGGAGAAAAATTTAAATCTTGATTGTTTTTAGCGAAATACAAGTCTAAACTACAAGTTAATTCATAACTTGAACAGTGGTGCAGATGGTTTGTGATTTCGCTAAGAAACGAGCTCAAAATCTGCACCTGAAGTTTCACAGGTAGGCCAATTTTATGATTCGCTAATTATTTTCATGAAATTTTTAACCTAAAGTTTTATTATTTCAATTATTTTTAAATTTTTAATTGAAATAAATCAAAACTTTAGCCAATAGGAGTTATCGGGGACTTACCGCTGATTAATAATCACGGAAGCGTCCAGGAAATTAAAATTTTCACCATTTTTTGGGTTTTTTATCTAGATGTGGAAGGAGAAAAAAAAATTAAATCGAAGTTGTAGGTTTCCCGATTTAATTTTTTCAGTGACAAAATTTGAGATCTTGCAAACATTATTGAGTTTGTTGCTAAAAAATGGTAGGGTTGTCCAGTGTCAATACAAAATCAATGTGCAGAAGGAATTTTTATAAAAATCATTATAGTTTTTCCAATTAAATTGTTTTCGTGAAAAACTAGGTCAAATGGCCAGTATTCAACACCTATTACTACCAGATTCTCAAAAATTGACCGACAAGAACTTTAGTTTGTGGAGTCACAAGGTTTTGACGATATGTGAATATCGGAACTTTGATCAAATAGCGCTCAATAAAGAGCAAAGGCCTGCCACTGATTATGATGACTATGATAAATATCATCATGAGGCTCTTATGTTGTTAAAAGTGTCAGTCGCAGATAATCTAATCTCAAAAATCAAAAATGCAACCACTGCATCAGCTTTGTCGACTAATCTTACTTCTAAATACCAAGCGTCTAAAGCCGTTAGGGTATTATATTTGAAGAATTTGTTGTTTTCTACTAAGATGCAGTGAAGTGGCTCTATTTCTGAGTTTTTGTTGCAGATCAAAGACATCAGTGATCAGTTGAACATTGTGTAGAAGCATGTTGATGAGCAAGATTTAATTGCTCTAGTTATGCAGAATCTTCCACCTTCATTTGAGTCTTTTTGGAGTCCTTGCACATGATTGCTGAGACACGAACTTTGGACTTTGAAAAGTTGTCCACATTGCTAATGCAGAAGGGGAGACGACGAAAGCAGGCAGTGTTGTCTACATCTACTTCTACAGAGAGTGCATTCTTCATTAAGGGAAAGGGTAAGTAGTTTGGTAAAACTACTAGTTCTCCGACTAAAACTTCACAAGTGGTTCTAATAAGAGATCTAAGTGGAAATGTTTTTATTGTAAGCAACCAGATCACCTTAAGAAAGATTGTAGGAAAAGATAACAGGGTATGGCTAACCCTAGAAAGAAAGCTCATCATGCGAATGTCGCTAAAGTTGAATGCATGGAAACATCTCCTAATTTTGCTTTCATGGCTTCCAGTGGTAATTTTGCGGTGGATCGAGCTTGGTACTTTGATTCAAGGGCATCTTGCTATTATACATGCCATAAGGACTGGTATGTGGATTTTGTTGAAAATGACAGTAATAATGAATCTGTATCTTTGGGAGATGGTAGGACTCATTTTGTGAAAGGATATGGTAATGCTCAAATCAATTTTAATGGTGCAGTTCGGTATATATTTAAGAATGATAGGTATGTGCCTGATATGAACAAAAATTTACTTTCAATTAATGAGATCACTACAAAATCTGATTTTGTTGTAAAGTTTCAAGGACAACAATGTTTAGTCACTACCAGAGATAACAAGATTATTGTTGTTGGGATTGGTCATCCACAAAGGGCAAAGGAAAGTGCACTTGCTACGATTGATAGCAAAAGTTCGCTATGGCATGAAAGGTATAGGCATTTGAATTTCCAGTATTTGACTACATTGAGCAAGACTAAGATGGTTAAGGGAATTCCTAGGAAAAAGTGGGTATACTTTCTAGTGAAGAAATCTAATTGTTTTTCTAACTTCCTTACTTGGAAAGCTATCATTGAAAAACAAGCAGAACGGTCAGTGAAATCTCTTAGAACGGATAATGCGAGTGAGATCATCTAAAAACAGTTCAAGGAGTTTTGTGCCATTGAAGGCATACATAAACAGTATACTACCCCTTACACTCCGCAACAAAACAAAGTTATGGAAAGGTGAAATAGGACAGTGATGGACATGGCTCGATGTATGGTCCAAATAAAAAATGTCCCATATAGATATTGGGCAGACGTAGTGAATACGACGGTGTACATCCTCAACAAAAGTCCTACAAAAGCATTGGAGAATATGACTCCAGAGGAGGCTTGGTCAGGTCGAACTCCGGAGGTAAGTGCTTTCTGAATTTTTGGTTGTGTAGCTTTTGCAGTTATTCCTAGTCAAAAGAGAAATAACTTGGACGCGAAAAGCAAAGCATACATGTTTGTTGGGTACAGTGAGCAGTCAAAGGCCTATATATTACTTGATGTTTCTACTAACAAAGTTCTAGTAAATAGAGATGTTATAGTAAATGAACAGATGCCATACTTCACAACAACTGGTACAATTTATGATATTGAGTCATTGTTTTCTTCTAATGATTCTATTATTAGTTGTGGTGTGAAAGTTGAGCAGGATTCTAGTTCATCAGTGGAATCACATTCCAAGGAGGGAATTGATGCAAGGCATTGTGAGGTTCCAACAAACCAACCAAAGAAGCCAAAGTGGTATTCTGCTAAAATGGAAGCACTAAAGGAAGGAGACTTGCCACAAGGTATGGAAAGAAGCAGATTGAGATCAGGGAAGCAGTTTGGTAATAGAGGTGAGCATGAAAATTTTGCTCTAACAACTGTTGGTTCACATGTATTTGAGCCTAATTCTTTTCCAGAGACCAAAGGGAAGCATGAGTGGGAATCAACCATGCAATTGGAATATGATTCCTTGATGAAAAATAAGACTTGGGAGCTCATGGAGCTACACCAGGAAAGAAATCCATTGGTCGTAAATGGATTTAGAAGGTAAAATGCAAAGCAGACGGTTCCTTGGACAAACACAAACCCAGACTTGTTGCAAAAAAATATGCATAAGGGGTTGATTATGAGGAGATTTTTGTTCTTACTACAAAGATGTTAACTTTTCGTTTGATTGTTGTTATTGCTGCTCAGTTTGGATGGCAGGGGCATCAAATCGATGTCAAGAGTGCTTTCTTGAATGGAGATCTAGAGGAGTAAGTCTACATGGTTCAGCCACAGGGTTTTCAGGTTCTTGGTAAGGAACATTTTGTTTACACATTGATCCAGTCCTTGTATGGGCTTAACCAGGCTCCTCGAACCTGGTATATGAAGATAGATACATACCTTAGGGAGTTTGGTTTCAAAAGATGTAACTCTGAACCAACTCTCTATGTAAAGGTGTCTGGAGATGATATCTTGATTCTCATTGTATATGTTGATGATTTAGCCATCACTGGGAGTAGTGTTAGTCTCATTCAGCAGATGAACGCTAATATTTGTTGTACTTTTGACATGACAGACTTCAGACTACTAAAATACTATTTAGGTGTTGAGTTTTGGCAAGGTGATTGTGTTGTATTCATGTCATAGAATAAGTATGCCAAATCATTGCTGGAAAGGTTTAGAATGATGGATTATAATTTAACTCACACACTTATGAAAGTTGGAGCTAAAATTTCAACTGACACTGCTTCACCTCCGGTCAATGAAATAGTGTATCGGCAGCTAGTGGGTAGTCTCATTTACCTCACTACCACTAGACCGGATATTTGTTTTGCAGTGAGTTTTCTATCTCGCTACATGTCTAAACCACAAGAAGTACATTGGTTAGCTGCAAAACAGGTATTGAGATATGTCAAAGGTACTCTTGACTTTGGCATACTATATGAGAAGCTTGTAGATTTTGAGCTTTCAAAGTATTCTGACTCTGATTGGGCAGGATCAATAGATTCAAGAAAATCTAAAACAGGTATGTATTCACTCTTGGTTCAGGGGTTTTCTCATGGCAGAGCAAACAACAAACTACAGTGGCATTATCTTCAACAAAAGCAGAGTATAAAGATGTGGTCAGTGTAGGTTGTGAAACTATGTGGATAAAGAAAATCTTGGAGAATCTTCAGTTTGAGTCATCAAAGCCTACTCCGATTTTCTGTGACAACCAGAGTGTTCTGAAAATGGTGAAAAATTCAATATTCCATGCCAGGACCAAACGCATTGAGGTTCACCATCATTACATCCGACAGTTGGTTACAAATGAAGACATCAATCTCTTCTACTGCCCCACTGTAGAGCAGCTAGTTGATATAATGACCAAACCACTTAGTGCAGACAAGTTCATAAAATTCAGAAATAAACTTGATCGTGTTTCTGGTTTTGTCATTAAGGGAGGGTGTTAGCATAATTATGTATTTACCTTGGGTTATTGACTACGGTAATAGGTCTTTGGTTAGTTGCCTTAACCACTTGGGTTAAGAGGTTAGTTTGTTTTGATCAGACTTAGCTATTTCATGCTAGCCGACGTTGGTTGTTTCACCCACCCTTCCATGTTTCTCAGGTGGTTCATTTCTCTGCCTATTTAATAGGCCTTGTATTGTTTGTATAATATGTGCAGTGTAATGCAATCTGGTTCTCTTTTCAATCTCTATGTTCAATCTAATATTTAATCATTGACCTACCGAAGAGCATAGAACTAATAGGCGAAAAAGTGAGTTTATAAAGTTTTCCATCCTTACACAATCACAATGTCTTAGGGAAGCCACCAAATACAACCTTGTGGTTAGTACTAATAAGGAGCTTTAAGCAACAAACAACAATCAAGTGGAGTGATGCCACAATCAACTCTATCTTGAAATGGCTCAATGGCAAATGTGACAGAACATTTATGATAGACAAGGAAGGAATGTCCCTCCTTTTTTGGCCCATCCCAAGTGGTATGGGCATGAACGCATTGTAGTTTGCAGCTAAAGATCGTATACCAAATTCTATGAAATCAAGTTCTTTTTGTTTACATTCTCAAGAATAAGCTCTGCCAACCTATTCTTGATTTTTGACTTATGAGTGGATAAAGTTTCCCTAGTTTTGATAGAATAGTCATTGACCATGAGAATGAGTTGAAGAATTGAAAGTATCAGCGTTGGTTACCTTAACTTCTAAAAATCAAGGTTGTTAAGTCTGCTAAGTAAGAAGGGTCTTTGCCTTCTTTGATTTGAGGATAGGACATTCATCAATAGATTAACGCTATACTTTTTCCAAATTCCATATAGAGGATATGAACCCTTAGTGGATACATTCGATGAAGAATACCCATTCCTTGATGATAAGCAGGTAGAATGAGAAAAGCTAGCAAGGGTAGACGATAAGGAGTAACTCTTTATCTGAAAAGAAAAATATTAACTAGGCTTCAGCGATCCCATCTGCTGCTTAGCTTCCACCTTTAACACAAGTTGGAAACCATGCTCAAAGCAAGTGATGGTGAAGAGCTCTAATTGATGTGAAGGACCTCATCAATGTCCAGTGCCTCCGGCTTGATAGAGAGAGAATTTAAATGCCCGATGTATTGCTGGACCAATTGCGCGTCATGCCAATAGCTCTTATTTGTACCAAGGGGGATAAAATCGCACCTTGATAGTCACTTTGAAATCTGTCCAAGTATCAATTTTCGGTTGCTCTGTCACCTCTAGAAGTTGGATCTGAGACTGCCATCAAGTGAGGGCTTGGTTGTTCATGTCAACCTCAACCATCATGATTCATTGTGGCTCTACAAGAATTGATTACATCTTCAAATACACCTCTAAAATAGAATCCAATCATCTAAATTGTCACCATCGATTGTGCCATCAAAATGGCAATGGATATCTCAGTCTCAACATGAAAGCAGGTTCGGCAATCAAGTTGGTTGAGGAAATGGAACCGGTAGTATGTTCTTGTTCCATGAATTGCTGGAACATACTCATTGTCTGCAACATTAGTTGGGAGCTAAGATACAATTTGTTGTAGTCATCGGTCGTGGAGCCCTTGAGTGAGAAATTGGACCAAGTCGAGTTTTGGGTGGAGCTTGGGGAACTATTTGAACTGTCCATGATTTTGTTATTATTTTCCCAAACAAAAACAAAAGAATGACAAAGCAAAGAAATATGTTTTTAATAAAAATTACAATTAAAGGCATTTAAATGAGAAACCTATGTAAAAATATATATATATATAATAAAACTTTTAAAGACATTTACACCCTTTAAGATAAAGAAAACCCTTGAGAAAAAGACTTTGAAAATAACCCTAAAGTAATGACTGAAAGTCACTTTTGACTCTGACCCCAATATAACATATCTCCTTGGCTCAGACAAAAAATTAATAAAACTACGTTATTACATAACCCCAAGTGCATAAAATAACTTTGTAGCATGACCCCATGAACTCATTAGCTCTTTGTAGGAAAATAAAAGGAAATCGCCCCTTCAAAAAAGGGATGTACATATGAAAGGGAAAAATAGACTATTTTTATAGAATATTATTTTTTGACTAAACTTTGAAAGCCTTCCACTATTTAAAGATACTTGTGTGTATTAGTGTGGCTCGTAACCTGTGAAGGTAGACACTCATTCGACAGAATAATTTACAGAAGCCAAGAGTGAGAAGGGCCCTACGGTCAACAAGCCACAATGAAGGACAGAGCCTCAGTCTCATATGGTGCAAGCAAGCCATGATTCGTAGCCACAAATCATGGAAACCCTCACAATCAGAGAAAAGGGTGGAATTATATCAGCAGAGTACAAAATGAGGGTAAACCCTGATCAGGAATGGACCTACTAAATAATGCATTACTCAATTTTAGATCCTCGGTCAGGTATAAGTCAGCAGAACATCAAAAAGGCCAATAGGACATTGAATATGCCTAATCACCTTGTCATTGGAAGCATGGGCGGAATAAAACCACCATATGACATCCAAATGACCTCAAAATTTAATGGGGTTCTCCTAACATGAATTGCAAGGTGCACAATCCATTTTGGGTCAAAACTCTATCATATGACTTCGAAAAAAGTGTTACTTGACTGAGTTTTGGCCATAACTTGGTAGTTTGAAGTCAAAATCACCTGAATTTTAACGATAACATGGTGACATACCCCCATGTGCACACAAAAATTCAAAGTAAAACTCATTCATTTGACCCCTCAAAAGGAGAAAATACAGTTTGCTGTATTTTCTTATTAACTTGATCAAATTACGTCTGATGACTTGAAATAGAAACTAAAGCAAAATGAAACATTTCCATATTCCCACCAAAAAATCAGGTTAAAATTCATCTGTTTAATATCCCAAAATGTCAAAAAACAGTCCAGGTATATGCCTAAAAAAAGACAAAAACTTTAAGAAATAAAAGGTTGAAAGCCTAACCAACATTCAATCCTCGTTAAAAATATCCTTTCAGTTGCTTGTCAGGAGTTTTTGCATAGCACAGATAGAAGATTATTGTAGGTGTCTTAATATGCAGATAATAGTGATCCAATTGCTTAATGACTCAGCTAATTCTCTGTATTGTGCATTACAATTGAAGGAATCAATAACAGAATAGAGGCACAGTCACAACCCCATTCCATGCAGGTGTCTCCCAAAACAGGTTCCCCAAAGTAAAAATTGTGTATTTTGCGAGTTTAGATGATTTGTGTTCTTTTCAATTCCAATATTACATATTGACTTTTCATATTACGTCTATAATCAGGGGAACACACATCTTACCCGCATGGAAGTAACTGGTCAATTAGTTGTTGTAATTGGTAAGCAATATGCACATGCAAAATTAACATATTCTAATCCTCATAAAGGATGTGGATGGCAGCTATTGGTTGTTATCACACATCAAATTTTTATCTTGTGTATGTTGAATTTAAATAGCATTTCTATTGAATTAGTGACCATGGAATTCTTGTGAATTTGTCACCAGCATAGCTTGGCAAGTTTGGTCATCAACCCTCAACATGCAACGAATAGTGGAATAATAACCACTGGTACAGCAGTAGAAAAAATGGATCAGTTGCAAGAATCAAGCCAGAATCTGCAGCTTCTGTTGGAATCAGAAAGGCCTCTTTGAAGGCCAAAAACACAAAACAGAGGACCAGATAAGTGAAAAATGAAGCTTTGAACCAGAAATCTGATGAAAAGAAGACTCGATCTGGAAATCGGAAATGAGGAAATCATCTATCAGTACTCTGAAATATCATAAAGAGCATACCCAAATCTAAAATATGATAACATAACTGCTTCTATCGGTAATATGAAATCTGATGAAGAGCCACGTTGATGTGTCTACTGGATGTAGTAAGAGCACATAGACTGGGCACAGTGAATAACTGACGTACTAAAATCTGATATTTCAGAAATACAGAAGAAAATTTTCAGACATGGAAACAATTTGGCAGAAGAGAAACAACATTATAAAGTAGATAAATCTCTAATAGGACACAAAAGGTCAAGAAGCATGGGCAGAGATGTGCCCAATATACCATAAGTCAAAGGCTAGAGGGAAGAAGAGGCCTGATAGTCAAGCTCTGATGCCAACTGATATAATTTCCATTTCTGTATGGTTATTTGCATAAGAGAAGCCGGTATCTATAGGCTTAAAATCTTACAAACACATTTAATGTTTCCAACTCCCACCTATCAACTTCGAACTGTCAAGTTCCTTTTTTATTTATTTCCATCCAATCTTTGAAAAATTTCAGCATCCCACTTGTATATGGTTTTTGACTGATTTATAATAAATAACTATAGTTTTAAAACTAACTGTGATATATGTCCTCATCAATAAGGATCCCAAAGGCAGGAAAATGGAGGATGAGCATAATTTATAGAGCAATGAACAAGATCACCATCAAGAATAGGTACCCTCTTCTACACATAGATGACTTGTTGAATCAGCTACAAAAATACTTTACCAGGTTCAACTCAAAATCAGGTAACCATCAAGATCGTTTAGAGGACATATGGGAGACTTCAATTGAAACCAAGCAAAGATTAATATGGATGGCTTATACTTCATTTAGATTGTGCAATGCACCCGCTACCTTCATGAGGATGAAGGATGATGTGCCAAGATCATTCATAGATTCGTGTGATTGTCTAATTGGATGTCATTTTAATTTTCAGCCATACAAGGAAGGAACATCTTTATTTACAACAAGTTTTGGAGACACTGAATAAGAATCAATTGATGTTAAATCTCAAGAAATGTGAATTTGCAAGACAATCACTAGAGGAGAATTAAGATATTGACCCAAGCCATTCTCAAATTGCCAAAACCTTCCAATGTGACAGAAACAGGAAGTTTTGTAGCCATTGTCCAATACGTGAATAAGTCCATTGCTTCTTTCCCTACAATTGCAGCTCCCTTCCAAGCAATTCCAGCAAGTGGTAAGTCATTTATTTGGTGGGGGGGAAGCAACAGGTTTCTTTTGATTCACTGAAGCATAGGGTTAGCAATGCACAGTTTTGGCTTTGCCTAACTTACAGCAACCAATTGAAATTTAAACAAATGCAAATGGTTATGCAATGGGACCGGTTTTGATAAAAGGAGAAAGACCAGTACACTATTAGTCTAAAGCATTCAATGGGGCAATCCTAAACTACCCAACATACGTCAAAGAGTTGTATGCTCTAGCCCAAGCAATCAAAAAATGGAAGCATTAACCATTGGGAAGGGAAACTATCATTCATAGTGATCGATCTTTGCAATACTTGCAAGCACCAAATAAATTGCAACAAGCAAGGCACTTCAACTGGATGAGATTTCCACAAACATTCCATTTGGTGATCAAATATGAGAAGGGCATAACAAAGAAAGTGGTGGATATAATATCTAGGCCACCAAAACAAACAAAGATTTTGGTGGATGGGCACAATGTGTAAGTTTGAATCATTCAGCAAAAAGGTGTATGGTGAGGAGTATGTCAATGATGCAGATTTTGATGATGTAATTTCAGCATTTGCAAGGATCCGAAAGAAAGATTGCAAAGAAAAAACTGATTTCTACCTTAAAGATGGGCTATTCTCCAAAGTGGGCAGAATATGTGCACCTAAAGTAGGAAGAATTCAGCTGACAAGAGAAGCATGCAGTCAACAAACAAAAAGCACTTTGGAGTTGAAAAACAATAGATAATTTGCAAAAATATGCTCACTAGCCAAAGATGCAAGAGGATGTGTCCAAGTTCATTTGCAGGTGAGTATTACGCAGCACAAGCAAGCCTAGCAATAGGAAGCTTGGATTCTATGTGCCATTACCGAATCTGTGTAGTCTGCGGGAAAGAATCTCCATGGATTTTATCGGTGGATTATCCATGTCCAAACAAGGGCACAACTACTTGTTTGTCATAGTGGATTGGTTCAGCAAGATGGCCATATTCTTACCATGCAAGAAGACTGTTGAATGATTGTAGAGATTCTAAACTACAAATAACAACACATATAGAATATTAATTGCAGAACATACCATGGTAGAACTAAGTATCCGAACAATATTTGCTTTGTATTCATAAAAGATAAGTCTCGATACAATTCATATAGTACAGGGAAGACCTAATACCATCCCCCTTTCCCCTTCCTATAACATTCTATTTATGTGGCAAGAGAACCCAATGGTTGTCGGTTAGACACAACCATCAACAACCAATCTAACGAAAAAACATTTGCAAAGCTACCTAACACCAACAATACAATCCTTAACCAAATAACAATGTCGTCTACTAACATATAATTAATAAGGCGTTGATAACAACAATGACAATCTACATTATCCCCCTCTTAAAACAAGTCAAAGTCCCTTTCGACCATAATTCGCATAACCGGTTGGGGTAAGTACTCACCAAGGGCCCAAAATGGGTAACCGGTGATTATTCGACCCACTCAATCGAATAACCGGCAATAACCAGCAAAGGCAAAAAATACTTGAATTTATAAAAATAACATTTATTTTTTAGAAATTACAAAAATAAAATAGATGGAATGAGTCTGTAAAACATAGGGAAAGTGTTTTCTATTAGATTTGAATACATAGAATGTACAAAATCACATAATCATGCAAATACAACAAAGTCACAAAGTACAAAGTTACAAACAATAATAATACTTATAGACTTATAGTCTTATACAAGAATCTACAAGACTACAAGTACAGATTACAATAATCTATAATTTTCTCTTTCCTACCCTCTGGAAAAATTAGGGAGGCTGAGAAACTCTAATCCTCCCACTTGGTTGATCTGCCTCACTCTATCTAGAAGGCTGCATCTGTCCCTGTGACTCCACCTCTACCTCTGCCTCATCTCCAAAGATGTCCTCCAATATAATATCTCCTTCTGCTTCAGCTACACCCTCCATAGATTGCCTCTCGAAATCAACAATCTACTCCTCTGTGAACATGGAGGCCTCCTGTGCAATCCAATCGCAATAGGGATCGATCTCATCTAGATCGATAGGCTCCTCCAATGCATTCTTCAACTTCTTTGTGCAAAGTCGAAGATGGTATTTCACAAAAACCAAGTCATTGGGATGTTGTTGGCTCAACTTGTTGCGCTTCTTCATGTGAATGGAGTCAAACAAACTCCAATTGCATTCACATCCAAAAGCGCTACAAGGCCGAGATGAAATCTGAAGGGTTAACCTTTGAATATTTGAGGTATTTCCACTCCAATATTCCCACCACGACCTTGCAAACAAGATATTCAAAACTTTGTAAGAAATTAATAATTGTAAATTTGTAAACATGTAATTCATAAGGTACAACTAAAGACTTCATTTTGTATTACCTAGTGGCTGCGTGGCT
Source organism: Torreya grandis (assembly GCA_037957365.1). NCBI lineage: Eukaryota > Viridiplantae > Streptophyta > Pinopsida > Cupressales > Taxaceae > Torreya > Torreya grandis. The sequence continues at coordinate 890,319 of JARHVA010002541.1, read as the reverse complement.
CTCTCTCGAATAGCTAGTGTTAAAGAAAAAAAACTTCCCTTTGCCTGCTTGTAGTTTTGCAACTCTGCAATAATGAGCTCCCTCACGTCAACGTCACGTCTCACACTCTCAATGAATGTTGAAAGCCCCTCCATAACATCTCCACTAGCATCTGTGAAGCCATCAGAGTAGAAAAACTTGGGGTTAAGGTACTACCCTACTACATAGATGGATTGGAGTTGATTGTTCCACCTCCGATCAATCAACTCCAAAATGGGATCAAATATGGCACGATCCACTCTAATAATAATTTTGGACTATCTATTTGGCCCTATCCATGGCCTCATAAATATATCCCATTGAATTTTGCTCTCCATCCACCAATCGCAAAACCTTCACCAAAGGATATAACAGCTACAAAGTTACAAACAAATTAAAGTTAGTGTTACAAACTTATAGATAAATTATAAAATAAATACTTTTAAGTTTAAAAAATTAAAAACAAGGGAAACAACTTAAAATTTAAATTACAATTTCAAGTTAACTTCACAATCTCTGTATCTCTCGTTTCAAAGGCTTTACTGAAAACTGTCTTCAAAACCTTCACTCCATCAGTTTTTTTGGAATAAGATGACTCCATCCATGTTTGAAAGACAAACATCTACTTCAAAAGAGTCAACAAACTATAAATACTTTGCAATATAAGAAAGTTCATTGCAAATCTGGTGACCCCTGCTCAAACAAGTTATTTTCCTTTGGTGTGCTCTCTCATCCAGATGAGAACCCAAAGGTGATTGTAGATATATTTAATTATTTCTCTAGTTTCTTCTACAACTGATCGCATCCAATCAAGTTTGTCTATGTCTTCCAAAAAAAGTCAAGGCAATGTGCCGCACAATGTGTCCAAAAGAGAGATGGATGTCTCTCTCTAAGAAGTTACCCAACCGCCACATATGTTGCTGCATTGTCTGTGATAATGCGGACAACATTCTCGATGCCCACCTCTAAGACAACCTCCTCTAACATCAAGCTCAAAGTTTCTGCATTTTTAATTTTACTTGATGCATCAATAGACTTTAAAAATACTAGCTCACCATTTAAAGATATGCCAAAAAGTTGATGAGGGTGTGGTTCTTTCCATCCGTTCATATCCAACAGAAAGAATGGTGCATCCAAATTTACGTCACAACCTCTTTTGATCTTCAACAATCACCTTTGCATCTTCAACTGCATTCTTGAGCAACTTTCCACTCAAGTCTTTTGAAGAGGGTGCCTTGTACCCTTTCCCTGCAACTGTCAAAGTTGTAACTAAATATTCCTAGTACGAGCTCTTCGCCATGTTGAAGAAAAAGTTGTTGAAATACCAAAAATTTGCGCATGTTTTATCTACTTCTGTATGCTCCATCATGTAGCTTGGAGTGAAGGTTGTGCCCCATGTGTGTTTTTAGGCACAAAAAATGAATGTAACTGAGGCGAAGCCAATGCATGTGCCATGGCGTTTGCATGGACCACGACTAGAGCTCGCAATTTTTGTTATCATTGCTGCTTCTTCTTTTGTTGATGTGGCATCAATGGTTGCTATTAGCACTGCTTGCATTCTTGCCCTCTCTAGTTTTCTTTTCGTCCGGTGATGCAAGCTCCACCATCATCTCTTGTTTTGCCTCTTCAGTGACATTGAGACAAAGCGCAACGTAGCGACAAAGAATACATGAAAGATGGTATTTCATGCGATTGATGCCTCCTGACATCCTCTTTGAGCAAAATTTGCAAATTGAAATCATCTCGGACGTTCCAACCCGCGTGGCATACTTTCATGCACCGGTGCGAGCATGAGGGGGAGCCGATTGGCTACCATTGACTGAATCTGAACCTGATACAATACCAAATGCCATTGTTCGCTAATAGATAACCTGAAAAGCGCAAACATATTAAAAACAACATACAAAAATTAAAACATAAAAACATTCAATATAAAGTATTAATTAAAATATGATAAATATATGATAATTATAAACTATAAAACAGAAACTAAAATACATTTATGATTTACAATTTTAACAAATAAATTATAAATATAATCTATAATGGTTATTTAACGGAATAATAAACAACAAATTTAAATAAATAATGAACACGAAAATTTAACGAAATGCATGAAATTCGACGGAAAGCATGAAATTAAAACGGAATGCATCAAATTTGCATTCTAAGCATCAAAAATATTTATCAAACATGTCTTTAATTAAATTACAATTCGTTTACATTCTTGGAAATTTAAAAAAATAATAAATAAATGCATGAAATTTAATGAAATGCATGAAATTAAAATGGAATGCATCAAATTTGTATACTAAGCATCACAAATATGTATCAAGCATGTTTTCAATTAAATTAGAATTCATTTACATGCTTGAAAAAAAAAAAAAATTAAAATACACTGACCTGAAAATTTCTTTGCTCAAATCTCCTCAATCCGCCTTTGAATGCTCTAAATCTTGTGTGAGTGAAATGTGAGGTGTGTTGCATTTTATAAAACTATTTTCCACGTAGTGTTTAGAGGGAAAACCACGGCTTCTTAGCAGTTATGCGTGTTTATTCTGTGTGGGTTCCACGAAACGCAGAATCGACGAGCAATCGCCGGTTTATTTTTTTTATTTTTTTCTACTGCCGATGGTTTTGAGTGGCGACTATTCGCCGCCAGGAATTTCCAGCGAGTAACCGACCAACCAACGGTTACTCGCTAGTTATTCCATCTATGCTTTCGACACAACCCAAAGACAACATGATAAGAAAGGGAGGGAAGAGGGAAGACAGAAAGCACTCCCATTGGGTTGCTTTTTGTTGTAGAGGTTGTCGCTGCCAAAACTTCCCAATACCCGGCCTCACGGAAAATACTTGGACAAAAATTGTGACTTGCATAAAAGTCTCAAAGCCCATGAATTGAATTAAAACAAAATTTTTGCTTGTGAATCCCCCATTGGTTGTGCAATCAAAAGGCACTGCAAATGGGTAAGGAACTGTAAGGCGAGGAACAAGAGAGTTTTAAAGGGTCGTACGGTCGGAAAGGGGAACAAACATTAGCAAAGAAGGGCATACAGAAGACATCAGAAGATGGAACGTACAGAAGTGAAAACCAAGGTATAGGGAAAGTCTTCCAAATTCTTAGGCATGTGGCAAGGAATCAATGATTTGACGTACATGAGGGAGTGTGCTCCTGAACATATGGTCTGATTTTTCTTCCATAAAGACCATTTGACAATGAAGATAAGGCCTAGGTGTATGGCACAAGCCAAAGAGACACATACAGGTCAAGAGCAAAAAGTCATATGAGCTAGGAATTGTAGCGGACGGGGCCAAAGAGTCATAAGGAGTTGATGTTGAAACAGACCAATGCATGTGAGGCCATATGTTTGCAGAAATTGACTGGTTGTAGTGAACAAAGTTGATGGGTATACAGTTGGTGAGCATTCATTTTGTTGTAGTCAAGAGTGCATAGTGGTTGGGTTGTTTGGACGTACAACAAATGTGAAGCGTATGATTTTTGGCAATCCCTTTGCTAGGGTGCAATGTACGGTGAGGTTAATGAACAACAAACAGTGGAGTGGGTTGGTCATACGATAACAATTAACTATTGCACGTACAATGTTGTCTGTACAATGAGAGTTCACTGCTAGCCATACAGAAAGAGTTGACAGCTAGCCATACGGAGCTTTTAAAGTGTATGGTCCTTTGCCTGCGATTGCATAATTGTCCATTATTTTATGTTTTAATTTCTATTTAACAACTATTCTTTCTTCGTTATGTTCATAGTGTTTCCTGGTGGGCCCTAGTGACGCAAACACTTTACCGCCCATACATAGAGGCTTGAGACTAATCATATGAATATTTGACATATGCACCACATATTTTTAAATGGTAATCAGGTATTGCATTTGTGCACCTCGTACCATCCCAAGGCGCTAGTCGTTTTGCCCAATGATTCAACATGTGGGGGATTTTAATCAGCAATGCCCAAAGTAATTTAAATTTGTCCCCTTGTACATCCCTTCGACCATTACTTTTTACTAAAGGCACCAAGGACTTATAATTTCCATACCTTAAATATTTATTATGCCCATGCTTCCTCCGTCTTTTTGATACCAATGCCCTCAATTGAAAATCCAGATGCCTCAAGTATTGGTCACAACAACATTTTGTCGACCTCAACATAGCCCCTGTCAGCGAATGTGGCACAACTCTATGTACATCCAGGTCGAGCACATCTATTGTATATGACCATACTTCAAAAATAGGTCATGCTTCACCTTGTATTAAAATTTTTTTACTATACTCCACATAAATGGCCATTGAGGTCGACAAAGTATCATTGAACTTGGCACCCGTGGCAACGTATTCTTTGAACTTCAATGGGTAAGTCGACTATGATGTTGATGGGTTTGGAAGGACTCATTATCACTGACATTTGTTTTTTGTCATCGCAGTGCTAGCCTTTGGCCTTCTTTAATCTCCGTAATCTATACACTATTGCAATTAGGCTAGAACACTTTGTAGTCTTCCATCTGCCAATGGAACAAACGGTTGGGGGAGTTTGTCTCATTTTTGAAGCACGACTAAAACTCCGAGACCCCTTCATCACTCGGCTCCATCGTAGCTCGGTTCACGTCAACCGAGCATTCTTTGAATTTCAAATCCAATGAGTCTGACGAGGCTACTTTCTCACTGGCTGCCTAATTCTTAAAATTTATAACATACTTTCATCCTTTGTTTTCAATGGAGATCAAAAAAAATCTAGTTATGATCAGCTTTGGTTGCCATCAACTAGCCCCAACCCAATAGTGCATCAAATGCCTTCTTTTGCAATGATTGACCACAAAATTCACCAAAAGGGTTAGGTTGCAATAATTACCTTTTGTCCCATTAGTACACCCAATACCTTAATGTCGTGTCGATTTACTCCTACCAGTTGGAATGTTGAAGGCCACATAGTTGGCTTACCAAGACTCTTCCAAGTCTCCTATGAAAGAACACTCACACCAGAACCACCATCGATGATAGTATTTGTCAAACTCCTGCCTAGAATTTCAATATGCACAACTATCATTTGTAGGGCTAAGTTCAATGCTAGAAGCATATAATTAATCACTTGGGAACATGACAAGTGGGTCTAAACTATGGGTTTATTCTTCTACATCTTGCTCTCCCCATCACCTGATGTTAGGTGAGCCATTGTATGCTACATCTTCGAGCTAATGTCTTGTATGGTAACAGTTAGAGCATTCTTGAGTTCTGGAATGCTTTGAAATAAGTCAACTATCTTCATAGGGATAGTGGTCTTCATGGCCTCTCATGCAATAGTTTTGTCATACTCCAATCTACTCGCCACTGTGCTTGTATGTTCATTCAACTAACATTGTTCTTCAACCATGGCCTTTTCGACTTCCACCCTTGCTTTGGCCACCCTTTCTTTCTTTGTATGTAGGTCAGGGTAACTCCCTTCCTTCACTTGTGCTCTAGTAATTGCCATCAATTCCTTGCCCTCAACCATGTCAAGCATATTGATGTTGGCCTGCTTTGGACAATTGCCATCGTTATAGTCCTCAAAGCACGCACCATCTACAGAGAAGTCCAATGTCATTTTGGTTAGTTCAATCTCTTGCAAAATGGCCACACTCATTGCACTCTCAACACTGTACAATTGGTCATCCTTTCGAATCGTACTGAATATAACTCCTGCCACCACTATTACTCTGTCATCAATAGTTCGTTGCCAAAGTGGTGGATGGTGTTGACGGCTCTGCTTGTGTGAACAATACTTGGTCACTCTTAATCAGCAAATTGTACAGACAGTCCTTGATTAAATGCCCTATAACTTGACAAATCTCGCAAAAAGTATCCTTAACTTCATTCTTACCATCTCCCTTTAGTTCCTTCATTCTTACCATCTCCCTTTAGTTCCTTCATCATCCAAAGCATGTCATTTCTCAAGGCTCACACTGATCCCAGTTCACTATCATCATTAGAGTTGGATTCCTCTTCTTTGTGTTGGATTCCTCTTCTTTGTCTCTATTCAAGCGTGAAGGCATCTTTTTCTCGCTTTCAATGTCTATGGCTCGATTGTATCTATCTTCATAAGATAAGGATGGGACCACCTTCATCATCTTTCACAATGAGGGTATCAACCCTTAAATGAACCATCACTTCTTCAAGACATCAATATGTTCTTTTTCAAGTTTTCCCAATAGTTCTTTGAGTGTTTTGTTATAAACGCAAACATTCTTGTGTTTACCCTGCCAAGTATTATAGATTACCACAACCATCCCATTGTCATCCCTCGGAAGTTTAAATTCTTTCTCAAAGGCTTGCCTGAGTGTTTTCCATGTTGCATGCTCCAAGCTTGGTGCATCTGTGTACCAGTCAAAAGACATTTAAAACAGCTTAACCACATACGTTCACCTGTATGCCCATTGGCAATTCAAATAGTGATGCACGTTTTGCAATGCTATACAAAATCCACCAAACCATCACGAGTGAACTTTGGCAGCTTCTACTCTTGTGGAGATGGAGTTGATGGGGTAACCATGGCTCTGGTTATGGGTTACTTTTGTCGTGGGGTTTCGAATACAGTCTCCCCCTTAAGAAGGTCTACATTGGATGTTCCTTTGCTCTCTTAGCACTACTAGACACATCCTTATACTCAATCCTTCCTTCGACAGGGATATGTACTCTATCTTGCACACCATCAGGTCCCATCTTCATGTGACTCCCTACAGCTTGTCATTCGGGTTGCCTCAGATTTTTCACGTGATTCTCTTGTAGCACCCTCCAACCCATCCTGGTCGGAAAGGTCTGCACTTCCTCCTAAAGGGGCTATGGCAATCTCTACCCACTCCTTACTCGCTAGTGGTGTAGGGTTCACAAGTTCCAATTGAACCCTTGATTGGTTTCGGCTCCGGATATGGCTATGATTTCTTCTTACACTTCGGCCTTGGCTTTTGCTTTGGCTTCTGCTTCGTACTTCACTTGATGGAGTTTTAGAAACGGTCATGTGTTGCAGCTTTTATCATCTTCGGTGTTGCTCCACCAATCAAGTTGACCATTTAACTTCTTGGTCCCCTCCCTGACTATGTTGCCTTCTTCTCCAACTTTGTTCAAAGCCAATAGCATGAATTATTTCTCCTAAACATCGGTCTCCTTCGTAAACTCTTTGTACTATTGTAATATCTTTTGTTGTTGTGTTTCATGGTTATGTTTGGCATATAGATCTTATAAGATATTGGGGTGCCTCATCACGCTTCTCTTGAACCAACTTTATCTTGAATCAACGTTATTTAAAGGAACGGCGCCAGAGTGGAATGATTATAGAGATACTAAACTACCAATAACAACATACACATAATATTAATTACATAACATACCATGGCAAAGCAAAGTCTCTGAACAATAGTAGCTTTGTATTCATAAAAGGTACGTCTCGATATAATTCATACAATACAAGGAGAGCTGATACCAGTTCCCTTTCCTCGTCCTACAACATTCTATTTGTATGACAAGAAAACTCTACAATTGTTGGTTAGACACAACCATCAACAACCAATCTAACACGAAACTTTACAAAGCTACCTAACACTAACAATACAGTCATTAACCACATATCAATGTCAGCTTCTAACATATTACTAAGAATATGTTGAGAAAAACACTAACAGTCTACAAAGAATACCAATGGACAAGAATTAGCAAAATTGTTATTCACCAATGTGTGGATACACTTTGGGTTACCCAAGTCCTTTCAGTTAGAGACTAAGATTTTTAGGCAAGTTTTGAACCACATTGTGGAGAAATATGGATACCAAGTCAAAAATACCAACTGCTTTTCAACAATGGCGAATAGGACATTGTGCAGCTCCTAAGGTGGTATAAAGAGCATCCAATGGCTTAATATGAGAATTTGGATTACAGTCAACAATCCCATAAGAGGGCAGTTCTCACATATATACAAACATCTCCACTTGAGACATGTTTGGGGCATTACCTCAAACACCATTGAATGTTGTATATGGACAGCAAGAAGAGGATAAAGAAAAAGCACATAAGTAAGCATCAAGGGCTGAAATTTTCATTGAGAAAGTGAGACGAATACATCTCCAAGTGCTGAGCAGCTTAAATAGTCACAGGATAGGCACAAAGCATGTCATACTAAAATAGGAATAAGCATCACTTCAAGGTTAGAAACATGGTAAGGCTTTATTTAAGAAAAGATAGACTCCTAAGCCAATCAAGGAAATTGAAACCATTGAGGTATGGTCCTTTGGAAATCACAGGGCAAGCTAATGACAATGCATTAATACTAAATTTGGTTTCCTACATGAGAACGTATTACATAGTGAATGTGAAGAACTTATGCCTACATAAGCCATCCATGTTGGACACAAAGGAGAAAGGGAAAATGTTGCCTTCAATTGAAGAATTTTCACCAGATACACTAGTTGAGTTGGAAGAAGATGTAGTGCTGCAAAAGAATATCAGGAATACTAGAAGGGGGGAGCAAGAGTATTGGCAGATTGGCATCAAAGTGCAGCTTACATGGCAAGCTAATGACAATGCAATCATACTAAATTTGCTTTCCTACATGAGAATGTATTCGGTAGAGAATAACTTACGCCTCCACAAGCCATCCATGTTGGACACAAAGGAGTAAGGGAAAATGCTGCCTTCAACTGAAGGCTTTTCACCGGATGCACTAGTTGAGTTGGAAGAAGATGTGGTGCTGCAAAAGAAGATCGGGAATACTAGAAGGGAAGAGCAAGAGTATTGGCAGATTGGCATCAAAGTGCAGCTTCTAAACAAGGTTAAGTAAAATCCACATCAAAAATAAGCTTTTGTGAGCCCATCCCAAGGGAGGTACGATTGGAATGGATCAAAATCAATAGAAGCGTGTTTGAGTCACATACAACAAACCTCAAAGACACCGAAATAGACACATGGCAAAAGACATACAACCGGATTAGGACCCTGAAAGCCTGAACCATCTGACTTGACATACGTCATCCCAAACCACCCTGGGCATCACAAAACCATCAGGGACATAGTTGAATTCGAATTGACAAAATGTCATCTATAGGATAGGTTCATAGACTGGCAAACACAACACTGTAATGGCAAATCAAATCAAGCAATTTCCGGCTGAGATATGACCTAGAAATTTACCATGATGCATTAGCCCCCATCAAGATGAGTACGTACACCTTCCAAACTAGACCAACTAGAAGCATTTGTCATGGCAATTTCGCTTCTAGGATTGGATTAGCACTTCAGATTCGTCCCAGTAATAATTTCATCATGTTGATGCATAAAACATAGTTCCTTGAATGAGAAGGGGTTCCTTTTGGCAGTCTCAGGTAGAGTCCAGCATGTTAGAGACATTGATTGCAATACAAGCAGCAGGGTAGGGAGTGTGAGGCATTGAAAGCCATTCGGGAGTGAAGTCACACCGTTCCTTGCTCCTTTAATGAGTCATTTTTTTGTAAATTATGTAGATTGCTTGGTGATTAAAAGAAACAAAAGCCATGGCCTTTTCTCTAGGGTAAACATGGTGCTGTCGTTGTGTCATTAATGTTGATTTCTTTACATGTTACTTCAATTTCAATTTATTGTAGCTTAAATTTGTAAGAATTGGAGTATGGTTTCGGTTGTTTATCTTTCACGTTTGAGCATAGTTCGTAATGTACAGTAGGGAAGTATAAATTAGTATAGTTTCTTGTAAAGGTTTGTGTTGGTGGATTGACTCCAAAATATCTTGAGCAATTACAGATCAACGACTGTGGGCGCCCCATGCTGCTAAAAACCATGTGACCAAAATACATATAGGAGATCACTCAAACAATGCCTATCTCCACAAGACCCTGAACAAATAACAACATGAACCTTATCACTAACTGTTCAATCTTCTTTAGGAGAGTAGCTGCTTGCAGTAGCTTTGGGTTCTCAGGAATTGCATTGCCTCATTATTTTGTTTATTTTAGTTTCCATTATTACGTGTTTTTCTTTATTTCAGTTATGTACCACTTTATTGGTGATGCACTACAAGGATCAGTTTGCTCACAACATTGGATATGAGTCAAAACTAAGGGATACAAAATTTCGAACACTATACAAGCTAAATAGAAATATGTAATCCCAGACTGGCATGTGGTTTGGCCATGACCTGAAAAACAACCTTTACCATTTTACCTTTTACTGCTCGCAATAAGTACCATGAATACATACTTTTTTCCCCAGCCCTATTAGTCATTCTCAGTAATTGGTATACAATTATACCTAAATTAAATTAGAAATAATGAAAAGGTCCTTTGAAGGACCACAATGCCCACACCAAGTGCATCTAACCTTGCTTAGATTGCAGGGTAGCTTACAGAACATAGGACCACCCCATGCACCTGACTGTGCTTAGACTACACGGCGCACATAACCTACCCTGCTCAAGATTCAAACTCGTACCTCCCCTACTCAACCACAAGCTTTTCAACTTTCAGGCGTGACTTAAAGCAGTGCTGATGTGGCAATTAATCATTTCACACCTTTAATTAAGCAAAATGATCTCACGTTTTCAGTGGTGCTGGCGTGACACTCGCCAGAGAAAATAAAAACTTTGTCCCAATAATTTACTTTTATGGGATTTATACAGAATGTCCAGAGGACGGAGATTCCAGTCCTCATTTCACTCTGCACATGATCGCATGGAAGCCTGTTGTAGCTGCAACATGAATCATTGGAATTTTTTCCCGAAAGCGGAGCCCAAAATTTCCTCCAGGAGAGTTTGGGCCGGATGGGAGCAGAAGGGGTAGAAGGTTCCTTCACTGGCATAATTGTTCTTCTAACACGTGGCAGTCTACATGCCTCTCCCTCCATAATTTTCAACTACAAAAGGATCCTAAAATTTCTCGCCTGTTGATGCTGAGAAAAATAAGGAAGAACATGGGACCATGGCCGTGAAAAAAGGCTCTTAAATTTTCTCACCAACACCAGTTGAGAAAGTTTAGTCATCCTTCATTTCCTTATGAGCAATTAGAAGTGATTTATTCTGTATCTTTTTCTCATGTGCATTGGTAATAATCACAGAGCAAAAGAAACTTTAATTAAGACTAAAGGAGGGACTTAACTAACCTTCTGCAGATCAGAAAGAGTAAAAAGACATATCGTCACGGAAGTAGCTTGCGAAGAATGAACGGCAAAATTAACCCCTCCATCTCTGGGCGTTGCGCCAAACGGAAGAGCGCTCCCTTTCAAAACCTTTACAGCATAACCCTCCTCTTTAACGACAACGCTTCCACTGCCCGCCTTGTCTAGTTTAACGCTTCTGATAACACCTTCCATACGTCCAGCCTTAAAACTATCACGTTGGGGTTTTGTCGGGGCCAAATTGCATAAACCAGGCTTGCAGGCTCCGAGATTCTTCGAGCTTAGCAGGTGACCGTGAGGGGTTACGGGCACGTTAGACACAATACACTGAGGAGCTCCCATCTTTAATGTTTTCATTTCATGATAAATCTGCAACCAAAATCTATGAATTTAGCTCAAATGATAGAGGATGGGACGCGGAAAACTCTGAAAATGTGGATTGAAAACGGTTACCTTGTTCGCTGAGGGATCCGAAGCGTATCAGTTGAAAGAGGAAGAGATTACTTCATTTATCACGTGTCTTTGCAAGTGCAAGTTTGAAAACAATGGTTGCCATTCAAAGAGATGTTCTGTTTCTGTCGCTTTTATCTTTGCGCTTTATATGCTTGTTACCCCACTTCACTCATGTTTAACTTTGCTTGTGATGGCATAAACATACAACCCCTGCCATCAGATTTTCTCCTCCTCTTTATACGAGCCCTTTTTCTGGTCTCGTGGATGCTGATGATATCGTTGCATTTTTATTTTATTGTTTTATGTGAGCATCTTCACCCTACTCTACTCTTCTCTTTTATTCTCGTCTCTCGGAAAAACTCTGATGTGATGTTTCCTCTCAATGTTGTACTGTTATTGTAGATTAAAGAAATAATGAATGAATGAAAGATTTTAAGAATGTGCACAAGACCAAATAGTTTATGGGGCTGAGCACTACAATAAAATTGTTATGTGATATCATAATTTTTTGACATAAGAGTTGTCTTATTAATATTGCAAAATTTATAATCCCTTCTCGAGAGTAGCTCTTCTACTACGAATCTTGATTAGAAAACTTGTATTGTTTAACCTTTCCTCTTCAAACAAGTAAATTAAGTTTTCAATCCTCAATTATTTTTATACTTGATACAGATGTCACTATAGGTTGCACACTCTATAATGAAGTGTTATTCTGTCTCCACTACATCCTTATGACAAAATAAACATATTCTCATTTCTCATTATCCCTTGGGTATTGTCCACATGCCAATTTTACACCTAAGATGATGTGAGTTAATCCTCAATTGTACAATCAACATCTTTGCTTTCCATTTAATTTTTACCCCTATGTATGTTTTTTCCCCATGTTCCCATGTGGGTTTAAACTTATTGATGTAGTATGCTTTCTTCTATTCTAGATGCTTTGTCCACATAGTTGTCCTAAATTTCTCTCACATGTTTTATTATTTACTCGTTGGTATTTGGGCATTCTTGCATGTCGATATTCCAATTTACTCATCCATTTGTTGTTTTATTTCATCCACGTGTTTTTTCTTCTTCTTGGCTCTGCTTCTATTACCATTTTGGGCAATTGATGGTTCTCCATACTTTGCATCTTTTTTAAATAAGTTAATGTCTGAGTCATTGCTTATGCTTGCAATGGAAAGGTACCTATTTCAGCTAATAGAATCTCATATGAAACTAAGGCTTTGACTTTGAAGTTGCTCGTGATTAAATATTTTTGGATTCTCTCTATCTATCTCCAATTTAGGTCAAACACATTGTTGCCCCAAACTTTGCATTTTAATAGCACCACTAGTGTGACAAGTAGGCCGAACAAGGTTCTATTGGTTTTCCAATAATGTGCATTTTTGTATTTGTTTTGCATTGAGTATAAAGCCTTCCACCCACATTGAATTCTTTTTGCCCTGTAGGTCTCCCAACTAAGCTTGTTGTGAAAGTCAAGCCCAAGATATTTGTATTCTTCCACTATTTCTGATGGATTTCCTTTAAAAAAAATCTCGATTTGTTTCTTTTTTCTCCATAGAGAAAATATGATAACTTTTGTCTTGTTAGTGTTCACTTGCATTCCCACCTCTTGGCATAAGAGTTCCATAAATTTCAAATATTATCTCAAACTATGGGTTATTTTTGCAATTAAAATAAGATCATTTGCATATAAAAATAACTTTACAACATAATTAGCTAAGTGGGCACCCCCTCCACTAGTGTTATTTATCCACTCCTCTAGTTTATCGATGTATAGCCCAAACAAGGTTGGAGATAGAGGACATTCTTGTTTGACTCCAATGTCGCTTCCAAAGCATTTTATGATGAAATACTTGTTCCTCTCATGAAGAACAAACATATTATCTATTCTCATTCTTACTTAGGGATAAACCATCTACTACATATTTATATTATCATTCTTACTTAGGGATCACCCATCTACTTGTCTCACATTTAAACTTTCGGGAACTAGCTTTTATTTGAACTACAAGTATCTTCTCTTTCCATTTGATTTTGGCCCTTATGTATGCTTTTTCATGGTATTCATAAGTCACGTTAAATTCTATAAGATGATATTTTTATTTTTTGCTTATTTTTTTCTTCACGTGATTGTTTTAAAATTTTCATTCACATAACTTTTATATCTTTGTTAAGGTTTGGACATTCATTTATGTCGATATCCTTGTTGCTTGTCTATTTGTGGTTATGTTTCATTCATGTACTATTTCTCCTATGTAACTCTTCTTCCTTTGTTGCTTTAGGTCACCTATCATTCTCAATATTTTCTATTTTTTCAAATAGCATAATAATCTAATTATAGTTCATATTTCTGCAACGAGTATTTTGTAGGGAATTGAAGCCTTAATTTTGAAGTTGTTTGTAACTAAGAGCTTTTCGATCTTTTTTATTTGCCTTCATTTCAAACCTAAAGTGTTGCTTGGTAGACACCTAAATTTTGTTTGTGGCACTTTGGCAACATCAACTCTGACATAATTGGACAATGCACATATATCTGACTCTTGAGCACACTTTCCCTCTATCAGTGTACCTATCTACTATCTTAGCCACATATATTCCCCTAACATATTTATTCATATCTAGTTTGGTTTATAAGGGTACACCTTTAGAATCTTGGATAAACTTTATCCATACTTCAGAGCCTTAATTTTTACTTTCATTATAGTGTCGGTTACCATAGATGTCTCCCCTTGCCAATAGTGTCTAGGGGCCATCAATTGCTTTTTTTTAAAATTGGGAAGTTTCCAGTAGGTCAACTTAGACACGTTGCTTGGGTCGGTCATAGCAGGAAATTAATAAAGAGTCACTTATATATACAAATTACCCAAAGGTTATTATACACTTGAACATCACTTAGAAAACTTATTGCATTCTTGAAATGCTATTAAAAAAACATATACATATCTCAAATCTTTATGGAACAGCTATAGAACAATCCATAAATCCAAATATGATTACAAGAGGTCAAAGTTACATGGTGTGAAGTATCAAAGATCAAAAGATAGAACTACATTCTAGATCATTCATAGTTTTGCACACGCACACATAAGTGGGAGGACTACATGTGGTTTGAACCCTCATTAAAGTATTGGAATGTAGGCAACACTCAGCAACTCAATGAGAATTGATTGAGGTCAATCCAACTCAAAGCAATAACTCTTTTTTAAAGGCCATCTTACATTCAATCAAGTGGAATTAGAGTTTGAAGGAAAAAGATTAAAAAAACTAGTATTATTGTGTAGGATCGAAGAAGTACACACTTAGAATTAAATTATAGGTGTAGGCATATGGATCTTAAAATTTACAAACCCACACTATGCATAGAGACATTATCAGTAAACCTTGACAATGTTGGTTGTCGTAAGCCCTTGACTCTGTCAGCAATATCCAAGCAAGTTTTCATCTTATGTTTCAAGTTTAAGTAGTTGACGAAGCACATCCATAACATTTCTAGATTTTGTAGCATCTTTTGTGAGCAACAAATTATCATAATTAGGCCAAGTACATCATCCCTCTCTCATCTTATCATTTCTAAATAAATAATTGTAATATCAACTAGCCACTTTCAATTCAAATTATTATGTTTATCGCCATATTTGTTATAATTTGCATTAGTTCATAGTCTATGTTATTTTTATCTCTTTGGTGTAAAAATAATCAAAACATTTTGGTAAACCTGATATTTGATTTTTTAAATGCAAAAATCCTAAGTTCCCTTCTACATTTGGGTTTCAAAAAAAATCTTAGGGTTTCAGATTTAACCCTCTTCAAGTTTATTCTTAAGTCCCTTATCCTATTAGGGTTTCAATTTTTTATTTATACAATATTTATAAACCCTAATATGACTACAATGGAAGATACTAATGCTATGAATATTTCTTCTTTCGATATACATTAAGATAAACACCTCAAAGGTAATAATGATTTTCATGACCGCTTTGATGGTGTAGATCAAGTTAAGCTTAAATAATATATCATGATAAATCCCCATGTGATTGAAGCATTGTTTCATATAACTAGAGATGAAAATAAAACTAAGGAAACAAATTCTAAAGAACCAAGTGATGAGCTTTTTATTTGTACTAATATGCCTTCTAGAGGCTTACATACTATATTAGGTGTTCATAGTATTGTTCCTACTACTTCTATAATTCTATTCATGTGTGTACACATATGGTTACACAAGTGATGCATAATATACCTACTATGGGGGCACCACACTTTACTCCTCAAATATTTATGTAAAATCCTATACAACATACTCACTCTTATGTGTCGTGGATGCCTACAATTCATACAACACCATCTATTCCTAATTTATCCAATATGGCTACCATTTCTAACAACCATACACTCATACAACAACTTTTCAATCTTCAAGCCAATGTTACTCAAATAACATGATGTTCTAATAGAGTGAACCATATAATAAATTCTCAATCAACATTACATAAATCTTTGGGCTCAAAGATTTCCAATTATCCCCTAACTACATAATTCGTTGCACCTAAACTTACGCCATTCATTGGTAAAGGTGATCCAAAACATCATCTTAGAGCATTCCATGCAACATGTTTAGATTATGCTCTAATGATAAGTTACTAACAAATATTTTTCTTGGGAGCCTTAATAACTATTCCTTGTGATGGTTTTATAACCTTCCTCTTCCATCAGTACATACTTTCAATCCTTTGGCTGGCCAATTATTATATCATTTGTCTATCTTTAGACATATAAATTAATATTTATTGTTAAAACATGTCATGTCCCCTTTTTTGTGGACATTGATAGACTTGATGATTAGCCTATTATGCGACCTTCGTAGGCTAATAGGATGGATAGAGGGTCATAATGGAGCTTAGCTTGACTTTGATTCGCAGAATTTCTACATTTGGTTTTCATTCAAATTATTTCAGACACATTTGGCCTGAGCTCCTACTTTTTAGGGATATTTGATATGCAACGGAGTGCCTTTATTTTGGTATGGTCATGTGCGGAATCACTCCCTGATTCACTAGCTTCGATCGGTTCGAGGATCTGACGTATGTTGAGGGAGATATTAATATTTGATTGATTTAATCAAATATTAATTATTTGGTCTAATTTTAAATTAGATATTAATTAATTAATTATTTGGTCTAATTTTAAATTAGATATTAATTGATTATTAATTATTAATTAATTGGTCTAATTTTAAGACCCAAGTTCTAATTTAAGAAGCCCAAGTTCTAATTTGAGGAATTCTAATTTTAGAACCCCAAGTTCTAATTTGAGGAATTCTAATTTTAGCAAGCACACCTTTGGAAGGGTATAAGAGTTTCTCATGGGAGAGAGTTGGAATTATGCATAGATTATTGATTATTGAAAATTGAAGAATTTCTTCTGTGAAGACTGAGCCAAGGGTTCCAGGATTCCATTGTAGTGGAGAACGTCAACTCTTCATTGTGTGCGATTCAGAGGCTGTGAGATATCAGCTGATCTATTGCCAAATTGAGAGATAGCTTCATACAGAAGTTATCACAGAGGTTTACAAGTTTGAGAGATAACTTTATACAGAAGTTATCACAGTATTTCAGGGATTTTGAGAGATAACTTCACACAGAAGTTATCACAGTATTTCAGGGATTTTGAGAGATAACTTCACTCAGAAGTTATCACAGTAATTCAAGTATTTATTTGATTAGTTTTTTATTCAATAAATTATACAGATAGAGATCTTCTGTATTAGAATCATATATCTTGAGATCAGGTTGTTCAGCTATCAGGGTGTGTTGTACTTTATTGGCGGCCGTACGAAGTCCGTACAGATCAGTACAGATTTGCACAGAGACCGACATCGACAGGAAGAGATCCACAGAGACCGACATCGGCATCCCAGTGACCGACATCGGCTGACTGAAGATCGACGTCGGTAGAGAAGGACCCACAGTGACCGACGTCGACAGTATATCGACCGACGACGGCGACTGTGTTTTTGACACAGCAGGCCGAGACACGCACAGACCCAGGGTTATTTCTAGTTTGCTAAAGGAATCAGGGTTTCAAGACTATATTTTCATATTCTTTGTATACTTGATAGAGGACCTCTATTGTAAGCTTATGAGCAAATAAATAAGAATTTATACTGTGATTTATTTATCTATTTGAAGATATTTTGCAGAAATTCAAATAAGCAATTCAGAGCTTTTGTTTTGATATTCGAAGGGATATTACAAAACATTACATTTGTGACCAGCTCCTTATACACGCTTAGCTCATACTCAATTCCACATTCCTTAACCACCATTATCTCAATTTTATGTGGATGACCTATTCCTCCAAGCAACTAATGATTACTAAATATTCATATTCATTATTCCAAATAGCCTATGCTTATTCTTGGACTAATACACACTTATAGCTTCATTATCTTCATTTAGGCCTGCATAAAGAGGAATAATCATAAAAATATATTCAATGTTAAACTTATTTATTTTTGTACATCATGTAAGCTTTAAAAATCTTATGGAAGGAGGAAGTTGGTTACAAAACTAAGCAATGGCTAATATATCCCGAACATAACTAACTACTAACAAAACTAAATAAATACATAACTACCTTGGATCATAAATGACCCAAAAATCTCCCTCTTGATCTAAAGGGTAAATAAGAAAAGCACTGGAGCAATGACTCTGAAGTAACTACAACTAGTGTATTGTACATCCTGGCACTAACCAAAACTGATGTTGTTTCATATAGAAGCCCACCTTGTGAGTTGTGACATAAATGGTTGATGAATATGATCAAGGCCTACTCATCCCCTATGATCATTGTATTGTATTGTAGTATAACATCATCAAGGCCTATCCAAATACATCGATCCATATAAGGCTCCACCTAGAAGCTGGTCAAGGTGACCAACTAAATGTTATATCTTCTCCCTTATTAGGTGAGAGGTGAAAAGTTGTACACCAAGATAATCAAAATTAACTAACACTGTCTGCTCCATGTCATGAATATAAAATATATAAATCCAAAAATGGAAGTGAAAGCAAGAACACAAGCCAAAAAATTCTACTATAATAAATCATGGTCTTGATCCTAGTAGCTCGCACAAGATGAGTGAATCACTGATCACTCAAAACAAGCTATCAAGTCCATCAAGACCATAAACCCCAGCCATATAAGATGCCTTGTAATCAAAGAAAGTGTCAAAATAACTAGAATAGCTAGAGTAACCAAAATATCCACCACTAGAATGATCCACATAATTTGCCTCAGCTTTCTTTTTATGTGGAGAGCGGGATCGTTGAGAAGGACATATATCTGTAAGATGTCCAATACCACCACATTGAAACATTTGGGCTATTTCTTGTGCTAATGAGATCCAAAATAAGTTGAATCATTAGAAGAAACATAAAAGTGAGAAGAATGCATATGGTGATGTTTGCATTTTGAAGATTCTAGAGAGTGCCGATGATAATGTTGTGGAAACTGTCTAAAACAATGTGGAGAGTGTCTCAAAGAATGACTTGGAGAGCGTTTTAAAGAATGATTTTGAAACTATCACTACACATGGTGATGATCTTTATAATGGGACCTATTATTTATATAATGAACCTCTTTAGTAGGTGTACTCTTCTTCTTTATAAACTATCACTCATGTTGAGTCAATAACTCATAAATAGAGTCAAATATGGCACCATTAAGGTTATCACTAAGCTATAGCATTTCAACAAAATTGGTGTATGTAGAACTAAGTCCATTAATTGTGATAAAAATCAACATGTCATCATCTATTTTTCCATCAGCTGTGTAGTATTCTTGTTTCAATGTTCTCATGCAGGAGAGATATTCAGATACATCTTCATCAATACTAAGTTTGTTATAAAGTAACTGCATTAAGAGATCAATCTTCTTATAGGCAGGTTGTTTATCATATAGATCCTTTAATGTTTTCCAAGATTTCCATGCACTAGTTTTAACCACCTCTATATGAATGATAACCTATTTAGTGCAAGATGCTTTTAACAATATGAGTGCATGTTTTTCACATTTCTAGTACTCAACCAATTTTTTGGCTTCAATTGGTGGTGTGGTCTCTTTCTTAGTGATTTATCATAAGTCACTAAAAATGAGGGTGTTCTCCATGTTCCTACTCCATTCCTTGTAGTTTTTAAGTGACACTCTACCATTTTTAGAGATCAATCTTACAAAATTCTCCATAACTTACAAAGAAGTAAAATAACAAGATGAATGCTACTCAGGTTTTGCCTTTACCCTCACAAGTAGATTCGATACAAAAAAATTCAATCACACCTTATATCTCCTATTGCACCCTTATATCACTAAATAAAATAAAATTTTCACCCCTTATAACTCTTTTACAAGTTTAAATGAAATCAAAAAGAAAAATTTGATCAAAAATATGACACTAAGGGTTTTGAACCTTTAACCTATTTTTATGCAAGTGACTACCAAAATTAGCACATCTAACTTCCCATCAACCAAGTTGATGATATGATAGTGAAATATCTTATGTAGCCTTGATTTTTAGCATGGGAAATTAAAAAAATCACATTGAAATGCTTTGCCAAGTAACTTTGCATATAAAAACATAACTTTGGTTTTTATCTTGCCTGGAAAAAATACACTACTTTGTAGACCACAATAAGGACACTCCAATTTATGTTCCACCTATTACACCCATTTTTTTCCCATTAACTAGCTATGAAATTGTTCAACAATTGAAGGTCAATCCAGAAGCTATTAAAAATCATAACTTACCCTGCCTTCACCATTATGCCGGTGTGCAAAAATCCATAGGCCTGGATATAGTGCCCTCATAATTTTTTTCGTAGATACACAATTATTACACCATTATTTCAAAGCCAAAGGACTGTGTTGAATATGACCACCAGATAATCATGTAACAGAGGTAGAGATGGAACAAGATGCCTAGCAGGGGGCTTATCAGAAGTCATACAATCATGTAGTGTGGAACTAGGAAATGAACCAGTGTTGGTGATCTTTTTAAGCTCATGTATCAAATTTGAAGCTGTTGAAACAAATGATTTACCTTTGTGATTTCTAAATGCTTGCATATAAATATTGTATGATCATTATTTAATTTGATAGCCTTCAGTTATGGAGTAGATGCTTTTCTTGTAGCATTGTATAAATGGCATGCTGGTCCTTAAAATAAAAATTTATCATCCCTTCACTTTGTGGCTTCTTCCTACATAGTTTTCTCCTTCAACTAGGCTCTAATACCACTGTTCAGGGTTGGATAGAGAGGAATAATCATAAAAATATATTTAATGTTCAACTTATTTATTTTTGTATATCATTTAAGCTTTAAAAAGCTTACAAAAGGAGGAAGTTGATTACAATACCAACCAGCAACTAAAACAACCTAAACATAACTAAATACTAACAAAACTAAATTAAATGTTAAATAAATTCATAACTATCTTGGCTCATAAATGACCCAATAGTCTTTTCTCCCTAGACAAGGCCATTCTTGTAAGACAATATCGTTCACCGTTAGTGTCTGAATCCATCAGCCACATCCTCCCTCCAAATAACAACTAGTTCCTCAAATTTAAATACACCTAATGGGTCATTTCAAACATAAGTCCCATCCAAAGGAATTCCAAAATGATCATTATAAATCCACATTGCATAACCATTTATTCACTTAAAGATCTTATGATTGAATAACACCAAAATATCTAACTACATATTAAGAGGAAAACACCTATTCTTCCAAATTCAAAGTCCACATGGCCCAAATAGCCTTGAGTAAAGTTTGAATACACCTATGAAGTCATAAGTCATTGGTAACACACTTAATCATGATATGATTGCACTAGTATACACCATTACACTATTTTTTCACACATACCACCATAGCATGGGATAACTATGTGGAGTTCGATGCCTCTTTGAAGTATTAGTATGTAGGCAATGCTCAACACAAGTTGTGTTGAAGTCGAATATAACTTCAACCACTAACCCCTTTTTCCCATTTATTTTATTTATTCCTTTATGGTTTATTGATCAAGGGTTCCAAGTGAAGAAGACATACAACAACTTTCGTAATGAATTGCACATATCCAATCATGCACATAAAAAATACAGACGAAGGCACACTGATTTATTTTTACACAAAAAGCTAAAACCCTATTAGATGTTAGTGTACCCTATATAAACCAATGAAATTTAACCTTATCAAAATAGCAAATCCATGTTATTTATTCACGATGGCCTCAAAAATCCATATAGTCAGTTTCACAATTGCAGTCACAGTCCTACATGTTTGATTTCCTGCTAGGTTATTTCTCTTTGGTACTTTTCCCTTTTAACATAATTCCAAAATTATAAAGTTCAAAATTAGTATATGTGTGATTTATTTTTTTATTTAATACATAATGATTTTACTTAGTAGTTTGTCTAATTAAGATTAAAAGTCTCATAATCTAAAATCTGATAAACAAGTTTATCTAGCTACATAGGCTCTAAAACTCACCTCAAAATACGGGGCATACACAGTGGCTTATCTTAAAGACTAAGTTGTAAAAACACACTACATATAAATAATTTGGTAGGTTTTGATTAATTGATCACAAGTCATACCCAAAATTTACTCATAAAGGAGTTTCAGACAACAATTCTCCATTTGGACAAGGGTGTAGGTTGGTCTTGTCCATAACGATATAATTTTGTCCCAGTAATAAAAAACAATAAATTTTAGAATTCTTAGAATTACACTCAATCAACAGGATAATTTTCAATAGTTTATCAGAGATGGCTTCAAGATTTATACATAGGTTTAGTATATATATGCTCAATTTGGGGGCCTCATGCATAATATGTGTCCCAAGAATTTGACATAGTTTTACTTAAATAAATAATTGATATTACTTAGTTATCAAAATTATTATACTCACATATAAACTTGGGGGAATGTGCATGGCACATGATCAATCTCTTGCTCAGTTTTGCACCATAATGAATCTTATTTCATCTACAACAGTTGATTCACATTTCGGCACCAATTTTTCAATAAAATGATCTGTTGGAATTCAAACATGGAATCTAAGCTACTATTCTACCTCAGGTATGTAATGATTGATACAAAATGCAAAAGATTTGGTTGAAAGATAATTCAAGAAACATGAACAACATAATTGTAATAATGCTATCTTTGAGAAGAGATGTTTTATTGCTCAAAGTTACAGATACAACATATGCCTATCTTTGGGAAGAGATGTCTTTTCCATTTCAGGTTAAATATTCATTTATACACATTTTTAAGGTAGTAAGAGGATGTATAAGGTCACCAATCTCGAGGGAGATTATGTGGTTCAACTTCCACGATTTACAATAATACAGAATTCGAGGAATTACTATTTTTAGAAACTTACTATTTTTAGATTGCACTACTAAAATTGAAATGTGGGGCACTTCCATTTGGTTTTGAAGGTCAAAACCCACTGATAAAATCTCAATGTCATCTCATGATGTTCCTCTCATTCTTATCTTTCCAACAGTTCAAACGGGGAGTCAAACGAAGCTATGGTGCAAAAGTTATGGCTCTCAAAAGTTCTGCCACTAATTGGGGTATATCCATCACCTGAAATATTACTCAGATCATTCCTCCCTCCTTGAGAATAAATGGTCCCCATTGCATCAATATTTATCATCAAGTGTGGAAGTTGTATTTTTATTTGATTCCTTATGCATACTTGTAATGGACTGTGCTTTATGGAGCTATGCAGGGCCCGATTGTTCACCATTTATTTCTGAATATTAGTCTATAGATTGAAGGCCATGAACTTCTTCAACTTGGTATCTATTTTCTTCTATTGTTGTGTTGTTTGTGTAGTCAGGGCTACAACATTAACCCTTTTGGATTCCTATGCCTTGACCACCATGATAACAAATTTCTTGCCACTAATCAGGGAAACAGATGTAGAAGGTGGTACCTATAGTACCCTATAACACCGTGTTCCAAGAGTGAGGGTGATCCTTCAAGTTCTTGATTCATATATTCCATGTCGATCATACATGAATGGTTGACCAAAGAGTACATCACAAACATCTAGATTTACCACATCACATAAGATCCCATCTTGGAAAGGTTTTATTTCATATGAGAGAAGACATTGGTGGGTGACACGGAGGTTTCTTCCTATACTCAACCATCCAATACTGTATGGCTTTGGGTGAGGCTTCATAGACAAATTTAGGCTTTTCACAACATTAACATAGATTAAATTTTTTGCACTCCCATTATTAAGAATGAAATGCAGGGGTTTACCTTTCACCCATAACTTAAAGTGAAACAACCTTTCCTTGTCATTTGGGTTCTCCTCATGGGTCTGTGATGAAGCAATGATGGCATCAGTCTTAGCATCTACAATATCTTCTTCATCCTCTTCGACTGTAGGGTGTATATGAGGTAGAGCAGTAAATGTTGAGGATTGTGACTAAAAAAGTAGGGACTTGATGGCTTGACATTTTTCTTTGGAGTGTGTTTCAAATTTGTGGTAATCACACTATTTCTTAGTCTTCCCTTCCTTTTGCTTCCAACTTTGGCCTCATGTTTGACCTTCTTTGTCACTTTTCCATTTTGAAGTCTGACTCTTCATATTCATTCTTCTATGCTTTTGCTCAATCTTCACTGCAAACTTGTACACCTCATCGAGGGTTTCCAAATTGAAGAGTTTCATCTCCCCCCATATATACCATTATAGTGCACCATGATATTTGAAAACCTTGTGTTTTTCACTTTCTTGGATGCCCAATCTCACATATAGAAAATGAAAAATGTTAATGTAATCTTGAACAGATTGTTCCTTACCTTGGCAAAGTTATTGCCACTCTATATATAGATCATCATATGCTCCAATGGGGTAGTATTCTTTCTTTACAACTTCTATGAAATCATCCCAGATAGGTTCCACCTCAAGGCCAATATCATCCGTACTGAATCTCTTCTTGTACACTTCCCACTAATTTTTGACAGGCAATGATGCTTTCAAAAGACCAAAAGTGATCTTCTCTTTATCAGAGAATTTATTTATCAAAAAATATGAAGACAATTGATCCAACCAATTTTCTACTGCATCATTATTTATTTTGCCTTAAAATGTAGGGATATCAAAATTCACGTAAACTTTGAAGGGTGTTGGGGCATTGAAATGATGTGGGGGTGTAGATGAAGAGCCAGAATTTCCCATCGAGATTTGTTATAAAATTTGGGTGAATTATTGTAGCATCTTCACTTGCTAATATTGGAGGACTTCATTCACCATTTCCTTGAAAGGACCAGATGTCTCAGTGTTGTCTACCATTTGAAGTCATTTGGAGTGAATAGGTGGATAGTTTGGAAGCTTTGTTGTTTTCCACCAAGCTTCTTATAGCCTAACCTCACCCTCAGGATCATACACTCTCAAGACAAACTGCTCTGATACCACTAGTCTAAAACATAGAAGCTTTGGTTGAAAGATAATTCAAGAAACAAGAACAACATAATTGTAATAATGTTATCTCTAAGAAGAGATGTTTTATTGCTCAAAATTGCAGATACAACATATGCCTATCTTTGGGAAGAGATGTCTAATTTCTATTTCAGGTTACATCTTTATTTATACACATTTTTAAGGTAGGAGGAGGATGTGGAAGGTCACCAATCTGAAGGAATATTAAGTGGTTTGACTTCCATGATTTACAACAATACAAAATTCAAGGAATTACTATTTTTAGAAACTTACTATTTTTAGACTACACTACTAAAATTGAAATTTGGGGCACTTCATTTGAGTTTTCAGGGTTAAAACCCATTAAGTAAATCTTAGTGTCATCTTACAATGTTCTCCTCATTCTTAGCTTTCCAACAATTCAAATGGGGAGTCAAACGGAGCTATGGTGCAAAAGTTATGGCTCCTGAAAGTTCTGCCACCAATTGGGTAGAATCGTCACCTGAATTGTCACCTAAAATATTGCTCGAATCATTCCTCCCTCCTTAAGAAGCAATGGTCTCCATTGCATCAATATTTATCATCAAATGTGAAAGTTGTATTTTGATTTGATTCTTGATGCATACATGTAATGGACTGTGCTTTGTGAAACTGTGCTTTATAGAGCTATGCAGAGCCTAATTATTCACCATTTCTGTCTGACCATTAGTCTATGGATCGAAGGCCATGAACTTATTTAGCTTGGTATCTATTTGCTTATGTTGCTATGTTGTTTGTTTAGTCAAGGCTGCAACATTGGCCCTTTTGGTTTCATATGGCTTGACCACCATGAGAACAAATTTCTTGCCACTAATCAGGGAGACAAATGTAGAAGGTGGTACCTTTGGTACCTTGTAGCATCATGTTCCAAGAGTGAGGGTGATCCTTCAAGTTCTCGATTCTTATATGCCATGTCAATCATATATGAATGGCTAACCAAAGAGTACATCATAAACATCCAGATTGACCACATCACATAAGACATCATCTTGAAAAGGTTTTATTGCATATGAGAGAAGACATTGGTGGGTGACACAGAGGTTTCTCCCTGGATTCAACCATCTAATATTTTATGGCTTTAGGTGAGGCTTTATGGATAAATTTAGGCTTTTCACAACATTAACAAAGATTAAATTCTTTTGACTCCCACTATTAAGAATGAAATGCAGGGGCTTACATTTCACCCATAACTTAGAGTGAAACAACCTTTCCTTGTCATCTGGCTTCTCCTCATGGGTCTATGATGAAGTAATGATGGCATCAGGCTTAGCATCTATAACTCTTCTTCATCCTCTTTGACTATAGGGTGTGTATGAGGTAAAGCAGTAGATGTTGAGGATTGTGACTCACAAAGCAGGGACTTGATGGCTCGACATTCTTCTTTAGAGTGTGTTCTAGATTTATGGTAATCACACCATTTCCCAGTCTTCCCTTCCTTTTCTTCCAACTTTGGCCTCATGTTTGACCTTATTTGTCACTTTTCTATTTTTAAGGTTGACTCTTCATATTCATTCTTCCATACTTCTGCTTAATCTTCATCATGAACTTGTACGTCTCACCGAGGGTTTCTAAATTAAAGAGTTCCATATCTCCCCATATATACCATTATAGTCCGCCATGACATTTGAAAACCTTGTGTTTCTTATTTTCTTGGGTGCCCAATCTCATAGATTAAGAATGAAAAATGCCAGTGTAATCTTGAACAGACTGTTCCTTACCTTGGCAAAGTTATTGCCACTCTATATATAGATCATCATATGCTCCAATGGGGTAGTATTCTTCCTTTACAACTTCTATGAAATCATCCCAAGTAGGTTCCACCTCAAGGCCAATATCATTCATACTGAATCTTTTCTTGTATACTTCCCACTAATTTTTGACAGGCAATGATGCTTTCAAAAGAGCAAAAGTGATATTCTTTTTATCAGAGAATTTATTTACCAAAAAATATGAATACAATTGATCTAACCAATTTTTTATTGCATCATCGTTGATTTTTTCTTCAAATGTAGGGATATCAAAATTCACTTGAACCTTAAAGGGTGTTGGGGCACTGAAATGATATGGGGGTGCAGATGAGGAGCCAAAATTTCTCACCAAGATTTGTTGGAGAATTTGGATGAATTATTATAGCATCTGCACTTGCTACTATTGGAGGGATCCATTCACTATCTCCTTAAAAGGATCATATGTGTCAGTGTTGTCCACCATTTAAGGTCATTTAGAGTGAATAGGTGGATAGTTTGGAAGCTTTAATATTTTCCACCCAAGCTTCTTGTAGCTTGAACTCATCCTCGGGATCATACACTCTGAAGACAAATTGCTCTGATACCACTGATCCAAAACTCAGAAGCTTTTGTTGAAAGATAATTCAAGAAACAAGAACAACATAATTGTAATAATGCTATCTCTGTGAAGAGATGTTTTATTGCTCAAAAGTGTAGATACAACATATGCCTATCTCTGGGAAGAGATGTATGATTTCTATTTTAGGTTACATCTTCATTTATACACATTTTAAAAGTAGGTTGAGGATGTGTAAGGTCACCAATCTCGAGGGAGATTAAGTGGTTTGACTTCCATGATTTACAATAATACAAAATTTGAGGAATTACTATTTTTAGATTGCACTACTAAAATTGAAATTTTGGGCACTTTCATTTGGTTTTTGAGGGTCAAAACCTATTAAATAAATCTCTATGCCATCTCATGATGTTCCCCTCATTCTTATCTTTTCAACGGTTCAAACGAGGAGTCAAACGGAGTTATGGTGCAAAAGTTATGGCTCCCAAAAGTTCTGCCACCAATTGGGGTAGAACCGTCACCTGAAATATTACTCGTATCAATGATGGAGTCAAGAACACCTTGAAGTCATTAATATCACTCTCCTTCCAATGAGTATTTGGGCATACATAGTCCAATATAAGTGTTTCAATGATGAACAAATCTTCAAAGGTCCTACCCTCTATAGTCACCTATTTTGCACCATAAAACACAACAGTTTGCATACCCAAATAATTATACTTATTCCTTGTTATTTGATCTATAAGTTTCTTATTTTTAATTTTAATTTTTTGTTATATGAAGTAAGGATTAATTTATACTTGTTTCATTGTAGGTTTACATCAAGCATAGTTTAACATGTGGCCTACATTCAAGATTTTTCTTCATAAGCAAGTTTAAGTATAATTATTTTCATTTTACTCTTAATAATTTTTATTTGTTGCATTATCATAATAAAAGAGGCACAAATGTAGACACAAAAAATAACATTTATTACTAAAATAATGTGATTGTCATCAACTCCTTATACAAACTTAGCTCTTGCTCAATTCCACGGTCCTTGACCATCATTTCCTTCACTTTTATATAAATGACTCAGTCCTCCAAGAAAGTAATGATTAATAAATATCCATATTCATCATTCAAAATAGCCTAAGCTCATCCCTAGACTGATCCACACTTCTAGCTTAGTTATATTTACTTCTCATATAAGGCCACTCTTTTAGGACAATCCCACTTGCAAGTAGTGTCTGAATCTGCCATTTGCATCCTCCCACCTAACAAGTCATCCCACACATTTTGTAAGTCCCATCCAAAATAATTTAAAAATGATCACTATAAATCCATAATTCCTAACTACTTGTTCACTAGAGGCTCATATGATTGGAAATCACCAGAACATCTGATTGCAACTCGAAATGAAAGCACTTATTCTTCCCAAGTCAAAATCCACACAACTCAAGTAGCCCTGAGCTAAGTCTAATAATACCTCTAAGGTTTCAAGTCACTGTTGAATCACTTAATCACACCAATATTGCACCAATATATAGCATTACACCAATTTTTCAACACACAACTACAACATGGGAGAACTATATGGAGTTTGATCCCTCTTTGGAGTATTGGTATGTAAGAATTCTCAACACAGGGGGTTTTGAGGTCAAGCACAACTTCAACCACAAACTCCCTTTTTCCTAATTATTCCATCGTGGTCTATTGATCTAGGGTTATAATGAAGAATAAGGCATATAATAACTTCCACAGTGAATTGCACATATTTAATCGTGCACATAAGACCTGCGGATGAAGGCACATCGATCTATTTTTTCACAGAGAGCTAAAACCTTATCAGACACTAGCACACCCTACACACATAAGCATAGGTCAACCTTATCTAAATAACATGACCTTGTCCCAGGTAGATGGGAAGCTCTATTATCGATCATAATGACCTCACACAACCATATAGTCAGTTTCACAATCATAGTCATAGTCATGCATGTTTGATTTCCAAATAAATTATTTCTCTTTCATACTTTCCCATTTTATAATATTTATAAAATTAATAGTTCCAAATCACTATATGTGTGATTTATTTGTTTATCTAATACATTCTTAATTTACTCTATTTTTTTCTAATTAAAATTAAAACTCTTTTAATCCCAAATTTGATGAAGCACTATCATCATTAGTGATAATGTCTCATATACTCAAATTGCACTACTCAAATAAAGACATAATGAGCCCATTAATGACTATAATTTTCAATATAAGACTATTCTTTAAAAAATGCCAAACCCTATGTTTGACAAGTATTTACAAAATATTTTTCAAACAATGCCTACTTTCAACCATTCACGAGTCTATTATGTTTAAACATTTTCAATATGTTCATGTCATGCACCATACAATTAAACACAGTGAGGTCAATCTTCTTGCCATGAACAACTTACAGTATGGTAACAATCCTCCAACATCTTCTAATATTAATTTTCAAGTCAAATCACTTTTCAAAGCTGAGACTAACAATACTAAAAACCAAGCTAAAATAACATTTAATGCAATATCACAACCTAATAACAGGTTTGCCAATTTTATGCTTCAATGAAGACAATTTATATGATTATTAGAACTTCCTCATAAGATTTTGTAAAGATTAATTGAGTGCAACCTCATATTCATTCCTCCACCTATGGATATTGCCATGACAAATCTACAACCTAAGAATTTTGATATTAGCATATATTGTGATTGGAATAGATGCACACTAAATTTGACTAATAGATGCTTTAGTTTAAGACATAAGATTCACTATCTAACTGAGAATAACACTATTGAAATTAATGATAATAGCACACCTACTATTGATTCTATTGCACAACTTAACACAAAGCTTAAAATAAATTTTTATCCATTTCTAAAACATGAGGTATAAAAAACTAAGAATATTCCTAAGGTAGATATGACTTATAATGTGTTTCCTCCTCCAACTTCTTATGTTCCTAAATTTGAGGAGGATCATCTTATAGGTGGCCTTATTGGTACACCTAAAAATGCGTAAGTATAATGATCTACAATTACATTTGATGACCATGAAATTATTGATGATGATTCTACAAATGTACCTTTATATGTGTTTTCATGGACTCACATCCCATATAAAGTGTTATGGTGGATAATGGATCAAGTGAAAACATATGAAATATGACATTACTTACTAGTCTTAGGTATTGTTTTTATCTGGAGTTTGGATTAATGAAATAATAATCAATTTTATCAAATTTGGGGAACTAGGTGAATGCTAGACCCTAATTAGACAAACTTTTGTACAAAATTAGAATGCTAAAAATATGTAATAAATGACACAAATTGATTTGAAACTTACTAAATATGGAAAGTGCAAGAGAGAATATAAAATTAATTGGAAGACCTAGATGCAAGTTGATTATGGATATAAGACTGACAAGTTGATTGTGTTGACTATGTATGGACTGAGAAAAAGTGTTGGTGGGGTTCCTAGATAGGATTATTGTGATTGGATAGTAGTGGGGGGAATTTTTTCCCTATGGAGCATTGGTGTCTAGAAGAGGATTAAGATCCTGAGATTTTAAGGTTTTTTTCACCTTCACTTATTTCTTTTGCAGATTGTGTGGGAGCTTTTGATTTTCTTCGATTACCATTGTGTAATTATTCTCCCACTGTAAAAACCTATCTCAAAATCCAAAATGATAAGATATAATCATGGAGTATAAATGGGTTATTGGCTGAAGTTGTGCTTGACCTCAACACCCTCTTGTTGAGCATTGACATACCAATACTTTGAAGAGGGATCAAACTCCATGTAGTTCTCCCATGCTACGGTGGTATGTGTAAAACTAGTGCACAATGCTAGATGCCAATGCAATCATGGTGTGATCAAGTGCTTCAATCATGACTTGTGACCTTGGAGGTGTATTCAGAGGGCTGTAAGTGATTAAAATTGAGAGAAATAAGAGATTTTCTCTTAATGTGAAATTATAATTTAGGTACTTTAATATGTGAAAGCCTCTTATGTGTAAAATGGTTTTAAATGTGATTATATAGTATTATATTTTGAATTTATTCAAATGGGTCTTGTTAAAACTTATGCGCTGACCCGTACACAACTTTAAATTTTGGAAAATAGTTATTAGTTTGTGGAAGGGCAAATTGTATCGAAAGTGGACAACAACGAGGTGTGATGTTGTCCCAATATGGTACTCCTATCCTAAGGGCAATAAAAGATAAGTTGAGATATGAATGAATCTGAGTATAAGCCTAGGTTGTTGAACAAACTGGATGGAGACATTCTGAAGTGATTTGGAGTGTTTGAAGGAGTGAATCACCATGAAAAAAGTGAAGGAAAGTGGTGAAAAGTCCCTAGAATAGGTCATGAACTAAGCGTGTTAAAAAGATGTTCACAAGTGCACGATTTTAGCTTAAATGTTAATTTATGTGTCTACATAACCCTTCAATTAGATATAAAGTAATAGTGTAAAAATCTAACTATATATTTATAAAATATTCATTAAATACATATTAAAACTATGATTTAAGCATGCAAACTTGAATATTACAATAGACAAGTACAAAAGGATAAAGATAAACTCATCTTATTTATTAAAATTCTCTAGTTTGTGTAGGCCCATTTTCTGTATTGATGATGTGTAAAAGAGATTGTATTATGTTTATTAATGGAATTTAATTATGTCTCTATCTTGGTCAATGTCAATTGGAAAAAATGGGTCTATTATCGATTTGGGCTTATGACAGTTGATATTGACCTTATAATTGAAGGATTATGATTTCTTCTATGATAATTCACCTACGTTAACAATGTTTTATATGCCTTCTCAGTCTTTTTAACTCATGCACATGTACTTAAAATATTAGACCATATTTTCTTGTATAAACACTTGAGACATTGAATGGGGGAGGAATCAAGTGAAATGGATTAAGTTAGACTGACCTTAGTTAATCCTTGTTGATCAAGAAAATGTTACATTACATTGTTTTTTCTTCGAAGAGGGCTCAAAAGCAAATGTAGTTCTCCCACTAATGTGTATGTGTGTAATTGTGATTGTAATACTATACATTATTTATCTTATTTTCCCTTATTAAAATCATCAAAATTTAATTTTCACCTTAAAAAATGTAGCTATAATGATTTAGTACAAACAAATGCAATTTTGTATAGCTTTTGCAATGCAAAAATGCTTGTCCTAAAATATCTCCTAGAAATTATGTATATATAGGAGTATTTTTAAATATAAATTAAAGACCTATAAATATGCTAAAACAAACCTAAAATAAAATCAAAATATCAAGGAGACATGCCCAAAGAAAGTTTTGAAAATATCAAGGGTCATGATCGACTACAATGGGTTAAGATCGATAGTTGACCTTGACCATAATGGTCACAACTAACTTGGGATAAGAACAAACTCGAGGTGATAAAATGGGGTTAGAGATATCTATTTTTAAATTACAACTCAAATAATGTGGATGGGAAAAGGGAATCACAAAGTCACAAAAAATCAATAATTAGAAGAGAAAGCACAAGAGACATGCACCACCAAGTGCTTAATTATTAGTTAGAGACCCATATAAACAAAGTGGTTAAATGACATTTTAATTCAAAACTTGTGCCAAAATTAGGTGTCCACATTCCCCTTTTCTAATATAACATTTTATTGGAATGAAAAATATTGGATAAAGGGGAAAAAGAGAATGTAAACTTGTGTAAATGATCATGATGTGGACTCATCATTTATCACAATAATCCATATTATACATACAATAAAATGTATGTAATTGTATAGTCTACCATACAAATGAAATATAAGGTATATAGATTAAATGCTACACCCTTAACCTATAGTGCATTTAGGGATATGTGTGGTGGACTTGTGGCTTACACACCTTCATATTATCTTGTTGCATTTCTCTATATTCTTAGTATGGTCAGCCTATGGAATAACCTTGGTTCAGTATAATGTATATAAGAAATAGTGGCTATTCTTTTATCATCATATTATGAATTCTATTCTTATTGCATTGTTATGGAGGTTGCCTC
Organism: Torreya grandis; assembly: GCA_037957365.1. Classification (NCBI taxonomy): domain Eukaryota; kingdom Viridiplantae; phylum Streptophyta; class Pinopsida; order Cupressales; family Taxaceae; genus Torreya; species Torreya grandis. The sequence continues at coordinate 856,779 of JARHVA010002541.1, read as the reverse complement.
TTTGAAGTGGATCAGTTATAATATTCAAGTATTATGAGCTTTTGCCAATTATTGTTCTAGATGTGTTTATTCTATTCTTAATTATGTAATATATAATTCTATTTTTGTGAATCATCTAATTGATTTCATTACAAGTGGTATCAAAGCTTCAATTTTGGCAAGTTTTTACAATGCAATTTTGCATGTCTGGCGTCATGAGCACTAGATGTCTAAAAAAACATAATTTGTGATCTAGGATGAATTGAATTTTTTTATCAAATTCTAGAATTTTTTTTTAACTTGTGCAAATTATTAGTCATTAGATTCATCTCTACAATATGATCACAATAATATATTCTACTAGTACACTTTTTCAAGCCAAAAATTTTCACCCTTGTTCACATTAACAATCATTGGATTCATCTTGATGAGGTGATTGAAATGATATCATCTGTCATTATAATTTTTTAGGTCATGACTCTCCTAGGGTTTATGTATGGCAGGGCCTAACACTCATGGTCATGGGAAAGGGGAAGAAATGCCTAAAACTCATCACAAAGATGACATGGAATTAGAAACTTTTAATCTGAGTATTTCAAAGATTGTTCAACAACTCAAGTTAGAGTTACAAGGCATGGTGCATAAAGATGATCATGATGCAGTTAAAGGGGACCTCACAAGGCTAAGAAGGGACTTGAATAGCTTCTAGGATCAATTGCAACAAATCACTAGATAATTGGCCAACTTTTCATCTTAGCAACTACCAAATAACCCTTCACCATTCTAATTTAGTTCTTCTCCTCCAAACAATCACAACACTAATCATGGTATGAATCTATTATTACCAAAAGTGGACCTATACAAGTTTGATGGTAATTACTCAAATTTAAAATTTACTTGATCTACATTAGACTCCCTGCTCACAAAAGGTGGTCATGGACTCTTTTTATTTAGAACTTGAGCAATTTATTTGGTATCATTGGTCATGTGCTCAGAAGAAAAAGGGGTCTCTTAGTTTCTTGGTCTATATTTTCTAAAGACTTACAACACCATTATCACAATAATGTCTCTCAAAACTACTTCAACCAACTAGCCAAGTTGCACCAAATTGGGATGGTAAAGTATTACATTCATTTATTTCAGAATATCTCCTTAAGTGTTGTAGACATCACTGAGGAAAATCTGACTGACCTATTTTTGGATGGCCATAAAGATAGCATCCAATTAGAGGTTTACATGCTTCATCCTAGTAATGTATTTGAAGCCATACTAAGGGCACTTCTGGCTAAGGAAAAAGAGCTGATAAAATAAAGACCTTTCACTAATTTGTGTGAACGTACGTTCCCAACACCATCATTTATGTAAATTGACACCTCAACAAGTTGAAGAAAAACATGCAAAAGGTTTATGTTTTGGATGTGATAGCAAATGGAGTAAAGGAATTCAATGTGCTAAAAATAAGTTGTTTTACATTGAAGGCACCAATAAGGAGGAAGAAGATGATGAGGCTTTAGGGGTGGGTTTGGAAGAACATGAATATTCTCAACCTACTATTTCCTATAATGCACTTTCAAGCATTAGTACTCCTCAAACTCTTAAGGTGGTGGGTTTCCTAAAGAAACAAAAGGTGACTATGTTAATTGACTCTGAGAGTACATATAACTTCATCAATATTAAGTTGGCTACTCTTTTGAACTATTTAATTTACCCAACTCTAGAATTTTAGGTTATGATTATAGATACTAGTATAATCAATTGTTCTATAAAATGCCTTAACATTAAGCTTGTTACGAGAGACTACTTTCTAGATTCCCCTATGTTTTATATTCCCATACGAGGAGATAACATTGTCTTGGGAGTGTAGTGGCACATCACATTGGCACTATTGAGATGAAATTCTAGGAACTATTCATGAGGTTCAATTCAGAAGGCAGGACCTTTAAACTACATGGATTATAGGCTAAATATTCAAAACTGATTAGTTCCTATTAGATGATGAAGATTCTCATAAAAGGTGTAGAAGGATTTATGACATGTTTATTTTTCATAGAGGTTAAACCAACCAAGGAGTCTACACATCCTAATGTGCAAAGTGTGTTGGATGACCATTATGTTATTTTTGATGACATGTCAAATGGACTTCCTCCAGGTTGTGTGCATGATTATGCCATCAGGCTGATTGTGGGAAGTACATCACCCAACAACATACCCTACAGGTTTCCCTATGCCCATAAGAGTGAAAATTAAAAGATGGTACAAGAGATTTTGGAGGCAGAAATCATCTAACATAGTCATAACAAATATTCTTCCTCAGTGGTCATGGTGTAGAAGAAGAATGATAATTGGAGGATGTGCCTAGAATATAGAGAACTCAACAAGTACACCATCAAATATAAGTTTCCTATTCTAGAAATTCATTATTTACTAGATGAATTGCATGGTGCTACTTATTTTACCAAGTTATACCTTCACTTTGGGTATCATCATATTTACATATACGATGGGTACATACCTAAAACAACTTTGAAAACTCATGAAGGTCATTATGAATTTATGGTCATGCCTTTTGGCCTCATAAATTGACCATCTACATTTCAAACTTTGATGGACACTATTTTTAGGTCATTTTTGAAAAAGTTTGTATTAATGTTTTTTATGACATCCTCATCTACAAAAAAATTTGAGAAGATCATTTGAAACATGTGAAACTGGTACTTTCATTTCTAGAACAACATTAGCTTCATGCCAAACCTTCCAAATGTGCTTCTGGTGTCCAAGAGATGGAGTACTTGGGTCATATTATTTTAGAAAAAGGAGTGAAAGTTGATCCTAAAAAAATTCAAGCGGTGGTGGAGTTGTAGGTTCCCATGATCCTCAAGAACCTCTGAGGATTTTTGGGGCTAAATGGTTACTATCACAAGTTTGTCAAAAATTATGATAACATTATAGTCCCATTCACCTCTTTTTGAAGAAATACTCCTTCCAGTGGACTAATTCAACTACTAAGGCATTTGAATAGTTGAAAATGGTATGTACACAACTCAAATTTTGACTACTCCTAATTTTTTAGAAACTTTTGTTGTGGAGTGTGATGCATCAGGATATGTCCTAGGGGTTGTACTCATATAATAAAACATTTGAAAGTTTACAACTGAGGGGAAAAAATGCGCTCAAACAAATCTATGAGAAAGAGATGATGACTATTTTACATGTAGTGAAAAAATGGATACCTTATCTAATGGGTCATTATTTTTAGGTAAACATTGATTGATAGCCTCAAATATTTTTTGGAGAAATGATTATCATCTGAAGAACAATAGAAATAGGTGACTAAAATGATAGGATATGATTTTGAAATAATGTATAAAAAAGGAAAAGATAATATGGGATGAAAAAGAGATGACGACTATTTTGCATGTAGTGAAACAATGGATACCTTATCTGATGGGTCATTATTTTTAGGTAAACACTGATTGATAGCCTCAAATATTTATTGGAGCAACGATTGTCATCTGAAGAACAATAGAAATAGGTGACTAAAATGCTAGGATATGATTTTGAAATAGTGTATAAAAAAGGAAAAGATAATATGGTGGTAGATGCCTTCTCCCAATGGGATGAATTAGTTTTGGCAATGTTATGTGTTATGACCATGTGGCAGGCAAATTGGCTAGAGAAAGTAAGGTTTGAATAGGATAATGATAGTGCTACCAAGGATTTGATTCAAAATCTTCAACAAGGTTCTGACAAATTTGAGAAATTTACATGGAAGGATAACACGTTATGGTATAAAGATAAATTATACCTCTGTAAGCATTATCTCCTCAAATATAAAATTCTTCAGGAACTTCATGTGTCTCCACTTGGAGGTCACTCTAGTTTTTTGAAAACATATCACAAAATTAAACATGATTTATTTTAGGAAAGACTTATTGGCCAATTTTGGCCCACATATAAAGCTATTGCATGGTTTGATGAAACAGTGGATCAAAGGCATAGAAATGGATCCCACATTTGCAAATAGAGAGGATCCAAATAAAGTTTTTCAAGGGTCAATAAGAGAAGGATAAGCCTGCAAGCCAAAGGGCTAAGTGCAAAATCTTTTATTTAGCTAAGTCCTTATTCATTCTTTTAGACTTTGTGGGGACTAAGTGTTTCTTTTCTCTCAGGGCTTTTTATTGAGCTAAGTTTCATGGTTTCTTTCAGGAAAATTATCCGCATAATTTTCCCGAAGGAATGGTTTATTTCGGCTAAGTGTTCTCTCTTTGATATTTTGTTTCGATTAAGTGTTGGAATTCTTTCAAATAATTTATTTGAAAGAAAATTTTAGAAGAAATTATCTTTTCCAAGCAAAATGCCCCAAACAATTTCTCAGAAGGGTATTTTCTCAAAGAAATTGGTCCTATATAAAAAAAAAGTCGAAGGGTCACTTTCTTTTCAAAGTGGACCATTGTAACTTTTCTAAAGGTATTTTTCAAAGGGAAATGGACCATTGCAATTTTGTCGAAGGCTCATTTCAAAGCTTCAAAGGACCATTTCAAAATTCCTGAAGGGCATTTTTCCTTTTGGGAAGGTCACTTTTCAAAAGTTTGAAGGGTATCTTTCCCTTCGAAAAGTCCTTTTCAACAAAGCTAGAGGGTCATTTCTTTAAATTCCTTTAGATAAATTATCCGTAGGAATTGTCCATTGCAAAAAAATCAAAGACCTAATTCATTTAGACAAAATGTCCAAAGGAATTGTTCAAAGTAAAAAGTCTAATAAAATAGCCATTGGGATTTGAATATCCCATGATAGGCCCACAAACATCAAATTCTAGCCCTAGAAAGTAGCCATTGGAATTTAAAATCTTGAGACATTCCTGTAGATGTCAAAGATGGGTCTCATCAAGTAGACATTTCCATTCAAAAGAGGTCAAAGGGAGTCAGCAAATCTTAAGGGTGAAAGTGTACATGATAGGTGTCAAGGACACATTTAACTAGTAGAAGATTGATGACTTACAGGCATCCATATCAAGCAGATCGATGGTGTGAATCAAGGATCTGAGTCAGTTTCTAATGACCAATCAAAACAAAGGAAATCCAAAGCAACTGGGAGGAGTTGGTAGGTGTGAATCAATGGAGAAGCCTTTGTCCTTCAATATGGCTCTCACCTCTAATAAGCGGCCACTTGATTAGAGGCAACATGGCTAGGTCCTGATTTAGAGAATGGGGATTTCAACCTTTTTTAGGTAGCACATGTAAAGGTAAAAGTGGCATGCCATGTTTCAAATTCAAAGACCGACTCATTCATGTTAGGCAGGAACATGTAGCTACTTGCGACATGGCTCTCTCAGCTCTAATCAAGGGAGACTTAAATGCACGAGGGGTTCAAGGAGATTTACGATGATCTTGGATGGCTCATCTCATGGTCAAGGTAGTTGTAAGGACATAGTGGTGGTTACAGCCATTTATGAGCACTCTCTCCATTTTCTCATGCAGGCCCTTTCTTTCTCTCTTTTCTTTCTCTATATATATCTCATGTTTTTTTTAATTTAAGGGGTTCCCAGTTTTTAGACTTTTTTTTAAGTTGTGGAGCTAAAAGCTTCACTGACGAGCTAGATTGAGGTTGTTGAGTTTACCGGTAACCGGCATCGGTAGTATCACCAACATCGGTTAAGCATGGATCAGAATCGACTGACATTAGTCAGGGATCAGTCGACATTGTTCATATGCAGACCGACAGAGACCGACATCGGTCCCCTCTGTGTGTGTGTGTGTGTGTGTGTGTGTGTGTGTGTGTGTGTGTGTGTGTGTGTTTGCATGCATTTCTAGAATTAGATTTATTCTAATTTTAGGAGAACAGTTGGTTTGCATGTAAAGACTAATTTTAGTCTTGAGTCTATTTTTCTAATTATTATTTGCCTTGGATCCTATTTAAGAGACCCATGGGGCAGTATTGTAATTAAGAAGAAAGAAAAGAGGGAATAACAACTCGGTTATTGAGTTGATTATAATTGATTGAGAGAGAGAGAGAAATATTATACACCCAAGAGGTGTGGGAAGAGTGAGATTTCTTCATCGTATTCTGGAAGAGTTTAATGCAAGATTAGTTATTTCCTGTATCTCCTATTATTTGTTGTTTCTGATTTCTAGTTACTTATTACTTCTGGTTCAATTATGTGTTTAGTTGCGTATACAAAAGTAATCAATTGTACTCCAAGTTCCTAACAAGTGGTATCAGAGCGTGTTAGTGTTTGTTGATGATAGAATTCACTCACAGGGGTTTCTGATTGAGTGGGAGTAAAGCAATGGCAGAAGAAAGTAAACTAAGAATAGAAAAATTCAATAACAAGAATTATCAATTATGGAGGATGCAAATTGAAGATTATCTATATCAGAAAGATCTGTACTTACCATTGGGTGGAGTTGTAAACAAGCCCACAGATATGGAAGATGAAGAATGAAATGTTCTTGATAGAAAGGCTCTTGGAGCTATAAGGTTGAGCCTGGTAGCTTCTGTGTTTTCAAACTTATCACAGGCAAAGACAATGGTAGAGCTAATGGATACTTTGGCAAATTTATATGAAAAACCCTTAGCTTCGAATAAGGTATATCTTATGAAGCAATTATTTAATTTGCAAATGTAGGAAGGTGGATCTGTATCTAGTCATCTTAATGATTTCCATGGAAATTTAAATCAGTTAAATTCAATCAAAATAGTTTTTGATGATGAAATTAAGGCTCTCTTATTTTTATGCTCTTTACCTGAAAGCTGGAATAGCTTGGTAATGGCAGTTAGTAATATTGCATCTGCTTCAAATATCTTGAAAGTTGATGATGTTGTTAGTGTAATCTTAAATGAAGAAATTCACAGGAAAAGCACAGGGAAAACATCAAGTAATGCTTTAAGTTTTGAAAGCAGGGGAAGGCAAAGAGAGAAGGGCAAGCAAGCGAAATCAAGGTCAAAGATGGGAAGAAGATCCAAATTCAAAAATGAAAGAATAACCTGCTAGAATTGTGGAAAGAAAGGGTATGCAAAGAAAGATTGTTGGTTGAAGGATAACAAAGAAAATCAGCATGAAGGTGATAAAGAAGCAAAAGTTGCATGTATTGTTGCACAAGATGCTCTTATATTTTCTTTGGATAATAAAATAAAATCTTGGGTTTTAGATTCTGGTGCCTCTTTCCATGCAACCCCAAATAGAGAATTTTTTAATGATTATGTCCATGGAGATTTTGGAAAAGTTTATTTAGGGGATGATGAACCTTGTCAAATTGTTGGCAAAGAAAAAGTGCAATTGAAATTGTAGAATGGCAACACATGGGTGTTGAAGGATGTCATACATGTACCCATCTTAAAGAGGAATTTAATTTCTGTAAGAAAGTTGAGTGATGAGGGTTGCACAGTAACTCTCATAGCTGAATCTTGGAAAGTTTCCAAGTGTGCACTTGTATTAGCTAGAGGTAAGAGAGTAAGTACACTTTATCTATCTACTTGTATTACTAATTATTTTTCTTCTGTTTTATCTACTTCAGATGTAGATGCAAAGTTGTGGCACTACAGGCTTGGTCACATGAGTGAGAAGGGAATGGATATTCTTAAGTCAAAAGGTAAGCTTTCAGATTTGAAAAACATAGATCTAGATTTTTGTGAGCATTGTATTTTTGGGAAATAGAAGAAAGTGAGGTTTCTCAAAACTGGGTCAACAAAGAAGAAGCACAAGTTGGAGCTTGTTCACATAGATGTGTGTGGACCAGCTCAAGTAGCTTCTATTGGAGGATCACGATATTATATTTTTTTCATTGATGATGCTATAAGAAAGGTATGGGTTTATTACATAAAGAGAAAATCTGATGTTTTTGACACATTTAAGAAATGGAAAGCTTTGGTTGAGAATGAAACATGTTTGAGATTAAGTGCCTTAGATCTGACAATGGTGGTGAGTACTGCAGCAATAAATTCAACAGTTAATGTTTTATGAGTGGAATACACAAGGAAAGGATGGTTCTAAGGACACCTCAGTAAAATGGAGTTGCTGAAAGGATGAATAGAACAATAATGGAGCATGCACAGAGTATGAGGTTGCATGCTGGTTTGCCCTTATAGTTTTGGACAGAAGCTGTAGATACTACGGTTTACCTGATTAATAAAGGACCTTCTACTGCACTGAATGGTGAAATTTCATAAGAGACATGGATAGGTAAAAAGGTAGATCTTTCATTTCTTAGAGTTTTTAGTTCTGAAGCTTTTGTGCATGTTGATAAAGAAAATAGAAAGAAGCTGGATGCTAAATCTATGCAGTGCACTTTCATTGGTTATGGTTTTGGAGATTTTGGATTTCGGTTGTGGAATTTAGAAATTAACAAAATTATTAGAAGCTGGGATGTAGTTTTTAATGAGAAGGTGATGTACAGTGATCAGCTTAAGATGCTGAATAATTTTGAGCAGGGCAATCTTGATTTAGAAAAGGTTATGATCCAAAATGAGCTTGTGGATAAAAATCATCACTCACAGGAAAACACAAAAACTGACATCGGTCAGGTGGAAACTGACATCAATCAGGTAGAGACCGACGTCGATCAAGAAACTGACATCGGTGACCAGGAGGAATTGACGTCAGTTAGGTGTAGACTGACATCGGCTAGAGATGACTAAGATCGGTCACTAACAGAAAGAAATTTGGGCAGATAGCAAGCTGTCAATGAGTCTCAAATGCCCATAAGGAGGTCTAAAAGGGTAAGTGAACCTCCAATTCATTATTCTCCTTCTTTATACTACTTGTTGCTCACTGATGGTGGAGAACCAGAAGGTTTTGATGAGGCAATGCAAGTAGAATCTAGGAAACAGTGGGAGCATGGCATGAATGAGGAAATTGATTCCTTGGAAAAGAACCATACGTGGGATTTGGTTGAGTTGCCAGCCAAAAAAAAAACACTAAAAAATAGATCGGTTTACAGGTTAAAGGAAGGAGAGAATGGACAAATGAGACATAAGGCCAGGTTGGTAGTAAAGGGATTTGCACAGAAACCAGGTATTGACTTTGGTGAATTTTTTTCTCCTGTAGTAAAGATGACTTCTATTCGGACTATATTGTCTTTAGTTGCTATTGAGGATTTGTATCTTGAGCAGCTTGATGTTAAGACAACATTTCTTCATGGAGATTTGGATGAAGAGATATATATGGATCAGCCAGAAGGTTTTGAGGTCAAAGGTAAGGAGAAACTTGTGTGCATGTTGAAGAAAAGCTTATGTGGTCTTAAGCAAGCTCCAAGACAATGGTATTTAAGGTTTGACAGGTTTATGACAGAGCATGGCTTTAGTAAATGTCAATCTGACCATTGTGTTTATTTTACCAAATTGGATAATGGTAGTTATATTATCCTGTTGTTGTATGTAGATGATATGCATGTTGCAGGTTCACACATGCAAAAAATTATTGATCTAAAGGTGAAATTAGCTCCACATTTGCCATGAAGGATTTAGAAGCAGTAAAAAAAATCCTTGGCATGAGTATTAAGAGAGACAAGAAAAATCACAATTTGATTTTGTCTCAAGAGGATTATGTGAATAAGGTGTTGGAGAGGCTCTATATGCAGGATGTAAAACCGGTAAGCACACCTATGGCTAGACACTTCAAGATGAGCAAAGAAAAGTGTCCTAAATCATATGATGAGGTTGAGTACATGAGCAACATTCCATATGCTTCAGCAGTTGGGAGTTTGATGTATGCAATAGTATGTACCAGACCAGATATCGCCCAAGCAGTGGGAGTTGTCTGTAGGTTTATGGCCAATCCAGGAAAGGAGCACTGGAAAGCAGTTCATTGGATTCTCAGATATTTGAGAGGGACCAGTAGTAGGCATTTATGCTATGGAGGGTCAAACACTTCTCTACATGGGTATGTAGATTCAGATATGGCAAGTGACTTGGATGGCAGGAGAAGCACCACAGGATATGTGTTCACTATTGGTGGAACGGTAGTTAGCTGGATTTCAAAGTTGCAAAAGGTTGTTGCCTTGTCTAATATAGAGGTAGAATACATTGCAGTCACAGAGGCTAGCAAGGAAATGATTTGGATGACTCGGTTCATGGAAGAGTTGGGAAAGGATCAAGAGAGTTGCACATTGTACAGTGATAGTCAAAGTGCAATTCGTTTGGCAAAGAATTCAGCCTTTCATTCAAGAACCAAACATATACAGCTTATGTACCACTTCATTAGACAGGTATTGGAGGATGGACAGTTGAAGCTGGAAAAGATTCATATGGATAAGAACCCTGTAGATATGTTAACAAAGTCGGTAATAGAGGAGAAGTTGAATCTTCATTCAACTTTTGTTGGTCTTCAAGATTGAACTTAAAGATGGAGAAACAAGTTAGAGGATGTTGTTGTATAGGTATAGGTTCAGTTGTTTATCTCCAAGTGGGAGATTGTTGAGTTGTGGAGCTAAAAGCTTCACTGATGAGCTAGATTGAGGTTGCTGAGTTTACCAATAACCGGCATCGGCAGTATCATTGACATCGGTCAGGCATGGATTAGGGATCGACCGACGTCGATCATATGTAGACCGATAGAGACCGACATCGGTCACCTGTGTGTGTGTGCATTTGCATGAATTTATAGAATTAGATTTGTTCTAATTTTAGGAGAATAGTTGGTTTGCATGTAAAGACTAATTTTAGTCTTGAGTCTATTTTTCTAATTATTGTTTGCCTTAGATCTTATTTAAGAGACCCATGGGGCAGTATTGTAATTAAGAAGAAAGAAAAGAGGGAATAACAACTCGGTTATTGAGTTGATTGTAATTGATTGAAAGAGAGAGAGAACTCTTGAGAGAGAAATACTATACACCCAAGAGGTGTGGGAAGAGTGAGATTTCTTCATTGTATTTTGGAAGAGTTTAATGCAAGATTGGTTGTTTCTTGTATCTCCTATTATTTGTTATTTATGATTTCTAGTTACTTATTACTTCTAGTTCAATTCCATGTTTAGTTGCTTATACAAAAGTAATCAATTGTACTCCAAGTTCCTAACACTTTTCTATCTCTCTAGGAGACAAGACACTCCTAGAGATATTGCAAAATATGCTCAGTTTGATTAGGCTCAACCTTGTCAAGCATTTGTAAGAACTACCTTTTCATGCAATAAATGATTTCTTTGCTTATTTCTTGCCTTGGATTTGTGTCTATTGAGTTTTGCACTATGGCATTGTGTGAAGGATAATCTTCCTCATCCATGGTCCTCCTTTCTGACCTTGTTTAGGGAGTTTTTCAACATTGTTTGCAGGTCTAGTTGAGTGCTTTTTCTACCATTGATGTGAACTTTTAGTGAGTCTTAGAACTCTTCTTTGTTTTCATTCATTAATCCCTAAACCTCTTCCATAAAATATTAATGCAACCAACTTGATCTTGAGATTATGTAAATCAGTATTGTCCTCTACAAAACTAGTGTGAGTTCAAGCTTATGGGAGTTTCCCATTTTATTTTGGTGCATTATCTGGTTATATTTCTTAGGATCCCTTATCCCCCTCTCTACCTCTTTTCCAAGCATAAACATTATTTTTAGGTGATCTACCAAAAGGAAGCTGACCTTCTCTGGAGGTTCAACTGCACTACAAGATACCCATAGCCTGAGGTTGCTCCAATATTGTAGCTGGGAGTGAAAGAGCATGAAAAACTCTCCCACAAGGGTGCAATTCTATGCTACAACAGTTTCTAGCATGCTCGGTGGGACCAAGGTGAGGAAGATTGTTGGTGTGTCTCTCCTTTATCAGCTTTCTGAAGCAAGTAATTAGCACTAATGCTGGCTCCAAATCAAAGCTTCTGGTTATGAGCAGATTGGGTTTGTCTCTTTGTAGATTTTAATCAGCTCCTACATCTCACTTGACATATGAGGTTAATATGAATAGCTATGGTCAATATCCCTATTATCCACCTCCTTATCAATAGTCCCAATTTGGTCCTCACAATCCATATAATGCCTATCTACCCTATCAAGGTTATGATCAACCTTGGAGAGTTCTTCATGATCCATATATGCAAGAATATTTCCCTTATCCCTCCTATGGACAACAAGCCCATCATAATATTTCTCCTCATCAACCCTATCACGTGCCATCCATATCAGCACTTTGGCAGAATCTAATAATCCTTGACAAGCATGCTCTAGAATTGTGCTCACAAAAATGTTATGGTCAAAATGTCCCTACTCACCAGATCCATTATGTGAAAGGGTGATTAGGAAAAATAAAAGTAGAATTGGCCCCTATTGAGAGAGCAAATTGGAACAAAATCACAAGTGACATGATGGATATAGGTGGTTACATTTAGAGCATTGAGGACAAGATGAAAGGACTTAAGGAACAACAGGGCTAACCTCGCCAACCTTTTGTGCCTACATATACACCACCTCGACCTTCTTATATGCCATCCATTCCTCCTCAAGTGACCATTTAAAGTGCACCCTTGAATGTTCCAAGTCCTTAATATGTTCCTCAAACCTTTCCTTCTTAGAAATCTATTCAAAAGAGCTATCAAAAAAATGAAGAGTTTGTTGTAGAATAGCTTGCTATTGAGATCCAAGGCTCCATTCTTCCCCAAGAACCCCTTATGAAATCCTTCAAGGTTCTAAGCAGGAACCAATTGGTAAATTCATGGGGTGGGCAAAAAAAGGCAGATCTAGAATTAAAAGTCTAATTCAAAGAAGGATATGAACCCCTACAAACCTCCATCATCCCTCTTCAAGAGCTTTCTTTTATTCCTAACCACCTTAAGGAAGAGCTATTTCAAGTGAACATAGAAAAACAAACTAGAGAGTTAGAAGTGAAGACAAGGAAAGAAGAGGAAAAGTAGAATCAGAAGGTAAAAGGAGAGCCTCTATCTTTCCAATCTTGGAAATCCATTCAGATCAATGGGTAGAAGAAGGAAAAGGTGGTGATTCCTGAAGTTAGACAAGAGACCTTGCAACCTCCATTCCTTTCCCCTCAAAATCCCAAAGCCTTTCCTTCATGGAGAGCCTTTCAAAAGGCAAGGAATCAGGAAGAGGAAGTGAATGTGATCTAATTAGAGCAACTTTAGGAACAAAATCAGGAACCTATGGTAGCTTCCCTAAACCTTTCTCACCTTATTGAGTGTTTTCAAGAATCTATTATGCCACTCTTTTAGAAAGAGCCTCTCCTTTGTGAGGAAAACTAAGATAATGCATTTAAAGAGGCTGAGGAAGAGAATGCCATGAGTAACTATGAGGAATAAATAACCATAGGCACCCCACCTTGGTAAATAAAAAATCAACTCAGCCTTCTTAAATGAAGGGGAACATATTGAAGACTCTTTTATAGTTGTGCATGAAATAGACTGCACTATTGAGGATGCAAAGCTACCACTTTATGTTGAAAATGAGGGGGTCAAGGCTATTAATTCCTTGGATAAACTACCACATTATAAAAAGGAGGAGGAAATGAATGAAATCACTGATCAAAATAATGAACTTGTGGAGCAGCCAGAGGTTACCAATCAGTTGAAAGGCTCATTTGAGGACTTGATGGAGATCTTGAGAGCTGACTATTTTCTTCTTCAAGGCAACTATGGTCTAGTTGCATCCAAGGAGAGTAACCTTGTCAAGCAAATCAAAGGGGATGGAGTGGGTAGTCTTTCAACTCTACTACCTCAAGAGTTCATTACAGACATGGAGTTATTTCAGGGCTTCAGAATGGGCCATCAGCTCCTTGAGGGACCTAAAAAAGATGAAATAAAGAACAAGCCTAGTCCTACTAAGGATACCTTAGAAATCAAAGAGGTATGCCTTTTTAAGCCACCATTGGAGGTTGTAGTTAAGGAGCCATATGATGAATTTGAGACTATCTAGACTCACATAGCTGACCTAGTTGCACCTTCCTGGTTCTCATTGAGCATAATGACAAAGAAGCTGACAATTGTAACAAAGAAGTAGGCATCAAGACCAAGGGTCAAGAAGCTGCATGCCTTATTCAATACCTTATCTCATGATGCAAGAAAAGTATCCAAATTTGCTTTTGATCTAGGAGGAAATGGTACACATAGTTTGAGGGTGTATTTATTAGATTAGTTTTATTCAATTTCTTTCAAGTGTTATTTTCGGCACATTTGTTTGTTGTCTTTGTTTTGTTCTAGGCTAGTTTCCTTTCAATAAGTGCCTTATGCACATTTACTTTCTATTCTATTTTTCATTTCCCAAGTGCCTTTGGCACTTTATTTTGTGTTGTCCTTATTGCTTCTAGAGGAAGTTCCAAAAAAAGGTTAGCTTTATATCTAGTTTCAGACTAGCTAAGTTGTAGTGGCTAATGACTCCATGCCCAATGGACTAGACAAGGCAAGTGGTCTAGGTTCTCAAGCATAACATGCATGCTTCCCTGAGAGTCGCTAAAGATGTTGGCCAATTTTGGCCCACATATAAACCTCTTGCATGGTTTGATGAAGCAGTGGATCAAAGGCATAGAAATGGATCCAACATTTGGAAATAGAGAGGATCCAAGCAAAGTTTTTCAAGGGTTAGAAACAATGTTCAAGGATAAGCCTGCAAGCCAAAGGGCTAAGTGCAAAATATTTTATTCAACTAAGTCCTTGTTCATTCTTTCAGACTTTGTGGGGACTAAGTGTTTCTTTTCTCTCAGGCCTTTTTATTGAGCTAATTTTCATGGTTTCTTTCAGGAAAATTGTTTGTATAATTTTCCCGAAGGAATGGTTTCTTTTGGCTAAGTGTTCTCTCTTCAAGTTTTTTATATCCGATTAAGTGTTGTAATTATTTTGGATAATTTGTCTAAAAGAAAAGTTCTGAAGAAATTATCTTCTCCAAGAAAAGTGCCCCAAACAATTTCTTGAAAGGGTATTTTCTCAGGGAAATTAGTCCTATACAAAAAAAAGCCGAATGGTCACTTTGTTTTCAAAGTGGACCATTGTAACTTTTTTGAAGGTATTTTTCAAAGGGAAATAGACGGTTGAAATTTTGTTGAAGACTTATTTAAAATCTTTAAAGGACCATTTCAAAATTCCCAAAGGGTATTTTTCCTTTTGGGAAGGTCACCTTTCAGAAGTCTAAAGGGTATCTTTCCCTTCGAAAAGTCCTTTCCAACAAAGTCAGAGGGTCATTCTTTTCCTTGGAATAAATTGTCTGTAAGAATTGTCCATTAAAAAAAATCCATAGACCTACTTCTTTTAGACAAAAAGTCTGAAGGAATTATTCAAATCAAAAAATTTAAAAAAATAATTGTTGGGATTCAAATAGTCTATGACGGGCCCACAAACATCAAAATCTAGCCCCAACAAGTAGCCATTGGAATTTGAAATCTTGAGACATTCCCATAGATGTCAAAGATGGGTCTCATCAAGTAGTCATTTGCATTCAAAAGAGGTCAAAGGGAGTCAACAATTATCAAGGTTGAAAGTGTACATGATAGGTGTCAAGGATGCATTTAATTGGTCGAATATTGATGACTCGTAGGCATCCATGTCAGGCAGATTGATGGTGTGAATCAAGGATCCAAGTCAGTTTATAATGACCAATTAAAAAAAAGGAAATCCCAAACAACTAGTAGGAGGTGATAGGTGTGAATTAATGGAAAAGCCTTTATATTTTGATATGGCTCTCACCTCCGATAAGTGGCCACTTGATTAGAGGTAGCATGGCTAGGTCTTGATTCAGAGAATGGGGATTGCATCATTTTTCAGGTAAGACGTGCAAAGGCAAAAGGGTCATGAAATGTTTTAAAGGAAAGGATTGACTCATTCAAGTTAGGCAAGAACATGTAGCTATCCACAACATGGCTCTCTCAGCTCTAATCAAGGGAGACTTGAATGTACGAGGGGCTTGAGGAGACTTGTGGTAATTTTGGATGGCTCATCTCATGGTCAAGGAAGTTATAAGGATATAGTGGTGGTTTTAGCCATTTATGACCCCTCTCTCCATTTTCTCATGCAAGCCCTTTCTTTCTCTCTTTCCTTTCTCTATATATATCTCATGTTTTCTTTATTTAAGGGGTTCCCAATTTTTAGACTTTTCTATCTCTCTAGGAGATAGGACACTCTTAGAGATATTACAAAATATGCTCAGTTTGATTGGGCTCGACCCTATCAAGCATTTGTAAGAAATACCTTTTCATGCAATAAAGTATTTTCTTTGCCTATTTTTTGCCTTGGATTTATGTCTATTGAATTGGACACTATGGCATTATGTGAGGGATAATCTTCCTCATCCATGGTCTTCTTTTCTAAAACTTGTTTAGGGAGTTTTTCAACAGTATTTGTAGGTCTACTTGAGTACTTTTTATACCATTGATGTGAAATTTTAGTGAGTCTTAGAACTCCTCTTTGTTTGCATTCATTGCTCCCTAAACCACTTACATGAAATATTAATTCAACCAACTTGATCTTGAGATTGTGTAAGTCAATATTGTCCTCTACAGAACTAGTGTGAGTTTAAGCTTATGGGAGTTTCCCATTTTATTTTGGTTCATTTACTGGTTATATTTCTTAGGAGCCCTTATCCCCCTCTCTACCTCTTTTCCAAGAAAAAGCATTATTTTTAGGTGATCTACCAAAAGGAAGCTGACCTTATCTGGATGTTTAACTGCACTACAGAATACCCACAACCTGAGGTTATTCCGATATTATAGCTGGGAGTGAGAGAGCCTAAAAAATCCTCCCAAAAGGGTGTAATTCTATGCTACAATAGTTTTTATCATGCTCGATGGGACCAAGGTGAGGAATATTGTTGGTGTCTCTCTCCTTTATCAGCTTTTAGAAGCAAGTAATTAACACCAATGGCAGTTCCAAATCAAAACTTTTGGTTATGAGCAGACCAGGTTTGTCTCTTTTTAGATTTTAATCAAGTCCTACATCTCACTTGACATATGAGGTTAATATGAATAGCTATGGTGAATATCCCTATTATCCACCTCTGTATCAACAGTGATTTGGTCCTCACAATCCATATAATGCCTATCTACCCTATCAAGGCTATGATCAACCTTGGAGAGTTCTTCATGATCCATTTATGCAAGAATATTGCCCTTATCCCTCCTATGGACAACAAGCCCATCATAATATTTCTCCTAATTAATCATATCATGTGCCATCCATATAAGAACTTAGGCATATTCTAATAAGCTTTGACAAGCATGCTTTAGAGTTGTGCTCATATAAATGTTATGGTCAAAATGTTCCTACTCACTAGATCCATTATGTGAGAGGGTGATTAGGAAAAATAAAAGTAAATGGGCTACTATTGAGAGATTAAATTGGAACAAACTCATAGGTGACATGATGGATATAGGCAATTACATTCAAAGCATTGAGGGCAAGCTGAAAGGACTTGAGGAATAGTATGACGAACGTCACCAACCTTTTGTGCCTACATATACACCACCTCGACCTTCTTATATGCCATCAATTCTTCCTCAAGTGACCATTTCAAGTGCTCCTTTGAATGTTTCAAGTCCTCCATATGTTCCTCAGACCTTTCCTTTTTAGAAATCTATTTAAATGAGCTATCAAGAAAATGAAGAGCTTGTTATAGAATAGCCTGCTACTGAGATCGAAGGCTCCATTCTTCCCTAAGAACCCCTTATGAAATCCTTCAAGGTTCTAAGCAGGAACCAAGAGGTAAAGTCATGGGGTGGGTAAGAGAAGGTAAATTTGGAATTAAGAGTCCAAGACAAAGAAGGATATGAACCCCTACAAACCTCCATCATCCCTCTTCAAGAGGCTTCTTTTATTCCTAACCACCTTAAGGAAGAGCTATTTTAAAAGAACATAGCAAAATAAATTAGATAGTTAGAAGTGCAGACAAGGAAAGAAGAGGAAAAGTAGAATCAAAAGGTCAAAAGAGAGCATCTATCTTTCCCATCTTGGAAATCCATTCAGAGCAGTGGTCAAAAGAAGGAAAAGGTGGTGATTCTTGAAGTCAAACAAGAGACCTTGCAGCCTCCACTCCTTTCCCCTCAAAATCCCAAAGCCTTTCCTTCATGCAGAGCCTTTCAAGAGGCAAAGAATCAAGAAGAGGAGGTGAAGGTGATCCTATTAGAGCAACTTCAAGAAAAAAATCAAAAACCTATGGTAGCTTCCTTGAATCTTTCTCACCTTATTGAGTGTTTTCAAGAATCTATTATGCCACTCTTTGAGAAAGAGCCTCTCCTCTATGAGGAAAACCAAGAAGATGCATCCAAAGAGGCTGAGGAAGAGGATGTCATGAGTAACTATGAGGAATAAATCACCATAGGCCCCCCTTGGTAAGCAAAAAATCAACTCAACCTTCTTGAACGAAGGGGAACATATTAAAGACTCTTTTGTAGATGTGAATGAAATTGACTACACTATTGAGGATGCAAAGCTGCCACTTTTTGTTCAAAATGAGGGGGTCATGGCTGTTAATTCCTTAGATGAACTACCACATTATAAAAAGGATGAGGAAATGAATGAAATAGCTGATCAAATTGATGAACTCGTGGAGCAGCCAGAGGTTACCAATCAGTCAAAAGGCTCGTTTGAGGACTTGTTAGAGATCTTAAGAGCTGAGTATTTTCTTCTCTAAGGCAACTACGGTCTAGTTGTATCCAAGGAGAATAACCTTGTCATGCAAATGAAAAGGGATGGAGTGGGTAGTCTTTCAACTCTACCACCTCAAGAGTTTAATGTAGACATGGACGTATTTCATGGCTTCGAAATGGGCCATCAGCTACTTAAGGAACCTAAAAAACATGAAATAAAGAACAAGCCCAATCCTACTAATGACACCTTAGAAATAAAAGAGGTATGACTTGTGAAATCACCACTGGAGGTTATAGTTAAGGATCTGTATGAAGAATTTGAGACTGTCTGGATTCACATAACTGACCTAGTTAGAGCTACCTAGTTCTTATTAAGCATAATGATAAAGAAGCTGACAATTGCATCAAAGAAGAAGCAAGCATCAAGACTAAGGTTCAAAAAGCTGTATGCCTTATTCAATCCCTTATCTCATGATGTAAGAAAAGTATCAAACTTTCCTTTTGATCCAGGAGGAAAGGGTACACATAGTTTTAGGGTGTATATATTAAATTAGTTTTATTCAACTTCTTCCAAGTGTTATTTCAAGCACATTTATTTGTTGTCTTTATTTTGTTCTAGGCTAGTTTCCTTTCAATAAGTGCCTTGTGCACATTTCCTTTCTATTATATTTTTTCTTTCCCAAGTGCCTTCAGCACTTTTTCTTGTGTTGTCCTTGTTGCTTCTAGAGGAAGTTATAAAAAGGGTCAGCCTTGTATCTAGTTTCATACCAGCTCAGTTGTAGAGGCTAATGACTCCATCTCCAATGGACAAGACAAGACAAGTGGTCTGGGTTCTCAAGCATAGCAGGCATGCTTCCCTGAGAGTCACCAAAGATTTTGACCAATTTTGGCCTACATGAAAAGCTCTTGTATGGTTTGATAAAATAGTGGATCAAAGGCATAGAAATGGATCCAACATTTGAAAATAAATAGGATCCAAGCAATTTTTTTCAAGGGTTAGCAACAATGTTCAAGGATAATCCTACAAGCCAAAGGGCTAAGTGCAAAATCTTTTATTCAATTAAGTCCTTATTCATTATTTCAGACTTTATGGGGAATAAGTGTTTCTTTTCTCTCAAGCCTTTTTATTGAGCTAAGTTTCATGGTTTCTTTTAGGAAAATTATTTGCATAATTTTCTCAAAGGAATGGTTTCTTTCGGCTAAGTGTTCTCTCTTGAGATTTTTTTTTCCGATTAAGTGCTGGAATTCTTTCAGATAATTTGTCCAAAAGAAAAGTTTGAAAGAAATTATATTTTCCAAGAAAAGTGCCCCAAATAATTTTTTGGAAGGCTATTTTCTTAGGGAAATTGGTCCTATACAAAAAAAAAAGATGAAGGGTCACTTTGTTTCCAAAGTGAACAATTGTGACTTTTTTGAAGGTATTTTTCAAAGGGAAATGGACCATTGTAATTTTTTCGAAGTCTCATTTCAAAGCTTCAAAGGTCCATTTCAAAATTCCTAAAGGGTATTTTCCCTTTCGGGAAGGTCACTTTTCAAAAATCCGAAGGGTATCTTTCCCTTCGAAAAGTCTTTTTCAACAAAGACAGAGGGTCATTTCTTTAAATTCCGTTAGACAAATTGTCTGCAAGTATTGTCCATTGCAAAAAACCCAAAGACCTAATTCCTTTAGACAAAATGTCTGAAGGAATTGTTCAAATCAAAAAGTCTGATAAAATAGCCATTGGGATTCAAATATCCTATGATAGGCCCGTAAACATCAAAATATAGCCCCATCAAGTAGTTATTTGAATTTGAAATCCTAAAATGTTCTTGTAGACATCAAAGATGGGTCTCATCAAGTAATCATTTGCATTCAAAATAGGTCAAAGGGAGTCAATGAATATCAAGGGTGAAAGTGTACATGACAAGTGTCAAGGATGCGTCCAATAACAGAAGATAGATGACTCACAGGCATCCATATCAGGCAGATCGATGATGCAAATCAAGTATCCAAGCCAGAATATAATGACCAATCAAAACAAAGGAAATCCCAAGCAATTGACAAGAGCTAGTAGGTGGGAATTAATGGATAAGCTTTTATCCTTTGATATGGCTCTCACCTCTTACAAACAGCTGCTTAATCAGAGGCAATATGGCTAGCTCTTGATTTAGAGAACGGGAATTTCATCCTTTTTTAGGTAGGACATGCAAAGGTAAAAGGGTCATGCCAAGTTTTAAATTCAAGGATAGACTCATTCATGTTAGGCAGGAATATATAGCTACCCCTGACATGGCTCTCTCAGCTCCAATCTAGGGAGACTTAAATATATGAGGGGCTCGAGGAGATTTATGGTGATCTTAGACGACTCATCTCATGGTCAAGGTAGTTACAAGGACATAGTGGTGGTTATAGACATTTTTGACCCCTCTATCCATTTTCTCATGCAAGCCCTTTCTTTCTCTCTTCCCTTTCTCTATATAAATCTCATGTTTTTTTTATTTAATGGATTCCTAGTTTTTAGACTTTTCTATCTCTCTGAGAGATGGGACACTCTTAGAGATATTGTAAAATATGCTCATCTTGATTAGGCTCAACCCTATCAAACATTTTTAAGAACTACCTCTTGATGCAATAATTGATTTTCTTTGCCTATATCTTGCCTTGGATTTGTGTCTATTGAGTTGTGCACTATGGCATTGTGTGAAGGATAATCTTCCTTATCCATGGTCCTCCATTTTGACCTTGTTTAGGGAGTTTTTCAACACTATTTATAGGTCTAGTTGAGTGCTCTTTCTACCATTGATGTGAACTTTTAGTGAGTCTTATAACTTCTCTTTATTTACATTCATTTCTCCCTGAACCTCTTCCATGAAATATTAATGCAATTAACTTGATCTTGAGATTGTGTAAGTCAGTATTGTCCTCTACATAACTAGTGTGAGTTCAAGCTTATGGGAGTTTCCCATTTTATTTTGGTGCATCACTTGGTTAGCTTTATTAAGATCCATTATCCCCCTCTCTACCTCTTTTCCAAGTAGAGACATTAGTTTTAGGTGATCTACCAAAAGGAACATGGCCTTCTCTGGAGGTTCAACATCACTACAGGATAGCCATAGCCTGAGGTTGCTCTAATATTGTAGCTAGGAGTGAGAGAGCTTGAAAAACTCTTCCACAAGGGTGCAATTCTATGATACAACATGACTCAAGGGGAATGTCCAAAAATATGTGGCTGAATGCATGGCATGTCAACAAACAAAGGCAAATCCATTAAAACCCTAGGTTTTATGCAACCTTTATCTATCCCTAGTCAAAGCTGAGAGGAGGTTTCCATGGATTTCACTATAGGGTTACCATGGTTTGAGGGTAAAAATGTTATCATGGTAGTTGTGGATTGACTCACCAAGTATGTTCTTTTTTTTATCTTATCACAACCATTCATTTCTTGTACAATAGTTTCTAATTTTATCAATATAATTAAAAAATTACATGATACTCCAAAGATCATTGTAAGTTATCAAGATCCCATATTTACTAGAAAATTTTGAACTAAATTATTTGCATGTTTAGGCACCTAGTTGGCTCATAGCTTGTCCTATCATCCTCAATCTGATAGATAAATAAAGGTAGTCAAAAAATGTCTAGAAGTGTATATTCATTGTTTTATTTGTAACAAATATGACAAATGGGTTCATTGGCTGCCGCTTGATAAATGGTAATATAACACTTATTTTCACACTTATTCTAAGATGTCTCTTTTTGTAGCATTGTATGGGCATCACCACCCATCCATGAATTTAGATTTAGTAGTGCATTCTAAGGTTTGAGCTATTAAGGAACACATTCACTATTAATAGCTAGTGCTAGTCAGTTTGCAAGATAATTTAGCAATGACACAAAATAGAATGAAGCAACAAGTAGATCAACACCAGAATGAGCAACATTTTGACATTGTTGATTGAGTCTCTATGTGTTTTTAGCCATATAATCAAATGTATCTAAAGAAATAAAAAAAGGATAACAAGCTATCACCTAAGAATTATAGTCCTCATTAGGTCTTTCAAGAAATTGATAGTATGGCTTGCAAGCTAGAATTACCTCCATCCACTCGCATACATCTTGTTTTCTATGTATATTGCCTAAAGAAGGTAATTTGACATAGAGTCTCCACTCAGATTGAGATACCTAAATTATATGAATAAGGTTGAGTCATTCTAGAGCCTGAAGAGATCCTTCGCATGTGCACTTAGCAACTTTAGACCAGAGCCATTAAGGAGTATTTAATCAAATGGAAGAACTTGCATTTTGAAAATGCAACATGAGAGGATGAAGCATTTCTGCAACAACATCCTAGTTTGATTCAACATTGAGGACAATGTCATTTTGAATGGGAAGGGTATGTTATTCCCTTAAGCTATAGTGTGTTTAAGGATATATGTGGTTGAATTGTGGCTTACACATATTCATATTAGCTTGTTACATTTCTCTATGTTCTTAGTACGATCAGCCTATGGAATACCCTTGGTTAAATAGAGTATATATACGAGGCAGTGGTTAGTATTTTATCATCATATTATGAATTATATTCTTATTACATTATTGTGGAGGTTACCCCTTCGATGTGGCTTAGTCATAATACTCAAGTATAATGCTTTTTTGTAAATTATTGTTGTGGATCTGTTTATTCTGCTCTTAATTCTACAATATATAATTCTATTATTATGAATAATCTAAGTAATTTCATTAAATTAACATATTGGGAATATTATTCAAGGAAAAACTACACCTATATATGTGTCATGTGACATTGCTCATGTAGTATGTGCTTGCCATGGAGAAATAAAATTATCAAGGACCAGGATTGACCCAATCATTGTGGAGAAAAAGAAGGAACTTGTGGCATCTATTCATTTATTTGCTGAGGAAATGGATAAGCTTTCAAGTGGTCAATGGGATGAGTATAACCATTGAGGGACATATAAACCTCAATTATACTGACCCAAGTAACCATGTTATTGGGGAAATTGGTTGTTTTTTGAACCATGGTGAATTTAGGGCGATCAAGCCTTAATTTGAAGTGAACATGTATAGAAAATAAAACCCACTGAGGGACACATAAATGTTAAATTGAGTTTTTGGTCTTTGTAACCCCAAAATGAAAATGGGTTAGAATCCACAATGCATTCTTAGGCTATAATGTTGGAGGCATTGAATCTCTAATATGCCTTACATACATTAACAAATTTAATAATTGTAGATGGCCTTTAGATTCAATTGTCATTTTGTTTCTTAGTTATTTTATGCATGATCAAAATAGAACAAATAACATCAGTGCCCTTACCATGGCCTTAAATAATGAGTAGTAATGAGAGCACGACATAAAATATGTATGATGCCCTTTGAATTTTGAAATAGTACAATGTGTGCATGATTTTGTATCATGCCTGTTGAATCATTTGTTGAGGTCTAGTCACCTTATTAATTTTTAATAACATAATTATTGTTAGATAAATAATAATATGTTAATAAATATTTGGGTAGTATAATATTTTTATGCATATGGCGTTAATTTATTAGTTAGATGAATATATTATATCAACAATATATTTTGTATTTAGTGGGTTGGTTAGTTAGGAGATTGTTTTTGAGAGATTATAGGGATCTCACCATCCCAAATATAGGAAATTCATTTCCTATATATTTGTAATCATCTAAATGATTTGATATATAGAAATATACAGAGTGAAAGAATATTATGATATATTGTGTTTGAATTTATTTATTTGTTCTATGTAAATGGTATTGATCTTTTACAAATATAAACCAGATCTATTATTTGGTATCAGAGTAGGTTTTCTGTGAAGAGCAAGATGATGATTTATTTACCATAGGACAATTCAATTTTCTTAGTTACCCACATGATGATATCTAAGATTGATATAAATTCAATTTAGATGTGTATTTTTCTATAAGTGTTATGTTCTGTAATAGTTCTGTGGGAAACAAGAGTGTGGCTATTAGAATAGTGCATTTATTTGCATTATCAATAGAAAATTGATGCTTTTTAATCCATCAAGAGCACATTCCAATCATTGAGAGTATACTTTCATATCTAAGATGTGCAAGTAGATCCATTAAACTTGGTGGCACTATACATTTGGTGCTTTGATCTGCTTTAGAAAAAGGCATTTATATCTATAGAAACAACTACATCATTCAATATTGGTTTGTGTAATCTGATAATTCATTGACCTTCCATGTATGTAGTTTGATGGCATCATGCATCAAGTATAGATTTTCAAGAATTAGATCATGTGCTAAGGAGATATGGTATCCTCTTATTAGAACCCAAATTTTAGCTATGTATTTTGGCGTAAAACTAGCATGGTGGTAGAGGGGCATAAGCATAGAGATCCTAGAGTGTGGAACTAGACTAAAAAAAAAGGACTGTGGCACAAAACTAGCGAGGTATGAAAGGACAAGGGTATGGAAGCACTAGTATGAGAAGACCTAGTCAAAGATGGCATATAAATATGAGGAACCCAAGAGCATAGAACTCATAACAATAGTAAAAAACTTAGGGAGTGTATGGAAATTAGGAGATGGTTGAAGAGTGATTCTCAAGGGCCATTCAGACCTTATCCATCATGAGTTTTGCATTGCCCCATAAAGAGGTAGACATATGGGAGTAAGGATCTATCATAGAACAAGTATATAGGGGGCATAAAGGCCCAGGTCCTTAGGAGAAAGTAGTTAAACTACCGTGACTCTCAGTCCATAAAGAGTTTGTTGGTTATTCACTCATGTCATTTATTATGTAACTACTTGGTTAGGGAAAAACAAGTATAAATACCCTTGTATGAAATCATTGTAAAGTGACAGATATTAGATATCATTTTACTGAAGTATAATATAGAGTTATGGATATTGTAATTAGTTATGATGTTCATGTTTTAATTAATTGATAATTATGAACCTGTTGGTAGGTTTTCATTGAGTACTTGTAGTTGTAACATCTATGCAACTTTTACTTTTATAATTTTAGCTACAATCTCTAAACTCCATGGCATTTATCTACGCAGTTATTGTTTTTGAGCTTAATGAGACAAGGACCAAAGTAGTGTATTTTTTTTTTGTGTAACTTCTAATTATAAGTAATTTCAAACTCAAAGTATATGACTAATATGTTACTATGCAACATAACCCATGAGAATTAGTCTCTTGTTGCATGCTTTGGGTGAGCGTGCAAGACCATAGTCTTATATGAAGGGCTAGTATGATAGATCGTTGGGGCTACACTTTAGCACTTGAAACATTATTAAAGAATAAAAACACAACACCTCTCATGTGAATGGTGAGTGCAAATCACTAGCTCCCCAATTGCATTGCATATCTTGGACCTAATTATGTATTCAATAGAATAATTAGCTGTCAAAAGGTACCTTGATTCTTCCATAAACTATTGCTCAACATTGATTGGTATGAAAATGCACATTTTTATTAGATCAACGTAGTCAATATCTACCCACAATCCTTAATGTTGTACATGTACATATTGTGGATTTGTTTCTACAAAACTCTATTATCTAGATTTATAGTCTTCAAAAAGTGCATCAAACTAGTCATATCCCAATCACCTTTCAATTTTACTACTCATCCATTGTTCTTGTATCTTCTACATGCTCCATATATTGTGTTTTTTCATGCAATAATCACCATATGCATGCAATATTCAGGTTTTTCATGCCAAGTATCACATCGTACATCATGTGAAGTGTCTATTAAATAGAGTTAGAGTCTTTATTTCCCCAAGTATCCATGGCTCGTTGGAAGTTGTATAGATCTATTATTCATAAGTCAAATCAATGTCAAAAATATTTGTTTAGGTACTTTTATAGTTTTTTTATAAGTTTATTAAATGGTCTAATAATCATATTAAGTAGAGCATATTTTTATTAAAAGTTGATATTTAAAATTAGGATCATTAGTGTATGTAGTCAAAAGTAAAATCAATAAAGTTTTTTTTAGAGTTGATATTAACATTGTAAGTAATCATGTCGGTTTTATGAGTCCAAATCAAAAAAGAGTTAGGAGTTTAGAGTCATAGTCTTTTTAGATCTATTGTCAAAAATTCATCAAAAAAATTCAAAAATGTCAAAAGAATCATTTTTAAAGTGTGTCATCAAAAGAGTCAAAAGATTAATAGTTGGTATCCAAGTCAAAATTTTCACTTGTCTATTTAGGGTCATTTTATATCATAGTTTTTCAAATAAGAGTCATTATCAAAATTGTAAAAGGTATTACCTTACAGACACATTATTGCTTGTACAGGATGTCCGATTTGTGGGGAGTCTTGTCATCAACAACATGATCTTCACTGACATAACAACTAAGTAATCGACTTCCCATACTGGAGGATGGAGGAAATAGAGGTTGGAGGTTTCATAAGCCTCTCATTAGCCACTAACAACAAGGCCATTTTTTGATTTATTGGTGAATTTTATTTTCATTCATGTGTTTGATTTCAGTTGTGATTTGAAATAAGAACATATGATGTATGCCTCTTCATTTTTTTTATAAGTGAACTGAATACTCTTATGTAACTTACCTAAAATGTAATAGTGAATAAAGCTAGTAACTGTATTTCACATCATGATGTGGTTTATGATTAGCCACTTGTAAAACCATTATTTTATGGTTGTTGGTTATCCACATGAAAACCATCTGTAAGATTTATGACTATCCTATGAAAATCACCAAATCATGAGCACAGGTGCAGATATGGGAGAAATGTTTTCCCCATATTCACATTAAGGGGGTGTAGATTAGGGGTTAATAATTTTCACAAGGGGCTGAATGTTGAGGTATGTTCACAGTATTAATTTATAATAACATAACTATTGTTAGATAAATAATAATATGTTAATAAATATTTGTGTGGTATATTATTGTTATGCATAATAACAATAATATACAGGGTTATTTTATTAGTTAGATGAATATATTGTATTAACAATATATTTTGTATTTAGTGGGTTGGTTAGTTGGGAGATTATTTTTGAGAGATTATAGGGATCTCACCATCTCAAATATAGGAAACTCATTTCCTATATATTTTTAATCATCCTAATGATTTGATATATAGAAATATATAAAGTGAAAGAATATTAAAAGATATTGTGTTTGAATTTGTTTATCTGTTCTATGTAAATGATATTGATCTTTTGAAAATCTAAACCATATCCATTATCATTGTCCTTTATATGGTGTGTTTTGCATCCATATGCTAAATAGAGAAACTATAATTGCATGTAGATGTAAATATGTCACTATAGGTAGATGTAACATGTAACTATCATTTTATGATTTTGTATAAATTTTCACCTATTCGTGAAAAGTGAATGCATATGCATGGAATATGCCCCCAATGATTGTACACATGTGTAAATATTTGAACCCATTATGATATTTTTGAACCATTTTAAATCTATGAAACTATACCATGTATCATTCAAAATATGCAATCTATAAGGTGCATACATATGTATATGATATGCCCCCATAATTTGTGCCAATTTATTATGAATTTGATTCATATATGATATCTACAAACCTTTGAGGTTGAACTATGTGATGGTGAATAATCTAATATTTGAATCATGTCAGTTTCATCTAAGTATCATTTTTATTATTTTCCTGATGTATGCCCCACTTTTGAGGCAAGAGATAAGATTGTTGAATCAATTGGATCGAAAGATATAACAAGATTAGATAAATGTGATTTTTTGGAATGATTAGAATATTTAGTACAAAATTTTAATGTGATCATTATGCAAATCATGTCGCATTCAATTGCTAATTTGATTGCCAAAGGTAATAGTGTTTGTATAGAGATATTATATTATGTATTAATGTATAAAAAATTGATCATTTTTTTAAGTTAGTGTTGGTGACCAAATAGTATTACAATGTGGGATAACATGTCATGTGTGTCCCAATGTAATTGATGAGATGTGTTTTCAATGAAAGATACTCAAGATATCACATGTAAAAGTTTTTTTTATCAATAATTGAATCAACTGTGTAATATGCATAGTAAATAGTATTAGGAAAAATCAACTCATATAAATAATTGGATTGAAAAGATTTTTCTAATTTCATTTCCATTGTTTGATTTTGAATATTGAGATTTGAGTTGCCAAGATGCCTAGTTGATGAGATGCATTACCACTTCTATTCGAGCATTTATGGTCTACCTTATAGATATAGATGGCAAATGAACTAATATGTATCAAAGTTATGCATTTTTTCAAGAAAATTGTATTTTTAGTATGTCTTTATGCATTTTTGGTTTTTTGTATATTTTTTGGAATTTTTAATGTACAAAATTATAAAATTGGCATTATTAACCTTTTGGGTCAATATAATCAAGTTTTCAATGATATTATTCTAATTATAATGATAATGTCTAAAATATAACGCTAGTGTCCAATGTTCTTGACCTTTTGGGTTTATTTTGTATGTTTGAATTTTAATGTTTAGTTTGAATAGTTGTATGTGTATTTGAATTTATTTTGATCTATATTTGGAATTATTTTGTTCATGCATCTTGCTTTACAGTGTAATTTCCATGCACAAGAGTTTTGAGGTAGACGCCATATGCTACATTGTTAGAGCTTGGTTTAGATGATGTTGAGTGGTGAGGATTAGAGGAGGATGATTTTATACATGTTGGATGATTGGTCTAATTTATATATAACATGTATTTGGTGACAACATTAGTTGAGAGATGACATCTCAATACTTGTACTTTTTGGTTATCGACGAATGAGATGACCATCACATTAGAAGCATATGGCACATCTTATGATTATCTATTATTGGGGATAAGGCTATTGTGGTAAAGATAGAGGGTGCATCATAAATGTAGTAGGCCTATAGGTATATGATGGGTTAACGACAGGGTGTAGATCAGGGTGGTATTATATAACTTGAATAAATTATATGAGTAGATGTTTCATGGTTGTAAAAATGTATATGTTGCATACTTGCATCATTTATTGTAGTGGATGGAAGTTATGTTGTGATCTCCTATCACATGTATGAAATTATTCATTATATTGAGGATAACCATACTAGGTGTTTGTGGGGGCATAACATGTTAGCCCATTTATATCAAGATTTATATAAATTTACTCTGGAGGTTCATGTTGCTGGTCTTAGAGTGGCCACGTTATTGTATGTATAGACTTACGAGCGTACTATGATATTTATTCCTTTTTGTGGTCTATGTGGAGATTGGGCTCATCTTAATGTCTTTGCATCTTGTTGGGTTTTACCATGGTGGAGGGGATTAAGTACCATGGAGTATAGGGTGATATTAGATAGATTTATTTTGGTTATGATTCAATGGTGTTTTTATATGGGATTTGGGAGGTGGTTGAAGGAAGCTAGAGAGTTTCATCACATACAACTTAATATGTGGCTATAAATCAATTTCCTAGTGTTCTTAAGAGATTTCAATATGAGCGAGTTACTTAATAGTTTGGGTTGATATAGGATGTGACCCTAGTACCTTACCCACAAACATAGAGTATTGGGGTCACTATTAGAGCAAAGGCAAGGTTATGACCAATAGGTGCTGACTTGTCTTCTTTACCAGCTAGGGAGTAGAATGTTATGGTTCCACTAGCAACAAATAATGATGTAGGGTTCACTACAACATATATGCAATGGCAGAGTGTTGCTCGATGGGCTATATTATTCTCAGTTGTAGCAAGTGATATTGGTATTGTGCCCCCTACACATGGTGGATGGGACAAAGATGGAGGAGGTGGAGATGGAGTACGAACACCACCTACACCACAACATGTGGCCGAGCCTCCACCACAACCAATTGATGTGGATGTCATTATTATCACAATTGAATGTGTCTAAGCATGAGTATTTACATTTTTATTTAGTTTATTATTTTTATTCTTATATTTAGTTACTACGTTACTCACATAATTGGTATTATAGGTGACACATATTGGTCTATGATGGTAGATGGGGCCATTCATACTTTGACACATAATGTGTCTTATGATATAGTTGGTGGTGGCTTAGTTGAGTGTGTTGACCATATTGTTAGAGAGCATGCACCATTATTTGATACTTGCACCATTATTGCTACAACATACACTATATTTATCAGAGAGCAAGATGATTTGTAGGCAATGTTCGATAGATGGCCTATGCCTACTCTTGGTTCTTATTTATTGAAGGATTTTATTAATCAATTTTGTACTTTAGAGTCCAAATATACACGTGTTATGGTTCAAATAAGATTTTTTGAGAGATACATCATAAAATACATACCATTGCATCGATCACAGTGAGCGATAAGACTAGATAGAGCCTTTACGTCACAAATTATGTGTCCAATATTTAGTGATAGTTTAGATGATGAGGGTGTTCCCATCATTGATTGACTTTTGTTGTACTATAAACATGATTTTTTCATATATATATATATATATGAGGGTTTTTCACATGTGTTTGTCTTATTTGAATGATTATGTTATATGCTTTAATTTTTGCTTTATGAGTTTCATAATTTAATTATATTTAATGGGATGTCACAAAATAATTTTTTTTTTAATATTACAATTCATGATTTGTTAGTACCAATTATATGATAATGTCACTTAAAACTATATTCCCCAATCATTGGGGAAAATAAATTCACTATAATTTGGTTGGTGAATCTATTGTTGAATAATTGGAAATTTTTCTAGTTCTTGATACTATAAGACTCTATTAAATTATACTTTTAGATGATCCATAGATATGTGATTGACTTTTTTCTTCCACATTTATTTTAGAGAGGATATAAAGACACTTATACCATGTTGTTCCTTAAAATATATAACCATGAATTTTTAGTATCACCTCTATCGAGAACTCAAATGATTAATGGTTCCCTAGTGAGAATATCTTGTGATAATTTGGTCATGGTATAATGTAAACTAGAAGAATGAGTTCTTCTAGTGTTTTGTATCAACAAATGCTGATAGATCATTTTTTCCTTGGTATAATGTATTGGGATGTCTCAGTGTTCTTAGAAAAACTACTAGAATAAGTAGGAGAGGAAGACCTTATTATCTTGTTATCCAATTTGATAACTCCTCTATCAACAAGTTGTGTAAAATTTTGTTGCAAAACATAAAAACCATTATCACAATGTCCATTCATACTATGGTAAATGCAAAATGCTTAACCCTTTATATTCTCAAACCTCTGAGGTGGATGATATTAATTTAAATGAAGAGTAATAATCTTCTTATCTAATAATGTATGCAAGATATCATGTCGTTGATCTCTAAAGCGATCAAAATTAAGTGGTTGCCTCTTAGTATAGGTAGATACCTTTAAAGTAAGTGCCACTTTGTAAACTATTTTTTCCCTTTATTTAAAACCTTCACCGATTGTTCCTTGCTATGAAATTTTTTCATAAGAGAAATAATAGGTGATTTCTTGTTAACCGTATTGGTAAACCTCATTTTTTTCAAATTTTTCATTATAGGAATCTTTGACAATACTTTTTTATTATAGAGAAGATGTATTAGATTCTAAGTATTGAATGATGATGTGTTGAGTTGGTGAAGGTGGTCTTAATTTATTTGTATTGTTAGCATCTGAATCACATGTGTAGTGTATACACAATATTTTCAAACCTTATCAATTTTGGATGCTTTAAATCTTGCAAAAACCCATCGAGTCTCAATCTCTTTGAGTGTATGCCCTAAGGGGTGCATCGAGAAAGGGGTGGGTAAGCCATTAGTGCTTCTTAGTATTGTTGTCCCTTTTTACCACTTGTTATCAACATACTTGTCTCTTAAAAACCATTCCCCTAAGATTTGCCTCTTATTTTGTACCCTCCTCTTATTTTTTACCACATTCATTAGCCCTTTCCCTAACCTAAACCTCTTGTTGGTAGTTTACATAACTATGTTAGTTGCATTGACCTTGTATTTTTATTTACAAAATCTTACTATGAACTAGGTCAGTTATGGCCAACATTGTTCATAACCTAGTTAGTTTTTTCTAATTTTAATACTAGGTTAATTGGTTCAACCTTGTTAGCCTAAAGTTTTGGAAAGGTTTAGGGTTAGATCCACCTATATAAACCCATTCATTTCATATTTCTGAGAGAAGAGAAGAAGAAGTAAGATACATTGCACATTTGCTTATTCATCATTCTACTTGGGGAGCAAGATTAGGGTTTCATACTTTCTTTGGAGATATATATCTTATCTCGTGGAAAAGTCTTCTAGATGCATTGATAGGTTGTGTAGCCTAGAGATAATTTATCCTTGTCATCCTTACATACCACAACAACCTATTATGAAGCACCTTTGCGAATAGAGAGGTTAAGGCTCGGTGGGTTTTGTTTGTGGAGGTAAGCATTCCTTACTTTGTTCCTCCTTTGTAAGAGTATATAGATACACATTTTCAATTCTCTTCCATGCATTAGGATTCTGTATACATTGACGTGAGTATATGTCTTCTATGCATGTTGACTTCTAGTATTTAATACCCCCAACTTTGTGCCACAAGCTTTGGTGAGCACTAGATTAGATTTTGCTTTACTTATTATTAGTATAGTGAATATAAAAACATAAGACCTAGTTAGAATTATTACGTAGTTTTGCTTGATTGAAGGCTTTGGAAACCTCCCTAGTGATATTATTTATGGTAAGATATCCCTTAATTAGGTATAGTGGATCCATATTGGTCATGATCCTGATTATATAATGTATCCCTAATCGAAAGTGTAAGTACGATCTATCTTCTCTGAGCTAAGATTGATTTGTAGATCTATTACATTTCCCATTACATAGATTCTAGTGAATCCAATGTGAATTGAACCTTTGCAAGTTATCTTTCATGATTTCATTTCTATCATTTTATTATTTGTATATATTATGAGATTATATGGACTTAGCCAAAATAGTTCTAACTATTGTGCACAGGTTTAACACACAGTCATATCAAAATGACTATGTTATTTTTATGTAGGTCTTCATCAGATATAGGTTACTAGATCAAACAGGTTGACAAAGCACTCTTCTGCAGTCCCAACTAACAGACTATGTTGAACATGTTGACTTAGTCTTTCAGTCAACATCTAAATCAACAAAGGTCAACCTAGTCTTTTAGTCAACATCAAGATCAACAAACTAAGTTAAATAGGTCAAGTTAGTCTCTCAGTCAACATCTAGATCAACAAACTAAGTCGAATAGGTTGACTTATTATTTCAGTTAGCATTCAAATCAACAAACTAAGTTGAACATGTTGACTTAGTCTTTCAATCAACATCTAGATTAATAAATTAAGTTGAATACGTCAACTTAGTCTCTCATTTAACATCCAAAATAGCAAACTAAAATGGATAGGTCAACTTAGTCTTTTAGTCAGCATCAAAATCAACAAACTAAGTCAAACAAGTTGACTTTGTCTCTCAATCAACATCCAAATCAACAAATTAAGTCAAATAGGTCAACTTAGTTTATAGAATTTGAAAGTAGTATTTAAGGCACTTCAGTAAAAAAATTTCAATCTTAATCATCTTCTAACCCACAAAGGTTCCTCTCTTCCTCCCTTTGTCAATTTAATATTTCATTATAGTTCTATTCTATGTAAGCTTGCAATCTTTAAAACTACAATCATACATCAAACTAAGTTGACCTGGTTGACTTAGTTTTATAGCCTATCTTTTATTTAAAAGACTAAGTCAACCTGGTTGAACTTGTTCTTAAAGACTCTTGCTTCCACATAATAGTAGCAACCTAGTTGACTCTGTTTTATACTATTTACATATAGTGTGGTTTGAACTAAATCTGTACTATTCTAAATTTGGGAATTAATAACTATTTGTTAGGAATTAATTCATACTTTCATTTTTAGTTGTTTGCATGCTTAGAGTAGCTCACATAGTCTAATTAGGTGGTTTTTCAAATTGCCATTTAGTTACATTATTTTTCTCTTTTTGCACACACTATCAAATCACACAATATTCAAAATGCATTTAATATGTCTTCTCAAGCCCTACCTACTTGGATTTCATCACCAAGGGGGAAGCCGACTTGGTTTTCTAGATGAGTATAAACATGTGGTTAATGGTATATATTAGCAAAGAACTTGATACCTTTATCCTGTAGGATTGTGAAGTGAGGGGGTAGGCCCCAATACTAAGCCAATACCATTGCCAATACAGATCCCTTTCAACCTAAATGTCTTGAAACCATCCATAGATTATTTTTTAGTTCCCTATTTGTAGCTAACTTCCCTATCAAAATTAAAATAACACTTTATAATAATCTAACAACACTCAAGATGACCACTCAATAGCACTTACTTTTTAGTTGACTACTTTCTCTTTGATCATTACGTGTTGTATTGTAAAAACTTGCATTGGCCAACGTTGGTGCAAGGTTTTGTGCTATGTGCCCCAATTGGATCATTCTCATTAATCTAATTATTATTGTTTGCTTTTGTTTATTCCTTCAATGACATTAAAAATGTTTTCCTATTTTTAGCACACTATCATTATGTTTGACATAATCTCTTACAAATTGAGTTTTCTATCCTGTTTATAGTACTAAGCCGACCTGGTCAACCCTATACTCTTTTTTGCTAGTCAAATTCTAATACTAAGTCAACTTGATTGACCCTATATCCTTGTTTGCTTAGTTTCCTACCTTGTTTACAGTACTAAGTCAACCTGGTCAACCCTATACTCTTTTTTGCTAGTTA
This sequence comes from Torreya grandis, assembly GCA_037957365.1. Classification (NCBI taxonomy): domain Eukaryota; kingdom Viridiplantae; phylum Streptophyta; class Pinopsida; order Cupressales; family Taxaceae; genus Torreya; species Torreya grandis. The sequence goes on along the minus strand of JARHVA010002541.1, from coordinate 821,528 downwards.
GGTTATAGTATTAAGTCGACTTGGTTGACCCTGTATCCTTTTTCACTTAGTTTTCTACCCTATTTGCAGTATTAAATTAACCTAGTTGACCTTATACTATTTTTTGCCAATCAGGTTTTAATACTAAGTCAACTTGGTCAATCTTGTATCCTTATCAAGCTCAGTTTCATACCCTATTTATCATACTAAGTTAACCTAGTTGACCATGTACTATTATCTATCCCTTGGATTACAGAACATAGTTGACCTGATCGACTCTATATCCTTTCTATCTCTTTATTTTTGTATCATATATATCTTCCTTACTCTTCTTTCATCATTATGAACTTCCTATTTGAAGACAAAACTTAGTTGAATTCCATAGATATGATGAGCTTTACCAACCCCAATAAGTTCTCTCATAAGTAGCTTGTGGCTCCTACCCTAGATTAAAGTAATGTACATGTAGCCACTCACTACAAACTATGGGACCCCTCCTCATCCCTCTTCTAGTTCATAATAATCTCTTCTCATTTGAAGATCAACCTGAAATAGAGTATACCCGAGAAATGCTCTTATTCATCAATGAGTTTCCTCAACATCAAGGAAAAGATCCTTCTACTATTTACCATCTCATGATAAGTGGTCAAGTCAAAGAGCCCCATTCACCTTCTCCTACATTCTTACACATATTTGGGGACACTAGCTTATTTACTTCTCAACCTCTTCCCTCTATTTTGACCCTTCTCATACCATGTCATCTTCCTCTTTGATTTCCTCCACCTCCATGCCTTGTATATCTACTAACATGGTAGGTTCTACATCTAATGGGCCTCTTCTAAGACTCATTCTTCTCAATTCCTCCACTAGTACATCATTACTATACATGGTAATAATGCCTTTAGTCCCATTTCTTCTCATCCCTCTACTAGTACATCTTTTATCACAGTCAATTCATGCTACTAGTGTCTCACTTACCAATAATTTTTCTTGAGCTATTACTTGCACCCATAGTGGTACCCAAGCCACTAATACCAGTTTCAATGCTTCACACAATGCCCATAATACCACTCAAACCTATCAACTTCTATTATATTCTATTAAACAAATGAATGATTTCCAAGCTAACAATGCCAATCAAATGATGCAAATGCAAAATCATATTATCCATCATCAAACTCACCCTCAACAGGTTCCATGGGGAATGCATAACTAAAATGTTCCTCCACCTCCTCTTCAAGATTCCCATGATAATCTTATCCCTCAACCTCATCTTGTTAACAAAATAATCAAGCACCTTAAAAATGAGCCTCTTATACCTAAAATAACTAACATCAATATATGAGGAATCACCCCTACCATTACTTACAATGGGTCAATTGATCCTACTCTCCACTTAAAAACATTTGGAAATATATACAAAGACTGAGTCAAGTTAAATACTTTTGCTGCTACCAAGCTATTAGCAAAAAATCTCATGGGTGATGCTTTAGATTGGTATAACCAACTCAAATTTCACTCCATCCCTAGTTTAGAAGATGTAGTTAATGATCTCGTCTAAGAGTTTCAAACTAATGATCTCCCTAAAAATACCTTGGTCCATTTTATCAATTGTAAGCAACTTGAGACTGAAAGTGCACAAGCTTTCATCAAATGGTGGAAAACCTTGTCTAACAAATATGAACATAATATAGCAGATGACAACCCCTTTCATCTATTTACCAATGCTCTTTTTCCTAAGTTGCAATATTGTGTCCAAACTCTCTCATTACAAACTCTATAAGAGGCCATTGACTAAGGAAAGCATCAAGATTTCCTCATGTGTCAATTCGAGCCTTCTCAACCTTCTATGGGTACTCATATGTTAATTAAGAATAATAATTGTCATGCTACAAATGATGGTGTCATTGATTCCTATGATAACATTTGTACTATTGTTGACCATTTTGTGAATCCTACATGCCAAAATGGGCACCCCCCCTCTTTTTTCCTTGAAGCCTTATTCTTCATGACCTTTTACCCTGAAACCAGTTCTTAACCCTTTAAAAATCAAAGAAAAAGTTGTTTTTATGTAGGTGCAGGTGTTGTCTCATCAAGCATTGGTGTTTTCCAGCACTCATAGAGCAAATCGGGTTCTTAGAATATCATTACTTGTAAGATTTACAAGTAATAAGTAGGAGCACTTGACAAACCCAAAGGGGTTTATGGCTAGTTTTAGTGCAAGTTGGGTTTTGAAAAGTACTTTACTTGCCAATTTTCATGAGTAAAAGTAGTTTAGAAACCTGAAAGGGTGAGAAAGAAGCAATCAGGTTTTGAGATGTCTTTACTTCAAAGCTTTTTTGATTAAGTCCTTTGAGAGTCTGAATTGGTCTTAAACACTTCTTAAGGCAAGTATTTTTCTGTGGAGGAAAACTGGGTGTTCTATAGGGTTATTTGCATTTTCCCTGAAGGGTTTGTGCCCTTGTAGGAGGCACTTCAAAGAGAAACAGACCTTTACAAAATTTTTAAAGGGTATGTTCGAAGGTAGAATGGACCTTACAGAGGGATTTTCATTAGCGTGAGGACTAATACAGAAGTTCTAAAGGGCACTTTTCACTCAAAATGCCCTTACGGAGGATAAGTGGTTGAAGAAAAGGGGCAAAGAGAAGAAGCCCAAATTGAACTTGCCCTTTGGGAAAAGTGACAAGTGAAAGGAGTTTTTATTCAGACATTTTGTCCAAAGGAAAACTGAAGAAGGCAAGCCAAGGTCAGATTCCTTCATACATTTTGTCCGAAGAAATTTGATGGTCATAGAAAGTCTGAATGGTGTCTTTACAGAGGGCACTTGGTCAAGAAAGAGGACTCTTTTCAATTTTTTGAAGGGCCATTTTTAGAGTTTTCAAAGGGCACCTACCCTTGTAGAGGGCACTTTCAGATGGGAGAAGCCTTTGTGGAGGGCACTTTTAGATGGGAGAAGCCTTTGCAAAGGGAACTTTAACAAAGAGATGGATGAAGACAAAAGGCCCGAAGGGCACATGCCCTTCAGGAAAAGAAGCAATCAAAGGAAAGAATTCCTTCAGACAAAATGTTCAAAGGAATTCCTTCAAACATTTTGTCTGAAGGAAAGTGCAACACAAAGGTCTGCCAAAATAAAGGTGAAGAAGGCAAGCCCAAAAGAGAATTTCTTTGGACAAAATGTCCAAAGGAATTCCTTCAAACATTTTTTTTGAAGAAATTTGACATTACCAAAAGCCTAAAGGCTTGAGAAATAACAAGCACTCGAGAGCCCAAATGGTTAAAGACAAAAGGGAAAAAATCCAAGGCAAAGGGAAATAAGAAAGTAAAAGAAAACAAGGCAGGTAACCTAGAATGTGGCCATGCAACACAACAAAGTAAAAGCTTAAAACTTTCCAAGTGGCATGACACGTCAAAAGCACATACCCTAAGATGAACTAGACCAAGGTAAGTGGCATAGGTGTCCTTAGCAAGAAGAGTAAATTCACTTAGTCAAAATGGTCTCTACTAAAACCAATAATATGATTGGTTTTTGAACTATAAAGAGCAACCCATATTTTCACACTTCGTCATTAATGCATAGCTAGTTATGCCCAACATTGAAGAGAGCATGGTTCAGTCAACACAAGTTTGGGATGGCTTTATCAGATACTAAAAGGAGTATCCCATGCTTTTGTATTCTCAGGATAACAAGGGCAGTGACTTGAACATCTACAACATGGCTCTCCCATACGTAATTAGAAGAATATGACAATATCATGGGCTTGTGGTCTCTACAAAAGTGTTTAACTTAACATGCGTTTCCATCCCTTGACTTTTCAACTATCTGTTTCCAAGTTTTCTATATATTTGTAACTTCTAATTGGAGAAAAGATCTCTCAACATTGTATGGCGAAGCCCTATAGGAATTTACTTTGAATCAAAAGAAGCATTTTTACCTCCATTTGAGCTTGCACTTTTGCATATGTCTATGGTTTTATCTTATGTTAAGTCATTTCCTTTTCATGTTTTCATAAGTTTATGCCAACATATCTAGTGCATTATGAGTTCTTCTCTTACAGGTCAATAAGAAGTGTCCAGCTCAGAGTATAGATGCATGTGAACAGGCTATCCATAGTATGTCTTAAAACACCTCTGATAGTTCTAGCTCCCTGTATCTCCATAGGATCCCTTATTGAAATAATGATGTAAGAAGGGTTCACATTTGAATGAAGTCTATGCTTGCTTCTCTCTGGTGTAAAGTGTATGTCAAAGCTGAGTATACCAACCATTTTGGTGCCTCACTACATTAGTTTAGGTTCTGATTTTAGTTTTTCTCTCCCTTTTCATCCCCCCCATTGTTAGCAGTAGGAAATATAGGTCTTCAAGGTGCATCAAGGGGAGCTAGCCCCTAATCTAGAGATGCATCCCTCATGTTTGCAACCCATAACAAGAGGGGTGTCTCCATTGTGTCACATGGAGGAAGAGAGTTGAGCCTCCCTTCAAAGTGTGCAATCTACCATGTCAATAGTTTTTAGCACATTCGATGGGACAAATTTTTGTGTTTTGTAAGTTTTAGGATTGGTACTGGTCTTGATATTATTAAAAAATCCAAAAGAAGGAGCTATATTCAACACCTAGTGACTCCATTCAGGAACTCAGTCTCTGATTAATGATCAACCTAGCATCCCATGCTAAAGGTCACTATGAGATCTTCTTCTAGGGGTGTCCCTTTTGAATTTATCGAGTTGCCTTTGAAATCAATGAAAAGGTGAAGGTTTGCTAATACTGACCCTTACGTAGTGAGCCGCTTTCTTAAACCAACCATAAAATATACCTACTCAAGGAAACCCTAGTTGAATCCTTTCATAGCCATGGCAACCCTTGGGGATTTCCCTTTTGTGGCCTTCAATGGTCAAAGTCCCTTGAACCTTCAGTAGTATGTTCCAATTCCAAGGACATCTCTCAAAAGTGTTCCTCCCTTTAGTGGAGAGGGTCCAATCACTATTGTCAAGCATATCAGAAACACAACCAACCGCTAAAACATCTATAATATCACTGAAGAAAATGTAGCCATTAGATTGCTAGCCTTGTCCTTCAATGGGAAAGTTTTAGACTGGTATGGGACCTTGCCTATGAACTCAGATGGATCATGGAATGAGTTAGGGGCCCTCTTGACTAATAGGTTTGAAGAAAAAAGTGACCATTTGTCTCTAGTTGAACAATTAACCACCATGAAGAGATCCCCACATGAGTTTATGCAAGATTTTAACACTAGGTTCCAAAAGACTTGGGATAGAATCCCAATTCTTATGAGGACAACCCCAAGTTATGCTTTATTTTACTACTTAAATGCCCTGAATAGTGACATTAATTTCATGATATAGTTTATGGGTGGGAACACTCTGCCCACTGCTTATGAGATAGCCATAGCTACTAAAAATTGCTTTGTTCAAGCAGGAAAGATAGCTCCTATACCTCATATGCCACTCTTTCCTGATTTATATCTCTCAGTCCAGCTTACTGTGCCCATTTTAGCTCCTCTGCCTAATCAAGAGAAGCTAATTGCTACCCCTATAAATGATCTCCATGAAGTTAAGAGCCTACTGCAAAGTGTTATCAATGAGTTAGTTTCCCTCAAGACACAACAAGCTTAGAGTTATAGGCCAAATCAAGGCTACTAGGAAAGTTCTGGACTGGTATGGGACCTTACCTATGAACTCATCTAGCTCATGGAATGAGTTAGGGACCCTCTTGACCAATAGGTTTGGGAAAAAAAGTGACCATTTGTCTCTAGCTGAGCATTTAACCACCATGAAGAGAGCCCCACATGAGTTTATGTAAAATTTTAACACTAGGTTCCAAAAGACTTGGGACAGAATCCCAATTCTTGTGAACCCAACCCCAAGCTATGCTTTCATTTACTACTTGAAGGCCCTGAATAATGACATTGCTATCATGATACAGTCCATGGGTGGAAACACTCTGCTCGCTACTTATGAGATAGCCATAGCTGCTAAAAATTGCCTTGTTCAAGTAGGAAAGATAGCTCCTATAACTCCTATGCCACTCTTTTCTTATTTATAGCCCTCAGTCCAGCCTGATTTGCCCACTCTAGCTCCTCTGCCTAATCAAGAGAAGCTGGATGCTACCCCTGTAAATGACATCCATGAAGTTAAGAGCCTACTGCAGAGTGTTACCAATGAGTTAGTTTCCCTCAATAGACAACAAGCTCAGAATTATAAGCCAAATCAAGGCTACCAATAGTTTAGGCAAACAAATAGGCCTCCCTTCTAAAATTATAATCAAAGGCAAGGTCAAATTACACATGTCAAGCCTTATCAAAGATATAATCCAAATTCCCCTTCATCTTCCAAGGCTCTTATCCCCACTCAAAATAATTTGGTGTAGGAGCAACCCAATTATCCACCCTTGGAGCATGGCCAAGAACATGTTGCTTATGCCAGTGAGTTACCTAATCAAAGCATGACCGCATAAGGTGATCAGGTAACCCAATTCTTAAATTTTTATATATCAACACAACTTGGGATGGATAGTAGGTAGGCTCAATATGATTCTAATCTTATGAAACACTTTGAAGGAGAATTTTATGCAGTTAACTATGTGGGGAGCATAAGTACTCAGAATGTTGGTGTTGCAGCCAACACCAAGTCTAAAAGGAGAACCATTGATGAAGCTCAAGTAACCACTCAAGTAGCCACTCAAGCACCTTTAATGTCTCCTTCACCATAATCAAATCAAAATTTTCCTAATTACAGGCCACTGGTTGCAACTTTAGCTCTTCAGGTTGCACCACAGGTTATGAATGTTCCCAAGGAGAACTCTAAAGGGGGCAATCCTTCAATCAATATAGTAGACCAAATAAAGAAGCTAAAAATGAACATATCATTGTGGTATAATTTAGCACTACCAGGATAAAAGGATATACTCCAAAAAGAATTGTACGGGCCAGGTGAACAAGCTATTCCAACAAGAAATGATAATGTGGTGATAGCAAATGGGGCTCCTCCCATGGGAGGTCAAGCAAATAAAGATGAGAAGGTCCCTCCCTTCTATTTTCCCATAATTATTAGTGATTTATTGGTCCATTTTTTCATCATTGATAGTGGAGCAAACACCTCAGTTATGCCTAAATGCATAGCTGATAAGCTAGGCGTCAAGTATGAGTAAATGACCAAAGGAGTTCTACAAATAGATGAATCAGTAGCTAAGACCTTGGGAGTGGCAAGAGGCTTGAATTTGAGTTTTCATGCTTATCCAACCTTCTCAATCCCCCATGATGTGGTAGTGGCAGATGTTCCTCCTTACTTCGCTCTTTGCTTGTCAAGGGATTTCACATCGAAGATAAGTGGATACTTGGCAGCGAATTGGTCTTACATGGTTTTTAGGACAAAGTAATGAACTAAAGTAAAGATTGAGTCAGAGCCCATCCATAAGGATCACCTAGATCCATACTCATCCAATGTGGTCAATCTGAATTATGAAATCATTGATGAAGAAGAGCTCCAGGTGGACCAATCTCCATCATCTTCCCTTGTAGGAGTTGCTGACTTGCTCCTAGATGAATGGGTCAATGACAACTTTGAACATGAACTTTACAAGTTCATTGAAGAAGTTGGTTTTGGAGTCTATTGCATGCATGAAAAAATGGTTTCATGCTAAAATTGATGAAGATAGATCAAGAGGATTGTGGTTTGTGGCATATTTTCTTTGATGGATCTAGAAGCAAGTTGGGAGCTAGTGGTGGGGCAATGCTAGTTTCACCTTCAAAGGATAAATACTTCTCAACTTTTAGGTTTTAGTTCTCCTATAATTGTAATGTAGTAGAGTATGAGGCCCTTGTTCATGGCCTAGAATGGCCAAGGAAGAGAGGAATCAAAGAATTATAGGTGTTTGGAGACAGTGAGTTGATTATTAACCAAGGAAGAGGTCAACGTTTGACCAAGAACTCCTTACTCAAGTCTTAAAAACATAGAGTGTGGGACCTTGTGGAGAACTTCACTACTTTCAACATCACTTCCATTCCAAGATAGGAGAACAAGCATGCAGATAGACTAGCAGCAGTTGGTTCTCAATTTGATATCCTAAAAGGGGTAAGATAAAGCAAGAATCAACATCATTTAAAGGTGATCATGAGACCCTCCTTACTAGACAATGTCACCAATTGGAAGGTGTTTGAAAGTGACCATAAAATAACATTATTATTGTAGGAAGAAGCTGAGTTCACTTCCAAAAATCATTCCAAGCTGTAGCAACAGTATGATCTGCAGATTGTTCAACTAAAGACCAACAGGGTTCCCAAAGGGTTGGTAACTCTTGAGAGCATTTTCAATGAAGATGACCAAATCAAGAGATACAAAGCAAGCATGTCAACCAAGTAGGAAAATTGTGAAAGGGTAGATATCTACAAGGTTAAGCTTTTAGCACTTAGGAAGGTGTGTACCAATGAGGAAAATCATGCTTTCATTATGTTATGTCAAGAGTTTGTTGATGTCTTCGCTTGGGAGTATGGTGATTTGAAGGGCTTTGATCCAAGATTATCCCAACACACCATTGAGTTAGAGGAAGGTGCCAAACCCATCAAACAAAATCAAAGGCCAATCAATCTAAATATTGAGCCTCTCATGAGGAAGGAACTCACCAAACTGATCAAGTTCAAGATCAATTTTTCTATCAAACACTCTTCTTGGCTAGCCAATTTGGTCCCTGTTAGGAAGAAGAATAGAGAGGTCAGATTGTGTGTGGATTTTAGAGACCTGAATAGAGTCTCACTAAGAGATCACTATCCCCTTCCAAGTATGGAGCAAATTCTCTAGATGGTGATAGGTAGTGAAAGATTCTATCTCTTAGATGGCTACTCTAGGTACAATCAAATCTTGGTATAAGAATGTGACCAATATAAGATAGCCTTCACCACCAAGTGGGGAACATACACTTATAGGAAGATGCCATTTATATTTTCAAATGCTGGAGCTACCTTCTAATGTGCTATAGATATGGCTTTCCAATGTTTGATCAATTACATCGTGCTAGTTTATCTTGATGATGTGACAGTCTTCTCCAAGGAGGCAAGTGAACATTTGAAGAACCTAAGGCAAATATTTGAAAGGTATCGAGAGTTTCACATCTCTCTCAACCCAAAGAAATGTGTATTTACCATCCATGAAGGCAAGCTCTTGGGCCATGTCATTTCAAAGGAAGGCCTCTCCATTGATCTAGAGAGGGTGCACTCCATCTTAGCATTGTCCTTGCCTAAGCACAAGAAGGGCCTATAAATTTTTGTTGGTAAAATAAATTTCATTCGGAGATTCATTCCTAACTTTTTTGAGCTAGACAAGCCGCTAACTTCCATGCTAAGGAAGGATGAGATGTTCACGTGGACAATAAAAAGAAGAGAAAGCTTTGAAGGCATCAAGTAAGCTATCACTCAAGCTCCTACCCTGACTAGTCCAAACTTATACAAGGGCTTCAATCTATACACCTTTGGGAATGAAGAGTTAATCTCTGCTATGCTCACTCAAGCAGATGAGTGTTTAGAATAGCCTCTTGCTTTTTTCAGCCAAGGTTTATAAGGCTATGAGGTTAGGTACACATATGTTGAGAAGCAGGTACTTGCAGTCATACAAAGTGTAAATAAGTTTAGACATATGTTGTCTAAAAACAAAATTCACATCATGGTGCCACATCCTAGTGTAAAAGACTTCTTTCTGAACCGAGACTTGAATGAGAAAAGGGCAGGTTGGATCACTAAAGTAATGGAGTATGACGTAGAGATCAAGACCACCAAGCTGGTAAGAGGAAGAGGGCTATGTGAAAATCTCACTATAGACTTGAAAGAGCTAAAGGAGGACATTTTAGTACTCTATGATCAACCTATAATAGCTATACTTACAGTCATGAAGAGATGGGCACAAGACATGGTTCATTTTCTTCAAACTAGTGAGTGTCCATAAGGTCTTGATAAAACCAAGAGGAGGTATTTTAGACTCCAATCTCTTCCTTATGTCCTAGTTGATGAAGTGATATTTAGGAAAAATCTTTTAGGGGTGCTCTTGAGATGCATTGATTCAGACTAAGTCGACAAGGTATTGTTTGAGTTCCATGATGGACCAACTAGTGGCCACTTTACTCCCAAGGCCATAGCTACAAAGATTATGAGGGATGGTTAATTTTGGCCTAGTTTCTTTAAAGACACTCATGCTTGGATGAGGAAATGTCAAAAATGTGCCTTCTCTGATGGGAAGCAATGACTAGTTACCATGCCTCTTCATCCTATTCAGTTGGAATAAACATTCATGAAATGGGGGCTGGACTTTATAGGGTTGATTAATCCTCCTTTTAGTGCTGGCCACAAGTGGGTTTTGACTTCCACAAATTATTTCACAAGGTGGGTAGAGGTTATAGCTTTGAAAGAGGCCAATGAGAGTGCAATCCTAGACTTTTATGAAGGCATAGTGACAAGATTTGGGGTCTCAACCACAATCATCTCAGATAATGCATTAGATTTTTTGGTAATGAAGACAAATGAGTGGGCATTAAATTATGGCATCTATCTCAACACTACTTCCAACTACTATCCACAAGGGAATGGGCTGGCTGAGTCTACAAACAAGAATTTGATTAGGATCATAAAAAGGATAATGGAAGAAAATCAAAGGACTTGACATGCCAAGTTGAAGACAAATCTTTAGGAAGATAGGATCACTCCAAAGAGGGTGATCAGGAATTCACCATACACACTTATGTATGGAAGGGAAGCTAGACTTCCTAGCTCACTTGAGTTACTGGCCTTGGATCTTGCCCATCAGCTACAATTGGTGGAGAGTGACAACCTATAATTTAGGTATTGTGAGCTAATGGAGCTTCAAGAAGTGAGAGACCAAGCCATGGATACTATGACTAGCTGCCAATAGCAAACAAAGAAGCATTTTGACAAAAGGTCTATGTTAAGGAGCTTCTCAGAAGGTGACATCATCTTGAAGTGGGATGAGGACTGAGCCAAGCATACAAGGCACATGAAGTTTGATGCCTTATAGAGTGGCCCATATGTCATCACCCAATGTAAGCAACACAATGATTTCCAACTCTCCAAGTTGGATGGTGAAGAGATACATATCCTAGTCAATGAGATATATCTTAAGCATTGTTACTAGGTTTCTTTGTCATGTACATAGTTTCCTTGTTTTTCCTCAATTTTCTTAAGTGTTGTTATGCATGTGTGTAGTGTTTTTAGGCTTTATGTGTGATTTTTCTTTTTTGTTTGTTGTAAAATATTTATTGATCCTTAGGTCCTTACAAGGCTGTTGTCAACTTTTCAAGTTGCATTCTGACTCCATGCCCAATGGACTTTTAGGCCACCAATCTTCTCAAGCATAACATGTATGCTTCCCCTATAAGTCACTAGTTTGTTGACCATTTTGTGAATCTTGCATGCCAAAATGGGCACCCCCCCTATTTTTTGATTTGAAGCCTTGTTATTCATAAAAATGTTGCTTTTGTGTAGGTGCAGGTATTGTCTCATCAAACATTGGTCTTTTTTAACACTCACAGAGCAAATCAGGTTCTTAGAACATCATTACTTGTAAGCTTTACAAGTAATAATTAGGAGCACTTGACAAACCTGAAGGGGTCTATGGCTAGTTTCAGTGCAAGTCAAGTTTTGCAAAGTACTTTACTTGCCAATTTTCATGAGTAAAAGCAGTTTAAAAACTTGAAAGGGTGAGGAAGAACTTATCGGGTTTTGAGACATCTTTACTTCAAAGCTTTTTTGAGTAAGTCCTTCAAGAGCCTAAATTGGTCTTAGATGCTTCTTAAGGCAAGTATTTTTCCACAGAGGGCACCTGGGCATTCTTAGGGTCATTTATAATTTCCTTGAAGGGTATATGCCCTTGCGAGAGGCATTTCAAAGATGAAATCGACCTTTACAAAATTTCTAAAGGGTATGTTGGAAGGCAAAATGGACTTTGTGAAGGGCTTTTTCTTGGTGTAAGGACCAATACAAAAATTTTTAAGGGTACTTTTGGTTTGAAATGCCCTTGCAGAGGGAAACCAGTTGAAGAAAAGAGGCAAAGATAGGAAGCTTGAAGGGAACTTTCCCTTCGAGAAAAGTGACAAGCGAAAGAAGTTTTTATTCAGACATTTTATCTGAAGGAAAACTAAAGAAGGCAAGCCAAGGTCAAATTACTTTAGATAAAATGTCTGAAAAAACTCCTTCAGACAAATTCCTTTAGACATTTTATCCAAAGAAATTCGAGGGTCACAAAAAGTCTGAAGGGTAAGTGTCTTTGCAGAGGGCACTTGGTCAAGAAAGAGGACTCTTTTCACTTTTCTAAAGGGTCATTTTCAGAGTTTCTAAAGGGCACCTACTCTTATGGAGGGAATTTTTGGATGCGATATGCCTTTGTATAGGGCACTTTAAGAAAGAGATATACTAAGACAAAAGGTCCGAAGGGCATGTTGGGTGAATATTTTGTTATCAACTAACTGATGACAAAATGGGTATATCAACCATAGTAAAAGGAGATTTATGCCACAAAAAGTGTAGGTTTACCACATCTTAATGAGATAAATCTCTCCTCTCATCAAAGGGAGGTTCCCTATGAATATTTATACGCTATATGTATATATAACTAAGCAAAAAATAATACTCAGGGTAGTATAACAGCATCCATCTCTCTTTTTTTTAGAGATGATGTCCAAGGAACAAGAGAGAAAAATCTTGGTCATTGGTTAAGAACATTCCTCTTCTTTCAGGAATGGTATCTAGCACAGAGCAAAAAATCCCTTGAAGTAGGTAACAAAGTCTACAAGGAAACCTACGTAAGCACAAAGTCTTCCGTTGTCTCCACTGATTTGGAACACGCATAACAGTAGAGTGAAACAAAGCACAAAGTCTTCGCTTAAAGCTACAATGGATAAAAGGATCACCAAGATAAAAGTAGCTCAAAGTCTTTCTTTTATCTTTTAGAAATGTCTTCAAATAATGTCAACACACACACTTTGCTTATTAAATCGAACAGATAAGAGATTATTAGGAAAGAGGACATAAGAACTATTTCCTAAATAACACAAATTACTTCAACACAAAGTCTGAAATAAACCTGTTTCTCATTCATTCGATAAAATATGATTTACAAGTTGAGCACAAAGTCTCGAGAAGTGTCTCAATTTTAGCAGAGTTTTTGTTCTCAATTATCTACAGATATTTTACAAAAGAGGTTGCCTCTATTATAGGGAGAAACCTTCAAAATTAAAAAAAGATTAAAATATTAAAAACTTAGTCAAAGATGAGTCAGTGTTGACTTTGGGCGATTTTCCATATTTTTCATATGTAATTACATATTACAAAAGTACATGTGTAAATGTCTCAAGTCAGTTACAAAGTGCATTTTGAATAAAGCATGGAAAAATAGCTTCAATCTTTATTTTCAGTCTTCTTCATTTCATGGCTGGGATTGCTTGATTTGGTTCTTTCTATGAACTCGGCCATATCCACGTGCCCAATCTCTATATCTTTAATGTCATCAGCATTAGAAACAATTGAGGTGATTGAAAAAACACCTTGATACTTATACTTCATTGTCTTCAACTTCTTCAGATAAACTTCAGTGATTTAGAAGAACTTTGGTTGAAAAGATGTCGATGAAGAGAGATCCTTTAGAAAAACTACAATAAGAATCGTGATTGTGCAATCAGAGAAAAAATTAGCAATCTGGAAAAACTACACATTTGATGGTCACGATTAGGGAAATGCGCTTGAAAGGGATGAGGCATGAGTAGGTCAGAAAGCAAAAGGGAAGCGGGCTTGAAAAATAAGAAAATAAAAAAATTTCAAAGTAAAAATGATGGGAAGATATGCATGGGCGGCAAAAATTACCGCCCTTGCATAGAGAAGTAAAAAGAGAGAAAAAATATGCAATGGCGGCAAAATTTGCCGCTCTTGCATATTTTAAAAAAAATATGCAATGGTAGCAAATTTTGCTGCTTTTGCATATTTGCTAAAAAATATGCAATGGCGGCAAAATTTGCCACTTTTGCATATTTGTTGAAAAATATGAAATGACAGCAAATTTTGCCTCTTTTGCATATTTGTTGAAAAATATGCAATGGCAGCAAAATTTGCCGCTTTTGCATATTTACTGAAAAATATGCAATGGCAGCAAATTTTACCGCTTTTGCATATTTGCTGAAAAATATGCGATGGCGGCAAATTTTGCTACTTTTGCATATTTGCTAAAAAATATGCAATGGCGGCAAAATTTGCCGCTTTTGCATATTTGCTGAAAAATATGCAATGGCGGTAAAATTTGCCACTTTTGCATATTTGTTGAAAAACAACACTAACTCTTTGAAATTTATCAAAATTTAGACATTTTGATCACATTAAAATCATAATGAATTTCATGTTTGCTGGAAAATCATAACTAAGAAAGGTCGCAAATATTTCAAAAATGTCAGTCGACAAAACCCGAGATCAAGAGAAACTTGCTTTGAAAGATGAACCTAGAGAGAAAAATATGAAAAGGACAAGCTTCATAGGGGTTGTTCAAAAAATGAGTGTAGCTAATTTTGAGAACAACAGCTGGCTCCTGTTGGAGAACTTTCATTGATCGAACTGATTGACGGGAGTAAAAACCAGTCTCTAAGTGCCTTCATCCAAGCCATTGGGATACGGAGTCATGTTAACCAACAAGAAATTAAGGTGCCAAAAATGAAAATGAAAAGACACAAAAAAGAATTAAAGACTATACAAATTTACATATGCATAGATGATCTTATCTGATGCTTCAAGAATTGAAGTACTTCAGATGCTACCCCCTGAGAGGCAGTGAAAATGGTGCTCTGTCCTGATAAACCAGCAAGAAGCCATTTCCTCCCCAGAATCAGTGATGGGTGAATGGAACTCTCCACCAGGAAACCAATTTTCTGTGTCCTCCCTTTGGTTTTCTCCTCTTGTCCCATAACAAGACTTGACTTTTAATCCGAAAACCATGAATCTTCGCTCTCTTGGAAAAAAGTTTCTTTTTTTGATTTTGATGTGTAGTAGCATGGTCCATTACCATAATTAGTTGCTCTTTTGGTTTAGTCAAGCATATGATTTGATTATTTCTATTTAACGCCTGCCAATCATTAGCACTATCAGGCATACTTGGTGTTGTTCCATCTAAACCAATTCCTAGATCGTCACCTATAGGATTTTCATCTATTGAAACATGAATGTCTTCAGTAGATAGAAAATAATTACTCTTTCTTGAAGACTCAAATAGAATTTGAGCTTCAGGCCTTGATGTCTAAGTGACAACATATTTTTCCTCCTCAGGAAGTAACCTCTGCATTACACTTTTCACAGGGATTCTTGCCTGAGACAAGTCCATGCTTAATTCCCTTCCAACATTTTTATAGAAGTTCCACCCAAGAAGGATGCCATATGATGCTAAGACATCATCCACAAGGACAGTCATCTTGATTCACTTGTTTGAAAAGGTAGCAAATACAAATTGGGCATCTTTAATTTGCCCCAGCAGTGGCACTTGTTTGTTCTCCATGGAGAAACATCTCTCAAATGTCTTGGTTAGTGTGAGACCTAGAGATTTTGCCACTTTAGTAGGCATGAAATTATCTGAAGCTCCAGAATTAATGATGCAATTATTTAGCTGATGTCTATTTTTCAGCAATGAGACATAAAAAGGTTCAGTCCTGTTAGGAGTAGCAGGGGGATCAATGACAAGGTTGTTCCTAGTGGGTGCTTTTCTAGGGAAATCATGTGTCACTTTGAGAATTGCTTGTTCAATAGGGATGTTCTAGTTTTTAACACATTGAACCCGTTTGTCTAATTGCTCAAGATGGGATTATAGAAATTCAAATTTAGACATTTGAATTTTGGTTTTCTTTATATGGTCAATAATATCAAATGCCTGGAATGAGCTAGGAGCAGAGGATGGGAGTTTATCCTTTTGATTTTTGAAAGGGGGAGGATTGGACTACGAATTTGAAGTAGAAGGCATAGGGGCATTTGAGGTACTTACCTTTCTCACAATCACTGGGTCCTTTGGCTAGAAAGGAAGAGTGGATCCCTGCTTAGCAATTGAAACTATTGGTTGAGGTCGCTCCTCTACTTTTTATTTATCAACTTGTTGAGCTGATTGATTCTTGGATCAGGTGAATACAACATATAACCCCTCAGCTGCATTGCCTTCTCTTTTAGGTTCATCTTGATAGTTGAAAAAACCAATGTGGGAGTCACCAATTGATTCTTCTTGATCTTCCATGAAGAGACCAGCACCATTTTTTTGATCAAACTTAGGTTGGAAAGAGAAATCATGCTCAATTTCCAAATATCCAATCGCTGAGTTAGTTGGAAGTACTTCAAGGGTGAGGTTCCTCTGTGGAGGAGGAAGATGATTTGGCTGCCCTTGATTCCTAATAGCATTGCCTTGGTACGCCTAATTCTGAAATGTCCTCCTTGGCATATCTCGATTAGGAGAAACAGACATAACTTGGGCCATATGTCTTTTGAGGACCAACAATTCATTTGCTAGCTTCTGCACCATTGGATCAGTGGTGGCTAAAGGGGAGTATTCAAAAGAAGGAGAAGATTTACCTCTATTTGGATCTCTCCTTATCTTCTCTACCAAGATAAGGTCATCTTCTACCTCAGTAGCTAAGTCTTGAGCCATAGCGAGATCTATAGGGCCGGCCCGCCTCAATAAAAAACTTATTTTAGAAAGTTGCGAGTTGATGAAAAAGCACTTGAGATTCTCTAGCGTTGGCTAAGTGATGGTAGGAATCTGGTTCCTTAGCTTATTGAATTTTGCTATGAAATTCCTCATGGGCTCGTGGGGTTCCTTTTTCATTTGCGTAAGTTGAGCCAACAAGGCATGTGCATCTTCAACAGATTTAAACCTAGCTTCAAGCTTGGATTTGATTGTATTCCAATCAGTTATAGTTCAAGCTTGAAGGTGGTAAAACCAATCCGCGACAGTGCCTTGTAAAGTTTATACAAAAAGTCTCACTACCACATCTTCATATTCCACACCTATCACACCGCATGCTATAGAGAAGGCAACAATATGCTCATTAGGATGAACCTTCCCATCGCTATAGAATTTAGGAATTTTTTTTTTGAACTACGAGGTAGTTCATGTAAAGGTGGGGTTAGATTGAGAGGACCAAAATAGTTGCCCCAAGGACCTTAGGCCATTATGATAGAATAGTTAAATGGTGGGATAACAAATCTGGGCAGGGTGAATAAAGATAAAGCCTTACCAAAACTGAGACTAGAAGCTTCACTAGGTATGGGAGATCTGGCGTTGGTAGGAGGAAAACTCCTAGTTCGTTGAAGGTGAGATGGTGAAAGAGAAATATCAAAATTAGTTTATCGCACCAACTCGAATATGGGATCAATGATACCTTGAGCTCTCTAGCCTCGAGTGTATGGTGGATCTGCCAGAGTGTAAAATGAAAAAAGAACTAGAGATGCTTCAAGTTGAAGCTTGAGGCTTCAAAATGCACATTCGTTTCCCCAGTGGCTTTGGTTTTGCAGACCAGATAATATAACAGAGATGGAGGAAGATGGTAAGGCTATAATGATAATGGGTAAGACATAGAACGAAGTCGCCAGAGTCTGTAATATAATGGATAAGGGAAGGAACTGCTTTAATCTAAAACTTGAGGCTTCAGACTGCACATTCATCCCTAGCAGAGTTGCCAAAAGCTGTTGAGTGAATATATTATCGTCAACTAACTGATGACAAAATGGGTATATCAACCACAATAAAAAAAGATTTACGCCACAAAAAGTATAGGTTTACCACATCTTAACAAGGTAAATCTCTCCTCTCATCAGGGGGAGGTTCCCTATGAATATTTATATGCTTTATGTATACATAAGTAATTAGAAAATAATACTCAGAGTAGTATAACAACATCCATCTCTCTTTTTTCAGAGATGACTTCCAAGGAACAAGAGAGAGAAATCCTGGTCGTTGGCTAAGAACATTCCTCTTCTTTTAAGAGTGGTATCCAACACAGAGCAAAAAATCCTTTGAAGTAGGTAACAAAGTCTACAAGGAAACCTACGTAAGCACAAAGTCTTTCGTTGTCTCCTTCACTGATTTGGAACACGCGTAACAGTAGAGTGAAACAAAGCAAAAATTCTTTGCCTAAAACTACAATGGATAAAAGGATCACTAAGATAAAAGTATCTCAAAGTCTTTCTTTTATCTTTTAGAAATGTCTTCAGATAATGTCAACACACACACTTTGCTTATTAAATCAAATAGATAAGATATTATCAGGAAAGAGGACATAAGAACTATTTCTTAAATAACACAAATTACTTCAACACAAAGTCTGAAATAAACCTGTTTCTCATTCATTCGATAAAATATGATTTACAAGTTGAACACAAAGTCTCAAGAAGTGTCTCAATTTCAGCAGAGTTTTTGTTCACATTTATTCAAAGATATTTTACAAAAGAGGTTCCCTCTATATATAAGGAGAAACGTTCAAAATTGAAAAAAGATTAAAATATTGAAAACCTAGTCAAAGATGAGTTAGTGTTGACTATGAGATATTTTCCATATTTTTCAAATGTAATTACATATTATAAAAGTATATGTGCAAATGTCTCAGTTAGTTACAAAGTGCATTTTGAATAAAGCATGGAAGAACAGCTTCAATATTTATTTCCAGTCTTCTTCATTTCATGGCTGGGATTGCTTGATTTGGTTCTTTTTATGAACTCGGCCATATCCACGTGCTATATCTCTATATCCTTAATGTCATCAACATTAGAAGCAACTGAGGTGATTGGAAAAACACCTTGATACTTGTACTTCATTGTCTTCGAGTTATTTAGATAAACTTTAGTGATTTGGAAGAACTTTGGTTGAGAAGATGTCAATGAAGAGGGATCCTTTAGAGAAACTGTAGTAAGAATCATGATTGTGCAATCAGGGAAAAAATTAGCAATCTGGAAAAATTGCACATTTGATGGTCACGATTAGGGAAATGCACTTGAAAGGGATAAGGCGTGAGCAGGTCAGAAAGCAAAAGGAAAGCGGGCTCAAAAAATAGGAAAATGAAAAATTTCCAAAGTAAAAATGAGGAGAAGGTATGCATGGGTGGCAAAAATTGCCACCCTTGCATAGAGAAGTAAAAAGAGAGAAAAAATATGCAATGGCAGAAAAATTTGTTGCTTTTGCATATTTTATGAGGCATGAGCAAGTTAGAAAGCAAAAGAAAAGCGGGTTTGAAAAATAAGAAAATGAAAAATTTTCAAAGTAAAAATGAGGGGAAGGTATGCTTGGGCGGCAAAAATTGTCGCCCTTGCATAGAGAAGTAAAAAAAGAGAAAAAATATGCAATAGCAGCAAAATTTGCCACTTTTGCATATTTGCTGAAAAATATGCAATGGTAACAAATTTTGCCGCTTTTGCATATTTGCTGAAAAATATGTAATGGTGGCAAAATTTGTCGCTTTTGCATATTTTCTAAAAAATATGCAATGGCGGCAAATTTTGCCGCTTTTGCATATTTGCTGAAAAATATGCAATGGCGGCAAAATTTGTCACTTTTACATATTTGCTAAAAAATATGTAATGGCGGCAAATTTTACCGCTTTTGCATATTTGCTAAAAAATATGTAATGGCGGCAAAATTTTACACTTTTGCATATTTGCTAGAAAATATGCAATGGCGGCAAAATTTGCCGCTTTTGCATATTTGTTGAAAAACAACACTAATTCTTTGAAATTTATCAAAATTTGGACATTCTGATCACATTAAAATCACAATGAATTTCACGTTTGCTAGGAAATCATAACTAAGAAAGGTCGCAAACTTTTCAAAGATGTTAGTCGACAAAACCCAAGATCAAGAGAAACTTGCCTCAAAAGATGAACCTAGAGAGAAAAATATGAAAAGGACAAGTTTCATAGGGGTTGTTCAAAAAATGAGCGTAGCTAATTTTGGGAACAAAAGGGCACATGCCCTTTGATAAAAGAAGCAATCAAAGGAAAGAATTCCTTTGGACATTTTATTCGAAGGAAAGCACAACACAAAGAACTGGCAAAAGAAAGGTGAAGAAGGCAAGCCCAAAAAAGAATTTCTTTAGACAAAATGTCTAAAGGAATTCCTTCGAACATTTTGTCCAAATAAATTTGACAGTACCAAAAGCCCAAAGGTCTGATAAATAACAAGTGCTTGAGAGCCCGAATTGTTAAAAATAAAAGGGAATAAAGCCAAGGCAAAGGGAAATAACAAAGTAAAAGAAAAAAAGTTGGGTAACCCGAAACACGGCCACATAACACAATATAGTAAAATCTCAAAACTTTCCAAGTGGCATGACAATTCAAAAGCGTAGACCCAAGGATGAACCAAACCAAGGCAAGTGGCATAGGTGTCATTACTAAGAAGAGTAAATGCACTTAGGTGAAATAGTCTCTATTGAAACCAATTAAAGGATTGGTTTTTGAACTAAGAGGAGAGCAACCCATGTTTTCACACTTTGCCATTAATGCACAACTAGTCACACCTAACATTGAAGAGAGCATGGTCCAGTCAACACAACTTGGGGATGGATTTGTTAGATGCTAGAAGGAGTATCCCATACTTTTGTAGGCCCCAGATAACAAGGGCAGTGACTTGGACATCTACAACATGGCTCTCCCATATGCAATTAGAAGAATACGACAACATGGGATTGTGGTCTCTGTAGAAGTGTTTAACTCATCATGTATTTCCATCCCTTAACTTTTCAATTATCTATTTCTAAGTTCTTTATATATTTGCAACTTCTCATTGGAGAAAAGATCTCTCAGCATTGTATGGCAAAGTTCTGTAGGAATTTATTTTGAATCAAAAGAAGCATTTTTATCTCCATTTGAGCTTGCACTTTTATATATGTCTATGGTTTTATTTTATGTTAAGTCATTTAGTTTTCATGCTTTCATAAGTTTATGCCAACATATCTAGTGTATTGTGAGTTCTTCTCTTGCAGGTCAATAAGAAGTGTCCAAATCAGAGTGTAGGCACCTGTGAATAGGCTATCCATAGTGTGTCTTAGAAGACCTCTGGTAGTTCTACCTCCCCGTATCTTCATAGGATCCCCTATTGAAACACTGATGCAAGAAAGGTTCTCATTTGAATGAAGTGTATGCTTGCTTCTCTCTGGTGTAAAGTGTATGTCAAAGCTGAGTAGACTAACCATTTTGGTGCATCACCACATTAGTTTAGGTTCTGATTTCAATATTTCTCTCCATTTTTATCCCCCTATTATTAGAAGTAGGAAATTTAGGGCCTTAAGGTGCATCAAGGGGAGCTATCCCCTAATCTAGAGATTAATCTCTCACGTTTGCAATCCACAGTAAGAGGGGTGTTTCCATTGTGTTGCGTGGAGGAAGAGAGCTAAGCCTCCCTTCAGAGGGTGCAATCTACCGTGTCAACAACTATTCAAGCTATTATTCCCAACTAGGATTTGGAAGAAGCTTCCCCTCCCAACCACATCATTAATCCTCATTTATCTTAAAAAAATAACATCAATGTTCATAAACCTTTATCCTTAATAGAATTAAAAAAATCTACCAAGGACTCTTCCATGAGAACTTGATCCCACTCATCCCATGAAATCTTGGTACGATCCTAATAAATTTTGTTGATTTCATGCTAGTTAGGGTCATTCTCATGAGAATTCTAGGAAACGTCATAATTTGGCTATGGATTTACTTCTTGGTCCCAATTTTAACCATATTCTAACATTCATAAATGTCAACAAGCCTATGACATTTCCTTAAAATCCCATGAAACATAAACTAAATCTCAGGATTTGAACCAAGCTAATGCTCATTTGGCAATCTATAAAGATCCTCTTCTGAATCACCAAGACAACCCAGATAAGTCTACACCTTCTACTAATAATGTTGATAGTCTTCTTGAACGAGCTCCTAAAGTGAATTTGGTCAATATGACTAATATGCAAAGGGTGGTTTCCTTCATTTATCTTCATCCCATCCACACTCATCAATTGTCTCACACTTTTTCATGTTATCCAAGACTCTTCTCTAACTCACTTAACAAAGTTGGGGTAAGAAGACCTTATATATTTTGATGAACCAACTCTAATGCCTCTCTTGGATATCACTGCTCATACCATTTCTACCAGTCCTCCAACCTCTTTACCCATCACCAATGATACTCAAACATCTATCAACACTTCTTCCAATCTATCTCAAACCAAACCTACAACAACTACCCCATCTTCTTAAGATAGTAAACAAACTTGTCCTCTAATTAAACTTTCCACATCTTATCAACATAAATTCACATGTACTTTGTATCGTCCCTCTAAGGACCTCCTTCAACACTATACACCTCTTTCCAACAATCCTCTTATGGGTTATGATAAGTGGGATCCTATTACAAAGCTTAATAATCTCCCATCTCAAATTTCATTTCTTGAACTCATGCAGACATCTCCACGTCATTGTAATCATCTTATGCAGCTTTTATTCAAAATGAACATCCCTCATCCTCCCTTAGTAGGACACAAATCCACCCTATCTAGATTGGAAGATAACATTTTAAAACAATGTGAAGAGATATCCATACACATTGATGAGATAATGGAAACTTCTCTTTTCCTCAAATTCCTCATTGATTTTATGATCCCTGATGAGATTCTACTTCTATTGGATGATCCTCCTCTCTTTATTAATGTCCAAACTGGTGATATCCAAGTCAAGTATGCCTTGAATGTTGAGGGTTTAGGAACTTATATTACCTCTCTTGATTTTATCAAAACCCTTGGATATTTCAAATGTAATCTTAAGTCCACATGTAACATGTGTCAAAGCTATGACCAAAGGCAAATGTGTCCCTTAGGTTATGTGTGGCTCCCTATCACTGTGTCATCTATCACTATTCACATGAAAGTGATGATGTTCATCTTTACTCTATCTTATAACGTTTTTCTTGGTAGGATATGATCTCATTACATGAGAATAGTTGCCTCTTCCACTTGCCAATGTGTCAAATTTCGTCATAGTGGAGCAATCTATAAGATTCATAGTGACACTAACCCTTAGAATTTTGAAAAATTCTAAGATCATGGTCTATCCAAGATTCCACCCTTAAACCCTTACCAAGCATTCCATTTCATTAATCTCAATGATTTAATTTTCCTATCAACTCCACTTGAGGTTACAATGGTCACCTTGAACTCATCGGGAATATACCACCTAATATCCTAGATTCAGATGATGATAAGCTTGACGAGATCAATCTCAAGATTAAAATCATATATCTCTCACCTCATCTAATTTCTTAGCTTCCCTTTTCTATAAAAACTCATTCTTGTCAACCAACTAGTGATGATATACCCATTGTCTCAACTAAGACTCGACATTCCATTCATCACACCACATTAGATGACAAGGTCATCCCTACTTATGCCATCAATCTTCATACACCTAACTACGATGATGGCTATACCTTAGATGATCCATTCTTAGGAGGTCTTATTCAAGCTCGTGATGTTGAAATTATTTATTATCATTCCTCTTTACTTCAATCTTTCAATATTTATTCTAGCATTCCATCCTATATCATTCCTAATTTTAGTATTTTTTGCTTTATCATAGGATAGAGATGGTGCACACACCTCTATTTTATGAAGTGTCTCATATGAGTATGATTATGGATCATGCTATGATTGGTCCCTATCACTTTCTTCAATACCAAGACCCCTCTAGTTGACTTATCCATGTGATGCTTATGACTATCCTTCAACCTTTTGTACATCCTACCCCTCCTTCAGGTAAGTTGAGTTTAGATCCTATTCTCACTCCCTCTTTAGTTGTGTCTCTTCTTATTTATGATCCTATTTCTCCTTCAGTTGAGCCTCACCCAGTCTCTCCCCCAGCCCCACCTTAACTTGGTAATGGTTTTCTCCTGTTACTTTAACTTGCTCCTTTGCCTACCAAATTGGCTGATCAACCATATTATGATATTCATAAAGTTACTGGTCACTAGACTAAAGACTATTTATTACACTAGTCTTCCTTGACTTCCATTTCCACTTCCTCTGTTAGTACACCTACAAAGCCCTTTAACAAGCATGTGTTGCTTCCATGATATAAATAACCATTCATCTATGTAATGGCGTACTCTATGGTAATATATCGACACCTTACATCCCACCTTTCCTCAACCTACAGACAAGGCTATACCTCCCCCAAAAGTATTACTTGAGTACCTTCCCAAATATGGAGAGGTTTATTATCTCTAGCACCAATGTGGTACTCATCACACTGACCATTTTTGTATCCTTCAATAGTATCTCAAGGATCACCTCATGACCATTCCTATGCCTACTACCCTTTTTCTCATAGGTCACCCTCATAAGAAGTCTCCTCCTTATTCTTCCATTTATATACAACTTGTGGTTCCATTTCCACCCATGATTCCCTCACATGTGGATCTTCCCTCAGCCATGGATCCCTCTTAAATATCGACTCCTTCACTTGTGGCCCATTCTCCACTAGTGACCCCTTCATCTCCTGCAAAGTCCATTCCCATTCCTTTTCCTAAGCATCCATTTCATGATAGCCCTCATTAGCATGATCTTTCATACATTTCTACAGTTTTTATTGAGGAGATTTGATGCAATGTATTTTCTCAACTCTCCTTGAAGATTGATGAGACTTTGGCTGCAGTCTGAGTTCAGTTTCATAGAGACTTATTAGATGTTATGGATAATGTGTGTGGATAAATATATCAATATTTATGAACATATTCATAGTTTTATTTCATTTATTTCTTGATTTGGATTGGACATGTGCTCCAACTTTACATTTATCTATCTTATTTCATTTGGCATTGTATCAAATTTTTTTCTATCTTACATGATGACTTCTATTTCATGATATATGTTGCTTATGATATCATTATTTTCCTTATGTTCTCTTTTGGCTTCATTTTCATGATTACATAATTCTTCTTCATGATTTATTTTTCTATGGTTACCTTGTTCTCTTTCATGATTGTTTGCTATCTTATCTCTATAAACACAAATAATTGTTATTGTGACTTGGTTATATAAACCTTGCTCCCTTTAGTCATTTCTTATTTACCATGTGATCAGTTAAACAATTCATCTCGTTATAATATCCTTTTACCATTATACCTTGGATCTCCCATTATTCCCATTTATTACCTTTCACAAACTAAGCATACACATGGTTGAGACTTGAGATACCATGCTAGTTCATAGTTAAGCTTGATTGTTCTAGTCAATCATATATTTGGATACTTAGCTTCCTTTAGCCTAATCCTAAAGCTCATTTATGTGTATCACTTTATCTCTTGTGATTGGTCATTCCAAGACCATAAGGAGGAGGAATCCTAAAATGCATAAAATTTCAAAATCCAGATCATTTAACAAAAGGAAATGATCTAAATGATAACATTCCAAATTTTTAAAAGTCAAATCACACTAAAAGACATTATTCTAAACATATATCCTTTTTATAATTGAAGCTCAAACTCTATAGTTGGCCTCATGTAATAGTCAAGGTCCATTGGAGTGTAGTAGGCTAGTAGATTAGAAAAAGAGAATAATAATATATTTTAGTGCTACCTACTTTTTCACGCAAATACCTAATCTTCATAGTAGATTGATGGATCTATAAGGGGTCTTGAAGAATGGGTAAAACATTATGGTAAGGTAGGTCCATTTTACTTTTCTTGTTTAAAATAGCCAATATGAGTTGATCTTAGTACCACACTTATTTTCCTACATAACTTTGTGCCTATAATGAACACGTATCCTTTGTATATTGATTATCACTAGTCACTTAATTTATTTTTATGTCCTTAATATGCCTCATGTCTCTTGAGGTTTTCTCATAAAATGCCTATGCTATACTTCTTACATTCCTTTTTTCATTCCCTACCACCCTAATATTTCCCCTTGAGAAATATTGTTTTGTTCACTGATCACTCCCCCTAGGGATTCTATTTCTGAGTTGCAGTATAAAACTTTTTAAGGACAAGGCCTTCCTCATAAATTACCAAATTTTCACATTACCATTCCAAACATCCTCTTTTAACACATTTTTCACATTGTTTCCACCTCATTGGTGTTCCCTTTGTGAGTTGCAGTGTAAGACTATGGATAGGACCTAGCCTTCCTCATAAAATTTTCCAATACCCAAGTCACAACAAAATTATGTGTCAAATATAAGATAAGATGTGATTGATTATGAGTTACACGTCATTGACATGATTTCCATCTTGATTTAGTATGTTTTTATGCTTACTTCATTAATCTTTCACTTTTATCTTCTTATTTTTCCATTGCATTTAAGAATCTAACCACTTTTCTGAAGTTTTTCATACTTCCCAACTTGAATTAGTGTGATTAATTTAAGACAATTTTGCCAATTTTGTTTCTATTTTATACTTCCCAACATGATTTAGTATGATGGATTGACTCAATTGTTTATTTTTATACCATTTGTCTTTCACGTGCTTTCCATTTTAGTACATTATTTTCATACTTCCCAATGTGATTTAGATTGATTTTACTTGTTTTAATTTAGTGCCAATATTTTTCATGGTTTAAAAACATTTTGCCCTTTTTTTTTACCACTTTTTGGTTTATTATACTTAGTCCTATTTTATTATTACACATTTCCCATCGTGATATAATGTGTAGTGCATTTGTTTTTGATTAATTATACTTTTTTCAAATATTTTTTGCTTGTTTCTTTTTAACCATCAATGCGTACTACATAATGCTAGAAGAGAAAACACGCTGCATATATTTCCTATAACATATACAACAAAATAAAATTACATGTGCTAGAAAGAAATATATCCATGCATCAACAACCAAAACCAAAAAGATCAACATCTAATTGTTAAAATAACATGTCTCTATATATCATGTGTTTTTATACCAAATACAAATATACATCATTCTAGCTCTATGACTAGGCTCCATCATGCCTATCTCGTGGCCTAGCCACACTTCCCATAGATGCCTCAAACCATCCCCTCTACACAATATGTTGTAATGAGTTCGTCTATGATCTCAATTGTACTACCTATCCTTGTATGTTCACCACTTGGTCCTATACCTATCCTAGTTGAATCATGGTAGGCATGTGTACAACTCTCTACTGAGCCAGGGCCTACCAAGCTTATGCCTCTCTTACTACCACCCCTAATGGTGGTTGTAATCCATCTCTACATGCCTATATCTACCTCATGGCCTCCCCCACCAGTCTAAACTAGCTCACTTGAGCTGGGGCAGATGATACCACATGATCATTTAGCATGGTGGGGTTGTATGGTGCCATTACTCCATCTAAATGTCATGGTATGCTACCATGACTAAGGACCTCCATATGGTCTCCTCTGTTAAAAGGTTTATAAAAACTAAAACCCATATAAATATCAGATCACATATATATCTGAAAATCTATCTATATACAATCACATACAACTAGTATTCTATCTAAAAAACTAATAAATCCAACCTTTCTTATTTGTCCTAGTGTCACCAACCACCATCTCTCCATATACTCATCCATCAAGCATAGTATCTCCATTTTCCCATCCCTCGAGTAACTCATCTATGGGTTGTCTCCCAATTAAATCAAAGTTTGGAGTCACCACCTATGCACACCTTAGACCTCTCCTTAATGGTGCCTCTATTGACCAATTTTACCCTAGGATGACTATCAGGTCATCTTGTATGAAAAATATCATATGTGCTCAATCTCACTGATGGCATCTCCATCACTGGTATGCTTGAGGTGGTTGCCACTCCCTCTAATGTAGTGCCTGCTATGTTACTTGTTGCACTCCTACATCCACATCCATGCCCTCTCCTCTATCAGTTGCTAGCTATCATACTCAACCAATCCATGGTATGATATGCTATGGTCATATCTTTAGTCTCTCAAATGGTTCTCCTCATTCTCCTATCCCCCTCATCTCTCTTGCATGCCATGCCCAAAGTGTAGTCATTACTATAAGATCCATTGGGTGTGGGAGTCTAAACTATCTTGGTAAGCATGCCATTGGCTATGACTCTACCTACCAGGTATATATATCTATGATCCACTTTCGAGCCAACCCTAGTGCCATGATCACCCAATTAGGCCAAATTGTAGCAATATGTGTATAGGGATGCCATATGATCTCTCCTCGTGTGACTATTTGTAGGATTAACATGTAAGGCATGACCCATGCTACCTGATCCTATCTCCATCTAGAAACCTGAGGTAACCTATCATCAACCACATGGGGTAACCTAGCTAGATGATACATCAAAAACCTCTCATATATCCATGCGCTCAGTAACACCACTGGTCCCATGGTCTTCTGTCATTTAATATTTACAGTTAAATTTCTTATTTTACTTATATCTTTGTCTCAACTAACTCTTTTTCCAAACCATAAAATTTTCTAGAATCCTGATGTCATAGAGAATATTTTCAACTATTATATATACATGTTACAAAAATTTCTATTTTTCATTCTTTTTTGCTAATCTCTACAGGTTCACCTAATGTTCCTCATATTAACACCTTCATATTTATCACATCTCCTTCTTTATCTACATAACTAAGGTAAGTAAAGGTATGTGTTTTTAAATTCTATCCTTTCATTTATCTTATTTTCTCCTTAATACACCTTATTCAGCTTCATCATTATGTGTTGCTATGTTCTTTTTTTGAAACACCATCTCGTGTTGTACCTACGTGACACGCGATGAATTTTAAGAGGGGCATATGTATACATATAATAATTTCAAGCCTTATCAATTACTAATACTTTCTATCTTGTAAGAACCCATCAAGTCTCAATCTCTCTAAGTCTACACCCTATGGGGTGCATCGAGAAAGGGGTGGGTAGACCATTGGTGATTTACAGGATTATTGTCCCTTTTTTCTACTTGTTATCTACACACGTGTCTCCTAAAAACCATTCCCCTAAGATTTGATTCCTATTTTGCACTCTCCTCTATTATTTTACCACCTTCATTAGCCCTTTCCATAACCTAAACCCCTTTTTTCTAGTTTATAGAACTATGTTAGCCACATCGACCTTGTATTATTATTTTCAGAAGCTTACTAAAAAGTAGGTCAACTTGGTTGACCTTATCACCCTAAATTTTTTGAAATGTTTAGGGTTAGATATAATTATATAAACATATTCATTTTTCCATTTCTAAGAGAAGAGAATAATAAGTAAGATACATTTTACATCTACTTATCCACCATTATACTTGAGGAACAAGCTTAGGGTTTCATACTTTTTTTGGAGATATAGATCTTGTCTTGTGGAGAAGTTTTTTGGATGCATGATAGGTTATGTAGTCTAGAGCTGATATATCCTTGTCATCCTTACATACCACACACCTTGGCCAAGGGAGATATTGAGGCTTGATGGGTTCATCCTTGAAGGTAAGTATTCCTAACTTTATTCCTCCTTTATAAGAGTAGATAGATATGCATTTTTACTTCTCTTCCATGCATTAGGATTCCATATACATTGACATGAGTATATGTATTATATGCATGTTTAATTTTAGTATTTATTACACCCCACACTTTGTGCCACAAGGTTTGGTGAGCACTAGATTATATATTTCTTAACTTGTTATTAGTATAGTGAATATGAAAACGTAAGACCTAGTTAGGGTTATTATGTACTTTTGCTTGACTGGAGGCTTTGGAACCCTGCCTAGTGATATTATTTATGGTAAAATATCCCTTAACTAGGTCTAGTGGATCCATATTGGTCATGACCTCTATTATCTAATGTATCCCCAATCAAAAGTGTAATTAGGATCTATCTTCTCCGAGATAGGATTGATTTGTAGATCTGTTGTATTTTCCATTGCATACATGTAGTGGTGCACATCTATATGTAATGTGTTGAAAGAAGTGTAAGGATTATGCAATGTTTTTTATCTAAGTGGATAAAGAATATCCTTATTAAATATAAATTATATTTTCAAATTTTAAGGTTGATATGTCAAAGAATGTAAAGCATTTTTGAATCATATAATGTAACATTCAATTGACTCATCATGACCTTAATTTAAGCCTTATAAATATTCCAATGTTAGTTTAGGCATTTCAAGCTTGTGATAATTTGATAAGAATATGCCTTCCAATATTTTAAAAGTAGGCAACGAACCATTAGGAAGTCTATATAACTAATCTCCAACATTTCATAGTTTAGGCATTTCATGCTTGTGATAATCTGATAAGAATATGTCTTCCAATATTTTAAAAGTAGGCAACAAACCATTAAGAAGTCTATATAACCAATCCCCAAAATTTCATGTTAGAATCCTAATGAAAACTTTAACAATATTTGTTTGTCCTTGGACCAATGGCCAAAATATCATATATATTATTTTAAATGGTCAATAGGGTCTCCAAGACCATCAAATAAGGGAAGCATAGGCATGAAAAACTCTTTAAGGTACAAATACTTGAATATTAGTCATGTAATAGGTTGATATTTAATGATATTATCTTTAATATTAGAATGACATGATTGAAGTCATAAATTAAGAGCCAATACTTGCTTTTGAAGGTTTCCTATGACATGGATCATTGACACAATATGGCTAGTAGGAATAATAGTAGTTTTGAAAGGTAACTCATAGGTTGTAATTCAACATGTCATTGAAACATAGGTATGATGGAATCATCACTACTATCATTAAATTTTTTAGGATTACATTCTAAGACAACATCATTGTGTAATTTGGAAACATCACATATTGTATCATTAGTATCACATGAAGTATGTCAAGAAGGAATAAAAATTACATCATTTTAAATGTCACTATAATTTTAATGTATAATTTGACTATCGCATTGTTTTAATAAAAGAGATAAGTAAATATTGTGTTCATGCGTATTTATTTGTGTTTATAGAGAGAAGATGTAACACATGATGTTTATAAATATAAAAGAACAATCATATTCAACTTTTGTATTCTTTTCATTATTTTGGAGAGATAAAATGAGAATCACATTCTAATTTTGTATCATTTGCATTATCTAGAGAGAAAAGGATAATCACATTCTATTTTGTATCATTTGTATTGTATATATAGAGAAAAAGAGATTCACATTCTACTTTTGTATCCTTTGCATTATCTATATCATGAGAAGTGTTTATACATGTAAGAGTAGTGTTATCATAACTTTGATTTATGCATTGTTCATTGTTCTTATGTTTTTTATTTTTTAACACTTAAAGCAATGAAGTGTAGTAGTAAATTGTAAAGATAAGCAAGGTGTACTCTCAAATATAGGGTATTTAGATTGTAACTCATGCAACATGTGAGGAATGTGGATATGAGCATTATTATTATGTTCCTCTTATTCTAATGTATGACTTAGATAAGAATCTAAATAAGAATTAGGGTAACTAGGCTCTTCTATTTTTGAAGTACTATATTCATTCTCTTCCTCAATATATGCTGCTTCATAATTCTAATCATAATCATTGACTTCAAAATAATATTCCTCGTATACATTATTAGTATTATTAATCATAAAATGATCATCATTAGTCTATCATTAGAGCAATCATAAGGTACATAATTACTATAAAATATTAAATATAGAGGATGGGGACTATTAGGGTCCATAGTGGAGGTAAACATTTTGGAGTTACCAAAACCTAAGATGGAAATAAAGAAGAGTATAAGAGTTATTCCCAAAATACACTCCGAAATTGATAGATAAGGAACTTGGAAGGAATAAGATAAGCAATGCTCAAATAAAATATGTAGGTTCACCAATATGTTTTTATTTAATATTGTATCAATGAAATAATGACCTTTCAATTATATAGAATCTAATAGAATAAAAAGCCAATTATAAATTAGTAAAGTATACATAAAATCTAGATTTAAAACTATGATTCAAACATGCAAACTTGAATATTTAAATAGACAAGTATAAAGGAATAAATAAAAACTCAACTTATTTATCGCACTTCCCTGTTATGCACCGACCTATTTTTTGTATTAATGATGTGTAAAAGAGATTGTATTTTGTTCATACTTGAAATTTGATTACGTCTTTATTTTGGTTAAAATTGATTTTAGAATATAGGATTGACTGTTAATTTGGACCCTTGATGCTTGATCTTGACCCTATAATTGAAGGATTCTGATTTCTTTGCTTGTTTAAATAATGCCCTTTTCTACCTTCTCAATATTTTCAACTTGCATGCATATACATAAAATATCTAATTTATTTCACAAACATTTGAGACATCATATAGGGGGGAATCAGGGAAAAGGGATTGAGTTGGACTAACCTTGGTAAATCCTCATTGATAAACCAATTATTGCTCTATATTGCTACTTCTCTAAAGAGGGCTCAAACTCAAATGTAGTTCTCCCACTAATGTGTATGTGTGTAATGGTAAATGTAAGCCTAGATGTTCTTTCTCTTATTTAACCTTGACATGAGCATGCATAATATAATTTTAACATTCAATGCTTCTAATGTATCTTTAATGATTCAATATAAGAAATTGTAATTTTGTATAGCTCTTGCAATGTAAGAATGCTTGTGCCAAATGTCTCCTAAAAACTATGTATATATATATGAGTCTTTTTTAATTTTAATTAAGGACCTAGCAACATGCTAAAATAGACCCAAAATAAAATCAAAATATCAAATCAATGGCTACAAAAGAAATGTGTCCAAATAAATATTTCAAAATATTAAGGGTTAGGATTGACTACAATGTAATGGCTGCAACCAACTTAGGATAAGAACGAACATGAGGTGATAAAATGGGGTTGGAAATATCTATTTTAAAAGTATGAATCAAATAACATGGATGGGCAAAGTGGACCATAAAGTCATAAAAAATAATAATTAAAAGAGAGAACACAAAATAAATGGACCACTAAGTACTTAATTCTTATCTAAAAATCCATATAAGCAAAGTGGCTAAAATACATTGTAAGACAAGGCTTGTGCCAAATTTGGGTGTTTACCGATACTAACATATAGACTTAATTATAACACCATACATAGTAAAAGGATTCAATGGAGAATGCCAAAATTGTATAATCACTTAAGGTAGGACCCACATCCATTTATAATTATTTATTACTTTTGCCCAACATTAGTGTATTTAACATGTTATTAGGACAAACATGGATACAAAATATACATGTAATCCCATATTTGTCACATTGGTGCTTGAAATATATCCCTAATAAAAAAGTGATTACAGTTTCATGTGTTTCATATTGTTATCATCACAGTCAGGGGTCCTAATTAATGGATGCCTTACACCACAAAATCCAACACTCTCTCATCATCTACACAAAACAAAATATTATAAGTATTTGTTTTCATTTATAATCTTAGGAGTTACAAGATATATTAAGATTCTCATCTATTACAATGGATATCTTGACTCTTCACAGTCTAGTCCTCAAGCCTAGATATCCTAATGCACTAATGGATTCCTTTAGACTTCCACCTATTTAAGACATCGGACTTATTCTATGAACTTTATCTTCAATTAATATATTTTTCTTGTGGGACCAAATATGATAGATGTTTAGTATCGTACCTCCTTTATAGCCTCCTAGTTCATGGTTATTATTGTGTTTTCTATGTAGAAGATGATAGTTGCAATGAATGAGGCACTTCATAAATATTCAATGTATATGCTAGGGGTAGAATAGACCCTATGAACCTTGATCCATAAAAATCTAACTTCTATCAAGATGGATTTATAAGAATTTAATTTTTCATCTTCTAACCCTATACTTACTCATCCTTTACACAACTAGTTAGGCCTAAGGTGACTAGATGTAGCTTTACGTGGTTGATCATACATTTTTATCATTCTTTTCCCTCAAATTTGGTGTCAAATATTGTACATGTTACATATTTTTTTTACCTTGGCTTTCTTAGTGGTCGTCTTTATGCACTAATTCACTTTAAAATATATGCATGTTTATGCACACCATACTTTCGCTATTTCTTGTGTGCCATCAATCTTATGCATTAGCTGCTTTTGAAACTATTTTTAGGATGGTCAATCTTTCCACACACTTCCTTACAAGCCTCTTCATACAATCATATATTTCCAACTATTTATGATTCCTTAAAAATCTTGACTCTCATACCCTTTCTGTGCAAGCCCAAACTTAACTCCGGTTGTGACCTTCTATCTTTATGCAACACAAACTCTCCAAGGAATCTAATTTTATGCCATTGAAATCTTGTGCCTAAGCAAGTATTTTTTTATTTCATGATTACCTCTAAAATATTTTCTTTTGCACCTTTCTCAGTGTGTTGTCTCTTTTTTCACAAGGTTACCTTTGCATGAGCTCCATGCCTTAATAATAACATGCCTAAATTTTGTGCCCTTGTCCCTTGTGATCTAGGTCCTTGTGGAACTATGCAATAGATTTTATCTACTTCTATTAGCTACTTGAATTAGTTTAACCAAATTTTGATTTTTATTTTACATCATTAAAAGTACCAAACCACTTGCATGCTTATGCCTTCCGTGTTGGAAATTTTACAAAATTGGACTAGTTTGTCATTGGAGATGTAAGATTGTTGATTCACTTAGGATGTTCTTGCATCACATATGAGTACCCTATCCATCCCTATACATTTCATCCTGTGATTATACAACAACATATTGAATAAACTTTGTAGGTTATGCCTCTATAAACAACCTAGATTTCATAAACTAACAAGTACTTAATTTTCCTCAATGACCAATTCTCCAAATTCATCTACATTAACATCCTACTCAAGTTTAAAATATATTACCTAGTTTTTTGCATCATATGATAGCCTTATATAAATATTATGAGTGTGTTCCACAAATAACACTAAACCATTCTCCAAAAATACAACAAATTTCATAGGTTACTTTGACTATTAGAGTTATAAAACACATACATGATTATATCAACCATATTGATGCTTTTGGATGTTCTACACCTCCTAACAATTTTATAGCTTATGATAGTGATATATGTGCTACACCTTTCCCGTGGCATGTGATGTTCACACCAATAAATACAAGACCTAAACTTGAGCATCCCACTAATGAGATCATTGGTTATCTTAGGTAAAGTTTATTATGCATAGCTTCTTATTATTTATTTGTTTGATCACCCTATCCTACATTAAATGATTGATTATTTTATTTTAATGTTTTGAAATTGATGTGTTCATATGATTTTTATTTTATCATTATTCAAACCCTTGGATTTAATTTTATTATTGTGTTTTTTTGGCCCTTACCTTTTCATTATTTGTCCCCATCCAGACATTCATGTTGAATATTCTAAGATGAAATGCGCACATACACCCATTATAGTAGTTTGATTTTAGTAAATATTATTTGAGGCATGTTAAACCTTGACCTAGTATACAATTTTCCCATCTCTCCATATTTATTATCTATGCTTGATTTTTTCATGGCATACATTTAGCTTACATGATGCTATTTATTTTATGCCTACACATCATATGACATTTGCGCACACACTGACTCTTTCCCACTAGGGGCATGCACCTATAATGAGTTGTATCATATACTTATTCAAGACTTTAATTTACCATATAATTAATGCATATTGCTTGAATTCTATATGTTGCTTCACTATTACACATGGTGCACACTATATGTTGACATGTGTTATCGGTTATTTGAATACCTCATATCATTCTATTTTGAAGCTTTGTCCCTTGGCCCTTTTTTGTTAATCAAAAGATCATTTATATTAATAATCCAAAATATAAAAAAATACTCAAATATTAAAAGATACAAAACTAGGCCTTGTACACAACCTATTTTAAGGGTACATGTAATTGTTTGATGTCATTTTTTGCATACATAGTGTGTTACATATCCATTTTTTATGCACATGATTTTCACGATATACATGATTTGGATGTAGGACATATAGGTTAGATATGAGACATGGAAATGCATATGTATAACATGGATAAAACCCATGTAAAACTCTTTTACATCTATTGGCATACTCATACTAGGGGCATCTTCACACAATTTCAGGTTCTACCTTACTATGGTAGTCTATTGATTGTATTGAGCTACTTATACTATTTATACATGACCAGCTCCTATTCATAATTTTAGAGTGTTATTTATAATGGATAATGTGATTTTTTAAACTAGAGGATGATATAGATTGCTTATACAAACTAAAATTACTTGCTTTATGCTTATTTGATGCTAATGATTATGACATTGCTTGAATATTATTGTGTCCTATGTTGTTTATTCTACATTTTGTAGGTATATTGATTATGTCTTCTCACATCATGTGTCAATTATGTCAGATGATCCTTTAGTCTATGTCATGGTAATGTCATATCCATATTATGTTAGAGTTATTTCATGTCTTTTATGCTTGTGTGCTTCTTGATCACAATCTATGTACTTATGTATTTTTCATTATGATATTGTGTGCATGATTACATACATTTATATGGAAAAAATTAATTGTCACTAAATGCTTGGTGCCATGATTTTAATAATACATATTTTTATGTATGCTATCAATTTATATTTGAAGTTACCATGATTTATAGCATGCATTTACTAAAATTCTTATTTCTACATGTATCATTGACATATCTAGCTAAAGTTGACACATGTTTCTAAATGACTTATCATGATCATATCTTGTGTGTTATTAACAAAAAATTACCCTTATTTTGGATCACATGTTTCATACATGCTTGAAATGATCAAAGAAATTCTATGAGGACATATCTTATCATGTTTGTAAATGTACTTTACATGATTAAACCTTTTCTACATAACACATGATACACATAACTCTTTATTTTGAGATGAGTGATTCACAAGATTCATCTTTCATATCAAAAGGGGGGCATACAATGTGCTTATTTCAAATATTTAGGCCATATCAGAAAGAACATTTATTCACATTATGAGACAAATTATGTGATTTAGAAGGGTCATATTAAGCTAATTCAAACATATTCACATGATTTTAAAGAACAACTGAAACATTCTATGACATTTCAAGACAAATTTTGACATTTTTTTATCATTTTGAGTGACAAATGGATTATCTTGGGCATGGAATTTATTATTGAAAACACTTTTCTATTTTTTTAATTTAGGATAAGTGGGGAATGATAGTACTACATGAGTAATTAAGGTCTATATCCATATTCAGTGGTTGATACTTTGACATGTGAAATTGATTTGGGATTTTAAGTTTACATACAAACCTAATTCGAGGTTCCATTTTTACATATAAACCTAATAAATGGGTTCCACAAAAAAGTTATTTATATATTGAGGTAGTGTGGTTGAGGTTATTGCGATGCGTAAAT
The DNA here is from genome assembly GCA_037957365.1 of Torreya grandis. Taxonomy (NCBI): domain Eukaryota; kingdom Viridiplantae; phylum Streptophyta; class Pinopsida; order Cupressales; family Taxaceae; genus Torreya; species Torreya grandis. The sequence goes on along the minus strand of JARHVA010002541.1, from coordinate 784,117 downwards.
TCTAACATTACCTTCTCTAGTGACAGTCAGGGAATTTACACTCATGAACTCACTATTTTAGTAACGATATGTCCTTGGGGCATGTTCATCCTGTGATATTCTCAAATCAAATTCAACCACTGACATATTAGTTTGCATATCATTAGGTGTATACATTCCTTAGATTTTCAATTTCAATCTTTTTTCTATGATTTATATTATTTTATATTTTTTATTTTTAGATGACATTAATTTATACATGTTTATTGCATATTTTACATAAAACAAATGATATTCCCACTGTATGTATCAACACCAAACATGGTTATCGTAAGTACCAATTTTTTTATTTTATCCTTTCAATTTAGCATTTTAAATACTAGATTAAAAGGGGGGAATATTTAGACACCTAAAATTAGTCTTTGACACTTTGGAAACATCAAATTTGACATTATTTGACATACTTATGCAATACACACATATCTAACTCTTGAGCCCACGTTCCTTCTATCATTTATCCATTTATTATTTTAACCGCCTATATTTTCTAGATATGTTTATTAAGGATTAGTTTGTTCTATCAAGGCCACCTTCATAAATCCTATAAAGACTTTCTTCATACATCAAATCCATGTTTTTCACTTCTAAGTTAATATTAGTAAACTCAAAGAATATCAATTATTGTAGGTGTATCCCTTTGCTTGCAGTGTCTAGTGGCCCTCCATGACTATTTTTAAAATTGGGATGTCTCCATTAGATCAACCTAGACACATTATTCAGAAGGCATAGACACATGTACAATATTTAAGGAGTATTTATAGAGCCAAGTTTGAATAAAAAAGGTTACTAAGGCATGATGCCAAGTATCAAAGATCAAAATATGGAACTACATTCTATATTGTTCATGATTTTTCAAACACACATAAATGAGAGAGTTACATCCAGTTTGAGTTTTCTTCAGAGTATTGAAACATAGAAAACTCTTAGTCATTCAACTTAAAGTGGTTGGGGTCAGTCCAACCCAAAGTATCAACCCATTTTTAAGGGCATCTTATGGTCAATAAAACAAATTAGGGTTTAGAATAAAGATTAAAAATTTGTATTATTGCACATAATCAAAGAAGTGCATGCACTTAGAATAATATTTCAAGCATAGGTGTAGGGATCCTATAAGTTGTATACCCCAACTATGTATAGGAACACTACCTTTAAACCTTGACATTGTCAATTATTACAAGTATTTAAGTTTGATAATAACATCTAGGTAGTTTTTTAGCCTCTGTTTAACATCTGAGTAGTTGATGAAGCACATGTAGAGCATTTATACATCTCGTGGCATCATCTTTGAATAATAGCTAATCATAATCAAGCAAAGTACATCATGACTCTCTTATCTTATCGTTTATAAATCAAGTAGTGTTAATATCAATTAGTTACTTTCAATTTAAATTATCATGTTTATTAAGACATTTGTTGTACTATGGATTAGTGCATAGTTTCCATTATTATATATATATATATATATATAAGGGGTAAAAAAATAAAAACATGGTACTCCATGTCTCACACTCATATACGACCACTGGAATGATAAGTAACCCAAATAAGACTTACTGGTTGTCTAATTACCATAACTTTGTCCTCTTGCTTCTATTTTATTATGTGTATAGATATTTCCATCCACCTTGTATTATTTTTATTCTACATGTGTCCCATATGAGTTTTTATGAAAGTATAGATCAAGATACTTGTATTATAATACCACTTCAAGCAATCCCCCTTCAAACTTGAAGTTAAATTATTTCTTTTCTTTTTTTAGGGAGAAGACCAATATCTTAGTTTTTCCAAAGTCACCCTGAACTGATACCTCTTTACAAAAACATTAGAAGGTGTGTAAGAGGTCTCTCAAGTCTTGGGTTCTTTTTATAATTGAAATAAGATCAACAAATAATAGGAGTTTCACCACGTATTTGGCCAAATAAACCCCTCCACCCCTGTACTTGTTTATCCATTATTATAGTTTACCAATGTGTAGACAAAATAGAGTATGAGATAAAGGGAAAACTTGTTTGATGCTTATGCCACTCCCAAATCACCCAAAAACCTCTACTTGCATTTTTATTTTTAACTCGATTTACACATGTAGTTTGTGGATTTATGCCATGTAATGTACTAGGATCCTTAGTTCCTCCATTCTGATCCACAATTTACTCCTCGATAATGTATCGTATATTTTCTTAAAATCTATGAAATTTGGGTAGACTTCACATTTTTTCCAAGACCTTTTCAATTGTCTTAGTGTCATACAATGATCTATTTTTGAAAACTTTGGTTTGAAACCTATCTAACCTTTTTTTCTCTTTCCATTTTCTTCACCCCAATTGTTGATTATACATTCTACCATGCTCCCAAAAAGTTTTACAAAGAGGGGATTAACCATGACGATTTTATAGTTTAAATGGTTATTATGATCCCCACTCTTGAGCAAAGGTATGGCTAGGATATTTTTCCTTTGTGTCAGGAAACCTTAAAAGGGGGATGCTTTTTCTTTTATGTTTTAGTGTAACTTCAAAGCACTGCATCCCATATTTTCATTGTGTGATTTTTTAATTAAACCATTTCATTATCGTAATCTCATTTTATAATGAAAATTTTAATTAATTTCATATTTTTATTTTAACATGGATGTATACTTAATATGTGAAGGAAATTAATTCTACAAATATTATCAACTACCTTTCTAAGAAAAGTTCTTTGAGTTGGACTAAAAGTAATCCAATTTTATATGTTTTACATATTATTCAATCTTGTGAAGAGGTATTGATACCCCATGTGTATAGAGAAGGCCATAATGTGGCTAGCTAGTTCCCTGACAAAGAGATTTTAAATGATCACTTTGGGAAATGGAATGAAATTCAAGAGCTACCTTGTGAGGTTATCTAACTATTGCAATATGATAAATACAAATGACATTCTACATAAGTCAAAGAGTGAGACTAGGGAATATTTGGGGATGATTATTTGAAAAATGAACTTTGGTATGTTAATTTTCAATATGATATATTATTTTAAACAAAGTTTCAAGTTGAAAGAGTCTTTTGATGAAATAATCTTCACCCCTTACTAAACATAATGAACCTAGTGACAAATGGAATTCATTATGAAAATTTGTGGCTTAAATAAATTTCTAGATGGAAGTTACTTGATAGTAGTATCAAGCATGCCAAATTTTCTTTCTATTATAGTAGTCATTTAGGATTGAGACATGACACCCTTAGATCATTCATTGTTATTCGTGCAAGCTCAAAAATATTTAATGAGGTAGTAAGGAGCAAATTAGATATATCATAGAGATATATTAAATCCACCAAAATAAGAGAGAACAAGGGTGAGGAGATTAATAAGAGGGCAAGGATATTTATCACTTCATAAAACATGGGAGGATATAGATAAAAATTCTAGCCTCTAGCTCTATAAATGACACAAAAATAGACCACATTTTGGAGAATTCTCAAATTGGGGGGGTTAACAAACTTTATTGATTATATTATGGGTTATGACCCAAATGTTTTAGTTGAATTTGAAAGTTCTTAGAATGTTCATAAAGTAATTGTTATAGGTATCAACTTTGAGGTGTTAAAGGACAACATTTCTCAAGTTAGTCTTGAGCATGGAGTGCATAAAATATTACAAGCAAAAAAGGGATTAAAAATAAGAAGTTTTGGCTTTTTTGTTTTGGAAATGAGAAATTAATTGAATTCTAAGGAGGATATCTTAGAGTTTTAATCCCAAAGTTATGGAATGAGGTTCTTCACTAGATAATGAGGTATGTCTTTTTGAAAGGGAGATATAAAGTTACTTCATCTTGCCATTTTACTTTCCCAAATCAATTTAGACATAAATTTTTGATAAGCATTCCATTTTATATACTTATGTCTCTTTAAAACTCATCTATTGATATTAAACATGATAAACAATAACTTCATCTACATCAAGCTGTAATTTATCTTATTTTTCACCTTGCCCAATCTTAGTTCTCTTACCCTATTTTTAACTTACAAATTAATCCCATTGAAAATAATTCCTTAGAAGCCTCTGTTAAGCCTATTGTGGGTGAGGATGGAAACACCCCTATTAAGCCTAAAAATCTAAAAAATATATATATATATATATTCATCCCTCTCAAATATAGTATTTATACAAAGAAGAATACCAAAGGAAAATATTACAAAATAGTTTCCCAAACCTTGACGAAGGAAACTATAACCTTGGATGATCATTTGGGTGTTTTTGCCAACCAAGATCCAAGTCTTCTTTCATCTAGAAATAAGGTTATATGTTATAAGGAATTGATAAAAAAGGGAAATATGGTTCATAATTTTATTTTGAACATGAAACAAGAATAAGTTTTAGGTTTTGAAAGGTGAAAAGAAAAAATAAAGACTCTTGAGAACAATGTAGCCCAAGACAAAATTAGTTCTTTGGAAAGAAAGGTTAATATCCATAAGGAAGCCTTGAAATTTGTGTTGAAAGAAAATTAGGATATTAAAACCAAAATAAATTAATTTAATCTTAAAGTTAATGGAAAATATTATATGGGAATTTGACTTTGAACATGGAAACAAGGGCTTTAGCGAAAATAGTTAAGGATTTTAAAAGTAAAATTTCTCAGATGGAGGATAAAATGAGTCAAATGGAAATGAATAGGAAGAAACTCTATTAAGATATTGAAAAACTCATCCAAATAACCATGACTAATATGCAAAACTATGTTGCTAATATCACTATTTTATGTGATAGTATTTAATGAAAAACTGAAAAAAAAAAAGAACCAGAGCTAGTAAAAGAATCAAGATGCAAGAAAATGTAAAGGGAGCTAAAACTAATGAGGTGGATACTTAAAATTATGAGGACTACCTCAATTTCATGATATAGGAATGAGATGTTGTCATATGTCAGAGTGACTTTGGATCATCTTAAATTCTTGATAGGAAGTTTCTTTATTGTCTTTTTTCTATTGTTTAATTGGTTCTAGGGTGTTTGATGTTGTTATTTGTGGGCTTTTGGTTAGTCCTATTTTTTAATATTTCTAGTTGATAATTTACTCCTTATATTTTTCTTCATGAATGTTTAAGTTTTGGGAACCTTTCAAAACCCCTTTTTTAAAACTCTAATTAAGAAAATAGCTAAAATCGATATATGAATTCGGAGGGGCATCACGTTGTTTTTCTAGTCATCAAATTAAATTAAATAAGTAATACTTAAATGAATGGTTTGAATGAAATATGAGTGGGATGAGAATGGTCATTATAGATGGTTTGTGGTGGTAAAGGGATCATAATCCATACAATTTTTGTCATAGTTAAAATATTAAAATCATGTTATTGTTTGCAAGCAACCTGATCTTGTAGAGTATATTATTGGCCTTACATTTTTCCCTTGTTTTTTGGTGTATGGTAAAGCTCCCACAATCTAGTGCTATTTATAAAGGAATAATAGGATGATATATGATCATGCTACCTCTAGGATCTCACATGTACCTTATTTATATCAATGTTTTTTTTAAGGGTGATTTTTCATCTATTATTAAAAAAATGAAGTATTTTTCTAAATAGGGTGGATTTTTAACGTGTCATCTAAAATTATATTATATACTATTAAAAATTATAAATATACCCTATAATAACCAAGCACATATAGCTAATTTCACATAAAACTTCCATCCTACTCATAATTTCATTTTAATTTTTGCTTGTAGCAGAGGATCGGAAGAATTCCACCTAAATGTTTGCTTGGAATAGTAAATCAAGAGAATGCTTCTAAGTATTTCACTGGGAACAGTGGATTGATAGAATTTTTATAGGTATTTTATTGTGAATTATAACTCACATTGATTAGCCATGAATATTTTAGAGTTATTTTTAAAATGTTATTAATAGTAAATTTGGATCTCTTTGATATCCTAGAGTCTAAAATTTGAAGTATTTGTGTGAAACATGGATTTGGATTATTAGCTTTGTTTTGGGGCATTTTTGTTATATTTAGATTTATAAAGGGAAACTTTTACCTTATGACAAACATTGCAACAAAATAAGTTGTTGATGTGAACATTGAATGGCTTTTCCCTTTCAATTGACAAATTTTAGGTCTTGAAGGTGCTATTGTAGTCAAAAAAGGTTTGTTTATTCATTACTATGGTAGAAATGCTAAAAATATCATGCTGATCATGAAATTTCTATTGATCTCAGTTATTGTGCCTTTACTAATCTTTGCAAGCCAAACACAAGTTTTTTTGTTTTGTTTATCTTAGTTTATTTACTTACTGTAAATCAATCGAACAAGTGTGTTGTTCCTTTATGAAACCTTAAATGTGTCATACGATGTGTTTGAATTCATCATTATATTATCTATGTAATTTTTCTCTATGGTGAAGTAAGCATTTTAATATAAAATAAGTTTCCTTTCATGGTTTTACAGATTACTTGGGTGAAATGACCATTAACACAAAACATAATTTAAATTAGACTTAATAAATTTTTATCCGATTATTATTAATATGAATTCCATTATAAGTGCTTCCTTTTACTTTGTTATCTAATTGAAGAACATATCTAAAAGGATAGGGAGATGTCTCCCTCTTAAAGGATAAGTTTTTGCAGTTAACATAAATTCCATGATGACTCTAAGCTTAAGCCCTAGTTGGCCAAAATACCTCTCTCGAACCATTTCTCATTCATTAAAAAAAAGAAAAGAATAAGATAATTTAGAGAGAATTTTAAATGTCATAACATTATGAATGACTAAAATAACAAGATAAAATAAAAGTGGAGGTTTAAGCACCATTAATTTTCATATAATATTATCACATCACAAATATCATCTCAGAGGTAGAAATAAATGTGTAATTATTGCACTACAATTAATAAAGAAAAACACATGCATAGTCTTCCAAAAGATACTATAAAGAAATAAATTTACCATCTTGGAACAAATTTTTTCATACACAAAACTTAGAGATTCACATTTTTCTCTTTTGAAAAATATTACCAAATGAAAGAAAATTAAAAAATGCACTAAAACATGATGTATTTTTATAACTATTTTCTGAAAAATAAATCAAGTTAGAAAATGGATTATCCATCTTAGTTGATCGATAATAGGGTTACAAAGTTATGTTTATAAATAATGAGATGGATCTAGAGTAATAAAAAGATGCCGTGGAGTGGCTTTAGTACCTAAAAATTTGTATTATAGGCAGTTAGTGTATTGTATACAATGGGCCCCATACATATGTAATTATGTTAAACAATCAAAAGTTATAGATTAGAATTCCATACAATAAGCATCAAGTCATTATGCCCACACCCTCTATAGTATGGTAGGCTTATCTTTTTTTGTTGTTGAATTTACAATTAGATCAGGACCATAGTTTACATCATCCCACATGAAAATTTAAGTTGCTTGGTTATCTGATGGCTTTTCTTACTACAAATTACACTCAAAATAGTTATCCTAGCCATTTTTTTAATTTAAGTGTTGTCAGTTTATTTTAACTATTATGTTTTGATTATTTCATGTGTACCAACATGGTAGATGAGAGGATTTTTTGCTGTATAATCTTGGAAGAACATGTCTGGGGGACTCCATTGAGTTTTCTATTGTTGTGGTGTTGACACCATCTTTGTGATCATATATAATTTCCTTTATGGAAGACACTAAATTTTACCTGCCATCTACTTACCAGTATGCAAGGACCATGTTGCCATAGCCCTGTGATTTTAGACTTATGAGGCTGATAAAACTTGTAATCTTGTATTTATTAATCTAGAAACAAATTGAAACTATTTTTTTCACTATGTTTTTATTGGTAGTACATTTTTTGGGGATTAAATATTAGGAGAATCTACTTAAAATTATCAGCTATGCCTAGTTTGGTTTGCATTTAGTTTCAATAAAATCTGCCTTAAAATTATGTCCTTAATAGGTGGAATATCCATACATACTCTTAAATATCAGCCATACATTGGTCGGTTTCGGTAAAATTTTCTCAAAGTTTCACCTGGATTTGTCTTAAACCTATCATCCCTATGAGATTTGGTACCTTGAAGCATTATCTAGGTTTTTATGCTCTCATACATAATTTCAATGCTTCTATTATTTCACAAGGTTTGTTTTGTATGAATGCAGGGTCTATTTGTGTGTTCATCCAAACAAATTAATTTTAGTTTTTAGGGTAGGTATTTGAATTTAATTTGAAAAAATCATAAAAAATATGGAAAATATAACTAATAGAGTGGAGGAATGAGTCATACCCAACAACAAAAATGCTCTGTTTAAGGCCGAAGAAGCCCTGGTAGTTTTAGTAGAGCTATATTTGGTGAATAATACAAAACAGTGGGTTTAAAACAATTTCAGATAAAGATATTATTTTATTTAGTTTTTAGGGCAATATTTACCTACTATGTGTTGTTATACATAGGATAATCTATTGCTTGACTGCCATAATCATCTAGGGAAATATAAGCTGTCAAAATCTGGGGTTATGTTCTAGCTACTGCCATAGGAAATACTCACATTTTAAGCCTAAAAATGTTCAAAACAATGCATACACACAACAAACACAACTATATTCTTTGTTTGTGGCATGCTCATTGCCTCTTTACCTAAGAAAGGATCTAAATCACTCAATCAATTATTTAGCATTTTATTTAAAATAGGGTACACAATGATTCTTATGAAAATCAAAGTATACACAACATTCATTTTTATTGAATGTAATAGAGGTAAATGGTATGCATATTATCTAGATTACAAGACCCATAATCATTTTGTATTACAATTTTTGAGGAGATTGGATGTGGAAAGTTTTTGAAATAGGCACATAAATTAGACACCATATAAACTCTTCTATCTAACTAGATATGTAACGATTAACTAGAACTAACCCCACCTAATTTGATGATTGACTCCTCCCAATTTTTTGAACATGCCATGAATGTTATGGCTCAATTCAAGATTTGACTGGATTTTTTTATGTTCAAAGACCTAAATAAGAAATCCATTAGAAAAGGGCCATGCTTTAAACTAGAAGACTACAACAAATTCAGAAATCAGTATTTGACAAGGAAATTGTATTTAAGTCTACCAATAATTAGAAATGGACCAAAATAAAATAATCAAAATGTAAATTTAAGCACCCAAAAATCACAGTGACTATAAATTAAGAATTTACTTTCAAAATTATATGAGTTTTTAGGAAAATAAAATTCTTGTTGACAAATTGAGGCATTCAAAAGAAATAGGGCAAAATTGGGTACTCATAAAATCGGCCATGTAGATGTATACAATAAACCAAAATTGTTATTTTACCCTAGGGAAATAATAGGGTTTCAACAGGGATTATCATGGGAGCTTTAATAATGGTGGGGGATGTACCCAGCCAAAGGCAAATTAGGATTTGGAAGCATTTTTATGAAAGCATTATGTAATATATCTCATTAGCCAAGGGACAATGTAGTATCATTTATGCCATGCCCAAAACATTTTAACATTCAAACAAGGAAATTTTTATAGGAAATATTTAACAGACCTTGAAGCTTCAATGAGTCTAGGGTTGCTCTCGATGGCTTCAAATTCTCTTGCTTGTAATGAAATGCTCCAATGCTTGGTTGACTCCCACAAAAACTCTACCCATTTTTCTTTGCATCCATCAACATTCATAATATTGACAACCATGTCCACTAGAAGACAAATGTCTAGCATTTTCACATAGTAGCAGGTATGTGGCCACATCTACTTCTTATAGGTATTAAAATGACCATCTTAAACATTGATAAAAACTCTAGGGTTAAAAAAATCAAACCCTATTGATTGGCCCATTCCCAAATAAAAATCCATGACTTAATAGTAATTGGGTTAAGAATAAAATCATCAGCCTCCTATGAAAATACTCATGTATAGTTCTCAAACCCCCTGCACCAAACATTGTCGTTGGCCATTGAGAGGAAACAACTGCATTTAATAGTTTTTGCTGAAAATAATAGTACCCTCTTTAACTAAAACATAACAAAATGATTAATTTTTGGGGCAAATTTGTGTTGTGAATGAAATGAGAACTAGATCGTAGAATAATGAAAATGAAACTAGGGGTCATAGATAGTGCTAGTTTTTAGCATATGAAACCATTGTTCGAAGCCCATAATGGAACCTACGTAACTGCTTTAGGGTTTTTATTAACACCAGGCTAAAGAAAAATCTTCAATAGTCTTCTCTAGTTTTCCCCTCTAGATTCTTATCAAATTTGAATAGGTATTTTTATTAACCTAGGTTCTGTAAAGTTCCTATAGACAAAACACCTACACTAGCTGCACACTACCATGAAATAGTAGCAGAAACTATCATTTGGTGCTACCCAACATGCGGTAACTCCCTATCTTCCATAACCAGCAAGCTACTCTTCACGTTTATCAAAAGAAAATCTAGAATATATTGCAAAACAAGGCCATCCTATTGGCTCTAATGGCAAGAATTATTCAATAGTTAATGTTTACTAGGAAAGTATTATTTTATTAACAAGGGAACTATGGACATAGGAAAATCTAATAAAAATTACTTTGAGTGCCTTCTTTGATTGGCCATTGCCCATAAATAGGTCATAATAATGCCTTCAGGTGAAACATATAGTACCCATCAGGTACTAGTAATGAGATGGATCTAGAGTTTATTTGGATCCTTAAATAGGTAATAAATGTCATTGTGGAATAGATGGGCATACGGGTCAAGGTATGAGAGAAAGTAATGTCCTTAGCTATAAAACACAAAATTTACTTTAAATTACTATTTATTTTCTTTATAACACCCTTGCATATCATGATCATGTTAGTTTCAAGTTGAAATTATCATATACAACTATAAAATCAAGATCAAAAGAATACTAGGTTTGTCACATCCCAATTTCTTATCAAGCAAATTTATTAGATTATTTGTGGATATTTATAGTTGATAAATTTGGATTTGACTATTTTAACTAAGCTTTGATATATGCTGTTATGAGAAAATAAGGTATTACTTAGATTACATGTTTGTATTGCTGTGAGTTAGCTATAGTGTATGTGTTTACATTACGAACATGCTGATGTGTTATTTCAATTATATTTTATGTTGTATAGTTATCATGTTGATATAATCTAACTACTTTCTTGTTGTGAGGTTGATGCAAGAGAAATCATCCCTTAGAACGTGACGAAAGGAGAGCATCATTAGAGAGGGTGACGTCAATAGAGAAGTTGAAGGATGACAAAGAACTGGTAAGAACTCTACACACATTATAATAGTTAACACATGTTAGAATGCATTAAAAAATAATTTGCACATGGTTTGTTTATTTTTACTTGCATTGGAAAGTTGATTTTATGAGTTTGCCAGTATAATTTAAAATCTTAATAAATTAATTTTGCATAATTATTATATTTTATCATTAAAACTAATGGAAATATTATTAGCATATATAAATATAAAAATCTGGATTATTAATTGTCAAAATTATCATTAAAATTTATGACAATAAAAGATGTCAATTTAAATTATTAAATTATGGATTTTATCTATTTTGTGTTAAATAAATGGAAATTGGCAATTATCATGAAAAAAAGGAAAAACAGAAAAAAGACAATAACAATAAAATAAAGGAAATGATTAAATATAAGAAAATAAAAAAAAGAAATAACAAAACTAAAAATAACCTAAAAAAGAAAAAGAAAAAGGAGAAAGAAAAACAAAAACAAAATCAAAGAAATTAAAAAAAGGAAAAAGGGCTACACCTATCTCCTTAAGAAAGGGATTTTAAGAAAGTAGAAAAATTATTTTTATCATAAGTATTTTGGGAAAAGAAAGGGCATAACACAACCAAAAGAAGAAAAAGGGAAGCATCGTAGAAGATTTTTAGTGCAATTTGTTAGGTAGGCAATATTTTAAATTCAAATATATGATCATGGAAAAATATATTAACTGGTTAATTTGTCTTATTTTTTAAGTCGTTAGAATTATGAGAGTAGTTAATAGAAGAATTAAAAAAATATGGCTACATAAAACCAGAATTTGTTATATTAGAGATCAGAATTTATTAATGTTGATTCATGTCCTATATAATGAATGTTACCAAAATATGTCATAACGGATAACCATACTAGATGTTACATACTACCAAAATAGGTATTAGTTAGTTCTTATGAATTTTAAGATAAATAGAAGATATAAGGGATATCTCTAAGCTAACTTTATGTTATATACACATTATGATCAATTTAGTTAGTTTGGAGGCAACACGAGTGTACTAGTTAATAATTGAACTTAAAATAAAAAATAACCCTATAAAGATTGGTCATAGTATTCCAAATAATACATCTAACTACTCAACATTGCCATAACTATTCAACTCGGGATAAAAGGAACTAGACACCTTCATATTACCCATAAGATCAAGTATGCGATATCCTTTCTTCCCTAACTTCACCATCTAGAATGGATTGTTTTCTTGTTATGACGTTTCCTAGGATGAAATGGATACATCCAATAAAATTTTTTCCCTTCAGAATTATCTATTTTTCATGTTTTGGCTACGAGAACTTATTCAGACTCATTAAGGGAAAATGTGAAATAAGGAAGGAATCAATGTATTTAAAGTGAAAAGGCCTTATTAAACTGGAGGATTAGCAGCTGAAACTAGCATACTTGAACAAGAAAAAAATAATTTCTAACATAAATTAAAATGATTTCTTTGAGATCTTTTCATGTTTTAGTCTGAAATAACTGCATCTGCTTCTTGTCATATGTAGAAATTTCTTGCGTATAATATTACTTTCTGATGCCACAAATGCCTGACTCTATGATGAGGTTTGTCTTACACTGAAAATTCTTGATATCTTATGACGCACTCAAGAAAAACCCAGTGGAAAAGATTTTTTGAGAAATATATTTGTTTTGACACTTCCATTGGATGTGGTGATTAACAATGTGAGTTATGCAGGATACTATTCTTCAACACTTTAAATAGAAAACAAACTTATAGGAAGAGACCCAACTAAACATTATAATCAACAATGCTAGTTGTGCTAGTTTGGAAGCGACACCATTGTTTTAATTTTGCTTTTCTATAAGGGCATCACCATAATATTTAGCAGGGATTATTATTATATGGGTCATTATGCTTTTTTGATGTCTGTGTAATAAATCATTGTATTAATCTATAACTTAAAAATGAGCTGAGTATTAATCTCTATGAATTATTTTTAGAATATGCATGAGCCAATTTATATTATAATATACAACTATATTTTTTAAAGAGTCACCGTAGGTAGAGGAGTATCCTTCTTTTGTTAGACATTATTTTATGTAAATAATGTAGCATGTTTTTGGTGGCTTTGGAAAAAAAGATTATAACATCTCTAACGTCTTAGCTTTTCAAAGCAGTTTTAGATTATTTATAATTTGTAAAATATTTAAGTAAGCAAATTAGTATCTAACACTAATTAAGGGTAGTCTTTTAGATAATCAAATGTGGTTATTCACATTAATGGGTTGATTCACACTTGAACCCAAATAAAAGACAAGTTAATTGTGAATTCATGACTATGCAGCCTATATAGGTAAATAAAAACTTAAATAGAGTTTTGACAAGATTTATCTGGTAGTAAAATTGAAGAGAATATAATTACCAGTAGTCATAACTAAACAAAGTTTTGATAGAGAAAAGATTTTAAACCTCAAATTGTCTAAGAATGATTGTTTAGACTTTAAATCATACTCAATTTACACGAGAGTATAATGGTTGAATAACCTCATGAAAATCTCTCTTGAGAATATAGGTAATTGTAGGTGTTATGTGTGGATAATTTATCCTTTGAGGGTTTAATAAGGCATGTGATAAATAGAGAACCCAATGTAGTCCTTATTTTAATATGAAGAGTTGCTTATCATATAATTTATGAATCAAAACACGAGATGTGAATGTAACATTAAGGCAAATTACAAAATGCTTAATAAGAAATATATATATATATATATATATATATATATATATATATATATATATATATATATATATATATATATATATAGGGGTGTATTTTTATGGTTATAATTCTATGGATGGATTATGAACTATGTTAAAAAAATACATATAATTAAAATAATAAATACATGTATTCAAACTCCTAAAACATATAATAAATGTTAGCTTGAATTATCCTATGTTCCATGTGTGTTGAGTTTTATTTTTCTATATCTACACATGGATTTAAGTATGCAACATAAGTAATTAATATAAATGGTTGTATCGGGTCATATACCTAAGCTTGTAGCTAGAAGTATGATTTTATTTAGTCATCAAGTGTATGAGGGACTGAAACTATAACCATATTAAAACAGTCTTCTAAAAAATAAATGAGAAGGTTAAATGAATGTTATAACATGTTTATGAGTTTTCTGTTTCTCTATAAATGATTGATTGATTGTTAGTTATATGTATTTAGTATTGAATATTTGTGTGGCACATATTATGAGAGTGTTAATATTTATAAATGTTATATTATATTTTGCATATAATAGTGCATCATGATGTATGCCTATAAGTTATAGTAGTATGCAGTTAAACTATAGGGTATACATGGATGGTATAAACCTGTACTTACTAGATTATTATTATGTTTATTAGTCATTTATTTTTGGAATTATAGGAATGGTTATTCGTAATTGTGTTCATAAACAACGAATTATGATATTATGAGATGTCATAGAGTACTATAGTATAAATGAATGTTAAACTCGAATGGTACATACTGTAATTAATATATCTAGACTCACACCTACGTTTGAATAATTAAATCTATGTGTATTGGTTATTATTATGAATAATATGTTTTTTGATAGTTAGTAGGATTTTATATATGCATGCATATAACGTTTGATAGTTTAACGAATGCTAGGATAGAATATTATGTGTTTCATAGCAACTGACTTGTTTTGTTATATCTAGTTATTGAATAGAAGTTTATGTTTCCATGTATTTAAGACTACTTTATATGATTGTTTGTGAAAAACTAGTAGTTATGTATTAGAATACTATACTATGGTAATATGGGTTATCATAGGGTGTAGTATGTTGAAAACTAAATGTGGTGGCTGAAATCTATAGTTAAATATGCATTTTAACTAGGTGGTATAAATTGTAGTCATTATTTCTAGTACGAGATAGAAAATAATATAAGATTTATTCATATATTTGACATAATAATTGTATGCTTTGGTTACTCTTATGTACAACATGTTATGTGATGTGTTTATTAGTAGGATGTAAATTATATGAATTCTATAATTAAATTATGTTTGACCAATTTGAATTATTGATATTAAGGAGTGAGATAGATTTCACTAGCTTACTAACATCACAATGCCAGATGCAGATAGTTTGATCAAGTGGTGTGTATGAATTTGATTGATCTATAGATCGCTATTATTTATTATTCTTAAAAATTTAGGCCAAAGTATGTTTAGTAAGACAATATCATTTAATGAGTATGATTTACATGTTAGTGCGATATCTTACAATAGAATGATTTTTTATGATACACTACATGTTTAGTTTTAAAAATCATACAACACAAAGGTACTTGCTTATCACTCTCAATTTCCGTGCCATCACTATCTACTCATCTATGAATGGAAGGCCATTCCCCGATGGGATTAATGTGGGAGATTTTTGGTTTATATTTGGTATGAAAAAGTTCTCAGATGATGCTCTCCCTCCCATAGCAGTACTAATTTTAAGATGACACTTGAGATTACCATAGATCTTGGAGAGTCCAAAGAACTCATACTCTAGGGAGCCATGTATCTTAATTATGTATATTATATTATGTTATATTTATTTTTGAAAACATTACCATGAAGAGTTATAATTAACTATTTACTAAAGATTGAAAGTAGTGATTGTATATTGAACTAATAGTTGCAGACACTAGAAAATCGTACACAATGATTCTAGATGACAAAATTCCTCAAGATTCTTTAGGGGCCACCTACCCCTTCTCGACCCACTAACCAACCCATGGACCTTGAGTCTAGTTAAGTACTTAGCTAATTAAACTCACTAACTTACTAATTAAACTTAACCTAACCTTTTTAACTCACCTTGGCCCTTTTTCTCTTTAGACACTCAACCATTGATGATTAAATTGACCACCTATGATTAGGTTGAGCATCGACGGTCAGGGATTTCTCATTCTTACATAATACTAGTTGTGTACAATCCAACATGACACAATTTAATATGTCTACCTTGCTCGTTGCTAACAAACTGCTAAGTATTAAAATCAACAAGCCAAACTATTAAGAAAACTTATATCCTCCATCTCTCTTTTACTATAAAAGGAGGGGAGTAGGAGGTGAAATGAATCCAGGGTTTAAGCAATCAAAATCACTTTCAATCATTCTAACACATAGGTGATCTAGCTTTCAGCTAATTAACCATTCTTCTATCAATAAAAAAACTACAATAAAGACCCAAACCTCTATCTAAATTACTCTTGAGGCAAAGTACCATTACTTTGTCAAAATTTATCTAGCCATAAATTATCATCCATCAAACAATAGGTATAGTTTGTGTTTCAGTTCTATTTGGTTTCTGACTTCTAAGCCTGAATCAGATCTACTACACCTATCTTCTAACTTCCCTATCTCTGACCAAACCCTTAACAACCCCCTATCTAATCAATAACCCATTTTTCAACTACTTTTAAACCCCTTTATAATTCCACATACAATCATCAATGGTTAGTACAACCACTGATGGTCACCTACAACTGTCGATGGTTATCCAACCATTGATGGTCAACATAACCACCGATGATCATCCTAACCGTCGATGGTTACTATGATAAGAAATAACAAGTTATTTCTAACCTCTTACACCCAACCAAATCCAATTTTTTATGTCTTTGCCTATTCATAGACCTTTGCCAAATTTTCTAAACCTGACCCAGTCCATTTTAGCACTAGTATTGACATGTTATTGTTATATTTAGTTATTTTATCTAACAAGCATCTATTTTTTCTTGTATTTAATTTCATTATTTTCTATTATTTGATGCATATAATTTAATTTTACTCTTTCAAATTAATTTTTATCAAAGAGTGGATTGACAGCCTCCTAGTAAGCTCATTCTTGGATCTAGCTCACGCTAGGCAGTCTACTTAACTATCTTTCTAACAACCCTTTTTGTTAGTATTTTTTAATCTATAGATCATCCTTATAAAAAAAAAAGGAGATCTACAAATTTGTTTGGATCATTCATGCATAACAACCAGGTTCTTCTATCACACCCTTATTACTAGTTTCTTAAATTTTTCCTAAATTAAGAAATGAGTAAAAATTAAGAGAAATATTTTGGACCCTGACATCATCTAGGTATCCATTTTTTCCTTTATTCTATGCTCATAAAATGAAATCTAAAATTTCTTTTGGCCTTAAAATAAACCTTGCATATATTGATTGCTTGCTTGTTTTAGTTCATCTAGTTAACTTAAAAGCAAAGTAAGTAATCGTAGTTTCACTCTTGTTATCACACATTTTACCAAATCATATAATCAATCAACACATCAAAATGAACTTGAAATAAGGCTCGATTAAGATTTAATCACCTAACGATAACCTTACCCTTTCTTGACAATTCCACTTGGAGGTCATTATCAAGGGAATAACTAACTCTCTGATTGACTATAAACTATAAAATTCAGTATATATTGGCTAAGCACTCGACACCTTTATCATTGTGGTATGTGAAGTGAAGGGGTAGGACCCAATATCAATCCATGTACTAAATTTCAATATAGATTTTTGAGAGGCTTTAACCCCTAAAACCAACTTTAGACTTCCTTTCTAGTACTTGATTTACAAACCAAATTTTCTCTTCACACTTTTTAAGGCATAAGACAAAAGTGATCTAAAAAGAATCCTAAGTTTTAAATGCACTTTAGTGTATGCTTTGATTGCCTCGAGATTCTTTTTTATTTGATTGCTTTGTGTTTGAGTTGTGAGCTTTTCATCATTTCTTATATATTCCTTACATGGTCTTTAATAGACAACAGTTGAGGAACCAAACCAACCAAGAATCATCTTCCTCTTGCTTTTTTCCCATGGAGTATAGTTTTGATGTTAATATTTCTTCTCATCTTTCTCCCCCTTCTATCATGCCTCAGATAGTTATCGAAGATGATGCAGATTTCACTACCTTCCTTGATAACAACCATGTAGCCCTTAAACATTACCTCAACACCATATCTTATCGCACCCCTATTGCTTTAGTTCCTCCTATGAATTCACCTTATGGTATGCCTCCCCAATCTTATTGTTGGTGCTACCTCTACCCACCCTATGATCACCCAAGCATATTCTTCCACCCATAACCCATCTTCTACCACCACCTAAACTCAATCCAATATTCCAATCAATAGTTAAGCACCCCCTATACCAACCAACACCTCCAACATAGGAACGACCTCACCTCTTATTACCCATACCTCATCCATTATGGGGATATCTTCTACCCCTATTTCCACCATTCCCCTTATCACTACCAACCCACCAATTTCCACTCCACTTCAAAATTTTATGCTTTCCATACCTCCTACCCTTCCACTTATTAACATAATAGTTACCACTCAACCTCAACCAATCAATCTATTCATATCTCCAAATCAAGCCATATCAATCCTTCAACAAATACCTATGACATCATACCAATATGTTCCTAATCCACAAGGATACATATCACCTTTTACCCAAAATTTTGTGCCCATTAACCCTTATGTGGCATCATCTCAACCTTCAATGACCACATACCAATATATGGTATCTTCTCAACCCTCTACCACTTATCCATATATTTCTGCCACCCAAACTCAATAAAACTTAACACATAATTATGGATCTTTCCAACCTAAGATTGATTTGATCAAAATGTTAATGGACAAAAATGACCAACCTAGAGTCATCTATCTCTAGGGCTCATAACCTTTTATCTTATTATCAAATATAAAATGAACCTAATCACCCATACGTCTCTATCTAATATTATCCTCCTCAATGGGAACTACCCAAGTTTTACAAGTTTTAAAGCAAGGAGGACCCCCCACAACACTTAAGAGCATTTTGCCATTCTTTCTATTTGATTGCATATGATGATGCTCTTCTCCTTTGCACCTTTTTGATGTCTTTATCAGGACCAACCTTAGATTGGTATAGTGCTCTCACCAAGAACTCCATATTTTCTTTTTCCCAACTTACCCAAATATTTTTAGATCATTTCTTAGTCAATATATCTAAAAAAGGTATCTATTACCAACCTTTACTCCATTAGGTAATTTTATGATGAATCAATTGCTGATTTTGTAACTAGATAGAGGGGTATTTTCAACCAAATCTCTTTCTATTTACCCCAATCCAAGTTTATTGATATTTTCTCTTGGGGTTGTGCCAAATTTATTCCCCCACTCTTCAATTTCAAACTTTCAGGACTTTTGACGAGGCTTTCACCATGGCACATAAATTAGATATTATAGCCATTGATTAGGGAAAATTGAAACAGAGGAATAAGAATTATAGCTTTAAATCCCATGACCCTTCCTTATCCAAAACCATAAATCAACTTAACCATCCCAATACCAAACTAAAGGCATCCATAAACTCAGTTGTCTTTAAAACCACTCCATCAACAACTGTCAACCAACCCAACCAAACTAACTCATCTAACTCTTCCAACCAACAAAACCAAAATCAAAACCGAGATGCCCCAAAACAATACACTCTGATAGGAGAGTCTTATGCTTCAATTTTGGATAAATTTATCAAATCCTACATCATTCAAATTCCTCGCATAAAACCTCCCCAATAATTTGATGCTTCTTACCCTACACCTAGTTGGTATAATGAGTATGATATATGTTATTTCTACCATATCATTGGACATGATGTTAGTAGGTTAAACACCTTTAAAACCATTGTCCAAAACATGATAGATAAGGGAAAACTTGTATTTGACAATCCCAATATGCCCCCAAATTATTCCCTTGACATCTTTTGTAAACCTTTCCCCAATCATGACCCTACTATCAACTATGATGATAATAAACCAGAATCATCTCATGCTCTTGAGGTCCATACAATTAATGTCATTATTAGTGAACCTATCATTGAGGAGACCATTACCTCAAATACCTCTTCCTCCATTCCACTTATTGAAGTGCTGAAATCACCCTCTATTCTTTTGGATATGCAAATAGAGGAAGCAACCACCCCTCTTTCTTTACTTGATGAGACCATGAACTTATCCAGGTCTCCTTTGATAGAAATACCAAAGAAGGCAACCATTGCTTCAACCACCTCTTCCCCCACTCCACTTATTAAAGTAGTGGAATTACCTACCATTCCTTTAGACACCCAAACAAAGGAAACAACCATTTTTGTTCCTTCACTTAAGGCCATCAAACCTTCCTCCCCTATCTTAGAACCACCCATTCTCTCTTTGGGAACCATCCCAAAAGAAGAGATCACCTTATTTACATCTTCAATGGAGGAGACATTCTCAAAAATATTGGAACCTTCCATCAATGGCAAAGGTGAGGAAACCATTCCTTCACCTTAACCTATGGGATTAATCTTTTAAACTAATGACTAAGGAATTAAACCCATTTATAAGCCTTTTTCTAGGTTGGTCCAAAGTCTCGAGTTCACTTCTCAATCCAATCTGGACAGAGCCACCTTTTGGTATCATCTTGGGCTGACTTATCAAAACAAACCTAAACCTTCAACCTCACTTGCATATACCATCAAACCTATCATCACCTAAATACCTTCATCAAACACTTCTCCCTTTAAAACTATAGGGTAACCATCCAACCCACCTCCATCTAAAATTGTTAAATCACCTTACACTTCTCTAACCAAACCTATCAAGAATCTAGGAATTCTTCCTACACCTAGCCTTGCTCACCCATATTTGAAGTTGGACTTAAAACCATCTATTCCACTAAATAAAACCCCAACTAAACCAACTAAGAAGGTGGAACCACCCAAACTCCCACCTCGAACTAGAGCCATACCACCCCTTTCACACTTACCATCTATCTTAGGACCCCATCCCTATATTGTCCCACAAGCTCATCCTTATACCAAGAAGTTGAAACCTCACACAACTACCTATTCCTCATCTAGTAAACCTTATCCTTTTACTCTACCTACACCTACCTCCATCAAATCATCAAACTCCCTATTATTCTTAACTAACCTATCTATCTCTACCTTCCCACCTATATCCAAACCTTCTGTTGGGTGAATATTTTGTTGGCCAGCTAACTGGTGACCAAAATAGTTCCTATCACCACAACATAGGGAGATCAATCGGCCAAGTGTGTAGCCTTACTACATCACAAGGGGACAAATCTCTCCTCTCATCAAGGGGAGGTTCCCTATAGATATGCAAGAGATGCAGGAGGCTATATATATATGCAGAAAATAAGACACAGGGGGTAAGACAAACCATCCATCTCTCTTCTTTTAGAGATGATGCTAACAAACAGAGGAGAAATACTGGGTGATGGGAAAGGTGCTTCTCTTCTTTCAGAAGCAACTTTCAGCCAAGAGCCAGATTCCTTCCTAAATAGTAGAAATCCTAGTGAGGCAACATAAGGCACTTCTCTTCTTTCAAAAGTGCATGTTCTTACAAATAACATGACTCTTTCTGGTAGCAAGTAACCGGTAACAGGTGTGCTGAGAGACAAGCAACCTGAGAGAGAAAGACACGAAGAACAATGGGGGCACAAAGTCATCCCAAGTCTCTTTACACAAGAAAGGAAAATGCAAACACACTGAAGGTACTTATGGGGGCTCAAGGTCTCTCCACAATGGGCCTTCAGGACACCTTCCTGCTCACCTCCACTAGTTCTACTTACCAAATTAAATGAATAAGGACACCTCTAGATGACACAAGTCAGAACAACACAAAGTCTAGAAAAACCTACTTTCTCATTCAAATAACAAGGAAAATGAAATTACAACCTGAGCTCAAAGTCTTAGTAATGCCTTTCAAAATGGGCAGAGTTTCACTTCTTGGTAAGGGGAAGATCTCCTTTGTAACAATGAAAGAGTTTACATTATATAGAGGCCTGAGGGAGGCTCGACACTTTCTCCCAATGAAGTGACCCATTCGGTGCATTCAATGCCTTAGATGCATTCTTGGTCTTGTTAGGAAGAGCCATGCTAGAGTAGGGTGGCTGCCTTAACTGTGGCATGTCGATTCATCTCTAGTGCCTCCTCCTTAGCCTAAATCACTCATTCATTCACCTGCTTAGCCATGCAACTGTCCATTATGCCTTTACCTCACAGGGGATAGACAGATGGCGCTTTCAATGTTTACAGGTCCCAAATATCTACCCGATGAACTATTTCACCTACTGGAATTAACTCCCATAGAGTTTCCCTCTTTGTCTCTTCCTTCTCTTGGTCTTGGCCTTAGAGTCTTTTGAATGCATTCAGGTCTGCGCTTTAAGTCTGCTAAAATCAATGGACACTTCATTAAGACAAATTTGATGCTTGCGAGCCCGTAATTCTTCCCAGCAACTCTCTCGCATATTTCTCACTTGCCATGGTCACTTTCTGTTAGATGTAGGTGAGGACACATGGAAACATCTATAGCTTTGAAATAGGCTTATTAAAATAAGCCTTTAAACATGTTAGTGGCTAAGGGGGGTGCAGATGCAAACATGTGGTAGCTTTCGCTGCATTGGGTCGGGATACACGGCAGGTTCCACACTATGAAGCCTCATTCAAAATTGTGTCTCAGCTCACGACACTTGGCAGCTTCTGTAGCCCTCTGAGGCTCAAACCTTTCTCGAAGGGAACTTGTCTCTATATGTGCCTTTGCATTGCGAGTGCCCCCTTCCTCTGACACATGGCACCTTTCACAGGAAAAGTCAAGGATAGGTGGAAGCATCCATCTAATTCAGAGGAGCTCTTAGAAACCTTTGAGATTCTGATGGCAAAAGACACGTGGAGGCTTCCGTCAAACTATAGAAACACTTACGGAAATAGTCAGGACTCGCTTTAGTAATCATGTAGACGATGACATGTGGCACGTTCCGGTGAACTCCTTCTATCGCGTGCATTTCTCTTCATAACTGAGGCAATCTTTGAACCTTTGAACCCGTTGAACCCGCTAGTCCCTTTACTAAAAAAGCTCAAATAATGAAGACTTTGAAAGCTCAGAGCAAAATTTGAAAAAGGGGGGGAAGACAATTTTGGTTATGCAAGACCAAAATAGTTCGAATGTTGTCCTAAAAATGAGTGATATTTTTTGGGGGACAACAGCTGGCTCCAGTTGGGGAACTTCCTTCTGTCACAAAAAAAGATTAAAGGGAGTAGAAACCAGAATCTCCAGTGCCTTAGAAGCTTGCCATTGGGCCACGGAGTCATGCTACCCAAAAAGAAAGGTGACAAAAATGAAAATGAAATGAACAAAACAAAGCAAGAGACTATACAAATATACATATATACAGGGGGGCTCATCTGACACTTCAAGAGTTGAAGTGCTTCAGATGTTGCCCATTGTAAGGCAGAGAGAAGAGAGTTCCATCTTGATATTTCAATAGGAAACTATTTTTACCGTTGAGCTGATGAATAGTAAAAGGGCCCCTCCATAGGGAATCAAAATTTTCATGCATCCCCTTTGGTTCTCTTCTCTTGTCCCACAGTAGGACTTGATCTCCAATCTAGAAATCATGATTCTTTGCTTTTTGGTCAAAGAGCTTCTTCACCAGACTTTGATGGGTGGCAATCCTATCCACCATTGCAGTTCTTTGTTCATTCAGATCAGCAAGGTACATGATCCTCTTCTCAAGTGAGCTCTCATACATTTGATCTTCAATTGCCTTAGCCAATTTCAATGCTGGCAATTCCAAGGTGATTGGTATCTTAGCATTGACACCATACATAAGTTGGAAGGGAGACATACCAATTGCTCTTTTTGGTGTAATCCTGTCTGCTCACAAAGCATCAACCAATGCCTTATGCCATGTTCTTTGGTTGTCATCCACCAGCTTCTTAATGATAGTTACCAAATTTTTATTGCTTGACTCGGCCTATCCATTCCCTTGTGGAAAGTGATCAGAGGAGTGGGAGAGTGTAATTCCATAGCGGAAGCAGAATTGAGTAATCTCTTGAGAAGTGAAATAGGCCGTGTTATCAGTGACAATTTTGACTAGGACCCCAAACCTAGAGATGATGTTCTCTTTGAGGAAAATACATACTACTTTAGAAGTAACATGTTTAGTTGGAACCGCTTCCACCCATTTAGTGAAGTAGTCTATTACTGTAAAGACATAATCATGTCCAATGCTTGACAGTGGGTTTACAACACCAATAAAGTCAATTTTCCATTGCTGGAAAGGCTCCTCAATGGCCACTGGTTTGAGAGGCAGAGCAGTTAGCTTAGGGCTTCTAATGAATTGCTAGCACAATTCACATCCCCTGACCCACTTATATGTATCTCAAAAGAGAGTCAGCCAATAATACCTGGCTCATAGGATCTTGTGGGCAATCACAGGGGCAGAAAAATGTCTTCCACAGGCCGAATTATGGAAGGACTTCAGAAGGTGGCTTTGCTACTCCTTGTCCACACAGCGAAGGAACATTCCATTAAGGCTTATCTTGAATAGGCCGTTGTCCCAAAGGAAAAAATTAGCCGCTTTCAGCTTGATGGTTCTCCTTTATTTATAAGATAGGTTCGCAGGACATTCACCATAAGTGAGGAAATGAGCAATACCTGAGTACCACTCATTTATGGTGGAGACAAAGAGGATTGTTGGTGTGTCATCCTCATCCACTTCTAGTTCTTCATGCTCTGTTCCTCTTGGCTTGTTATCAACAATTAGTCGGCATAGCCCTTTTCTGCATACTAGCTTTGTTGGCTTGATGATTAGATCAAACTCCTAGATCTTTGCAACCCAATTGCCTCTTTTTGTCCCAAACTCCTACTGAGTCAGTATAGATTTCACTATGGTGTCGGGGACCAAGGCAATAATTCAAGAATTGAGGATGTAGAAATGAAAATGCTTCATGACCTTCACCACTGCATAAGCATGCTTCTCCATATTTGAGTATTTCAGCTCATGATCTTTGAGAGGGCATCTCATGAAGGAAATGGGAGATTCCATGCCTTCTTTATTTTGTTGAACCAAGATTGCTGAAAGCATATGTTCTGAAGCATAGCTGTAAATTGTGAATTCTTTGCTATAGTCTGGACAAACCAAAATTGGGGCATGGGCAATGGCAGCCTTTATATGTTCAAAAACTGAATTGCCTTCTTCAGTCTAGCTGAAGGTGGCCTTTCCTTTCATCATGTTTACAATGTGCCTGGTCTTCTCAGCAAATTCAGGGATGAATCTCTATAAGAAATTCACCTTTCCAAAGAAAGAGTGAACAAAAGTCTTGCTTGTGGGCAAGGAAAGTTCTTGAATAGACTTGACTCTGTCTGAGTCAATATTTATGCCTCCTTTGGACTTGATGTGTCTGAGAAGTTTCCCCTCCGTTACTCTGAAAACTGACTTCTTGGGATTTAAGGAAATGCCTTTTTGGTGACATCATTCTAGCACTTATTGCAAATGGTTCACATGATCTGGGTGATGCTTAAAGAAGACAGTCAAGTCATCAAGATAAACTACGATGAACTTACCCGTCTCATCCTTGAAGGCAAGGTCCATTGCTCTTTGGAAGGTGGCACCATCATTTATTAAACCAAAAGGCATCCTTTTATACGCAAATGTGCCCCAAGGTGTGGTGAAAGTAGTCTTATATTGGTCTGCTTCACCAACTTCAACTTGATTATATCCTGAGAAGCCATCAAGCATTCATAACATCTCCGACCCTATCACTGTCTACAACACTTGATCCATGATTTCCAAAGGATAATTATCCTTCAAAGATGCCTGATTCAAATTCTTAAAATCCACACAAAGGTGAATTTCACCATTTTTCTTTCTTACATGCACTATATTGGCAATCCATGTGGAATGATAGATTGGGAAGATTATCCTGGCATTTAGCATTTTTTGTATCTCAGATAAAATAGTACCTGAGATTTTTAGATTATAATGCCTGGTCTTTTGCCTGTAAGGTGTTAAATCAGCCTTGAGAGGAATGTTGTGTTGGATTTCGCCAAGCCGGAGTGATTTTAGATCAGCATATGAATACACTGGGACATCCATGTATTCATTGAGCAAAGAGGTGAACTTGGAATGCTCTGCAAGAGTACAACATTTCCCAATGTTCACCATCTTGGGGTCTTCCTTGGTTCCTAGATTTATTTGATCAAATTCTTGAGATGAGCTTGAATCTATTAGATGCTGTCTGATAAATCTATCATGCTTATCAAATAGCTTTTCAAGGCAAATTAGGCCTTTAGGGATCTTATTCCCTTTTAGTTGCAAGAACTCCTCACCTATGTCTACATTTGATTCAGGAGCTATTTCATACTTTTGAGATTTGCTACCTTCAAAATGCAGCCATTCAAAGCTATCTCTTTGCTCCAAGAAGGCAATGATGTGGCCGTCATTGTTAAATACCTACCAATGACTGGTGTTGTCAGGTACACTTGGCCAAAAGACTAGCTCAATCATGTACTTGTCTCCTTTGCAATTTGGGTGGGGGACCAGGAGAGTAGCTGAAATAGCCAATGCATCCACCCAGTCATTGAACTCTCTAGGAACTATAGAGATGCTAAAAGCATCAAAGTCTTCAAGCTGGTCCTAGACTAGATTGCAGTAATGGCACAATCTTTCATTCTTGGTTTGATACAGGTTCCTGTTGGGGGATCAATCCAACAATAGATTACAATTGTGACAACAATAAACGCGGAATTAAATCAGATTGACAAGTAATTAGAATGATAATAGCAAGAACAAGAGATACAAGAAAACACCCTGAAAACTTGTATTAACAAACTCTTTACAAAAGGAATACAATTGAAGAAAGCTTCTTTCTTCCACACCTCTCCTAGATGTATAGATCTCTCAATAGATCTCTATTCCTCAAGAGCTCTCTCTCTCAAGAACAATCAACTCCAACAAGCCTGGATTGATTCAATTATGTACTGTTCTTCTCACACAATGAATTACAATAATTCACTCTCTACAACAATAACTACTACAAAGCTAAGAAGATCTAATTCTACATATAGAATTAGGAGACTTGAGCATGTACACCCAACAAGCAGTTAAACCACTTAAACAAGGGCTCTAAAAATAGTAATGCCAATAATAGAGATGCGAGCTTGAGTCTACAACTCAAACTTATCATGCAAACACTCGCTTCTATCC
Source organism: Torreya grandis (assembly GCA_037957365.1). Taxonomy (NCBI): domain Eukaryota; kingdom Viridiplantae; phylum Streptophyta; class Pinopsida; order Cupressales; family Taxaceae; genus Torreya; species Torreya grandis. Next base: position 756,718 of record JARHVA010002541.1, on the reverse strand, counting down.
ATGAAAATAGCTTTCTGGACACGCAGGTAACCGACGTCGGTTCCTGCTGCTTGTCTGTGACCATCATCGGTCGACCTTCTGCCGACGTCGACGTCTCTGCAACTGCCTGTGACCGACGTCGGTCACTCCTAACCGACGCCGGTGTCTGTGTAGACCCGAACCTGATAAACTATGCTCCTTGGTGAAGTTTTTAGTTCCACACCCTAACAATCTCCCACTTGGAGATAAATAGCTGCACCAGTACCTGTACAGCAACATCTTCTAGCTCCTCCATCTTTAACTCAATCATGAAGACCAACAGAAGTTGAATGAAGATTCAACTTCTCCTTTGTAACCGGCTTGGTTAACATATCAGCAGGATTCCTATCTGTATGGATTTTCTCCAGCTTCAACTCACCATCTTCCAATACCTATCGTATGAAGTGATACCTTAGCTGTATGTGCTTTTTTCTTGAATGAAAGGCTGAATTCTTAGCCAAATGGATTGCACTCTGACTGTCACTATACAATCTGCAACTCTCATGCTCCCTACCAAGCTCATCCATGAATCATGTCATCCATATCATCTCCTTGCTAGCTTCTGTGGCTGCAATATACTCTGCTTCTGTAGTTGACAAGGCAACAACCTTCTGTAACTTAGATATCTAGCCAACCACCGTTCCACCTACAGTAAAAACATAACCTGTAGTGCTTATCCTGCCATCCAAATCACCTGCCATATCTAAATCTACATAGCCATGTAGAGAAGTATCTGAACCTCCATAGCACAAGTGCCTACTATAGTTCCTCTCAGATATCTAAGGATCTACTGAACTGCTTTCCAATGTTCCTTACCTGGATTGGCCATATACTTACTTACAACTCCCACTACTTGGGCAATATCCGATCGGTTTTAGCATCCTGCATATTGCATGGTTTTAACACCTTGTCCACATAATCTTCTTGAGACAATATCAACCTGTGATTTTTCTTGTCTCTCTTAATGCTCATGCCAAGGATTTTCTTTGCTACTCCCAAATCCTTCATAGCAAACGTTTGAGCTAATTTTACCTTAAGCTCTGGGATATCCTGCATGTGAGACCCTGCAACCAGCATGTCATTTACATACAACAATAGAATAATATATCTACCGTTATCAAATCTCTTAAAATACACACAATGGTCTGATTGACACCTACTGTAGCCATGCTCAGTCATAAACCTATCAAATTTTAAGTACCATTGCCTAGGAGCTTGCTTGAGGCCATACAAGCTTTTCTTCAACTTGCACACAAACTTCTCCTTACCCTTGACCTTGAATCCTTCTGGCTGTTCCATATAAATTTCCTCATCCAAATCTCCATGAAGAAATGCTATCTTAACATCTAGCTGCTCAAGATGCAAATCCTCAAAAGCAACCAAAGACAATACAACCCTTATAGAAGTCATCTTAACAACAAGAGAAAAAATCTCACCAAAGTCAATACCTGGCTTTTGTGTAAATCTTTTTACCACTAATCCGGCCTTGTATCTCATCTGTCCATTCTCACCTTCCTTCAACCTGTAGGTCCATCTGTTCTTAAGTGTTCTCTTACCAGCTGGCAATTCAACCAAATCCCATGTTTGGTTTTCTCTTAAGGACTCCAACTCCTCAACCATGCCACGCTCCCACTCACTCTTGGACTCCACCTGTATTGCTTCTTCAAAACTCTCTAGTTCTCCACCATCAGTTAGCAATAAATAAAATAAAGAAGGAGAATATCTAATTGGAGGCTTACTCACCCTTTCTGACCTCCTGATGGGTGTCTGAGACTCGTCCACAACACGCTGTCCACCCAAATTCTCTGACAGTGACCGACCTCGGTCACCTCTAGACTTGTTATTGGCCGACATCGGTTCTGCCTGACTGATCTCGGTACCTGTACGGCCGACGTCGGTCTCTGTATGGCCGATGCTGGTTTCTGTCCTGCCGACGCCGGTTCCTAACCTGCCGACGTCGGTCTCTGTGTTTTCCTGTAAGTGATTATTTCTTTTTCCCACGAGCTCATCTTGGACTTTCACCTCATCCAATTCACCATTGCTCTACTCAGATTGATTCAACTTCCTTAGCTAATCACAATACATCACTCTTTCATTGAAAACAACATCACAGCTCCTGATTACCTTGTTAGTTTCTAGATTCCACAATTTGTAACCAAAATCATCTGAGCCATAGCCAATAAACGTGCATCTCATAGACTTAGCATCAAGCTTCTTTCTATTTTCCTTATCTATATGCACAAAGGCTTCACAACCAAAAACTTTGAGATATGAGAGATCAACCTTTTTACCTGTCCATGCCTCTTTTAGAATACCACCATTCAAAGCTGTAGAGGGTCCTCTGTTAATCAGGTACACTGCAGTGTCAACAACTTGTGCCCAAAACTGTAAGGGCAAACCGGCATGCAATCTCATACATCTTGCACGCTCCATTATTGTCCTATTCATCCTTTCAGCAATACCATTCTGCTGAGGTGTCCTTGGAACCATCCTTTGCCTATGGATTCCATGCATGTAACAATAATCTCTGAACTTATGACTGCAGAACTCACCACCATTGTCTGATCTCAGGCACTTTAATCTTTTACCTGTTTCATTCTCAACCATAGCTTTCCAAACTTTAAAAGTATCAAATACATCAGATTTTCTTCTAATACAATAGATCCATACCTTCTTTGTGGCATCATCTATGAAAGATACATAGTACTGTGATCCTCCAATGGAAGCAACCTGAGCCGGTCCCCACACGTCTGTGTGAACAAGCTCCAACTTGTGCCTCTTCTTAGTAGACCCAGTTTTGAGAAAACTAACCCTTTTCTATTTTCCAAATACACAGTGCTCATAAAACTCTAGATCTATGCCTTTTAAATCTGAAAGCATACCTTTAGACTTAAGAATTGACATCCCCTTCTCACTCATGTGGCCAAGCCTTGAGTGCCACAATTTAGCGTCCACATCTGAAGTAGATAATACAGAAGGAGATTTGTTAGTAACACAATTACACAAATAGAGAGTACCTTCTCTCTTACCTCTGGCCATAATAAGTGCACCCTTGGTCACCTTCCAAGATTCTGCTATGAGAGTTACTGTACAACCCTCATCCCCTAACTTTCCTGCAGAGATCAAATTTCTCTTCAAGCTAGGAACATGCATCACATCTTTCAACACCCATGTGTTGCTATTCTACATCTTCAGCTGCACTTTACCTTTGCCAATTATTTTACAGGGCTCATCATCCCCTAGATACACTATTCCAAAATCTCCATGGATATAGTCACTGAAATATTTCCTGTTAGGAGTGGCATGAAAAGATGCACCAGAATCTAATACCCAAGATTCTATATTATTATGCAGAGAGAAAATTAAAGCATCATGTGCAATACCTGCAATCTTGGCTTCTTCCTTTCCTTCGTGCTAATTGTCCTCCTTGGGCTTTGACCAACAATCTCTGCTTATGTGCCCCATCTTTCCACAATTCCAGCATTGTGGCCTTCTGCCATTTCTGGATTTAGATCTGCCTTTCCCCTTTGATTTGGATCTTGCTCTGCCTTTCTTGCTCTTCTCTTTCTGCCTTCCCCTGCTCTCAAAACTTAAAGCATTCCCAGATGCCTCTTCTATGATTTTCCTGCATATTTCCTCATTCAAGATAACACTAACAACATCCTCTACTTTCAAAATATTTGATGCAGATGCAGTATTACTTACTGCCATTACTAAGCCATGCCAGCTTTCAGGCAAAGAACATAATATTAAAAGAGCTTTTATCTCATCATCAAATAGTGTATTTACTGAACTTAATTGATTCACAATACCATTGAAATCATTCAGATGAGTAGAAACAGATCCACCTTCATTCATATGCAAATTAAATAACTGCTTCATAAGATATACCTTATTGGAAGCTGAGGGTTTTTCATACAAATTTGCTAACGTAGTCATCAACTCTACCGTAGACTTTGCCTATGATAAATTGGATATCACAGTGGATGCTAGACTCAGTCTTATAGAACCCAGAGCCTTTCTGTCAAGAACTTCCCATTCTTCATCCTCCATGTCTTTGGGCTTCTTTGCAATACCTCCTAACGGTAAGTAGAGATCTTTCTGATACAGATAGTCCTATATCTGCATTCTCCAGTGTTGGTAATTTTTGCCATTAAATTTTTCCATTCTTAATTTACTTTCATCTGCCATTGCTTCTCCCACTCAAATAGAAATCCCTACAGAAACTCCTGTGAGAACCTGTAATCAATACACACTACACAGATCTGAACCACCTGTTAGTGAACCTGAACTTTGATACCAAATATCAAGCTCTGAACCTGTAACCAAGGCTCTGATACCACTCGTTGGGGGATCAATCCAACAATAGATTACAATTGTGATAGTAATAAATGCGGAATTAAATCAGATTGACAAGTAATTAGAATGATAATAGCAAGAACAAGAGATACAAGAAAACACCCTGAAAACTTGTATTAACAAACTCTTTACAAAAGGAATACAATTGAAGAAAACTTCTTTCTTCCACACCTCTCCTAGATGTATAGATCTCTCAATAGATCTCTATTCCTCAAGAGCTCTCTCTCTCAAGAACAATCAACTCCAACAAACCTGGATTGATTCAATTCTATACTATTCTTCTCACACAATGAATTACAATAACTCACTCTCTATAACAATAACTACTACAAAGCTAAGAATATCTAATTCTTCATATAGAATTAGGAGACTTGAGCATGTACACCCAACAAGCAGTTAAACCACTTAAACAAGGGCTCTAAAAATAGTAATGCCAATAATAGAGACACGAGCTTGAGTCTACAACTCAAACTTATCATGCAAACACTCGCTTCTGTCCACAGAAATAGCTTTCTGGACACGCAGGTAACCGACGTCGGTTCCTGCTGCTTGTCTGTGACCATCGTCGGCCGACCTTCTGCCGACGTCAGCATCTCTGCCACCGCCTGTGACCGACGTCGGTCGCTCCTGACCGACGCCGGTGTCTGTGTAGACCCGAACCTGATAAACTATGCTCCTTGGTGAAGTTTTTAGCTCCACACCCTAACAGTTCCTCACCTGACAAACCACTAGTTTAGCATCTCCTTTAACATGAAGGAGCTTGATGCCTTTATCCCGAGTGGCTCTCAATCCAAGTAGCAAAGACTCATATTCAGCTATGTTATTCATGTTGCTAAATTGCAATTTATAAGATGAGGGAAAAAAATCTCTTTGAGGAGATATTAACACCACCCCGGCTCCTAGACTAGTGGAAGAGTAACTGCCATCAATTTCAAGAATCCATACCTCATTTGATCCTAATTTCCTTTCAGATTCTTCTTCATCCGGTGGTGGAGAAACTTCCACACTTGCTTAGAGCTCAGCCAATTTCTTTATTGTTCCAGCTGACTACATTTCTAGGCTATCATCAGTAGGAGCTTCATCAGATGTATCATGAACTCCATCCATGTATAGAAAGTAGTTACCCATGCCTAAAGATTCAAACAGAATTTGGGCTTCAGGTGCTGAGGTCTAGGTAACAACATATTTCATTTCCTTCTCAGGGAGTAGTCTCTTCATAGCACCCTTGACTGGAATCCTTGCCTCAGATAAATCCATGCTTAATTCACCACCGACATCTCTATAGAAATTCTACCCGAGAAGGATGCCATATGATGCTGGGACGTCTTCTACCAAGACAGTCATCTTGATTCTTTTGTCAGGAAATGTAACAAACACAAATTGGGCATCTTTAATTTGTCCCAGCAAAGGCACTTGCTTGTTCTCCATGGAGAAGCATCTACCAAAAGTTTTGGTCAATGTGAGATCAAGGGATTCGACCACTTTAGTAGGCATGACATTGTCTGAAGCTCCAAAGTTAATGATGTAATTATTCAGTTGATGCCCATTTATCAGCAATGAGACATAAAAAGGTTTAGTCCTACCAGGAGCAGCAGGGGGAGTGGTGACAAAGTTGTTTCTGGTGGGTGCATTCTTGGCAGCATCATGCGTCATTTTGGGAATTGCTTGCTCAATAGGGATGTCCTTGTTTTTAACATAGTGAACTAGTCTGTCTAATTGCTCGAGATGGGACTGCAAAAATTCAAATTTTGACATTTGAATTTTGGTTCTCTTTATATTGTCAACAATATCAAATGTTTGAAATGAGCTAGGAATAGAGGATGGGAGTTCATCCTTTTGATTTTTTAAAGGGGGAGGACTGAACTGTGAAATTAAAGTGGAAGGCATAGGGGCATTTGGGGTATTTACCTCTTTTGAAATCGCCAGGTCCTTTGGTTGGAAAAGAAGAGTAGATCCCTGCTTAACAATTGAGACTGTTGGTTGAGGTCACTCCCCTACTTTCTCCTTATTAGCTTGTTAAGCTGATTGATTTCTGGACTTGGTGAATACAACATATGACCCTTCGGCTGCATTACCTTCATGCTTGGGTTCATCTTGATAATTCAAGAAACCAATATGGGAGTCGCCAACTAATTCTTCTTCTTCCTCAGTGAAGAGATTAGCATCATCTTCAAAATTTAACTTGGGCTAGGATGAGAAATCTGCTTCAGCTTCTAGATATCTGACTGCTGAGTTGTTTGAAGGTGCTTCAAGGGTGAGGTTCCTCTGTGGAGGGGGAAGGTGATTTTGTTGTCCCTAATTCTTGGCAGCATTGCCTTGGTATGCCTGATTTTGAAATGTCTTCCTGGGCATATCTCTGTATGCAGGGGTAGATGACATTCCTTGCACCATTTGCTTTCTGAGAGCCAGCATTTCATTTGCTAGCTTTTGTACCATCGAGTTGGTGGTGAATGCAGGTGAATACTCAGAAGATGAAGAGAATTTACCTTTATTAGGGTCTTTCCTTATCTTTCCTACCAAGATAAGGTCATCTTCTACCTCGGTAGCCAAGTTCTGAGCAGCAGTAAGGTCTATGTGTCTGGACCGTCTCAGCAAAAAACCTACTTCAGGCAATTGTGAATTGATGAAGAAGCATTTGAGGTTCTGAGGTGTTGGTTGGGCAATTGTATGAGTCTTGTTCCTTAGCTTGTCGAACCTAGCAATGAAGTCCCTCATAGGCTCCTGGGGCTCCTTCTTGATCTGAGTGAGCTGGGCTAGCAAGGCATGTGCATCCTCTGTAGGCTTAAACCTTGCTTTGAATTTGGCTTTGAGCGTGTCCCAGTCAGTCACTAACCTAGCTTGCAAGTGGTAAAACCAGTCAGCAACAACACCTTGTAGTGTTTCCACAAACAGCCTGACTAGTATATCTTCATACTCTACTCCAATCACACCACAAGCTATGCTGAAGGCCACGAGGTGTTCATCGGGGTGAACTTTCCCATGACCAAGGAATTTGGGGAAGTTCTTCCTTGAGCTACATGGAAGCTCATGTAAAGGTGGAGTAAGGTTGAGTGGACCAAATGAGTTACCCCAGGGGCCCTGAGCTACCATGATTGGATTATGGAAAGTGGGGGTAACAAATCTAGGTGGAGTATTTATAGACAGGGCTCTATTAACAGTAGGAAAAGAAGCTTTGCCTTGTGTTGGTGACTCGATAAGGTCAGGTGGAAGACTCCTAGATCGTTGGAGGAAAGGTGGTGGAGAAAATAGATCAAAATTGCTCTGCTATGCCAACTCAAACACAGGGTCAAAAACACCCTTAGATCTCTGGCTTCTTGTGTAGCATGGAGTTGCTAGATTTAAAACAAAAGAAAGGAAAAGGACTGGTCCTGCTTTAACCTGGAGCTTGAGGCTTCAAACTGCTTGTCCTTCCCAGCAGATCTAGTTTGCATACTAGATAATGTAATGGATATGGAGGATGGAGGGAGATAGTAAGGCTATAATGATAGTGGGTAAGGCCCAGATGGGAGTTGCCAGACTCTATAATGGATAAGGGTAGGGACTGCTTGTTCAAATCCCCGGTGGAGTTGCCAAAAACTATTGGGTGAATATTTTGTTAGCCAGCTAACTGGTGACCAAAATAGTTCCTATCACCACAACATAGGGAGATCAGTCAGCCAGGTGTGCAGCCTTACTACATCACAAGGGGAAAAATCTCTCCTCTCATCAAGGGGAGGTTCCCTATAGATATGCAGGAGACACAGGAGGCTATATATATACATATGCAAAAAATAAGACATAGGGGTAAGGACAAACCATCCATCTCTCTTCTTTTAGAGATGATGCTGACAAACAGAGGAGAAATACTGGGTGATGGGAAATGTGCTTCTCTTCTTTCAGAAGCAACTTTCAGCCAAGAGCCAGATTCCTTCCTAAATAGTAGAAATCCTGGTGAGGCAACATAAGGCACTTCTCTTCTTTCAGAAGTGCATGTTCTTGCAAACAACAAGACTCTTTCTAGTAGCAAGTAATCAGTAATAGGGGTCCTGAGTGACCAGTAACCCAAGAGAGAAAGACACAAAGAACAATGGGGGCATAAAGTCATCCCAAGGCTCTTTACATAGGAAAAGAAAATGTAAACACACTGAAGGTACTTATGGGGGCACAAAGTCTCTCCATAGTGGGCCTTCAAGACACCTTCCTGCTCACCTCCACTAGTTCTGCTTACCAAATTAAATGAATAAGGACACCTCCAGATGACACAAGTCAGAACAACACAATGTCTAGAAAAACCTGCCTTCTCATTCAAATAATAAGGAAAATGAAATTACAAACTGAGCTCAAAGTCTCAGTAATGCCTTTCAAAATGGGTAGAGTTTCACTTCTTGGTAAGGGGAAGATCTCCTTTGTAACAATGAAAGAGTTTACATTATATAGAGGCCTAAGGGAGGCTCGGCACTTTCTCCCAATGAAGTGACCCATTCAGCGCATTCAATGCCTTAGATGCATTCTTGGTCTTGTCAGGAAGAGCCATGCTGGAGTAGGGTGGCTACCTTAACTATGGCATGTCGATTCATCTCTAGTGCCTCCTCCTTAGCCTAAATCACTCATTTGTTCACCTGCTTAGCCATGCAACTCTCCATTCTACCTTTACCTCACAGGGGACAAATAGATAGCGCTTTTAATGCTTGTAGGTCCCAAATATCTACCCGGTGAATTGTTTCACCTACTGGAATTAACTCCCATAAAGTTTCCCTCTTTGTCTCTTCCCTCTCTTGGTCCTGGCCTTATAGTCTTTTAAATGCATTTGAGTCCACGCTTTAAGTCTGTTAAAATCAATGGACACTTCATTGAGACAAATTTGATGCTTGTGGGCCCGTCATTCTTCCCAGCAACTCTCTCACATCTTTCTCACTTGCCATGGTCACTTTCTGTTGGATAGAGGTGAGGACACATGGCGGCATACGTAGCTTTGAAATAGGCTTATTGAAATAAGCCTTTAAACATGTTAGCAGTTGAGGGGGGCACGGATGCAGACACGTGGCAGCTTCTACTGCATTGGGTCAGGATATGCGACAGGTTCCGCACTATGAAGCCTCATTCAAAATTGTGTCTCAGCTTGTGACACTTGGTAGCTTCCACAACCCTCTGAGGCTCAAACCTTTCTTGAATGGAACTTGTCTCTATATGTGCCTTTGCATTGTGTGTGCCCCCCTTCCTCTGACACATGGTGCCTTCTGTAGGAACAGTTAAGGATAGGTGGAAGTATCTGTCTAATTCAGAGGAGCTCTTAGAAACCTTTGAGATTATAATGGTGGAAGACATGTGGAGGCTTCTGTCGAACTCTAGAAACACTTACAAAAATAATTGGGACTCACTTTAGTAATCACACAGATGACACGTGGCGCATTCTGGTGAACTCCTTTCGTCGCACGCATTTCTCTTCATAACTGAGGTAGTATTTGAACCTTTAAACCCATTGAACCTACTAGTCTCTTTACTAAAAAAAGCTCAAATAATGAAGAATTTGAAAGCTCAGAGCAAAATTTGAAAAAGGGGGAGGGGGAAGACAATTTTGGTTATGCAGGACCAAAATAGTTCAAATGTTGTCCAAAAAATGAGTGATATTTTTTGGGGGACAACACCTTCATCATCCAAATCATCCACTTCTTAACCCTCAACCTCAAAACCAACCATAACCAAACAATCCAAACCAAAACCACCTACCAAAACCATTTCACTACTTATAACTTGCACAAGGAAGCCTACTTCTAAGAAGGCTCCCACTCCTAAAATAAAAAACCCAACACCCTTAACACCTTTGCTCAAATATTATTTGATCATTATCGAAAGGTTATTAAAAATATTCTTCCTTAAGCCTACCACCTATCAAGCCTTTTGACCCTTCAAGTCCTAAACCATGTTGGTTCAATGATAGTTTAATTTTCTCATACCATAAGACACTTGTACACGATATGGAAAACTACAAAGCTATCTAAACACTTATCTATAACTTATGGGATAATGATGATCTTTTATCAGATGAACCTCCCTTGAGTCCATTACCATCCCAACCACAAACTCAACCTATCCAACACTTACCTACTCCTCCACTCTCATTTGAAAGTGATGAATAACTGAAGCAACCATCTAACACAACACCTCCCCTAATCCACACTATCCATATGGTTACCTGATCTAGGGACCAATAAAAGGATAAGGGAAAAGCCAAAGTGTCCATACCATAGACATACCCTTCCACCACTCAAAATTTCAACTAAACACAAGAAACCTCACCTTTACCTTCACCTTCACCAAAACCCAAAATATCTATTTTGGGCTCCTCTCCCTCCAACCCTTTTGAATCCATTTAGTGAGTAGTGTTAAAATAACTTCACCAAACACTGATGAAGATGAACCTTTATAAACTAATAAAAACCTTACCCAATCATCACCATGCATTGATAAAGGCCATTTAATCAATAGAGGTTTAATCAAAAGACCCTCAAGCTCTTGTATTCTTTATCAGAGCCCTTAAAAATTATACCTTCATCACCTTCTAGGATTTAGAAACACCTTTTCATTTTAAAGATCTTGATCCTCCCCTCTTCATCACTGCATACATCAATCAAACCCACATAAAAAAGGTGATGATTGATGGCAGATCTATTATTAACATTATCTCCTCTCATGGTTATGACCAACTAAAACTACCTAAGAATATCATGTCAAAAAGTTAGTGGTCCTTTACTCCTTTAATGATACTATAGCCACTACCTTGGGGACAATCATCCTCCACATCCACATGGGACCTCATACAATTCCAAAACTCTTTTATGTTGTAGAAGGTGAGTTATAATACAATGTCTTACTTGGAAAGCTTTGGATCCACACCATGAGTTATGCCATTGACCTTGCATCGATGTGTCAAGTTTGAACATGAAGATCAAGTTGTTACCATAAGAGCTAAACCTATTCCTTTCATATCTTGAAACATGACATATCAACCCAATGACATTCTTATTCCGCTCTCATCCACCTCACCACAAACCAACAACAAATCCACCCCTATACTTGATAAATATTCAACTAGCTCATATATCCCTTCTTCTCAGATCCCCATAGAGGATCCCTTGGAACCCACATTCCAACGTCTCTCACTAGGGGAGTATCATATTTTAGCCTTAGATGCCTTCCCTGCTCCTCAAGAGTATGGGAACCTTAATCATGATCCTAGTTATGACCCCAACGTGAAAACTATCATCTTTTTTGAGCGTCCAAACCATCAAACTAACTTAATCTATGGGGGACTTGATCATCCACTTCTTGCTTCCACCACTACCTCTACAACTTGACCATTTACCTTTGACTTCTCTTATCTTGACAAATTAGTATTTGCCAAATTATACCTTCATAGGTGTGCCTGTAAGGGATTTGGCCTTGGCCATTATGAATATGGACCTCATGAGTTACCTTTGATTGAAACTCAGAAAACCTCATGAGTTATTTGGCCTTGGGTTCGTACCATCAAAAGAACCCACCAATTCACTTAAACCTATTGCCACCATTAAGGAAAACATTCCATCCTCACCAACCCAGTCTCCTTTAAAGTCTAAGGATTTCAAAACCATTCCTCCTAACTTTTTTTATTCAATACTGTTAGTTTAGTCCCCCTAACCTATCAAAAAGATCGCTGAACTAAAACCCTTCCTCTCATTCATCTTGAAATGATAGAAAATGATTCTCATACCATCAACACCATCCAACATTAGGATGATGATTCCATTCTCACCTACCTCATTTTGGGGGATTATTCTATCCACAAATCCCTTCCTCTTGAGAACTGAACCATGTTGAATGAATCCACTATCGATGTCAACTTGGGTACTCAAAATAACCCTTGCATTGTCAATATTGGTTAATATTTAGATTATGTGGAGCAATAAAATTACCCTTCTTTCCTTCATGATTGGAGCATAACATTTACTTGTTGCTATTAGGATATGCCCAAAATTGACCCTTCCACAACCCTCCACAACATTATCACCCATCCTGATGCTAAGCCTATTTGATAAAAGCTTTGTAGGATGCACCCACACCTCACCCTTCTAGTGAAAGAAGAGATTCAACATCTCTTATCTATTGACTTCATCCAACCCATAAATTATCCTTAATGGGTTTTTATCATAATTCCCATTACCAAGCCCATAGGGGGACTTCACCTCTATATTTACTTTCTTGACCTCAACCTTGCTTGCCCAAAGGATGACTTCCCTTTGCCTAACATCGACCAACTTATTGATTTTACAATTGGCCATGAGATGGTACCTCTCATGGATGATTTCTTGAGATATAATCAAATATTGATTTCCCCCAAGGATCACCATTAAACTTCATCACCCTATGGGGAAATTTTTACCATAGGGTCATGCCATTTGGTTTGAATAATGCTGGAGCAACCTACTAGCATATGATGACCTACATCTTCCATGATCTCATTCATAAAATCATATAAGACAATGTAGATGATCTCTTTAGGAAATTCAAATTTCATAAGGATAATCTAGACGTTCTCACAATCATCCTCAAATGCCTAATCCATTTCCATGTCTGATTCAACCCCAAAAAATGTATTTTTGGGGTCTTATCTAGAAAGATTCTTGGATTTATCATCTCTCTTTGAGGAATCAAGGTATACCCTACCAAAGTCAAAGTAATTTTGGAGATGCCACCTCTAACCCACCTTAAGCAACTCTATAGCCTATAAGGGAAACTCCTATCCATTCATTGCTTCATCTCTTAGTTATCAGATAGATGCCAACCCCTTCACCATCTTCTCAAAAAATATACATCTTTTAAGTGGACTAAGGATTACCAACTAGCCTTTGATTCACTAAAAGAGTACCTCATTTCTCCACCCATTCTTACCCATTCTAAATAAGACCAACCCTTCTACCTTTATATTTCCACCACTGACCATTCCTTAGGGGCAATGCTCACTCACCATGATGAAGAAAATAAAGAGCAAAATGTCTACTATGTAAGTTGAATGATTATAGAGTATGAGACTTGGTATACTCATTCTAAGAAACTTTGCCTCACCTTAGTCTTTGTGGCTTCCAAAATTTGTCATTACCTTCTCAATCACAAAACTTTCATCATCACTAATACTAACCCACTGTAGTGCATGCACTCTAAACCATACCAAAACTAGTGTATGGCTAAGTGGATCATGTTCCTAACTAAGTTTGACCTTGAGTTCCTCAAGTAGAAGTTGATTAAAGGGCAAGTCATTTCCAGCCAATTGGTTGAATCTCATCTACCAAACAACCAACCATTTCCTTTTGCATTTTAAGATGAGTCCATCATGACTCTTTCTCAGGAAGAGCCCACTTACCAATTGACTATGTTCTTTAATGGCTCAAAATGCTGGAATGGTGGGGGTGTCAGAGCTATTCACATTCCCCTCAATGGTGAAACTATTCCCCTTTTTTTTAAACTTTATTTTGAGTGTACCAACAATGTGGTTGACTATGAAGCCCTAGTAATAGGTCTCTAAACTACTGTAGCCTTGAGAGTTAAGAAAATAATTGTCTTTGTTAATTCTCAATTTGTGGTCAACTAGGTTAATGGATCCTATCAATGTAAGAATGATATCTTACAAAATTATAAACAACTAGTAGATGTACTTTTAACATCATTTGATCATTACCTTATCTAATATGTTCCATAATCTACCAACAAGTTCATGGATATAATGGCTTCCTTTGCTTCCCAAATCCCATCCATACCTACTGATTATAATTTTTTTATCACTATCCACTACTTTATCGCACCATCTTATATCCATTTTGACCTTCCTACCATTTGTAGTGTGGAAGCATCTCCATCAGACATATGGTTTGAATAAACCTTTAACTACCTCAACCTCTGCATCGTTCCTCCCAACCTCTCTAGGAATGACTAAAGAGCCTTTGTTCAGATTACCTCTCATTATACCATACTAGGGGGAATCCTTTACAAGCATAGATTTGATAGCCTCCTTCTCCTTTATCTACATAGTCATGAACCCTCTAATGCTATCAAGGAAATACATGACAAAATATGTGGGGGACACTTTAGCGGGTTAGGTATCTCTAAATTTATCCTTCACCTTGGATACTATTGGTCCACCCTCAACCAGGACTATTTTGATTATGTAAATAAGTGTGTTAAATGTCAACAACATGCCAATTTACATCACATACCTACCTATGGCCTTCAAGTATCCAAAAATTATTGGCCCTTCTCACATGGGGACTTGATCTCATTGGGGAAATCAATCCTCATTCTTTATAACAACACCAATCCATCATCATCACCACCGAGTATTTCACTAAATGGGTGGAGGCTATTCCTCTCATCTCAACCAAAGCTGATAAGATAGTCAACTTCATTTCTCATTATATCATCTATCATTTTGATGTTCCCTATAAGATCATCATCGATAATGGCAAATATTTAAAATACAAGAAAGTATAATGTCTTTGTGATGCATTTGGTATAAATTAAAATTTTATATGCCTTACTATCCATAATCAAATGGCTAGGTAGAAGCCTCTAACAAAACCCTCAAAAAAATGTTAACCAAGGTAGTTAGTGCTTCAGGTCGGTATTAGCACTTACACATCCCTTTCACTTTATGGGCCTATCGTACTAGCATTCAGACCTCTTCTAGTGCTACCCCTTTCTCTATAGTCTTGCCTCTCAAAGTCTAGATTCCTTTTGTTCACATATCTTTGCAAGACATCATTTCTAAGAGTGACTATCATCAAGAATGTCTATCATGACTTGAGTTACGTAACGAGTACCACCTATTAGCACTTAACCATCTTTGTATCTACCAAGAATGAATCAAGCACACCTATAACTAGCACCTAAAAAAATGAGAATTCAATATCAGAGACCTCATCCTAAAGGAAAACCAACATATAACCAATATAGAGAAAATGAAAAGAGGTATGTTTGCTTTCAATTGGCTTGAATGCTACATCATAACCCATAATTATGGATCAAGATCTTACCATTTATCCTCTCTCAAATGCAAACTAAAATATGAACCTCTCAATGCTTTGCATTTATGTATTTTCTATTGTTAAATAGGGATCAAATTCAACCTCTTGTCTAACTTAAGCTCATCCCTTGATTTATGAGATTTTTACCTTCATTTACCTATCCCTATCCATTTGAAGACAACTGATTACAACATAGAACCATGTGATTAATTACCACAATCATAGCCTAATCCTAAATATTGGTACCACAACTCTACCTGTAGCATGGTTCTCATGGATACTCATTGTCTCTCAAAATCACCCCTTTCACCCACAATTAACCTTTTGTACTAAAAGTTTTGCCCTCATAAAGGTAAACCTCTAAGCCTATATAGACTTGTCCATGTCTAAAACTATCATCAAAACTATTTGGGATAACAAAATATCACTTGGGTCACATGTCTCTAGCATTACAGATTACTCCCTTGAAGGATAGCTACCCAAAATTAAATTGCTTAAAAGGATAGACCGCTCCCTTGAAGGACAACAACCAAAAGAAACAAAATCAAACTTAGACCATTCCCTTGAAGGATGGCTAAGTCAAATTTTTCAAAATCAATCATTTTAAGATTCCCACATTGATCAACTTCAAAAACTTATCAAAAAAACATCACTAATAAAAGACCATATATCAAAATTAGAACAAGCTATCCTAAGAAAGCTGTAATCAACTTTCATATCTAGCATTAGTAGACTTCCCACATCGATTAGTCTACACCTTGCATGAATACATGGACTTGTCTAATATGGTTCTTAGGTCACCTATAGAAGGGGAAAAACTAACCCCCATAAGGTTACCTTACCTATCAGCCTGTTTACCCTTTACCTACTACCTACATCCCCCTTATACCATCTACAAATCAAGGGTTTATGAGCTTACTTGACACACTATGATCAAGACACCTTTTTGTCAACCAAATTATGCTAATGTAAAACATTTTAAAGGATTATGTTCCTTAAAAAAATCTAACTTTGGTTTTTTTTGTCCTTACCAATTAAAAAACATCACTTTTTCCTTATACTTATCATTGGTTCATGTAGATTTATGTCTCATGATTCTTATCTATTTTCTGAAATCTAGTTTGTTAATCCTTAACTTAATTTATGTGCCTTCATTAAACTTCAATATCATATTTAACACATCACATATCCATGATCATAAATCATAAACATCATAACCACAAACAAAATCACTGTAGATCATAACATCATAACCATATTTAAAACATCACATCCATAATCAATTGCATGAATCATAACCATAATCATAATCACACCATCAATAACCATAATCAAACCATCCATAATCATCAAAATCTATCCATTAATAAAACAAAATACCATCCTTCACATGCCTAAGCTACTGAGTCCACATCTCATAAACATAAAGCATAAAACATCAAAACATTTTAAACCATGAACCATGAACCATAAACCACATCTATATATCATCATGAGTATCATAAACATAATATACATCATTCCATTAAAATAAATAATACATGTAATCATTATATATATATATATATTAAAGCATGTACATATTATTACATCGACACATAGGTCGGTATCAAAATCATGTACATCTATACCTACACATCCTATCATATCATATCATGCCATTGGAGCACCACTACCACTAGCCCCACTTGCACTACCACTGCTATTTGGTGCCAGTCTTCTTAAAATGCCTACCTATTCACTCGCCAAAGTAGCCCACTAACCTAGAGTCACCACAACTACCCCACCTACTAAACTAGATCTATACTCACCCCATCAAGGTTGCTCAAGACACAGTGCTACCATTATGGCCTTGTAATACCTCAACTCTTCCACTATGTCTAAGTATCACACTATAAAGATGGTACTTGGTGGTCTTAATGGTGTTGTCATTGCTCCTACCCTCTATCTCAAGGTGTCCCTCTCCTAGGTCACCAAGCCTAGTAAGGTCTTGGCCTGATCCCTCTCACCTATCATGATGTAACCTGACCCTATAATGTTACAATTTAGCTCTAAAATGTGGCCACCTATCCTTATAAGCCTATACTCTATGCCTATGTAGTATCTGATGCTTCTCTTGCCTATTCATTAGGGCCACCACCTTGTACCTATACATATGGACCCTTACCAATTGGGTCCACATCCATGGCCTATTAGCCCCCATCATCCCACCCAAAATTAGTCATTTCATAAAGGGCCTGGTACCATATTGTATAGATGTCAACAAAATTGGCATCATCCACCCCTACTCTAATAGGTAGCTCCTCATGATCTAGGACCACCTCCTCTAGCTGTGGCTCAGGCAACAAAAACTTAGCATCCTCCCTCTGATACCTCAGGAATAGACCTTAAATCCCTTAAACTAGGCTAAACTACCTTCAAACTCTATTAAATGAGATGAGCTCAGTCTCACTCTCTCTCCTCCCATAGATCCATCTCCAGCTCTATAATAACAATGTATGATAGCTATAGAGGGCCCACATAAGAAACTCAACATATGACCTCCAAACCACATTTCCCACAACCATGCCATCCATTGCATCCCTAAACTAATCAACATCCCTCACACCTCCTCCAGATCCTATAAGGGCATAATGACCCCTCCATCACATGAAACCCACTTTAAAATCCATATGGGCATAACCCTCCCATGGTAGCCCTAATGGTCTCAGAACCCTAATGTGCTCATATGCCCAATAATGGAACACAAACCCCATACTGATCCCATATCATTGGTGAGATCAAAATGCCCAGAGCTCCTTATATATCTAGAGCAATAAAATTGGTTCCCACCCAAACACTATGCTACCAAGCAACATCTCCACCGACACACCCAATAGTAGATAAGGAAATCACCCACTGCTCAAATTAGGTAACATAAAACAAGACACTACCATCATCATCATAGTCATCAAACACCTCTCATCTAGATTCTTTTGGTACAATGGCCCATAACTAAAATCACTGGCATGCCACCTAGTAAGGGCCCAATCCTCACCATACATGAGCTCCATCTATTTATCCCTCTCATCACTCTTAATATGGTAAATTAGACCCCCTTAAATGGGAAACTTTGTAATCCTATGAACATCCTCTAACATGATGGTCATCTCTCCTATCGATAAGAGGAAGGTGTCCATAGATGGATCCCATCTCTCAATGAGCACCATGATCATCACTGTATCTCATGAAAAATATTGATAGTATCTCATAGCCCTGAGGTTGACCTCCTCCATGTGTGTCCAATCATCCCCGATTATCCCTCCATAGATATCTATGCAGATCTTAGGAACTCGATCTCTCATCTGGATCTGATATCATGCCTACAAAAAAATTAAGTTAGCATGCACACTTAGTTTTTCATTACAAATTTATCATTTTAATTTACTTCATTCATCATACCCAAATCAACCTCTTTATCAAAATAAACCCTCTTAAATCAACCTATTCAAAACTAACCTGCAACCATTACCTCTACAACATTGCCTCTAGCACTTGAAAGCAACCATCACAAATAAAAATTTCTGTACCTACCCTAACTCATCAAACAAAACATCTAACTCTTTTATCAAAAACATCTACCTTCACCCCCAAAAAATTTACACCTACCTTAACCTATCACACCAACACTTAAATATTTTTTCAAAGTAATACCTAACTCTAACTCATAACCATTTCAACACATCGCTCCTACTTAAAAATTTCCCTATCCTAACTTACACTTGGAATTTTAACTACTCCACACCACTTAAAACATTTTAAAAAACATTTTTCCTATATATTTATATTAAAACATACCTTCCCTAATCACTCAACTATTGATGGTCACTATGACTGTCGATGGTTAAGTGACCTTTTTCCTTCGATAGTTGATCATCAATGGTCAACTCTAACCATCAATGGTTAGGTCTAACCACTGATTGTCATTGTGTGTCATCACCGATGGTAAACCACCTAACCCTACCTTTGTAAAACCTCCAAAAAAAAAACAAAATTCAACAAATAAACTACCTACACCTACCCTCTACCCTACCCCCAACCTAGCTACTCCTTTAATTTTGACTTTCATCAAATAGTTTTTCTAATCCCAAAAAAAACCTACATCTAGGTGAAATTTGCCAAAACCCTATCCAACATAACCAAAAACTACCCAAATTTAACTTCAAACCAACCAAATCAAATAAACTAACAATTTTAAAACACCCCTACCTCATTCCTCAACCTTTATTGAGGACGAAGCCCATGTCCTACTACTCAGCTACATCCTCATCCACCTTACATCATTAATCCTAGTAGATCACCTCAACACATGGCTCTAACTAATCAATAATCACCACATCAACAAAATGCTTAGTTAGCTCTCTCACACAAAACACCAAATCACTAGAATAGACATAAATCATAGAAGTCAAATTACAAAAAGTGAAAATGAAATTTCATTTTCACTTTTTATGTCCAACCTTTTAGGGTTTCCCTCTAACTATCGATGGTCAGGGTGATCATTGATGATTGACCTTGGGACCCTTGATCATCGATGATTAAGAAACCCACATTTTAAATTTTTTATTTTTTGAGATAAACCTAAAATTTTGGATATTGCCCTTCTTTGACCAACTACCCAACCTCATCCACCTCGACATTGGCTATTTTGTCCTAATTATCACATTTTTTGTGGTGACCTTGTCTTGGTCTTTTTTTTGATTTCACCGCCTAACCTTGTCATGTTAAACATTTGAATTTATACCACCTTATGCACAACTAAACAATTTATGTTTTTTAAAGAAACACTTCCTACCTCAGATACCTAAAAAAACATCGACCCTATCTAAGAGACTTGATAGGAATGACTCTATCAACTATGCCTAAGGTTGTGGAAGTGACCTTATTTTTACCAACTATGGCAACCTTAGTCTTTTACAAGATCTTAGCTATCACACTTAGTCACATTTTATGCACATGTTTACACTTCTAATGCCTAACCACCCATGTCACCAACCTTGTCACTCACCCTAAAACACTTATCAAATGCTGAATTGACTTTAGTTTCACCTCATCGACTCCCAGTTTGAGGGGGAATAGCTCCTCCTATACTTAGAGCAACTAGACCTTCAACTAACAATCCATTTTTATTTTGTAGCTTGTTAATTCAAAGACACATAATAAAAAGGGGAAAAATGTAGATACTACAAAATTACATACAATAATTCTAGAAGTCAAAATGCCTCAAGATTCCTTAGGGACCACCTAACCCTTCTCAACCCACTAACAAACCCATTGGAAATTGAGTCTAGTTAGCTACTTAGCTGACTAAACTTACTAACTTACTAACTGACCTTAACCTGACCCTTTTAACTCACCTTAACCCTTTCTTTCTTCAGACACTCGACCATTAATGATCAGCTTGACCACTGATGGTTAAGTTGATCATCAATGGTCAAGTTTTCCTCATTCTTACATAATACTAGCTAACATCACACAATTTAATATGTTAACCTTGCTTGTTACTAATGAACTCCCAAGTATTGAAATCAACAAGCCAACCTACTATGTAACCTCCTATTCTCCATCTCTCTTTGATTATAAAATGAGGGGAGTAAGAGGTGAAATGGATCCAAGGTTTAAGCAATTAAAATCACTTTTAAGCATTCCAACACATAGGTGATCTAACTTCTAACCAATCAACCATTATTATAGCAATCAAACAACTACAATAGAGACCCAAACCTTTACCCAAATTAATTTTGAGGTAAAGTACCATTAATCTATTAAAATTGCTCTAACCATCAACCATCAACCATAAAGCAACATGTAATTTCGGACTTCTAAGCCTGAATTAAATCTACTACACCTATCTTCTGACTTCCCTATCCCTGATCAGACCCTTAACAAACCCCTATCTGATTAGTAACCCATTATGTAACTAACTTTGAACCCCTTTAGAAATTCATAAGCAACTACTGATAGTTAGCACAACCATCGATGGTCACCTATGATTGTTGATGGTTACCCAACCACCACTGATCAGGTTAACCACCAATGGTCACCTTGACCACTGATAGTTACTATAATAAGAAATAAAAATAAGTTATTTTTAACCCCTTACCCCCCACCAAATCTAATTTTCTATGTCCTTGCCTATTCATAAAACCCTTGCCTAATTTTTTGAACTTGACCTAATCTATTTTAGCATTAGTATTGACCATCTATTGCTATATTTAGTTATTTTCTCTAACAAGCATCCATTTCTTCTTGTATTTCATTTCAATATTTTATATTATTTGATGCAAGTACTTTTATTTTATCTCTTTAAACTTAATTAATATCAAAGAGTGGATTGATAGCCTCTTAACAAGCTCACACTTCTTGGATCTAGCTCACACTAAGCAGTCCACTTAACTATCTTTCTAACAACCTCTTTTATTAGTGTTTTCTTATCTACAAGTCATCCTTCCAAGATAAAAAGGAGTTCTCCACACTCACCTAGATCACATGTGCATAAAAAACATGTTTTTATACCACATCCTTATTACTAGTCTCTTATCTTCTTCCTAAATTAAGAAATGAGCTGAAATTAAGAGAAACAATAGTTGTTGGCTATTTGTAATTACTTTCTATATTTGAATCATGATGTGTTTTCTTGTGTTGATAGTGATCTGAGATGTATGACCTAACATACTATATTTACAATTATATCTCTTAGAGTATTTAGTATGATCATTGCTTAGATTCTCATGGTGAAATCTATTTATAGTATGTGTGTTAATTTAGAAAAATCACATAGTTCTAGTTGACCTTGTCAGGATCTAACAAGAACAATTGATTCTTGTTGTGTAAGCAACTAAACATGGAATTAAACTAGAATTATAAGTAACTAGAAATCAGAATCAACAAAGAATAAGAGATACAAGAAACAATGAAAACTTGTATTAAACTCTTCCAAAAGGAAATACAATTGAAGAAATCTCTCTTTCTTCCACACCTCTCAGTGTACAAATCTCTTTCCCTCAAGAGTTTTCTCTATCAATTACAAACACAATTCAACTACTTGCATTGTCTACCCTTTCATGTCTATAAGCTATGAAGATCTATCCCTATTATATAGAATTAGGGATCATGAGCTATGCATTCTCAACCATTAGATATACCTCCTAATCAAAGGTTCAAATCAGTCCTGCCAAAAATAGAAACACGGACTTACAACTAACAACTAAACTAATCATGCAAACAATCTATTCATCCCACAAAAATAGACTTTTGGAACACACAAGTGACCAACTTCGGTCCCTGTCTACTTGCATATGACCGACATCGACTGATCCATAACCAATGTCAGCAGCCTCCAGTTGATCCCTGACTGATGTTGATGACTGTGTAATACAACAACCGTGCATTTGCTCATCTGGGTGAAGCTTTTAGCTCCATAACTCAACAGACCTTAGCGGGGTTGTTACATGTGGTCTTAGAGTTATGGGTTGAACTCTGGGACCCAATGAGTCTATTGACATTTTTATGTCCTTATATTGACCAGTGTGAACTTAGTGACATGAATTATTACACGATTTTTCTGGATTTGTAGTGCCTCAGTGCAAGAACCATGTTACACCATGATTGAAGTTTTAAGACTTGGTAAATCCTCTTGTATGGCTCAGTGACTATTATAAGTATGAGACATTCATGAAATTTGTGTGGGGAACATTGAGTGTGTACCCTTAGGAGCACTCATACCTTTTTGAGTTTTTTAGGGGTTGGTTTATTGAGTGTCCCAATGGTGATGGTTGTATATGAGGTTTGGGTAGGTGAGTACATAACATAGTTCATAAGTTATGAACAAGATATTTCTACCATAGTTTGATCACTTAGATCAAACACCTCGAGTATGACTACATCCTTCTTGGTAATCAAATCAACTTGACCATTTGTGCTTTATATTGTGAGTTTGTAATAAGCATGGGATGATTCTCACTTAAATATATGTGGTTTAATTTTTGTGTTATATATTCACTAATCTTAGGAATGGAAAATCTTATAAGACTATTATTAGTTAGAACTACCTAGGGTAGTGGGGAATTTATTATAGTAGAGTGTAGATGTTTTGGTTGAGAATTCCTATGTGGTAGGATTTTGTTTAAGGATTGACACCCTTAAGTTATGTATATTAGGAAGAAGTGTCATCTTTTTTAGTTAGTTTAGAGGTGAGTTGTTATTATCTCATTCTCCTTTGACATCATTATAAGCTATCAAGAGGATTCATATTTTCTTGATTTTGAAACTTATTTCTCAAATTTTGTTTTGACCATATTCCTTAGAGTTCATGGGATAAATGTCTTCTACTTCTTATTGAGAGAGAAGTTATAGGATTTGATGGATTGATGCATCTTTGTGGTTATTATTTTTTTTTCTTGATTGTGGAAATAAATTATGAAACTATACTTACAGATTTGGTAAGTAGGTAGTGTTTTGGAAGCACTGAGTTGCAATATTTTATTTTTATCTTGTGAGGGTATGTATGAGATTTTGATGATATTTCTCTACTTTTCACTATTGAATCTTTAGGGTCACTAATCTATCTAACTTGTGAATTTAGACCACGTGGAGTGGAAAACCTTAAATTATATATTAAATTTTAGATTAAGTATTATAAGTTTATAATTATTATGTTATTATTTACCATTGATTAGAGTGATATTGTTCTCTTTTTGCTTAAATCATGTTGTTTTGAAGATTTATTTTTGTACCTTTCACCAGAAGTGAGTAAGGTATAGGATGTGCAAAACATCTTGTCAGTTTTGGGGTTGAGATAAGCTTTTAATTTGTTGTGTGATAGCTAAGCAAGTAAGGAGACAATGTCTTGCATGTTACCTTTATAAGGTTATAATGTTGGTATGATCCTTGGCCTTGTATGTTATGATAATTTTAACATTATTTTCTCTTAACTACAAATATAACACTATAAGTTAAGCTAGGAAATATGATACTAGTTATGTTTCGATAGTGGCAACTTAATACAATTACATAATGATTGTATGATTTTTTTTGTATATATGTTGGTATATTTGGAATTACTTAAGCATATAGTATTTCTTTCTATGATCTATTAGTATAGAATTGTGATTCATTGAGCCTTGTGTACATTTTAGATATCATTAGGTCGTGGAGACCTAAAATATGAGTGGTGAATTAGGAATATGAGTAATAAACAATAGGAGTGGATCATACTTAGTCTCATATTAACTCAGTAGTTATTGAATTTGGATATGATAGACAGACTTGACTAATGTAAGATTTGATAAATGAAATTATCAAATTCAATCTTATATCCATACGCATGTATACAATGGAATTATTGTGTTGTGGAGCCTATTTATAAATTACAATATATTTTAAATACTAAACATTTCAAATTTCTAGACCCCCTTTAATAAGAAGCCATTTTTTTGGATTGACTTGGCCCATGGTTTTGGTATCAATTATGTTGTAATACTATTTTATTGATGTATTATGTATAGATAGATATTTCATAGGTAATAAATCATGAGAAAAATGGTTTGATAAAGAAGAACATAGTGTGTAAATTCAAGTGCAAATTTAGGAGGGTTTGTTGAGTACAACTCTAAATAATATTTATGCATTGTAATTATGAGAAGACTGATATGAGAGTGGATTGTACTCTCATGGTTTGTAATAAAATATAAGAAAGTGTTTCTTGGTGGATGTAGCCTACATTGGATGAACCATGTTAAATTTGGTCTTCTTGTTGTGCATTTTATTTTTATTCTTTATGCATCCTATTTATATCTATTATTATTGTGATCTATGAAATTATTTTGCATTAATTTTTTGTATTTATTCTTAACAATGTTTATTCCTTAATTTTGGATACATTGGAAATGTTGTATTTTTAATTCCTATTCATCTTCATACTTATCAGGAGCACCATGGAGTAGTAATACTATTAACATGTTATACTTATTAGGAGCTATGTAAGATAGTGATAGTATTAACTTATACACATCATTCTTGCCAGGTTCCCTAAAAACTTTTCTTTGAAATGAGAAAAAACACTCTCTAGATTAGAGAGACATGTAGAGGGGTTGAAAGATTTTGTAAAACTCTCACTAATCATTTGTTTTGTCTTGTATGATAATCTTATGCATTCTTGTGAAGTCAGTGAAACTTTCACCAAGATATATATAGGCTGGTTTTGCGGTTTTGGACCTCGAGGTGGTCATAATAGAACTAATCAACATAAGAGACACTAGCAAACCTTGTTTGTATAATAGGAAATATCACAAGGTAGGGTCTTATGGGACCAATACTATGAGAATAATACTACTTAGGAGATCTTTGAGGAGTTCTATAGGTAAATTTTGCATTTATTGCCTGATTTAATACTATTATACCATGTTATTTTTTTGTTAAACAATGCTTTTAAATTCAAAACCTTATTTTTAATAAGAGTCATTCAGGACAATGACTAGCTTTAGGGGGGAAGGAAGTTTCATACTGATTCCTCATCAAGCAAACATATTAGATTATCCATGGATATTTATAGTTGACAATTTTGGATTTGACTATTTTAACTAAGCTTTGATATATGTTGTTATGGGATAGTATGGTATTACTTAGATTACATGTTTGCATTATTGTGAGTTAGCTGTAGTGTATATGTTTACATTACAAATATGTTGATGTGTTGTTTTAGTTATATTTTATGCTGTATGGTTATCATGCTGATATGATCTAACTACCTACTTATTGTGAGGTTGATGCAGGAATAAACTCATCCCTTAGAGAGTGATGGAGGGATAACATCATCAGAGAGGGTGATGTAGATGGAGAGGCTGGAAGATGACAGAGAATTGGAATGAACTCTGCACACACCACAATAGTTAACACATAATATAATGCATTAAAAAAAGTTTGTATATGATGTGTTTATTTTTATTTGCATTGAAAAGTTTATTTCTATGAGTTTTCCAATATAATTTAAAAGTTAAATGAATTCATTTTGCATAATTTTTATGTTTTATCATTAAATCTAGTGAAAATATTATTAGCATAATTAGATTTAAAAATCTAGATTATTAGTTGTCAAAATTGTTATTAGAATTTATGACAATAAGAGATGTCAAATTATATTATTAAATTATGGATTTTCTCTATTTTGTGTTTAAATAAATAAAAATTGGTAATTATCATTAAAAAAGGAAAAACAAAAAAAAGACAAGAAAATAATAAAATAAAGGAAATGATTAAATTTAGAAAAATCAAAAAAAGTGGGGGGGGGGGGGGGGGGGGGGGGGAGATGTACATACCCATAATTGGTATAAGCATAGTCTCATAGTATGTTTTCATAGATTTTGCATTAAAAAAATAAATAGCAAGACTAAAAATTAGAAAAATAATAAATAAAAAATCTAAGAGGTCAAAAAAAAAGGAAAAAGGGCTACACCTATCTCCTTAAGAGAGAAATTTTTAAGAAAGTAGAAAACATATTTTTATCGTAAGTATTTTTGAAATAGTGGAATGGAAGGCAAAGCTTGAGAAGGTAAAAAGGGCATAGCAAATCAGAAGAAGAAAAAGGGAAGCATAGCAAAAGATTTTTATTCTAATTTATCAGGTAGGCAATGTAGGCAATGTTTTAAATTCAAATATATGATCATGAGAAAATATATTTTCAACTGGTTAATTTGTCTTATTTTTTAAGTTGTTGGAATTAGTAGAGCACCTACTAGAAGAATTAGAAGAATATGATTGCATAAAACTAGAATCCATTATATTAGAGATCATAATTTATTAATGTTGATTCATGTCCTATATAACAGATGATACCAAAATATGTCATAATGGATAACCATACTAGATGTTACATACTACTAGAATAGGTATTAGTTAGTTCTTATGAATTTTAAAACACACAGAAGATATAATAGATATCTCTATGCTGCCTTCATGTTATAGACACATTATGGTCAATTTAGTTAGTTTGGAGGTAGTATGAGTGTACTAGTTAATATTTGAACTCAGAACATAAAATAACCATGTAAAGATTAGTCATAGTATTCCAAATAATATGTCTAACTACTCAAAATTACCATAACTATTCAACTTGGAGCATAAGGAACTGGACACCTTCATGTTACCCATAAAATCAAGTATGCGATTATCTTTTTTTCCCTAATTTCACCATCTAGATTGGTTTATTTTTTTATTATGATGTTTCTTAGAATGAAATGGGTATCATTCTGGTACATCTACTAAAAATATTTTCCTTTAGAATTATCTATTTTCCATGTTTTGGCTATGAGAACTTATTCAGACTCATTAAGAGAAAATGTGAAATAAGGAAGGCCATCAATGTATTTAAAGTGAAAAAGACCTTATAAAATTAGAAGATTAGCAAGCAAAACTAACATACTTCAACAAGAAAAAAAACAATTTTTAACATAAATTAAAATAATTTCTTTGAGGTCTTTTCATGTTTTGGTCTGGAAGAACTACATCTACTTCTTATCATATGTAGAAAATTCTTGCCTGTAATATCATTTTCTGATGCCACAAATGCCTGACTATTAGGTGAGGTTTGTCTTACCCTAAAAAGTCTTGATGTTTTATGATACACTCAATAAAAATATTATGGGAAATATTTTATAAGAGATATATTTAATCTGACGCCTCCATTGGGCATGTTGATGAATAACACGAGTAATGTATGAGACTATACATGATATCTTTCCACACTTTAAATACAACATAAACCCTAGGAAGAGACCTAATTGAGCATTATAATTAACAATGCTAGTTGTGCTAGTTTGGAGGTAGCACCATTATTCTAGTCTTGCTTTTACTTAAGGGTGTTGACATAATATTTATTAGGGATTAGTATTATATGGGTCACTATGATTTTATTTATCTTTGTGTAATAAATCATTGTATTAATCTATAACATAAAAATGAACTGAGTATTAATCTATGTTGATTAGTTTTGGAATACGCATGAGTGGATTTATATTATAATATACAACTATATTTTTTAAAGAGTCACCATGGGTAGAGGAGTATCCTTCTCTTGTTGGACATTATTGTAGGGAAATAATGTAGCATGTTTTTGGTGGCTTCAGAAAAAGAGATTATAACACCTCTAACATCTTAGCTTTTCAAAGAGGTTTTAGATTGTTTATAATTTGTGGAATATTTAAGTAAGTAAATTAGTATCTAACACTAATTAAGGGAAGCCTTTTAGATAATCAAATGTGATTATTCACATTAACGGGCTGACTCACACTTGAACCCAAACAAAAGCCAATTTTATAGATAAAAATAGTTAATTGTGAATTCTTGACTATGCAGCCTATATAGGTAAATAAAAACTTAAATAGAGTTTTGATGAGATTTATCTGGTAGTAAAATTGAAGAGAATATACTTACCATTAATCATAAGTCAATTAAGTTTTGATAGAGAAAATATTTTAAACCTCAAATTGTCTAAGAATGATTATTTAGAATTTAAACCACAGTCAATTTACATGATAGTACAATGGTTGAATAACCTCTTGAAATTCTCTATTGAGAATATAGGTAACTTTAGGTGTTATGTGTGGATTATTTATCCTTTGAGTGTTTAATGAGACGTGGGATAGATAGATAACCCAATGTAGTCCTTATTTTAATATGAAGAGTTGCTTATCATATAATTTGTGAATCAAGACATGAGATGTGAATGTAACATTAAGCCAAGTTATGAAATGTTTAATAATAAATATAGGTGTATATATATATTCATAATGGTGTATTATTATGGTTATAATTCTATGGGTAGATTATGAACTATGTTAAATAATTACATATAACTAAATTAACAAATAGATGCATTCAAACCCTTAAAATGTATAACAAATGCTAGTTTGAATTATCTTATGTTTCATGTGTGTTGAGTTTTGTTTTGCTATACGTACACATAGATTTGAGTATGTAACATAAGTACATAATATAAATATCTATTTTGGGTCATATGCCTAAGATTGTAGCTAGAAGTATGATTTTATCTAGTCATCAGGTGTCTGAGGGACCGAAACTATAACCATATTAAAATCATCTTCTAGAAAATGGAATGACATGTTTAAATGAATGTTATAATGGGTTTATGAGTTTTTTGTTTCTCTAAAAATGATTAATTGATTGTTATTCAGTATTGAATACTTATGTGTGGTACATATTATGATAGTGTTAATATGTATAAATGTTTGGTTATATTTAACATATAATAATGCATCATGATGTGTGCCTATAAGTTATAGTAGTATGCAGTTCAACCATAGGGTATACTTGGGTGGTATAAACCTATACTTGTTAGATTATTATTATGCTTATGAGTCATTTGTTTCTTAAAATTATAGGAATGGTTATTTGTAATTGTGTAATTGTGTTCATAGATAATAAACTATGACAGTATGAAATGTCATAAAGTACTACAGTATAAATGTATGTTAAACCTAGATGTTACATACTATAATTAATATGTCTAGATTCACACTTACATTGATTGATTAAGTGTATGTGTGTTAATTATTACTATGAATAGTATGTTTTGTTACAGTTAGTAGGACTTTATATATGTGTGCATGTAATCTTTGAGAGTTTAATGAATGCTAGGATAGAATATGATGTATTTTATTAAAATTATGACTTGCTTTGTTATATCTAGTTACTTGAATAAAATATTATGTTTCTATGTATTGAAGACTACTTTATATGACTATTTATGGAAAACTAGTACTTATGTCTTAGAATACTAGACTATAGTAATATGGGTTATCATAAGATGCAGTATGTTGAAAAATAAATGTGATAGTTGGAATATGTAGTTAAATGTGTATTTTACTCAGGTGGTATAAACTATAGTCATTATTTCTAGTATGGGATAGAAAATAATGTAAGATTCACTCATATATTTGATGGAATAAATGTATGCTTTGGTTACTCCTATGTATGAAATATTATGTGATGTGTTTGCTAGCAAGATGTAAATTATATGAATCTTATGGTTAAATTATGTTTGACCAATCTGCATTTTTGATACTAAGTAATGAGTGAGATGGACTTCATTGGATTACTAGCATCACAATGTCGAATGAAGGGAGTCCGATCAAGTGGTGTGTATGAATTTGATTGATCTATAGATCATTATTATTTATTATTCTTAAAACTTTAATCTAAATTATGTTTAGTGAGACATTATCATTTCATAAGTATGATTTACATGTTAGTGCGATATCTTGAAATGAAACAATTATCTTTGATACATTGCATGTTTAGTTTTAGAAATCATATAGCACATAGGTACTTGCTTATATCTTTAGATTCCTACACCATCATTATCTACTTATATATGAAAGAAAGGACATTCCCTGATGGGATTAGTGTGGGGGATCATTGGTCTATGGTTGGTGTGAAAAATCACTTGGATGATGCTCTCCCTTCCCATAATAGTACTACTTTTGAGATGACGCTTGAGATTGCCACAGATACTGGAGAGTTTGAGGAACTCATGTTCTAGGGAGCCATGTATCTTAATTATATACATTGTATTGTATTTATTTTTGAAAAAATTATCATGAAGAGTTGTAATTAACTATTTACTGAGGATTGAAAATAGTGATTATGTATTGAATCAATATTGGCTGGGTATTCTTAATTACTTTCTATATTTGTATCATGATGTGTTTTCTTATGTTGATAGTGATCCAAGATGTATGACCTAGTATTCTTCATTTAAAATTATCTCAGAGTATTTGGTATGATCACTTCTTATATTCTCATAGTGAAATTTATTTATAGTATGTTTTAATTAAAAAAAATCACGTATTTCTAGTTGACCTCAATAGGGTTGTTACAATTTTTTTATTTATCCTTATTGAAGGCATTTAAATATCTTTGAGCCAAATAAACCTCTAGATAAATGTTGAATAAGATTCACAAGTCTTGGTTTGGGATGAATATGAGGATAACCTTTGTAATGGGTATAAATGGAACCCTACAAAGTGTCAAATCCAAGGAATTAATGAAATGTAACACCATTGAGAAATAGTTCACCTATAGATTGAATAGTGGTAGTTTTGTTAGTATATATAACCATGGCTTATATACCTTAGTGTGACCTCTTGGTGATGGTCCACATCCACATAAAATATTATTTTATGGGTGTACCTTGGCATGGATTATTGTTCCTATTACATAGTGTTCCAAATTATTAAATAGATGGTTCATAACATGGCATCATCTCCATCTATAAGAGAGTAAATAAAATAAAACATAAATAAAAATTAAGATGGGTTATATGATTATTTTTTCTTCTATAAATTAAAAAAATATCATCTTATCGAAAGGGTTGTAGTTTGAGTGGCGAGGATGATGGTTGATTATATCCATCTACCATGGTATAAATCCCTCTAGATACCCAACATAGAGAGTCAAATGGTTAAGGTCAAGATCATGCCCTAGGTGATTTTTATGGCATCAATGCCCCTTACTAGTGGTTTCTTAGCCAAAGGAGCTCATTGATTTATTTGTATGCTTACTCAACATTATAAATCTAGTTTTTTTTAATGTAGCATATATGGGTAGAGGAGCTGACATTTTATGTAATTTAGTGATTCAATATAATGAATTCAAGCATATATAAAAATAAACTCATCTCATTGTACTAAAATGTCTTGATCACCATGAAATTATTCTAAAACATTTATAATAGCATAAATTTTTTCAAAAAGTGTTGGGGTCGATGATTTATTACTAGTTAAAAGTGAAAATATTGTGGTAATTTTTACCAGTATTGTGTTCTTTTTTTGGAAAGAGTTACTAAGGACATCACTGGGCCACAAACCTAGTGTGGAACCATTATCAGTATTCAAGCACTAGGTACCCATGAATTAAAGACCACATTATCATGGTGCCCCTTGAGTGGGGGAATCCATCAATAGGTGGGTCACCTTTTATCATGTAGTGGGATTTGAACTTGGGTTGACTCTATTGCATGCATCCCTTCTTAAGACTATATCATAATCCGATGGATTTTATCAATGTTGTCTTCTAGTTTCAAAAATAATGAATTAAAATAGTGAATCATTATAATATGAATTCTTTCAATGGCTTAAAAGGTGATTCATACATTTTATAAACTAAATCATTGCATTGTTTCCCCAAATATTGTCCCTTGAAGTAGATGTCTAAAGTAAGATATGTTTTCAATAGTGTTATCTTATCATGTACCTAGGGATATGATATTTATCGGTTGATGAATATGTTGATATGTGGCACATATTACCATTAATTAGTGTATATTTGAAATTAAATATTTATAACATCTCGGTCTTGTATAATTTATAAATATCAACCAGGGCTCTACCTTTCAGTTCTACACCTCCTTATTGCCATAAGGCTCGCATTCATCATCTCATTGTGCCTAAATGATTATCTCTTATTTTAATCTATATCATTATGATGATGTATGTTTCATTTACTACACATAAAGCTCAAAACTTGATAAACATCCTCCACCATTAGTTTCAAACTCATACATGTTTTCTAACCCTTTGGACACTATTGACCACAAAGGAACACTACCACCAATGGTACTGTACAAATCCCTATCTAGTGTCTAGTTGTGAAAATTCATCCAAATTGAAAATGTTTTGAAACTTATGGGTTGGCATATTTGTATTATTGAACCCTATTGTGAGATATTTTCAAAAGGTGTGGTATAAATACAAGCTTAAGCCTTCTCATTCCTCATCTAGAAAATACTAAGTAAACACCTAGAAATTATAAATCAATCATCTACAGAAGTAATCTAATCTACCCTATTCATCCCTATTTTTAAATCAAGCATAGGAGTAGTCATATTATAGGTTTGAAGTATCCCAAGATCAACCCATGAGAAATATTTATCAAATTCCAAGATAGATCATTGCATGCATATCCATATAGTATATTACACCCTTGTACACACACTTTCCCAGACATAGGGGAGAAATACATAAGTCTAAATCCCTCTTTGAAGTATTTTATATGTAGGCAATTCCAATTGATAGGAGGGTGTTTAGGTAGCTGGACATCATGAGCCCACTAACCCATTTCTAACCAAACTCATTCCAAAGGTGAAGAAGTGTGAAGAGCTTGGGTTTGATCAATCCAGAAAGATAGACATCCTATATCCTAGATATAAACATACCAGTATAAAAGTGACATAAAACATAAAATAATGAATTCATTTGCATGTAGATCTAATCATTATTCCATTTAAGACATTTATGTCACATTCAGACACTAACATCGATAGTAGTGTCCAAATCTAACAGTAGTGTCCATAGCCATATAAGTGTAATTTTTAGAATTTGATGACTTATCTAGGATATTAATCTTGTATATTTTACACCTATTTCTAGTCTAGATATGCCTACACACAATAAGCCATCTAAGTACCAATGTTTCTTGTTTATTGCAATATCTTTCAATATGTGTACATTACTATTTTTAGCAATCTCAGTTGTATAAATTCAAAATTATATTTATCTAAGTTTTATATTAATTGGCCAATTATAAATTAGTTTATCATCCTTGTGCTTAAGCTTATCTATATTATTAACCCTACCCACCATTAAATCAAATTATAGTAACCATTGTTTTCTCTAGAGTTGTGAAAATTCCTAGGGTTTCATACTTTATTTATGAGCTATGTCATTATATATTTTACCAAACATATAATGAAGGGCATTTTTATAAGATCAAGCATAACCTATGACAAGAAGAGGTATATATTTTTAAATAAATAGATATTAAGCACAAACAATTTCACATATTACCTGAAGACCAAAAGTAATCATGTTTGACCCATTCCATTGAGAAATATACCCCTCAATATTGTAATAGTCACCATCCCATTCCCACCAAATGTTGATAACCTGTGTTGGGTTCTGAAATCCATACTACTATAAATCCAAAAATTGGTGCATCACATCATGAACAACATGTCCCTCACCCTCCTAAAATAAATCTCGATATATATGGTTAAAATATTCCTTTATTTAATCATGATTTTTTTTGAAATGTTTATAAGGATATCATGACCTCTTTACAAACATCAAATGACGGAAATGATGCTCCAAGAAAAGTAATACAATTACCAAAAGTTCCTAAATTTCTAAATAATGCACTCATAGTTCATGATATGAACTAAAACTTTCCATCCTTTAATCGTGACACTTTTCAAAACATTCAAAAGAATATCATGGCTGCTTTACAAATCCTAAATAATCCACAATTACTAAAATTTCTCACATTTGCATACAATGTGTAATTACCAAAGATTCAAAGTCTATTACATGAGATACCAAAGGATGTACCTTTATGAAAACTATCTAAATTTTTAATTACTGTATCATTACCAAAGGTATATGAACCTTCAAATGGTATATCGATATCAAAAGTTCCAATATCCCAAAATGGAATACAAAATGTTTCAAAATTCAAAGATCCAATACCATTACCAAAGTATCTTAACTTTAGTGATTCTGAACTTGCACTTATTATTCATAAGGATGATACTACTAATATGCCTAAATTAAAAAGAGGTAGAGGATTATAAAAAATGATTATATATTTACCAAAAGCCACCATTCCTAATGATTATCTCATGTCTATGATGAGTACTATTGGAGAGCTTCAAAGAGAAGTATATATACTTCAAATGTAAATGGCTTTCCATAACGCTAATTCCAATATTACCTCATTCAAAAATCAACCTCTTGCACAATGTGTACTTTAATATTCTTATCTGCAAGGTTTTGAACTACTAGATTTATCTCTCTTTTATCATCACAAAGATCTTTTTTATCACATGATTAAATATGTACATTATTTTGGTCAATGGGCTAAAGATGACAAAATATTTCTGAAAGCCTTTCATATGAGTATTACTAATGAAACTCACAATTTGTTCTATAACTTACCCAAGGATTCCCTAACCACTTTTTAATAATTAGATGTATTATTTTTTTCTTTTAATATACATAATGTGATTAGACTTACATTATAATATTTACACAATTTCAAAGAACATGATGTTGAATAATCCCTTCAAAACTATGTTATTCGATTTAAAAGTACATCATATGCCTTAACATTTAGGACCTTTTATTTTGAATTTAAATTCATCTTTACTAGAGGTCTTATTTCCCCATTAAGGGAAAGAGCATTACATAAAAAATATAAATCATTTACTTATTTATATTTGGATGTTCATAGATATTCTTAATCCATACTCAAGTATTCAAATGAACTTAACATCTCTCCTTCGAAATACAAATTTTTATTCCACATTCAAATGAGGAAGATGGATTACCAAATGAACACTATGAGCAAATGTGTGGCATTCCTCACATTAATATGGGAACTTTATAAAAATTACTCAATATGGGACCAATCCAAGATACACATCCTAAACAAACACCTCAAGTTGAACAAACCAAAAAGCATCCACACCAATAAGATTTAACAATCACATTATTTATGGGTGGTGCTTAATTTTGGTATAACCATGTGGATCCCACACAAACAAATAAAACTTGTGATATAAGACATTTAAAACAACTTGGACTTGACCTAAAAAAGCTACAAAGCAAGGGAGGTTGGAAAGACTCTTTGGGTAACTTAATAATACCAATTTCTTGTGGCCCTAAAGTGATTCAAATAAAGTTTTGGGTTATGCCACACAAATCTCAATGTTCATTCACATCGGGAACTCTTTGGTTATACTAGATGAAAGCTAAAATTGACCCAAATCAATAAAGTATTTCCTTTTCCCATGATGTAAAATTGATCCATATCCCACATGACGGTAATTTTCCTTCTACTTCACATGTAAATAATGAGAAATAACATGCCATCCACCATTTTCATCTATCCAACCATGATCCAAACAATGAAAATTATCCAACCTAAGGTCGAAAGCATCAAATTTAAAAATAATAAAAAATAAAATATTAAACAAAATATAAAAACATGTAAATAATTAAAAAATACAAAAATATTTAGCATTCTAAGAGTTTACTAGCTCCTTAGGCTCTTTGTTATTTGCTTTATGTTAGTACATAACATATCATTTCATTCTATATACACATATGTTTCACGCATCTTCGAGTGTGATATAGGTATACCCAAACACATGATATATGCTTTTTCAGATGTTAAACCTTTCCTCTACTCACGTCATATAGTATATTGTGGGCATCTACTTCTTTGATCACGATTGATACAAGTTACATATCTTTTATGTTACAATCCCTCAATTTGTACTTAGAAAAAAAACACTAAAATTTTTCTTTTTAAAACAACTTACTTAACATTCATTCCTTAAAATAAAACATTAAAACATATTTAAACTATAACTTAGAACAATAGTACTTCTAATTCAAATATCACATACAATATTTATCTTATACAATTCTAAGGAAAGTAAATACATTAGGGGACAACTCTAACTAGTATACTAATATAGTATTTATTGTTCAAATCTAATAAATATAATATATTTACATTTACATTAGGAATTTAGCCTTAATACAATAAATAGATACCAAGCCCTCTAGATCTTGAGTCAAACCAACTTGTGTATCTCTAAATCTCAAGTGTAGTCTCTAGATAAGTAACACTATGGTGGGGAGGGAGAGCATCATCTGAGTGATTTTTCATACCAACCATAGATCAACAATTCCCTTCACAATCTCATATTAAGGAATGGCTCTCCTTTCACAGATATGTAGATAGAACAGTGCAAAAATCTAGAGAACAAATTAGTACCCATATGTGTATTATGTCATAAAACTAAACATGTAGTGTATCATAAAAAACCCAATCTATTTCAAGCTATTGGACTGATGTGTAAATCATATATACCAAAAGATAAGGTCTCACTAAACATTATTTAACCACAAGATTCAAACTAATTACTTCTTTCTAGTAATCATATCACATCACATGCTAAATAAGGAGTAAGCAATGTATACGTTTATTCATCTACACATGAATGAATCTTACATTAAAATTAATCTCCAAATTGGATATAATAACCACTATTCATACCACTCAAGTAAAACACATATTAAACTATAGATTATAACTACTACAATAAGTTCCATACAACTACCCCCATGATAACCCATATTATCATAGTCTAGTGACTTAAGACATAACCACTAGTTTTCCACTTTTAGTCATAAATACATGGAATCATAAGCTTTCATTCAAGCGATTATATATAACAAATAAAGTCATACAAACACATAAAATTCTAATCATTCATTTATTGTCTCAAGGTTGTATGCACACATACATGATATCCTACTAATTGTTACAAAACATACCGATCAAGTACTAACCAACTCATATTAAATCAATCAACGTAGGTGAGAGTCTAGACATGAAACTATAATATGTACCATCCATACATATAATTTTAAGATAAATTATTCTATTATATCTCATACAATCATAGCTCATTGTGCATGAGCACCCTACTCACACATGATCAAAAAACTTTACACTGAAATAATAATAAAACAAGTACAAAATTATACCACTTAGGTATACCCTAGATAATACTGCACATAATAATCACATATAAACATAGTCTCTAAGAACACATCAAGATGCACTATCTTATTCTATAAATGTCAAATCATTTGTGTATAAAATATTCTTACAAAATATAATACACACAAGTTTTCATTTTTATATGACACTACCGAATTTGACCCTGCTGACATGTTTTCATAACACGACTGTGCTATAGATAAATTATTTGCCTCTAATATAAATCATATCATATCACTAACAATTATCATAATCTTGGGTATTTTTAAATCAATTTATACCTCATATGAACATAACTTAAGGGGAATTATTCATATGGTTGAAGTTTCCCTCTTCATTATATCTCGCTACAAACCTATTATTTTAGATATAAGTACAATATCTAATGTCCTATCAAGTTATTTAATCATAATAATACACAATCCCTTATATAGATATATTTTTATTTGAACACCCCTAATACTTTAGTTGTTTCAAAATTACTTAACAAATACTTTAAATAGATTGCAAGGTTCAACAATCATTCATATTTCTAACCAATGACTTTTATCAACTGTTATTTCCATATTACCTTCTCATGGATATCTTAGCATGACTCATAATATATACCATCCAACATATTATCTATTTGAACATTCTTATTATACATACAAAAACTAATATCTTACCAAAAATCTCAATGAATAAGTTATCTTAATAACTCAAGCTTTTCTACCATACCCCAAAAGTATACTTAATAATTAATATTTACTAACAAATAACTATTCTTATATTCTCATATGGATCCCATGATAGTAATGATCAAAATGCAACTCACTCAAGCTGCAATACAGAAATTCAAGGCAAAATAAAGTTTCACTAAACATTTGGTCTTGCATTAAGGAAGAGACATTACACGCAACATTTTTAATAAATGACTTGGCATTCTCAATTTAATGACTTGGTGCTACTTAAGGTGACTTTGAGTTACAATTAAAACTTAGTCTTTTAATTAAATACCAAAATATAAAAAAATATATAGTTAGCGCTTCTGATTTGTATATTAAGTGCTACAATTATATAGCTCAGTGTTTGAATTATCTTTCCTTAGCTCAACATTTTAATAAATTAGACTCAACCTTTAATATTAGGATTTAGTGCTTCAAAGTGACTCAACCTATTATAATTAATGGTTGGGCATTTGGTATAAATACTTAGCATTTATTTTATACAACTTTGCATTTCAGTTATACATACTAGGCATTTCATTTATATATACTTAGCTTTTAGTATATATCTACTTAGATTTTAAACTTGTGACTTGGCATCATCGTAATGGACTGAATGTTTAAACCTTATAAACTTAATCATCATTTAAAAATTAAGATCAACATTACCTAGGTTAGTGATTTAATAATTGTAGGTAGCGTTTGAATATAATTACTCACTATTTAGATGTAGGGTTATGAAAAATACATACATAGTAGATTATAGCCAATTAATCAACATTTTAATATTAACAGTTAGTGATAAACTCATCCCAATATAAAATTACATAGTGTTTATATATATAAAAACTTCACATAGAGCTCAACACTTTAATAAATAGATCGGTGCTTTAATTAAAGAGACTTAGCATTTGATTTAATAGCTAAGTGTTACATATCATATGCTTAGCTATCTAATGAAGATTCGGCTAACAATTTTTTAACTCTAAGTTTCAATTACTTACTCAACACTTTCAATTAGTGACTTGGAAATTTCCATTAAATATTTCAACATAGAATTAAAGACTTCAATGATTAAAATTTTATACTCAGCATCTAATTTCTTATAAACTCAATATAATGACTTGGAAGTTTAAAATAAAGACTCCACAATCTATATATATATATTGACACAACTTGTTAATTTGACATTTTAATTATTTGACTAGGTGTTACATATAAAATGTATTCCTATGTTAGGATTTATAATATAACCTAGATAAAAATGTAGACCCTTTTTAAAATAAAGGTAGACCAATTAAAAGGAATGTAGGCCTAAAAAAATTTAATATGCTAGCCCAAAAAGGGTGGAATGCTAACCAATTTTTAATGGGATGCAACCTATTCTAATGGAACATTGGATAAATATATATGAAAATATAGTCATTTAATATAATCATGTGCTCAAAATTAATATCATCCAAAACATGTGAGATTTTTTTTTGGTTTCCTTCTTGGATTTGTAATCAATTACATTAAATCTAAAAATAATGCAACACAGGCTGAAAAGTGAATATGTAAGATTTAAAATGCAACACTATATAATTAGATCTCTGACCTTTCTAATATGATATAATAAGATGCAGGTAATGTAAGATTTAACCATCTTCATATTAAAGACATGATAATAAAATAGTTTTTAAATCTACAAAGATCTTACACACACTCAAATACAAAATAGAACCAACTTGGTAGATTTGCTTGGAAAAAGAATATGAGTGGCTTTCCTTGATTTCTCCCACTTTCTTTCCTTAATCCTCCTGATTATTTCAAATCTCGTGTCTCTGTCCCTTTTTCTTTTAATTTCCCTTTAATTTATAAAATCATCTCTTTACTATTTGCTGCACCCCTTTCTTTACATGAAATATTTCTCTTAGTTTACTATCCGTGCATAACATTATTTTATTAATTTAACTTTCTTAACTAATATTAAAACTCTCAATTTGTTTAAAATTATGTCATTTTTTTCAAGTTATCTAAAATAATAGAC
Source organism: Torreya grandis (assembly GCA_037957365.1). Lineage (NCBI taxonomy): Eukaryota > Viridiplantae > Streptophyta > Pinopsida > Cupressales > Taxaceae > Torreya > Torreya grandis. The sequence continues at coordinate 715,886 of JARHVA010002541.1, read as the reverse complement.
TAAGTTGATAAAATTAAACAAAGATATCTAAATTTATCTTTTAATGCAATCTAAATCATGTTTTAAAAGACAACATAATTTATCTTTACTCACTGTTAGTTCATTAGGATAACTCAAGCTCTTGATAATAAATAAATAAAGGTAATTATTTATCTATCTAATTATTTCCAATAATAATATAATGCATAATTAATTATTATTACATGTAGCAATTAAATATCCATTTCCTATTTTATTCTCAAAAATCAAGATAATTTAAATAAAAGAATTTCATGCATATCAAGAACTATATCTTCATACAATATGATCACAAACAAGATTTATTTAATTATGAATTAGAATTTAAAATCTAATATGCATGTGTGTAGGGTCACTAGTAATTTGATTTGTTAGTCCCACAATCATTTCATCTAGCCCATCCTCTCCGATGATGCTCTCCCTCATCAAGCTCTGAGGGTAGGGTCAATCTTGCATCCACCTTTCAACAAGTAGGTAGTTAGTCTAAGTCATCATATATAAACCAATGATGTAAAACTAGAAAATATATATCTACAATGTATAAAATAATAAAAACATAATTATCACATTATGTATACCAATCAACAATATCATAAGGTGAAATAAAGATGTGACACATTATGATCATTTATACATTATCATGTTTGGGCTTATATTGCTAACACATGTCTATATCCATGCTCATATGTTTCACATTACACTTGATATGCTATACTACATAGCATTTTTTTCTAGCAAATATATGTAGGGACTAATATAATATGCTTAAGTTAGTTGCTTATGCTTCATCTATTTTTCACTTTCTTGAGTGTATTACATTGCTTGTGATCATCTTGCTTGTGAAACATTTGAATATGTTCCTTACTTGTTGGCCTTGTTCCATTTTATGTTATTTGACCATTTGAATGTCATTCCATGTTGATTGGAATTTTAAATATGTCATCCCTTTCGATTGTGCGACATTTGAACATGCCTTTTGTATAAGGTCTCTTTGGACCATTCATTTGCATTACATTAAGTGCTCTTGTGTGTGTGTTTGATCGCTTGTTGAGCTTGTAATATTACCCTCTAGACATTGCCATGATCTATATCATGTATCTTAGGATTTGATGTGATCATAAACTGTAAGCTTAATTGATATATCTACTTCGACATATTATCTAGATATGTTGCATGATTCATACATAAATTATACAAATATATTATCCTTTAAAGGTGAGGTAACAACCAATTTTAATTTCCCTCACCTCAAAATGGGGACATATTAGTGGGTGCATGTCATAAAAACATGACCTCCACATTTCAATAGTTACCAAATTTCAGTAAGGGCATGTCACAAAGGCATGACCTCCACACATACATTTCCATTATTTTTAGATTATAGTGGTGGAATGAAATAAGAACATGACCTCCACACTTATACACTTACTCAGTATATCTAGATTTCAATGTGGGCATGTTATAAAGACAACCTCCACACTTTCATAATCTCTAGTTTAGTTCCATGATTCATATATACACTTGGGTCAAAATCCTATACATTGCACCGATTTTACATAGATTTGAAACATAGTTTTTTATATTTATGACACATATACTCCATATAAAAAATATTATAGGTCCATATGCCATGATACTACACCCAAAAATGAAAAACTTACTAATTATACTATTCATTAGGACACATCAATTACACTAGGATGTACTGTTATCGAGCCTTTTCTATTGCAATAGTTGTTTCAATTTATAGGTTGAAGTGTTTAAATCATTTAACCTCACTGAATTTATAGATTGGAGTGATTACATCATCTAATATCACTATATTTATAAGATGAGTAGATTAAATTACTCACCCTAACTAGATTATATATTCACATTTGAGTTGTGTAATTGAGATATAATGATCTCCATGGTCATGTCATAACTCATCGTTACATTAAATTGGGAGAATAATACTTTCCAATCTCCCTCTTCAAATCTCCAAGGTTCAAATATGAACCTTTTCTAGCTCTAATGCTTCATAAGGAAGCATCTCTACCAAGTTAAATCATCAATAGGCAACATAGGTTACATCGACACATAGGTATACTCCATTCTTGATCTCTTTATTTTCAAGCATTTAAATTATTTTAAATTTCAAATTATGTACATTGATTTACACTATAACATGCTCTTAGTTACATGTCATATGCCAAAAAATCACTCAAAGTGGGCTCAAGTAAAGGCAAGATGTGTTATACACACCCATATATGTATTTATTTCCTTTAACCTAGTAATTTCATCTTTATGCATTACTAGATTAAAAGAGGGGGTCAATATAGATGCTAAAATTGATTATTTATAATATCTCAGTCTTGTATATTTGACAAATATTAATCAAACCTCTACCCTTCAATTCTAAACCTCCCTATTTCCAAAATGCTTATATTTACCAGCTCACTGTGCCTAAATACTTATCTCTTAGTCTGATCCATATCATTCTATGAACCCATGTATCTTATATTATGCATAAAAATCAAAACTTTATAAACATTCTTCAATGTCAGTTTTAGACTCATACCTATTTTCTAACCCTTTAGACACTACCACCAACGATAGTGTTTAGATCCTTACCTAATGTCTAGTTTCCAAAAGTCATCTAAATTACAAATGTTTCAAAACCTATAGGTCAGTCCATTTATTTTATTGAACCCTACTATGAGATATTTTAAAAATGTTTGGTATAAATACAAGTCTAAGCCTTCTCATTCCTTGTCTAACAAATTCAAAGAAAGCATCTAGAAAATATAAATCAATCAACTACATGAGTACTCATTATTATGTCTTATTCATCCCTATTTTCATATTAAGCATAAGGGCAATCATATTATAGATCTTAAGTATTCAAAGAGCATCCCATGAATGACATTTGTCAAATTGTAAGCTAGATCACTGCATGTATCTTTATATAGTATATTGAACCTTTGTACACACACTTTCCAACACATAGATGATAACTACATAAGTCTGAGGCTCTCTTTAGAATATTGGATATGTAGGCAATGCATATAAACAAAGGAGTATTTGGGGTAGTTTGACATTATGAACCCACTAATCCACTTTTCAATATTCTCATTTTAAGGGTGAAATAGTGAAGAGCTAGGGTTTGATCAATCAATGAAAAATAACAACTTATATCCTAGATATGAATATACCAACAAAAAAGAAATAAAAATAAAAGTTAGTCACATCCATATCTAGTCATTATTGTGTACTATATACTTGTACCACAATCCAATATTAGCATCAATGGTAGTGTCTAAATTTGATGATAGTGTCCATGGCCACCAAAGTGAAATTTAAAGAATCTGACAATTGATCTAGAATATTGATTCTATATATTTTACCTCTATTTCTAGTCTAGACCTATCTATGCATAGTAAATCAACTAAGTACCATTATTTCTTATTTATTGAAATATCTTTCATTAACTATACTTTACTATTTTTTAGTAATCTCATTTGTATAAATTTATAATGATATTTATTTGAGTTTTTATTAATTAGCCTACTATAGATTAGTTTATCTCCCTTGTGCTTAAGCTTATATATATTCTTGGACCTACCCCCCGATAAAATAATTTAGGGTTAAACAATTAGTTATATTGGATAATAAGTCAACCTACATTAGGGATTAGGGGTGTATGCATCCATTATTAGTATTAAAGATCTATATAAAGGAGAGGAATATCATTGCAAAGGATTTCAAGTAAGTGGAGAGTCTTCTATTTCGTAGAAACATATTGGAGGTTGTTCCCCTTAAAGTGTGCTATGGAAATTTATGCCGCTTTTGTATTTATTGGTTTTATGACTCGCCCAATGAGAAGTGACATAAATTCATAACAATTTAGAGAAATCATCATTGAGATGATGATTTTAATCTACGTTTGAGAGGGGCATCTCCCTCATAGGATATGTTTATTTTGAGGGTTTTTATGTACATTTAACTGCAAAGCACAAAAAGGAAACAAAATTAGGAAATGGTGGAAGATAAGAAGAATGGAGGAGGATAGAGATGAGGAACCCATGATAGAATGAAAATAGATAACCATTAGAATAATTTAGATTTTAATGAAGTGGTTGTAAATTCATTAGAATAATTTAGATTTTAATGAAGTGGTTGTAAATTATTATCAAACAAAATGAAACTATGAATGATAAATGTAATGAACACGAAAGGCTTTCTTGGAAGCATAAAGTCTCCTCAAAATGTGGATTTGGTACACTTAGTTCAAAGCCCATACATGAGGCTTTCAAGATAAATTTTGGAAACACCATGAGTTTCACATAACCAAAAAAAGTGTAGAATATTAATGGAATCTCTATCTATAAATATAAGTAAAAATTTCATAAACAAAGAGAATAAAAACCCATAAATACAAATATTGATATCACTTGTTTGCATTCCATTACTTGAATATCAAAAATTACATACCTCACACATAAAGTTGTAGCTAGCTCTTCTCCAAGAACTTAAAATAAAGAAGAAAAACCCTTTTACAATTATCATATCTCCTATTTATAACACATATAAGAATGAAATGACCTTTCACATTCTCATTTTTTTTCTATTACAATTTACATTTGTTTTTTAATAGTGATTCAAATAATTCACAATGCAGGCCCACTGAGCCTTGTCCATTGAGTGAGAGAGTCTGGAAATAGTATCTGCCACACCCTAACTTATGAAATTGAGTCTCACAAAAAGGAACTTAGACAAAAAAGAGAATCAAGCACAACAAAAGGTATCTAAAGATAAAATGTATTACATCACTATATTTATCATTTCAAAACCTTTCAAATGCTTTAAATGGGAACCAAAACATATTTTACATGTGAAAGATATGGTCAAATGAAGAATTTGTGCCTAGTACACCTATGATGCATTGTCAGTCTAATATTTATACATATTTGTTTTCTAACCAATTTTTTCATAAAAATATCAAATATTTTACATCATTGGATAGGTCATTTCAATAATACCTTTCCAATGCTTCAAATGAGATCTAAAATAGAGTTGAAGTGCAAAATTTATGACCAAAATAAAATGTTGAATTTTTCCTTTACTTGCTCAACAAGTCAGATACATCCATGATGTCCATCTAGATGGCCTTGGTGCATACGACATGTTTGATGCATCCATGAGGTCCATCTGAATGGCCTTGACATATGCAATGCATCTAGCATGTCCATGAGGTTCATTTATATGGCCTTAGTGCATGTAATGTATATATGAGGTCCTATAGATGTAATTGGCATGTACATTCATTTGAAATGAACACAAGGTCCATTTAGATTACCTTGTAATTTTTGGTTCTTCATCTTTTAGAGTTTTAGATCTCTAGTTCAATTTAATGCAAAAACTATGAAGTTTGGGCCCCTGTGTTTGAATAAAAGATGATCCTTGGGATAATATATTTCAAAAGAATAAAATGAGACCCAAAATAGAATATAGATGTGAAAGATATGCCAAAATGGAGAATTAACACTTGATAAGCCTTTTATTTCTTCTAGCTCCAAAGTTACGAATCTCTAGTATGAAAATATATGAAGGTTGGGTCTTAGATATCTAAAGCAAAGATGTTCCATTTGAAAATATATATCTAACACATAAAAAAAAGAATAAAAATGGAGACTAGATGTGATATTTATGCTGAAACAAATAATTTACACTTGATTGGCCTTTCGTCCCTATTGGCTTTGAAGTTCTAAATCTCTAGTGTGAAACATAAATGCACTTTGGGACTTTGTTGTATAAATAAAATATGATCCCCTAGATAATATTTATCCAAAACATAAAATTATAACCAAAACAAATACTAGATGTGAAAGATATGACAAAATGGAGAATTGGCACCCGATTGGTCCTTCATCCCTAATGTCTCTGATGTTTTGGATCTCTACTATAAAAAACATATGAGCTTTGAGACTCTGAGATCTGAAGAACAGATGATCCCATATAAAATATATATCCAGGGCATAAAATAATAACTAAAATGGATATTGGATTTGAAATTTATTTTGAAACAAATAATTTGTAGCTAATTGGCCCTTCGTCCTTCCTAGCTTCAAAGTTACAATTTTTTGGTGTGAAAAATTATACACTTTGGGACTCTAATGTCTGAATAAAATATGATACCATAGATAATATCTATCTAATTAATCAATAAATAACTAATATGGATACCATATGTGAAAGTTATGTTGAAATGGAGAATTAACACCTGATTGGTCCTTCATCCCTACTGGCTCTAACGTTTCAGATCTCTGGTGTGAAAAATACATGTACTTTAGGACTATGTTATCTGAATTAAGTATTATACAATATAAAATATATATTGAGCACAATAAATAAGAACCAAGACAAATATTATATGTGAAATATATGCCAAAATAGAGAATTGACACCTGATTGGCCCTTCGTCCCTATTGGCTCTGAAGTTCTAGATTTGTGGTGTGAAAAATATATGCATTTTGGGACTCTGATGTCTAAATCAAAGATGATCCATTAGAAAAAATATATTCATCACATAAAACTAGAACCAAAATAGAGACTAGATGTGAAATATATGCTAAAATGGAGAATTGACACCTAATTGGCACTTTGTCCCTACTTGTTATGAAGTTACAAATCTCTAGTGTGAAACTTATATACACTTTTGGACTTTGATGTTTGAAGCAAAAATGATCCTGTATACAATATCTAACCAATGCATTAGATGAGAACCATAATGGAGATCATATGTGAAAGTTATGTTGAAATGGAATACACTAGTTGAACACTTGAGTTGTGAATATTACTTGATTTCTTTAGTTTCTCCATAATGAAATTTGTTCAAGTGAAACATGTGGAAGACTTGGTATGACTATGAGGGCTAGTTAATCTAGTGCCAAAAATTTAGTTCTTCTAGTAGGAACCAAAATTTTAAAAATTTCATGAATTTACATTTTGGGTACAATAGTGGCTCTAACTGTGGGACCACATTCCTTGGAGGAATACATGAAAACTCCAAATTATTTGGTGATCAGTGTTTTATCCACCTTATGGATAGTATGTAGTACACATGAATATATTAATCCATCCAACTAGTATCTATTTCACTTATCCCAATCATATAAGAATGAACACATGTTATCAGGCCAGATCGTTATCTACAAAACTCCACCTATTTGCATGAGTCAAAAATTTGGGTATGTTATATGCTTGGAAAGATATATAAGGATAAATTTACTGTGTTTAAAGACACAAGTTGATTTATTTGAATACCTTAACAAGAAATGTTACCTATAATAGATTTTGGTAGATCTTTAAGTGTCCTATCAATAGTCTATGTCTTGTAATTATCTCCAACATAGGGAAGGGGAAACCCCACAATGCACAACATACATATATTGAACATGAACACACACACACACACACAATAGAAAAATGGAAGGGTAAAACACCAACCAAATTGTGCAGAAAAGTAAACTATTTATAAGGGTAAATGTGGGTCAACTTGACTAAACATGACCATTCACTAGTTGGGAAAAATATGAGCTCTTATAAAGCAAGTTTTGATATGATGTGGATAGATTTGATAGGATCATGAGAAACAACAAAAACATGATTTTAATTGTGTTTATGGGATAAACATGAGTTACGAGTGGGAAGACAAACATGGAATTAAACACTTGACCACATAGTTTCCTGAAAAATAGAAGGAAAATATCTCAAATTGATATTTATAAAACTAACCACATGAATCATACCTTCTAAGTCTTTATTTTTTGGTTGTTCTTCCAATTATTTGTTTGTGAATGGATAAACCAAATCATCTTTAGGTGTCTCCAAAGGTGATCTTGGGACCAAAACCTCATGACACTCAAAATGACCAATTTTTTTTTGATAATTTCTTCTTGTATCTTCCTCAAAATATTCTATGTGATTGTGTTAAAAATCATCACATACCTCCTCTTTTTCATAGTGAAGCTAGCTATTTTCATGACTATCTCATTTTCTTAGGAGGATGCTGAATTTGTCTTTTCAATGCATTCTTTAGTGGTTTCCTTCTATTCATTGAATTTTAAATATTTTATTCAGAGTGTATAATGAAATAAGTTAATTCCTCTATTAGAGTGTTTGCCATAGTGGAATACAAACCATCAATTTCATCCCCAACACCAAAAGCTTTCTCTTTTTATATTTATTTACTGTGGGAAGCTTTTGAATTGGGAAAACTTCTCTTTGCTTGATTTATATATCTCAATGAACATCTTTAAAAAATTGTAATCTTTTTGGATCATAAATAATTTATTGAATTGGATTTTCTTTGAATGTTGATAAGAAGAGGAAAACATTTCTTAGCGCATCATCATTTGAAACAATCCAACCAACACCTCATTTAGAATATTTTAAGATATTTTTCTTATTTATTTCTTCTTATTTTTACCACCCAACATTTCCAAGGCATGGATATTTTGATTTAAAATAGATTTTTTTCATGTTTTCAAACAAAATAAGACCTTGGGTAGCAATATCAAAAATAAAAAAATCAGAAGCATGGGTTACATTCCATCATTTCAATAGAGTTGCCAATATTATTTTTCAAGGGGAAGATTCTCTTTAAGTTGTAGAGAGAAAAGACACCTTTCAATCCACAATGGAGAAGCCAAAAGATATTGGTGGAAATTTAGGTTGCTTTTATATTTCTTGGTTATATGACTTGCCTAATGAGAGGCAACACAAATTCATTAAAAAATGGAGAAATCACTATTGAGATGGTGATTTTGCTAGGCATTTTAGAGGGTCTATGAGGTCTATCTGGATAGTCTTGGTATGTGTTGCATATCCAACACATCCATGAGGTCTATATAGATGGCCTTGTCATGTACACACATCTAACATAGACATGAAGTCCATCTGGATGACTTTATAAGTTTTGATTCTTTGTCCTTGAGAGTTTTAGATCTTTGGTTCAATTCTGGGTAAACATATGAATTATGGGCCTTTGATGTCTCAAGAATAGTGATCCTTAGTATAATATATTTCCAAAGAATCAAATGAGACCCAAAATGGACTCTCGATGTGAAAGATATTCCAAAATGGAGAATTGACACATAATTTATCTTTTGTCCCTATTAGTTATGAAGTTTCAGATCTCCAATGTGAAAAATATATGAAGGTTGGGCCTATAATATCTAAAACAAAGATGATACAATAGAAAATATATATAAAACACATCAAATGAGAACAAAAATAGAGACTAGATATGAGATTTATCCTAAAACAAATAATTTGCACTTGATTGGCCCTTCACCCTATTGGCTCTGATGTTCTAGATCCTAGGGTGAAAAATAAATGCACTTTGGGAATTTGATGTCTAAATAAAAGATGATACCATAAAAAATATCTATCCAATGCATCAAATGAGAACCAAAATGGATAATTTAAGTGAAATATATGATAAAATGGATAATTGATACTTGATTGGCCCTTTATCCCTACCAACTCTGAAGTTCTAGATCTTTGTTTTGAAAAATATATGAGTTTTGGGACTTTGAGATCTAAAAAAAAGATGATCCCATAGAAAATATCTAAGGCATCAAAATATAACTAAAATGGAGACTAAATGTAAAATTTATTCCAAAATAGATAATTTTCACTTGATTGGCCTTTTATCCTCCCTGAATTCAAAGTTTTGGATTTCTAGTGTGAAAAATATATACATTTTGGGACTCTGAAATTTGAAGCAAAGATGATCTCATAGATAATATTTATCCAACACATCAAATGAGAACCAAAATGGAGATTGTATATGAAATTTATGCTGAAATGTAGAATTGACACCTAATTGACCCTTCATTCCTACTGGCTTTGAATTTTTGGATTTTTAGTGGAAAAAATACATGCACTTTGGGACTCTTATGTTTAAAGAAAAGATGATCCAATAATTTATATATATATATATATATATATATATATATATATATATATATATATATATATATATATTACACATCAAACAAGAACCAAAATAAATATTGGATGTGAAATATATGCTAAAATGGAGAATCGATGCCTTATTGGCCCTTCGTCCTTACTGGCTTCGAAGTTATAGATATATGGTGTGAAAATGCATGAACTTAGGAATTTGATGTTTGAAGCAAAGATTATCCACTAGAAAATATATATCAAATGCATCAAATGAGAAGCAAAAAATAAATTAGATGTGAAAGATATGTAAAATGGAGAATTGACACTTGATTGGCCCTTCGTCCTTGATTTTTCCAACGTTTTGGATATCTCACGTGAAAATTATATACACTTTGGGAATAAAATGTCTAAAGAAAATATGATCCCATAGAAATATATACCCAATGTATTAGACAAGAATAAAAATGGATATCATATATGAAAGTTATGTTGAAATGGGGAATTACACTTGCTACACACTTGAGGTGTGAATAGTACTTGATTTATTTGACATTTACAGAATAAAATTTATTCAAGTGAAACATGCATAAGACCTAGTATGCCCATGATGCACAACTGATCTAGTGTCAAACTTTTAGTTTCTTCTAGTGGGAACCAAAATTTTAAAAATTTCATAAATTCAAATTGTGGGTACAATAAAGTGGCATTCTCATATTAGGATACCTTGTAGAGTTATTCCTTATTTAAGGAGTATTGTATGGCATTTCCATACCTTAAGAGTATTATTTTATTTTTTAATAAATTGCATATTAGGGCATCTTAGCATATATATATATATATATATTGTGTATGTTATCTTTGTTATATTTTGCACATTTTTGTTATTATTTGACATATGTGGATCTTACCATATCTACTTCATTTTATTTTACACGTTGAATGTGTGTGTGTGTGTGTATATATATATATATATATATATATATCTTGTGTATGTTATCTTTGGTATATTTTGCTCATTTTGGTTATTATTTGACATATGTGGATCTTACCATATCTACTTCATTTAATTTTACACATTGAATGGGATTGTGGTAATTATAGTACAATCCTTTTGTTTTTATTTATCAAATTCATGTTTAGAGTTATTCAAGCTTGTATTTTAATAGCCTAATCAAAAAAATATTATTTTGAAAATAAAAGTGTGGTTGAGTGTATTCAAGCTCAACACAATAACAAGAGGTGTCATTCCCTAAATGATTAGGCTTATGAACTCATTAGGGATAAACTTATTTTAATTAAATATTTATTACAACATATATATGATGAGCATAATATTATCTTCATATACACCACAAAATACTCACATTTATCTGAACCTTTTAGGGTTAGTCAGTTTTATTAGTATCGATTGTCATCATCTTGTGCCTTTTACGTGGGATTGACATCAAGTATTTTACAAAGGTACATTTTTCCAATTCCATAGTTCAAAAACATTTTGTGAGGATTTATATAAGAAAATTGTAAATGAAAAATATTATAAGTGCAATTTCTACAATTCAAAATATTTTTCTATATCTTTTTGTTATACTTCCATAACCATTGGTATTTGCATGGTAAATTGTATTTACGTAAAAAATCAATACATTTAACCATTAACATTCAAATAGGTCTAATCATGCATATAAGAATTAAAATATACCTAATTAATTGATTCTATTTCCTAAGAAATAAATGACAGAGAGGTTTATAAACTTATTTTCATTTAGTAATTGTTCTCCATGATGATTCTTGATGATTTGACCCAAATATGTAGCTCCACACTCCCATAACCTCTCAAAATGGTAAAAACAAGGGTTAGATTTGGGGGTTTTGCCTTGATGAGTCTTATAAATGTCCCTCATCTAACTCTTATATATCCCTAAAACCGCTTACTATTATACCACTTTATAAACCCACAATGGCCTTTTGTCCATATTTTTCCATACTAGCACATGATTGATGTGTGTGTGTGTGTGTGTGTGTGTGTGTGTGTGTGTGTGTGTGTGTGTGTGTGTGCGCGCGTTAGAGAGAGAGAGAGGGAGAGATTTGTATATATTTATTTTTATGGTTTAAATATTATGATTTTTAGATAACATTTTATGGTTTATGGTGTTTATCATTTGGTATTACTAATGGTTCACTCTATTAAGTGTTAACTACTAGTTTGTAACCACAACTATGTGATACCTACAACCACTATAATAATAGCCCATAGCCATTATAGAAGCAACTTGTAGCCACTACAAAAACAAAATTTAATGACTAAAATAGTGCTATATGTGTAGACACTCAATTTTAACCACTTTTGTGTCTAAAATGCAATATGAATAACTTTCCATAATCACATGCAAATTTGATCAAAAATTGTTGTTTAATCTAATTTAACTGTACAACTACCAATTTGATTTGAAATCATGATGACACATCCCTGATTGGGGAAATGGATTGTATAATAACGTTAGTACTATATAACACATACCAAATAAAACTAAGCTTTTACAAGTGTTATTATAAGATAATTAAATGAATATTTGATTGACAAAAGAACTTTACAATTGCACCATTCTTCTAATTGCCAATTAATTACCTTGATTAATTAGTCTAATCATTCTTCTAATAGTAAATTTCATAGATTCATAATTATCTATTTTTTATAAAGTAAAACTGAATTATTGTCTCACTCAAGGTGACATCATCATACCAAAGGTACAAGTACGAGCTATTACAAGCTCATACACTCCTATTACACACTCTTCCTCTTACACCCCTCTTACAAACTCTTCCTCTTACACCCTTCTTACACACTTGAGGAGGAGTCATGATTTGAATCTCTTAAATTTCTATGATAGAATACATGCCTTTCCTTCTACACTACATATTTATCATTTATGATAACAGAGGACTAATTTTGGGACCTTCATCTTCATCTAAAAATGGATGGTCCATAATCATTTACCTTGTCTATAAATACAAGCATCTTTGGCTATTACAGACAAGCTTTTTAATTGCAAAGTTATTATCCAAAAATCTACTAAGAAACACATGCCAAACCTAATTTAGTGTGGATAAGGAGAGATGCTACCCACGTGGAATCAACATTGTTAAATAATTCTAGCATACAAGTCAATCTCAAGCATCTTTTCATGTCAATTTGTAAGTAAATCTCCAAGGAAGGTATAAACAATGTTTTGTCTTTTATTTTGTATTTATTACTTGTTTATCATATCTCATCCTAGTGAATTGGATTAGAATGCTAGTTTTTTTTATTTGTTTTGATGTGTATTCACTAATAATATAAATTGACATGTTCTTTATATTTCCCTTATACATAATAAAGTGCCCTTTGGGGTGTCAATCTGGGTTTATGGGCTTGTAATTTTTTTTAAAAGATAAGAGTGAACACATCATTCTTCAAGCATTATAAATTTTTTCTTAATAATTTTTTCATTCTTTAAAAATATTTTATTGTGTCTTATGTATCACAACACCTTCTCAAATGTAGTAAAAATGTAGACACTCTATTTTAACTAATTATGTGTCTAAAGTGCAATCAGAATGACTTTATATAATCACATGGAAATTTGATCAGAAATTTTTATTTGATCTAATTTACCCATAAAAATACCAATTTAATCTGAAATCACAATGACACATCCCTGATTGGGGTAATGGATTGTATCAAAACATTAATCATATCTAGCACATCTTGAATCAAATTGAACATTTACAAGTTTAATTAGAATACAATAAAATGAATATTTGTTTAACAAAAGAACATTGCAATTGCACCATTCTTCTAATTGCCAATTAATCACCTTAATTAATTAGTGTAATCATTCCTCTAATAGGAAATTCCATGGTTTTAGAATTATTTATTTTATATAAAGTAAAATTTAATTATTGACTCACCTAAGGTGACATCATCTTACCAAGGGTGCAAGTAAGAGCTTTTACAAGCTCTTACATCCCTCTTACACACTCTTCCTCTTACACCCCTCATAGATACTCTTCCTCTTACACTTCTCTTACACACTCAAGAAAGAGTCATAATTTGAATCACTTACATTTTTATGACATATTCCATCCCTTTTATTCTACACTCCATATTTTTTATTTATGATAATGGAAGACTAATATTGGGCCATTCATCTTCATCTCAAGATGAACAATCCACAATCATTTACTTTGTCTATATGTACAAGGGCCTTTGGCCATTATAGGCAAGATTTTTGAGTGTAGAGTTATTATCCAAAATATACCAAGAAGCTTCACATTTATCAACACATGCCAAGTCTAAGTTAGTGTGGATAAGGAGAGATATTGTCCATGTGGAATTAGCATTGTTAAATACATATAGCCTACAAGCTGAGCTCAAGAATATTTTCATGTCAGTTTGTAAGTAAATCTCCAAGGAATAAACAATGTTTTATCTTCTATTTTATATTTGTTGCTTGTTTTACCATAGATCACTCTAGTGAATGGGCTTAGAATGCTAGTTTCCTTGATTTATTTTGATGTATATTCACTAACAATAAAAACTAACATCTTTTTTGTATTCACCTTTTATATAATGGCATGTTCAGTGGGACAACTACGCACTGCATGACCTCTTCCAAACCATTCATGTTATTCTAATTGAAATAATTAACCTAGTATTTAAGTTAATTCACCTATTTTTCTTCAAGAATTCACTAATTTGTGTCCCAATCCAAAACAGTGAAATTATTTCTATGTAACAATAAATTCGAGAAATTTATTAGTGAAATCATCCAGGTAACTATGAATTTGTATCCTTCTATTTCTCTATTTTACTGCAAGTTTACAAAATGGTGAAATTACACACAAAATCAGTGAAATTGTTATAAATAACAACAAAATAATCAATAAGATCTATGAATTAATTTCAATTTTTTTCCTCTTCAATTTTTTTTAGTTTCTTGAAAATAGTGAAATCGACATACATATCATCAAAATCAATCTAGAGAACAATGAAATCATTTCTATTTTATTTTGACCCTATTTTTTGTAGTTTTTGGCAAACATAAAAATTGGCATACATATTAGTGAAATTGCTCTGGAGAAAAATGAAATCATTTCTATTATATTTTACCCTATTTTTTTTATAGTTTTTGATAGAAAGATAAATAGGCATATATATCAATAGAATTGCTCTAGAGAACATCAAATTCATTTTTGTTCTGTTTTACCCTATTTTTTGTAGTTTATAGAAAATAGAGAAATCAACATACATATTAGTGAAAGCATCTAAAATATTATTGAAATTTTCTAAGTATTAGCTAGATCATCTAACAAATCAATAAAATTATTCTGCACAAAATTTCATAACTTTTGGAGGTTCATTCAGGTTTATCCAGGCTCCTTTTTTATTATTTTTAAAATCACATGTTTTCTCATGAATTTTCAAAATATACTATTAGTTTATCTTAATATTGCATATATTTTTTGAAAAATAGAAAACATGAGGGTACTAATATGTTTTCTTGCAATTTAACAATTTAACTTATTTTTTGTAGGTGTTGCTTCTCAAAAAACCACATTTTCAAACTTCTAATTGCTTGTTTCGCAGGATCATAGCCAAAGAAGTAGTGATCACAATAAAAAAAGCATTTACTTCATGAAACATTTATTTTGGGATTAAAAAGAATTCACATTTAATTTTGGGTTCTAAAAACTTATTACTTGGTCATTTTCCTTTCTTGATTTTAAGTTTTTACTTCTTGCAAGTTGTTAGTGTCTTATGAGGTTCTTTACGTGTATGCTCTCCCATTTTGGGTAACCCTAAAATTCAAGGTTCCTAATTTTTTTAACTTGAATATTTTCCTATTATGCTCTTTACTTTCCCTCCTAGGGGATTCTTGTGAATCCTTTGACTATACATGGCATTGTTCATCACCTTCTTTCAAGTCCTTAGGGTGTAGTGACTAGAACATAAATACCAAACATTTGTACCAACCTCACTTATCTAGTGGGATATACAAATTGAGGCTACATAGGACATATCTTAGTTTAAATTCCCTCATATCTTGATTTTTTGGTATCACTTCAATTAAATCTTATGGATGAAGTGGTCACTAAGGGACAAAAACCTTTCATGAATGGCCTATTTAATATCAACATCTTATTGATGGATTTTTGTGCCCATGTACCACAAGGTATATCAGGACCATCAAAAAATTGAAGTAAAATTGTTAAGACCTTATTTTATTATAGAAAATTCATTGATGTGGGGGTGTAAAAGTAACATACTTAAATATTTCCTTACTCATATGGACCTTTCGAGAAAAGGGTGGGATTAAAACACCACTAATAACTACATTAATTCTTTAAATAATCTTAAATTGTATAATCCTCTCTCAAGGTGAGTATATCAAAGGATCAAATTAATGTGATGAAAACCTGTATCGATCATTAAAATTGACTTTTGATGATTGTGTGTTGATGCTTGATTATTGTATCAAAACCTCATTAACATTTAAAACCAATACAAACCAACCAATTGTAAATTCAAAACCAAAATTTAGATTCTTGTCTAAATTATGTCAATATGCCATCAATATTATTCCAGATCTAGTCAAATAATTTTAAATCCAATTATCAATTTTAGTCAAGTTGTTCCAAGGTTAACCAAAGTCATATCTTTTCCAAAGCCAAAGTTAAAATTATTCTAAATTCAATAAATAATCAACCCATTTTGGGAGGTCAAAGGTCAAATCATAGTTCAATTTTTATTTTATGTTATTTAAATCCAACTTTGTTCCAATGTTTATGTATTAAAAGTTCCTCTAGGATATCAAATTTATTTTCTTCATTCACAAAGTCAAGTTCTCGAGATCAAATCCCTCCAAGTCAGAACCAAATTCAAACATTTGCGAAATCCAAACATTGAACATTTTCACTTGAAACCATTATAATTAAATTTTATGTATACCTTTTATGAAGCACATTTGATTCACCATATCCTTGTTTATTGAGTAATTTACATTGACATACCTTAGATTATGATTTTATAATTTAATATTTACCTTAACAAAAGAAAGACATCTTACTTCAAACATTCTTAAGTGCTATCCTAAGTGAATTCATATACCAAATCAAGACAAGTTTCAAATATCTAAATGTCTCTCAAAATGAAGATCATAAACCTAAACATGCCTAAGTACATACATAGTGGGGTTGTCTATAACCCCTGATTTGATAAAGAGGTATTTTATAACCCATATGGTCATGACCATTATGTATAGGATGAGAAAGATCAACTATACCTTGCCAACATGCCATCTAGTACCAAATTGGAATAATATAACCCACAATTTCTAGTTGTGACACCTAATGTTGAACAAGGATAATATCAACCATACCTTACACATGTACTATTTAATACATAACATAGACCTAATCTAGTGTACCTTATGAATGCACCACCTAGAGTTAAATATAAACATGATAAATTTAAACAACTCTTCGATAACAAAGGTGATCACCTCATAAGATTGCTATAAATGGGTGATAAATTTACCATTAGATTTCTTGTGGAAGATTTATGCTATTTGGTTAGAACCCCTAAACAAACACCCCTTATGTTACCAAATTACTTCTAGCCAAGATCAGGGGTTTATTGAAGCCTTTAATCAAGCCTTACTAGTGTTTGAAAAAAAAAGGTCAACTAGTTGACCCTCCTGTGCAAATCTAAGTTATTACCTCTCAAATAAAACATACTAGTCAAGTCTTGGTTAGTTTAGTCAACTCCTCGACTACTCTACAAATTTAAAATACCACATTAATAGATTACAATCCTCCAACCAAAAAACCAAGAAATTTGTTAGTCCATTCCACACCTAACCCTGAACCATTTGTTGATAAAACACTTGTTATAGATCTACTTAGCACATATATATCCAAAAATAATATAGTAATTAATCATGATTCTAATCTCCCTTTGGATTCTTTCTAAAATATGGTGGATAACTCTCAAATAGGGTATCTCAATACACATCAAGTTCCCTCTACAATATAATAAAACATTCTTTAAATTTCCAATAGATAATTTCTTCCAACATTCCAGGTACTTCACACTAACATGTTGTGACCATGCCTAGTTTGCAATGACATGTTACAAGTAATAATCCACCACTTTAACAAGTGGCAACCAATACCCCACCTCAATAGGTGGTAACTAATCCCCCACCTCAACAGGTGGTAATTACTCCCCCATTTCAATAAGTGTCAACAAATCCTTACCAAACATTGTCTAATCAATAACATATTTTTGTTAGTCAACCAATTGCTACTTCTATTCAACAAGGGCCCTAGTCAAGCCAACAACATGTTCCAATTAACAAACAATAAGTTCCCCCTACATCATAGGTTTTTAAGAATAAATATTAAATTCCCCTCTCATCTTATCAAGTCATGTTAAAAAACCAACAAACCATTCATCTATTCAGACCTCAGTTCCATATAAATCGACACCATAGTCAACAACAAGTGCCTTATCAATAAAAATTCCCCTATAAATAATACAAATCTAATCAAAGAGGAAATATTCTTTGTAGAACCAATCACGTATAAATTACCCAATATTCTATACCACCTTTTTATTTAGGTTAAGGTAATTCACCCACTTCCTCTCACTTTGGTCCCACTTTTTAGGATTTATAAGTGATGAGAGATGTAGTTTCAGCCATTCAAGTAAGAAATAAGAATAAGAAATTTAAACCATATGACATGATTTTATCCCTTTGATATGAACTATCTTTAGATACCTTTCTCGCATCATTTTTAGATTCCTAAATATGATAAATATAAAGGGAAATATGATCCAAAGGAGAATCTAAAATATTTCTTCATCACTTGTCAAGAGGTTGCATATAGTAGTGAGTACCTACTTCACTTATTTCCCCACAATTTGGTTGGGCACACCTTAGAATGGTTTCTTAGTCTACCTAATAATTATTTTCATAATTTTGATGACTTGTAAGAGAAATTCATGTATAATTTCTCTTATAATTTGGAACATGAGCTAACTATGGTTGACTTATGTTAGGCTAGACAATGGGGAGGAGAAACATTTGGTAGCTATTTACAATGGTGGCATGCATTGGCTAGCTGATTTCCACACAATCTCCTAGGAAAGAATTTCTTGTAGTGTTTACTGTGAATCTATAATTCAACATTGATTATAATCTTAGACTTCATTATACCAACACATTTTAAGAGATCATTGCTAAGGGAATATGGATTTAGTAAGCCTTCATCCACAAAGGGATAATAAAGATTTACTCTAAGAACCAAGTTTAGGACAAGGTTCAGACACAAGCTCCTGCACAAACATAAATAGTTACATTGAATAAGTCTAAACCATTCAATATGAATACAACTATTATGGGAGATGGGGTAGCTAAATCCAGAATGTGCAAATGCTATAACCACTGCTTGTTTAGGTAAATCCACCTACTCAACCTCTCACTTTATAAAGACCTCGTCCAAGAAGAGGTCATTATCACAATGGAGTTTTTAGTGATCTTAGAGAGCATATTGAGATGGTTTTCCAGAAGCTAGCTATCACTAACATGATTATTTATCCAATGCTAAAACCACTTCCAAAAAACTAGCCTAAACCCAATGGTATAATAATAACGAGTTTTTAGATTATCATAAGGTTAAAGGTCATTCTTTTTAACAAATGCATACAAATCCAAAATCTCATCCAATATTTACTTGAAAGTGGTGAAATAGAGATTGATAATGTCATCATAATATCTAATCAAAATTTGGGTATTTACTAAAACCCTTTTCCATAACATCAAACTAACAACCAAAACCAAAACATGCCTCTTAACAATCAGAATCAAAGGAAAAATCAACAACAACAAAACCAAAATCAAGGCCAAGATGCCCATGCTAATTAAATTAACTAAAATAATGTCCCTTATGACTATGTCAATATTGTAGGTTGTATTACTAGTGGGCAAATAACTACCATTAAGATCAACCCTAAGTTAACCACTAATAGTACTTAATGACCTTTAACATCCTTTTTAGGACCTCCACCTCTATTTTTTAGTAATCCTCTTTTGGCTCGTAATAGTTCTAACACTAGTCAATAGCCAAGAGTTACTATTCTAGCCCCTCACTCACCTTATTCTAATTATAGTGACCCTTCACCAACTCGAGGTTACACAATTATAACCCAAAGGTCTATGGTTACCATTCAAGGTCCTACACCTTCTTCCTCTAAAAATTCCATTTAAGGCCATTTGCCTCAGAAGACCAAGTTGATTGCTCCTATTAATGATAAACCTTATTATATTGTGGAACAAATACAAAATAAACCAGCACAAATTTCTATTTTATATCTTTTGCATATGTCAAACATCCACAAGAACATATTGAATGAGTTTGAGTCAGTCTAAAGTCCTAAGGGACATTACTCTTGAAAAATTTAAAATGCTTGTAAGTCATTTTCCTCTGTGCCAACAACTTATTTTTGATCAAACTAATATGTCATCCCTTGGACCTTTTCATAATAACCCACTTTATATAAAAGCAATCATTTCCTGACATAAAATTAAATGAGTTATCATAGATAATGGTTTAGGGATAAATATTATAACTTTAAATCTTGTCAAACACTTGGGATACACATCAACATATCTTTAGATAGATACCATTACTATCAAAATATATGATAATGAGGATTAAGAATCTTAAGGAACCATTTATTTGCCTATTGTCATTGGGCGTCTAACCCATGATACTCTTTGCCACATTCTTGGGTTGGAACTGTCATACAATTTAATCCTTAGGTGACCTTGGATTCATGAAGTATGTGTCATACCTTCGGCTCTCCATCAATGTATAAAATTTCTCCATTTTAGCTTAGAAGTTACTATTCATGGTGACCTACAATCGTACTAATTTTGTAAACATCCGGAGTGGAGTATGAAAGCTACAACTATCACCTTAGCATATAACATGTCCCCCAAAAGGACAAGGATGTAGTTGATCAACTACCTGATTTAAATTACATGGATCCAAATACTCTTACCTCCACTTCATCGACACCACTTCCTAAAATAGACAGTCATTTTATTATTTAAGATAATAACATTAAGGAATACAAGATTGATAATGCTTTCCATATAGCCAGGTTGCTTAAGATGCCCAAATCATATGGTAGACCTAAAATAAAAACTAATAAAATGGAAGGGTGTAGGAAGGATGATTCTCATTAGAAAGGACCCATTATTTTCATCAAAACCAATTCATATGAACAAGAGCATATTAAAGGTGATGATGATTCATGGTTATATAGTGATGATTTTGCCACTTGCTACCAAAACATAAATTATCCTATTCCAAATAAGATAATGGATAGTCAAGAGTATAAATACAAAGACCTATTGATCCAATATCATTTTTCAAACACAAAGGAACTTACTGTATTAGATATAAACCACCTGGGGGTGATCCTTCAAATCTTGAGATTGACACTAATTTATCATCTAACAATGATAATGTTGACAACAATGTAAAATCCTACTATAGTATTTATGATGAGTTGACACTAACCTATTGGAATCTAATACCATCTATACCATTAATTATATTCCATATTATTATTCTCTTTTCCTTCATCAACCCTAATTGATCGACTAGAACTAATAATATTCATACATACCATTAGATAATTTTTAGAATGATGAGGCAATTTATGAATTCTTGGGCCTTAGAGATAGTTTGCCACTTGGCGATCACAAGTAGGGATTTGATATTACATTAGACCTTGCTACTTATTTTTTAAAGTAGGTGAAATTCCTTAGTCACAAAGAAGAAGAAAAAGAAAATCAAACATTGAAGTCCCAATGAGAAAACCTCTTTGAGGTGCTTTTGGACTAGGGAAATAGTAAAGAAAAATATGAGTCCCATGATAAAAATCTATTTTAGGAAACATTGGATAGGTAAGTTTACCATCTTTCAAACAAATCCCAAGTCTCCTCTAGTCCTAGAACTTCATGTAGATTAGGAATCAATTCAGAGGATCAAAAATTATTTGATCTGTTAGTTCAAGATTTCTTGCATGCCTTTCCAAAGTGGCATTTGCCAGACCTTGGCAATTTAGATTCTTCTTATATGGGTGAACTTGATGAGTAATTTGAGTAAACAAAAAAATAAGACCAATGTACCACATTTCTAATTATTTTTGAAGTTGGTTCCACACTACTTGTGGAAATACCATAAAATTTGATATTGGAACATCATCCAATCTTAAATGGATCAAAATTAGCATGTACCTCATTGAAAAGGAATGCAAACTTATTAATACCCTTATTAGAGAATTTGTTGATATTTTTGCATAGTCTTGTTTAAATATTCTAGGCTTGGACCCTAATTTAGTTTCACATCTCCTTATTATACAACCTAATGCCAAGCTAATCAAATAGAAGCTGAGAAAAATACACCCTCACATACCCATACTTGTCATAAAAGAATTAAAAAAACTATTAGAGATATGGTGTACCCATCCTATAGATTCTTCAGAGTGGATATCAGATATATTCCTAGTCAACAAAAAGCCACAAGGAATCCAATTATGTATCAATTTCATAGATATTAATAAAGCCTGCCCAAAGGATGATTTTCCTTCACCCAACATTTATATGATTATAGATTCCACAATAGGGTATGAGATTATATCTCTTATGGATGGATTGTATAGATATAATCAAATAGAAATATCACCTAAAGACAAACATATGACAATGTTCACCACTATATGGGGAACATTCTATTATCAAGTGATGCCATTTGGTCTCAAAAATGTTGGTACAATGTACCAACATGCAATGGTTGTCATATTCCATGATATGATGCACAATATTATTGAAAATAATGTGGATAATATTTTGGGCAAATCCAACACTAGATCAGGACATCCAGATGTGTTTCAAAGAATATTCTAAATGCTTTCTAAATACAAAATGAGTCTTAGCCCTAAAAAATGCATTATGGCATTACTCTAGAAAATTGTTAGGTTTCATTATCTCCCACAGGGGAATTGATGTTGATCCAGCCAAGGTTAAGGCCATTATAAAAACATCTCCACATTATAATCTCAAGCAACTCCATAGCCTGCAGGGTAAGATCCAATCCATTAAGTGATTCATTTCTCAATTGGTGAACATGTGTCATTCCTTCACTAATCTTATAAAAAAAGGAACCACTTTTTATTACAACATTGATTATCAATAAGCCTTTGAGTATTTAAAATAACATCTATAAAATCCACTTGTTCTATCCCCACCAACACCTAAAAATTCATTGCTTTTCTACATCTCAACAACTGAGCATGCCCCGGGGGCACTCCTATCACAACATGATGATCAAGGGAAAGAAAGAGTCATATATTACTTGAGAAAAATATTAGATGCACATGAACACAATTTTATGGCCATTAAAAATCCTTTTTAGAAATGGTGTTCATAGCCTAGAAGTTGTGACATTATATGCTCAACAACAAGACCATTGTTATTGTAGTGAACCCACTCAAATACCTACTTTCCAAGCCAATTTTGATTGGTTAAATGGCCAAATGGATCATGTTATTGAGTGAATTTGAGATAAAATATGTACATCAAAAGGCTAGTAAGGGACATGTACTTGTCAATCAAATTGATATAGTACCTTTATCAGATATTAAACCACTCAGTTTTGGATTCCTTGATGAGTCAGTCATGACTCTGGATGAAAATTCTTCTGAGCCTTAACATTAAACTCTTTACTTTGATGGTTCCTACACTTCTCATGGATGTAGAGTTGGACTTATCTTCATAATGCCATCGGGGGTTGCTATTCCCAAAGTGTTTGAAATTGGTTTTCCTTGTACTAATAATATAGTAGAATATGAAGTACTCATTGCAAGGATTAATTTAGTAGTACAATAGAATATTAAAAAATTAAATATTCATGGAGATTGTCAACTGATTATTAACTAGGTGATAGAACAATACCAAACCAAAGATGATAAGCTTATTCCTTACAATAATATGGTGTACCATCTTAAAAAAACTTTAAACATATCTAGTTTGAATAGATCCCAAAAACTAGTAATAGGATTACAGATACAATGGCAACAATTGGTTCATTAATATCAATTAGAGATAATGTTTTATATTACTAGTTCCTTATCAAACATCTCTTGGGGATAGCTCACAAATGTTTAAACTCTAAAATTGCATGTGAAATTTTTGATCCTGGATCACCTTGGTACTCTAATATATATGTTTACCTACATGATAATATTATCCCTTCTAACCTTTCTTGTAACAAACAAAAATCCTCCATTCATAATACCTCTCATTTTACCATACTCAGTGCTACACTCTATCATAAAGGATATGATGGAAATCTACTTCATTATTTAGGTTTGATAGAGTGTAAATTAGTGCTTAAATAAGTATATGAAGGGATTTATGGGGCCAAACTAGTGGAATAGTCCTTGCCAATAAACTCCTATGTACATGGTATTACAGGCCCAATATGGAAGTTGACGCATGTACTTATATAAATAAGTGTGTGGCTTGTCAAAAGCACACCAATCTCATTCATGTGCCAGTCCAAGCACTTTAGATGATCATCACATCATGTCTATTTTCCATATGGGGGCTCATTCTCATAGGTAAAATTAATTTTGCTTATTCAAATGACCATAAACATATCCTCACTATAACCAATTTTTTCACAAAGTGGGTTGAATCCATTCCACTCATTTAACTAGTATGTAGAATTGTAAATTCATCCTAAAACACCTCAATTACTACTTTGGCATTCTCTCTGACCTCTTTTTTAACAATGGTGAATCCTTTAAAAATAGGGATGTCAAGTCCCTTTGTGCCAAGTACCATATCATGCAACACTTTTCCACTACCTATTTCCCTAAAATCAATGGCCATACCAAAGCATCTAAGAAAATCCTAGTCCAAATCCTTAAAAATACTATTAATGCTTTTGGACTTGATTAGAATTTATAACTATTTCCCATCCTCTAGGCCTATCATACCAATACCTGAACCCTAATAGTAGACATACTATACTCGCTCATTTATGTTACTAAGGTTATTTTCCCTATAAATATTGAGTTACCTTACTTGTGCATGTAATTACAAGATATAATTGTTAAGGGGGAACACATAATCTCTCAGCTTCAAGAATTATAACTACTTGATGAAAAATGGATAGCTACTTTGAACAATCTCTAGGCATATCAAAATAGGTTGCATTGTAGCTACAATAAGCATATCAAATCGAGAGACTTTGAACTTGGTGACCTTGTCTTGAAAGAGAAATAGAATAATACTAATTCTAACCCTGAAAAGAAAGGAAACTTTGAGCCTAATTGGTTTGGCCCATTCATCATCATGACTGACTATGGATATGGGGCATACAAATTAGCTACACCAAATGGGGAAGATCTAGATGAGCCCATGAATATTATGCATCTCAATTATTTTTACCCTTGATTTACTTAAACACTACTATAAAAAACCTTGCTTGGGGGCATGGCCTTGTACCTTCCCTTCATTCCATTTCTAATTGAGTCAGTCCATCTTAGTCATATTCCCCATCCTATTACCCAATCTAATCTTGATTCTGGTTTATCAGTATAATAAATAATTGTAAATGCCAAGATTTAGAGAAGTAGTTTTTGTATATGTTACAACTTTGGTCATCATTAACACATATTTGAAGACAATATCTTAACACACATGTGCATAGTTTCCCTGCATGCAAGTTATTGAAAATTCATCTTTCATCTCTTGTTAAAACCTATACCATTTATTCCATTTTATTCCATTCCTATTTTCCACCCTACTATTGATTCATAATATATTCTATTGTAGGGTGAACTAAAATGGATTGAGGTCTAATAAGACTATATAGCTAACGCTCATTTTCTAAGGTTAGCTCGACCATTTCTCCTCCTATGCTCTCACCATTTTGAGAGGAATTTAATGCATACTCTCACCATTTTATGATAAATTTAGGCCACACTCTCACCATTTTAAGAGTAATTTAAGCCACATTTTTTTCATTTTATGAGTAACCTAAGCCACACTCTTATTGTTTTGTGAGATCCTTTATTACTTTATACTTGCCAAAGTATTCTTGTGAATACCTTGTTCCAAAAACATGAAACAACCTAAAAAATTGTAAAACCCAAAACAATCTAAAAATAAAAAAAATTATAGAAAGGGCTTAAAATTTCCATGAAAAATATAAATCCACAAAATATTTGTATGTACTATCATCTTATTCATCAGTGGCCTTTGGCCCTATTCTGGATAGCATGGTTTAATACATTTTCTAAGTGAGAACCCCTAATCCAGTTACAATAATTGTCAATCACCATTTACCAGTTCTTTATTTACGATCCTATTTTTGGGAGAACTACATTGGCCTAAGGTCTACACAAACTATGTAGGTAGTTCTTGGATACACGGGCATCTCAGGTCAGCTCACCCAATCTTATTGCCATTCCATTTTTATTGATTTATCTAATACTCTCATTATTTTATGAGTACACCTTTCTTATTCTTCCTCTACAATAAAATCTCTTACTTGTCATCATTTTTATTCTTTACCACATCCTTGGAAGAACTACATTTGGATTGATGTCTATTAGACTATGTAGGTGGTGTCCACTTGCATAGAGAATTTGGAGATAACTCGGTCACCCCTTCCCTTTTCTTCTATTCCACCCTTTTTTATCTAAGTTGTCATCCTGTCTAGTCAATAGTCCTTTAGAGCTTAGGAGTAAAATATCTAAGAATAGCACCATACTTTCACACATGTATGAGTAATCGACTAATTATATGTTTCTCTATTTTTTATCATGTGTGTTTGTGTATTTGTCAAACGTGGTTTCTTTTTGATTATTTTTGGTGCATTTATTTATTTTTACATTTATCCATTGCCTTGTGGTTTAATGCATTATGCTTTACACTTATGACTTGATTCTTACTATCTCTATCTTAAGTTGTTTACATCTACATTTTAATCAAGTTCTTACACTAAGGGATAATTATAGTGGCCTATAAAAAACCTTGGAGGTTTCTAGATAAATCAATTTCAAAATGGTGTTGAATCAATTTGGAAGATGTTTAATTATACAGGTAAATTGAGTGATAGAATAAGGAGATCAAGGTTTTTTGCATTAAAAAATTCCTTAAACATAAATTTGATTGCATATTTGAATTCTTCTTGAAAATTTATGCAATTTTAAAAAACAACCATCATAATCCGAGTCTGTATGCAAAATTTATAGCATTGGGAAGCTGAGGAGTTGACATTGTACATGCAAATGACCATCTGCATGTACAATATCAAATCCCTAGCTTATTGAGGCTATAAATTTTACATATGAACTCCAATTGTGATGATTTTTTTAATGTAATTTCAATAAGAATCCAAATATACAATAATATTTAGTTTTAGGGAAGTTTTTGATGCCATTTTTTCCTTTACCTAAAACCTATCTATTTTAGGTTTTTAATGTGCATAGTGATTTCCCAAAATGTATTGATGATTTAGAAACAAAACCAAATTACCTAAAACCATATAACTTCTTAAAATTTATTCTTTTATGATGTTATTGATGCTACAAAAGTGTTGAAGTATCAATACTTCCCACTAGATCATCTTCACCATGCCAAAATAATAAACTAATGAAACAACATAAATATTATAGATCCTTCCCATTATGACACTTGATAGCATAATGCTCATGCCTAATATTAGAATGATAACACTCGATAGTAAAACCCAAATTATTGACAATAGAAGGATGATGCCTGACAATAGAATGCTGTTGATAGTAAAATGCTGACACTTGACAGTAAAATGCTGACACTCAAAAGAAAAACTCATACACCTGACAATAAAATACCAACACTTGATATCAAAACTTAGATGCTTAATAGTGAAATGCTAGTATTTGATAGTAGGTGTAAATTCTTGACAACAGATACATAGTGTAAAATACACCTGGATTAGGTTTCAAGGTACTGAAAACATACATTTATAATAGGAAATTTATTTTAAAAAAGTAGGTGAGCTGACCCTCAAAATTAACTTCTACCCCCAAAATTTAGGCAATTCCATGGTATCAGATACCCCACAAAATCTCTAAATGCCAACTTAAAAAATGGAATATTCATAAATTAACAAAGATTCACCACTAAAAAAACCACACTTCAACTCCTAACATTTAGATTTATCAGGATTCATTTATAAGTACACAATGTCAAAATGAAAAATTTAAGAACATTTATCTTCTCTTAGATCCAGTCAAATAAATCCTTAATCCAATCCTAAATTTGCCCTACGAGGGCAGATTCATTATTAGTTATAATTATTTTTGTCACATTAGGATGTGTCCATCGCTTACATGTATCTTTGCTTGGGGGAATCATTCCATTATAATTATCATTGAGCCTATCATGTGGATTTAAATTAGTTGAATAACATGATGCTTTTTGTTGTTTTTATTTTCAGTTTATGTTTGCTTGCTTATTTGTTTCATTTTTTTATAGTTGCTTTGAATTAGTCTATTGTGATAATAGGGTCATCATCATGTTGCCCCTTGTCACACATTTGTACTTGAGTCCATCCATTGGAATACATCAACATTGCCATCATGGTTTTATCATTGGTGTATTTTTTTCCATTATCTATTAGATCAGGGGTTAGTCATTATGCACATTGTGGCCTATCCATCATAGAGTTTTATATCATGGTGCATACAGTTAGGTGATACATCAAAAATCAAGTGTTAGAAGTCTCACAATTAATGTTTCAATAATAAATATCCTTGTCCACTTTCCCACAACAAGATCATTAAATCCCATGACTAATATATATGCTACTCATGATACATATCAATAGATGAGCTTATACTCAAACATTCTCTCAATCATGATCAGATAGCCATATCCCATGCTAAATCAAATCATATCACATTTATAGCTTGTAGAGTAATATTAGACCACAATATTCTTCCTTAGAGGTCAATTTTTAGCTCCTTTAGCCATTTTTCATCTTATTTTCTTCAATGTTCTACTTTTTTTGATCTCTTTTGCCTATGGATAATGTTTTTTTAGTTTCGAGGGTTCATCTATTTTAAATTATTTTTCAATCGTTCCTTAGAGGGGGCATCCAAGGCTAATCAAGCACCCTTTGGGGCATGAATATGGGTTTATCAACTCGTCATTTTTTTGAAAAAGAGAAGAGTGAACACATTCTTCAAAACTTATCAATTTTTTCTTAATGACTTTTTTATTCTTTGAAAAGACATTACTGTGCCTTATGTCTTTCAATGCCTTCTCAAATAGGGGAAAATGTAGATAATCCATTTTAACCACTTTTGTGTCTAAACTAAAATAGAAACAAATTTTTGTAATGACATACAAATTTTATCAAAATTTCTATTGATCCAATTTACCTTCACAACTGCCAATTTAATCTAAAATCATAATGACATGTCCTTGATTGTAGAAATGGATCATATCACAACATTAATATTATCTAGCACATCTAGAATCAAATTGACCTTTTGAAAGTGTTATTTTAGGATAATTTAATGAATATTTTATTGACAAAAGAATATTGTAATTTCATCATTCTTATAATTACCAATAAATCACCTTGATTAATTAGATTAATCGTTCTTCTAATAAGAAATTCAATGGATTTAGAATTGTATATTTTCTATAAAGTAAAATTGAATTATTACCTCACCCAATGATGTAGGGGTGAAATTAAGAGATATTATAAGCTCTTACACTCCTCTTACACACTATTACTCTTACACTCTTCTTACACACTCTTCCTCTTACACCCCTCTTACACACTCAAGGAGGAGTCATGATTTGAATCTCTTACATTTCTATAACATACTCTATCCCTTTTATTATACACTCCATAGTTCTCACTTATGAGAATGGAAGACTAATCTTGGTCTCTCCATATTCATATTAATATGGATGGTCTAAAACCATTTACCTTTTCGATAAATATAAAGGCCTTTGGCCATAATTGGCAAGTTTTTTAAGTGTAGAGTTATTATGCAAAAATATACCAAGAATCTTCACATTTATCAACACATACTAAGCCTAATTTAGTGTGGAAAAGGAGAGATGTAACCCATGTGGAAAAAACATTATTAAAGACTTCTAGCCTACAAGTCAATCTCAAGCCTCTTTTTATGCCTATTTGCAAGTAAATCTCCAAGGAAGGTATAAACAATGTTTTATCTTCTATTTTGTATTTATTGCTTGTTTACCATAGCTCACCCTAATGAATGGGCTTAGAATTATAGTTTCCTTGATTTGTTTTTATGTGTAATCACTAAAAATAGAAACTAAAATCTTCTTTAGATTCCCCTTCTACACTATAAGCACTTGAAAATTTGTAGAACTTACAATAAATGTGGAACGTAAATAAGGATTGACTATAATAGAAGAAAAAATCACATAATTCTAAATAATATAATTAAATATCAATTATTTTCCAAATAATTTTGTTTGATTGGAGTTGTAATTAACTAATTTAGTTTTATTATATTTCATAAGATTCAAATTAGTTAAGATTTTTCTCCAACTAATTTGGTTGAATTTGATAAGACAAGATTTGGTTGAAGTTGTTACCAACCAAATTAGTTAGATTTATGATATTATATTTTCAAAAAATTTGTTATATAATTTATAGTGTAGATTTTCTATATAAGAGAATGTATATTTTATTGAAAATTTAGTACAAAACGTAAAGGTGGAACATAGAGAAAAAAAGAAAAGGGTAACAAGATAAAAGATAGAAAGAGTAACTCTTTACTACTCAATTATCATATAATATTTATCTTACATTATATTCCATCTTGAGTTTGTCTATGGATTAAGGAGGGCATGAAGATATCTTTCATAGGTAACAAGGAAATTAAACCTTGTTGGATATGTTGGTGAGATCCATAGTCCATTATAATAGATTATAATATGTGTCTATTATAGTGTATTTCCTTTCCATGTATATAAGATAGGCTAGATAATGATATTTCTTTTGGAAATGTGTATATGACACATGCCTTGGTGCAAGTTAAGATGAACTAGGGGTTGACAATGATTTTAAGATTCACATGATTCATAAGTCAAATCAATGCCTTCACCCCTTGGGTTGAAGGAAACATCCTCAACATATTGATGGTTTGATTGTGTGCCCATCATTTTGATATTGTTATCGAGGAGCCAAGGCACCATTGATTAACATTGATTTATATGGAGAGGCTAAGTCTTCTCTTGAAAGAGTTGATCATGAGATATAAAGTAAGTTTTTTTGGAAAGTGTGTTTCAATTCCTATTAATATGATTTTAATTATTGTAAGTGTTTTTTGTTTCATGCAAGTGTGTTTCATTTAAGTAAGTGTGTTTTTAAAACCTAAAAGTATGTTTTCTTGTAAAGATTTACAATTTTTTTGATAAGGGTGAATGATTTTGGACAAATATATGAAGAAAAAGAAATAAATTCTATAAAAATTAGAGTTATAAACCTGCTCTAAGACACAACAAGGTCCTTAGTCCCCTCAAAACCATAAAGTGAACAACATTAACCAACACAACTAACGTAAAGAAGGGTAAAAGGAAATAGGAAGACACTCACCTAAATGATAAGATAGAGAATACAAAGCATCAAAAAAATATACTAGAGAGACCTACTAAACAAACTACCCAAAAAGGGTTGTAAACCTAGAACAAGCTTGCAACAACAGTCTATGATTGGACAATGAGTTCACAACAACCATACAACCAACTGGCAGCCAGAAAAAAAATAGGATTTAGTGAGCTCCTGAAGGAATAATCTATAGGTAGGAATCAAAATTTTCCTAGAAAGGACATAATTTATCATCCTCATATTACCATCTATAATTAGTTCTTTTGAATCCAATATCAACCTTTCTGCCTCAAATATTTGACCTCTACATTGAGTCGAGACACCTAGATCAACCCCAAGATTCCCACCTTTAGATCCAAAAGGGGCTTAGATATGGATGCTTTGAGAATATAACTGATATTCATGAAAACCATAGTCTAATAATACATATTTAAGAACTCCCAAATCTGATTTAAGGGAATCTAACTCTTACTTAGGACTATTTTTTCCCTTCGTAACCCTGTTCTCAAGAGAAGTGCCTAGAGGGATAAAAGAAAGATCAAGGGAAGAACCATAATGATTAATAAATAACACATCATGGTTATTCCAAATAAATCATCATTGGTTGACCCTCCTTATTCTTCTAGAATTGATGATGGGTAAAAGAGGCTTGAGAAGAAAAAATAACAACACAGTGTCCAAGAATTGCAATGAAAACACCTGAGTATTAGGCTTTCAAATTTGAGGAATTAAATCTAGGATCCTCGAGAAGAATGTACTTTAACTAAGTTAAAAATTGGTTTGGATAGGTTAATTATACCACAAACCATCATAGTTTTTGCACCTAAAACTCTTATCTAGTTTGATGAAGGAATCCACTTTATTAATCAATAGTTTGATATGATCTTCATTATAAAAAATAGGTGGAAGATCATACCATATTATCCATATTATATAAGTATAAATGGACACCTTATCTACATGGATAAAGGGAGATCAAATGAAAAATAAAAACCTAGAGATTCCAAAAAGCTAGTGTAAAAAAGTCCTGATTAATTCACCATATGTAGAACACCTAAAAGTGACCAAAAAGATTCATTTAACAAATGATGATAAATATAGGGAAAAAATGGAGATAAAATTTGAATATCACCAAAAATAAAGTTAAACCAAATAAATAAATAGATCCATACATTTAACAAATAAAATTTTGTTGCCAATGTCAACATCCATATCAAGAATAGAGGACTCAGGAGAGGACAAAACATGGGAATCCTCAAGAAAAGTAAATAGGGATATATACTAAAAAGAAAGAGTGTTAAATATAATGGGACTATAATTAGGGAGCCATTACAACAAGTTGATCTAAGTTTATAGGTGAAGAAGAATAACCATTTTGATGGCTGGCAACCCAAACCAGAGGAGTGTTAAGGGGTGAGGAAGGGAGCATTGATATGCAAAAGTATGAGTAGGTATGAAAAGGGTTTGGGGAATTCATGTCCAAGGTAAGTACAATGCTCACTAGATGATTCGTCAAGGAGACTACTACATCAGATCCATTAAGGCACTCGAGGAAGCTTATAGAGTGAAATGACTCAATCTAATCATCAAATCTAACAACTTTAGAAATAAAGATAGAACACACCAAAGATTTGGATGGGTTTAAAAAACCCCTAAATAGATGACCATATAATAAAATATAATTATTACCAATTGAAACATGCTCTAGATATTCATAACCCCCATCCTCCAACTCATGAAGTTCATCTAGCTTTTTAAATATAAAGGATTTCGAGTCAAAGAATTTATGTAGAGATGTATTGGGTAATAAATGAGCTAGGGTTTTTATTTTAATTTTTTCACCCAAAATTTATACAATTATGTCCATATCTATTTTATTTATTTTTATTTATGCAAGAGTGTTTTTTAAATAATTTAATACATTTAGTTTTTAAAATTCCTAGAAAATAAATCCCCTCAGATTTTTATAAAAAGATGAAACCATATTGAAAAATTATGCTATATATATAAAATTTTATATGTAATATAAAAAATAACAAATTTAAGATCTATAAATAATATTTGATTTTTTTGTGGGTTTAATTTAAAAATTTAAAAAATCATATTTATTTTGCTGTGGGTTTTATTAGGTAAGTAAATACATAAACATTAAGTAAATTATTTTGACTCTTGTATCTCTGTATCTTGTCTTCCACATGTTTATGTAGGTTATGCTTTGGTGGATCCAATATTTTTATACCTAGTGCCTTTCTTGCATTGGTTTCATTTGAACTTGCTACTACCATAAAATCCTCCTTGTTGTGTAAAAGACACAACATTACTTCTTCAGATGCTATATTCAATTTTTATTTGTATGTAGATCCATATTTTATATTTTTTGATACTATGAAATCCAACCTAATTTGAAAAAAGATTATGGTGTTCTACCTGGGTGTTGTAGACTCACATTTTTCATTACATCTTTAACACAATGACTGTGTTTTGTTTAAACACCCCTTTAGAGAGGTTGTGGACTCATATATATAACATAGTGGCAACATGCTTCCAAGTTTTTCTCTCAATAAATAATAATATTTGGATGCAATTGATTCATCTTCTATGAGTTTTATATTGGATAATGATGCTTATTTTTTTTGAATATAAGAGGTGTGAGAGCATTACTTTATTTTCATGACCACTCTATGAATTGGTTACTATAGTAGATAGGATTGTTCTACATGTCTTCCATTGGTTTTGATATTTCAACTAAACATTCCCCCAAACACCACCAAGTTACTATCGGAACTCTACTTGGAGAACTCATTTCAACAATTATTGATCTTTTATATATATATATATATATATACTTCAATAGTTCTCTCTTCAACACTTAACCATCCTATATTTCTTACTCATCACTCAGGATATTTTATTTATGATTTCATTACTTTACTCAATTTATTGAAAGACTATAAACTTCCATTCCTACAAATGTTCTCAGACTCTTCTACAATATTAAATTGGGATTGGTAAACCAATGCATGTTTAGGTAATTATGATTTTTCTCTAGATTAATAAGCTATTTTTATAATAGAAATAATTTGTAAAACTATGGTATTTTATATGCTACACCAAACCTTCCACATGTCCTCATTTCTTAAGCTCTCATCTATAGAATATACCTTATCGCACTTCATGCCTCCAGGTAATGTCCAATCACTACACTAGTGCCTATCTTGCACACCTAACTAATAAGTCATCATTACTCACCATATCATTAATCCCTTATATCCACCCACCCATGTTTTTTCTATGGCAAAATCACTAAGGATTTGTACTGCCCTATTCTAGACTTAGTTTTGGGGATGATATTTCCCCTTAAGGACAAGTTTTTATGATTAATTAGGGGGAGGGATGGTCTATAACTTTGCATTTATGTCCTTATGATGATGTGTCATTAAAAATATAGTTATGGAGGGGGAAAATTTAAATAGTTGTATCAGTTACATGACATTTTAGTCACTAAAATCAATATTTAATGCTAACATAATGCACTTGTGATTATCCTTTTATACAAACTTAGCTCATCCTTAGTTTCACAGTTCTAAACCCAACATTCCTTTATTTCTATGTGGATGAACCTTACCCTTAAACATTTATGATACATGATGTTCATATTATTCATCCAAGTAGCATAAAATCACTATTATGCTAATCCACACTTCTAGTTCAACTATCTTTTCTCCTCAAACAAGGCCATACTTCAAGTTTATCCCATTCATTGATAGCATATGAATCCACCAATTTTGTCTTCTAGCCAAATAATGGCTAATTACGTAGATTTGAATTCATCCTAATGGGTATTTCCACATGTCTCACAGTTCCCATTTGAAGAATTATAAACAATATTACTATGTAAGCACAATATCTATCTTTTTGAGGAGAGGCTACCACTTTTACAAATTACCATATTTATTCTAATTACACATTGAGAGGAAAACCTCTATTCTTTCCAATTTTGAGTCTAAACTACCCAGGTAGCTTAGAACTAAGTTTGAATACACCTTCAAGGTCATAAGTCATGTTGAATCACCTAAAAACACCAAGCTTAGACTAGTAAATAACATTACACCAGTATTTCACACACACCACCTTAACATGAGATAAGTACATAGAGTTTGATCCCTCTTCAGAGTATTAGTATATAGGCTCAACATAGAGGGGTATTGAGGTTAAGTAAAACTTCAACCATTAACCCCAATTTTTCATTTATTTTTTTAATTACCCATGGTATATTGAGTTAGGGTTCCAAGTGAATAAGAAGGTACATAGTGGCTTTCATAGTGAATCAAGTGATTTAAAGTAGGCACACATGACCTATAGATGAAGGTGCACATGTTATTCTTTTACATAGAGATAAAACCCCTACAGAATGTCGACACACCCTACAGATGCCAACGTAGGCTGATCTCATCTAAATAGTGTGATCTTATCCCATGCAGTTGTGAATCCCTATTCCTAATTCACAGTGACCTCACATGACCATACACCAAATTACATAGTCATAATCTTAGTCATGCATGTTTGATTTCTAGCTAAATCATTTATCTTTGGTACTTTTCCTATTTTAACATATTTAAAAAAATAGTAAGTTCTATATCAGTTTGTGTGATTTATTATATATCTCAACATTATGATTTACTCGACAGATTGTCTATATTATATTAGATTTATTTCTTAATCTCTAATTTTGATAAAAAATATTGGTGAAATCATCTATTTATTGTCTATTGAAAGCCCTAATCACCCACATTTATAGGTTTATTTCCTTCTTTTTACTATTACTAATTGATGTATTAGGATTTTTAGATTTGGTAAATTCATTGTTAATAACTATACTCCAAGTCTCTATTTCATATTTTATTCAATATAATAAACTTGTTTCTACATCTTATAGAATAAGTCCTAGACTAAGTGGTACTTAAGTTATACATTTTCCAATTCTAGTTGATAACAACATAAGGGAAGAATTAATTAATCTTTGATGACATAGATAAAAGACAATTAAAAGGGTTTCTTTCAAAGAGCCAAGATATGGAATATGTGTTTATAAAAGTTGTTAGAGACGAAATCAATAAAAATTATGAAGGACAATCCTCTAAAACTTTAACTACTATGGGTTCTTTACCTTTCACTGCACCATTTGATACAACTTTTGTACCACCATATACTATGGGGGAAAACCAAGAGTTATAATGGATCAATATTCGCATTTCTACTTAGTCATTTATGACACCACCTTTGTGTTGTGCCTTAACACACACCCCATTTTAAAAAATTTAAACGGGGACCCATTATTATTGAAGAGAATTTTGGCTATCAAAGTGAATAAGAATATCTATGGATTGTTTTGCAAGTTCATCTGGATGTGTAAATATTTTTTCTTCTCTAAAATATTGTGATAGATTGAAGAAGTTCCATTATTCTAGTATTCTTAGTCTCTTGATTATGCATGAGTATTATTTTAGTACAGTTATTCATATTGTACTATTGCTAATTTGAATGCCTTTTACGTAATAATCATAATCTCTCTTTTTAGATGTGTAATTGAAATCTTACAAACATAACAACCTTTGATTATACATGTTTAAGTTTACTATATTCTTATTTCCTTGGACTCTTAATAGTGTTTAATTATTGGTATGCTTATAATAGCTTACAATAAATATTAGTTCCTAATTACTTGTATAACCCCTAGTACAATATCCAATTTATAAGGGTTTCATTTGCTTTGGTTCACAAAACCTCTTTTCTGCCCTACTCTTCCATTTTTTTTAATTTTGATGAGGTATTATTATTTTACTATTATAACATCTCATATTATATTAAAAAATCAAAATATAATACATAAGGTTACATAGTAATGTGGCCAGATGGATCATGACCCATACTCTATGTTGGGAAAAAATATCAGCTCAAAGCATCAACAAACTATCAGACAAAGCATGAGAAGAAAAAGCTTTAAAATGTGTATGCTCGAGGAGGTTGATGGCCAAGCTTATGGAACATAACATCAGGAAGTAATTATTAAATGTGAAAGATAGAAGGTAAGTCAACATAATTTAATTAAAACTTGATTTTCAAAGCTGGCCAAGGAATCCAGTCTCTGGAATTAACCAAATCACTGTAAATATATGTTATTAGATGTTAATTTTATCACTTTAGAGAATTTTCCTTGATGGGATGTAGGTCACATGCTACTATTATACCACTGGTTAATCTAAAACTACATACATATAACTTGTACTTTGGAGTGATAAATTATTGATCCTAAAATGAGAGGGTGAAAACCCATTGTCTTTAGTGTGCATAAAAATTGCATCAATAAAAAATAGACACTAGGAGTAATTGAACCTCCAACTTTTTTTATTTGAAAATAATCACTTAAGTAGCACTAGAAGGACCCAAAAGATTAACAAGGTCAACTTCAAATGCTAAATTACTATTCTCAACTTTGAAAATCCATAAAAAAATTAGGTCTCATAAAGAAGTTAGGAGAGGACCCATGGCTTAGTCACTCTCTCTAGGTAGACAACCCCAACTTCTATTACTCTCAATGACTCAAATCTAAGCTCTAGTTCAGGATCCAATTTGGATGATAGGATATACCATCAACATCGTGGGGCTGTCCATGATCTACCTAAAAACACTAAGAAGTATCTTACTTCCTTTTTTCCTTCAGGAGGAAGGACTAATGAAGAACATATCAAGGCCTTTAAAATTGTTTTAAAGATATTAAATTTAACCCATGAAGATGTGGTATGTAGAATATTTCCCTTCACATTGCAAGATGTTGTCTATGATTGGTTTCTTAACATCCTAAAAGGTTTCATCACCTCTTGGGGAGAATATCAAAAGACCTTTTTAAGTAGAGTTTGGCCAAGTCACTAGTGAAAGTGTTGTCTATCAACACTTCACAAGTACGAGAAGGGAGCTAAATGAGCCAATCTAACCCTTCAATGCTAGATTCTAAAATATGTATACTCAGATTGACACTACCTATAAACTAAATGAGGCATTGGCTCTTGAGATGTACAAAAATGCTTTATACCCCATGATTGTTGTTTTATTACATAGAGTTGTTGGTATTGATACATTTGCAATGCTCAAAATTTTATCTAGATAAAACTCATAAAAACACTAACATTTTTTTTTCCTTTTTAATATTTAAAAAACTACTAAGACTATATTAATCACACAATTAGGCTAAGTCCATATGCCACTACGTCAAATTGGTTCTACTTTACTATTAAGATTTCACTAACTAAATAGATAAATTAATTATACATTAAAAATGTGGCTTCATAAATGAGATGCTAAACAATTAATAATCATTATTTCCAAATACTTCAATATTATTTACATTATTAATTTTTTTAATAATAATTACATTACGATACATTAATTTAACTATTAAGGTGTTGTTAAGTGTGTTTTAATAAAATGTTTAAATGATCTTTAATAATGATCATTTACAACCAAATAATTAAAAGACACCTTATAAAATCCAAGGAATTATTTTAATTTACAAAGATTTATTCATCCAAATAAGATAAATAATTCCAAGAAAATAAATCCAAAAATAACTTTAATAAATTAATCCATTAATAATTAATTCAAAATTTAACATAAAAATCAAAACATATTTGTTATCAAATTTCATTTATGGATTATTATTTACTATTATTAAATAAATATTATTTACCACTAAGAATTAAATAAAACAATTTTATTTAATTATTAGTGTATGAGGATTAATCATAAAACAATTAAATAAAATACATTTCAACCTTTCTTTGAATACTTAATTATTAACTTTTACAAGTTCAAGGAAAATAATTAATTTATAAAGATAAATTAAAACTAATTCATTAATTCCATGTAACCCATTGAGAGTAAATTTAATTAATTTTAAATTTGAATTTCAAAATCAAAAACTTTTTCCCACTTGCAAGTGAAAGAATAAATGAGAGCCATAGGATTGAACTAATCTAAACCTTAGGATCTATGTATTCTTAGAAAAGCCCTAAATTTTTTTATGGCCCAAATAAAAGTTATTTCTCAGACCCATTTCTCATTTTTGTTTTGCAAGTTGAAAAAGATTAGAGAATGAAGATTCAAGAAAGGAATATTAAAAATGAAAGAAACTTCTTATATATATACTCATTATATATATCACCTATTAAAATAAGTATATTTTTATTCTTTTCTTTATTTTTATGTTTTTTAAAATCTTGAATAATTTTTTTTGTAAATAAAAATGATTTATATCATAATATATATTTATGTGTGTGTATATATATATTATTAATATCATTTTTTTTTTCTTTTTCAATAGCCCCCCCCCCCCCCCCCATATATATATAATTTTTATTATTATTATTTATACTAAATTTATATATATTTTTAATGTATTTTATATATTTCATACATATATATAATTTTAAATTTATATATATCATTATGTTTGTATACATATATTTTAATTCTCTTCATTTTCATAGTTATTTAATAAAATAGAGTGAATAATATTTTAAATTTATAAATTATTATCTTGTATAAATAAATTTGAAACCACAAGTGTCTTATTTATACATTAGAATCCGAATGCTAATATTTATTTATTTATTTTATATATGAAATATATTGTTTCATGAATTTCTTTATATAAATATACAATGGTATAAAATTGTATACATTTCTTTTTATTTCATTTGTTAATATAATATGTATATGTAAATGTATAGAATTTAAACTACACTAATGAATGATTTATTTGCTTATTATAAATGTTTAATATTTAAATTTAACAACATGATTGGCAAACCTATAATCATATACATGTACACCTAAAATGATTATTAATTGAATTTATTTTATAAATGATATTCTATATTTAACAAAACTATAAATGTATGTACTGTTAAACTTAATAATATTTATATTTATTTTTCAAATAATCTAATATAAAAGAAGAAGCATTCCAAAACTAAATTATAATTTTTACATATAACTATAAGAGAGAGATGTATATGAGATATTTCAATTTAAGTATAATAATGCAATGAATCACACCTCTATCAAAACATAAATATGATGGAAAGATAGAGGAAGTTTATCTACTTCTTAATCTACTCATTTGATAAAAAGATGCAATACATATGAATGCTTGAATATGGCTTCCATTCTACCTATCATTCTCAAGATTATCCACATATTATTTTGAATAACATAAGGCATGACTTCATTATCATTCCATTAATCACATGAACATTTTAAGTAAAAATAATGCAATGGATTCAAAAGAAACACATACACCAATATGTAAAAGAGATGGGTTACAAATCCACATATGCACAAACATTATCTCCTCCTACAAAAATTATGAGAGTCCATCAAGAAACATGAGGTCACTAGCATATTCATAAAATATCAAAAATCTCACTCTGTAAGAGGCATAATATGAGAGCTCTTATAACAATATGATGAATATTTACAAGTTAAAAGAATCCAACGAAGTAAGTAAGGTGTTAATATATCAAGTTCCAAGCTCCAAGTGAAATTATACATAAAAGTTGAATATTTTCAATTCATTCCCAAAAGCTCCAAAATAGACCAAAGGAAGGTGCTTGACCACCCATCCTATAGGCATCATTATATAAAATTTTCGCTGAGTGAGGTTCATGCATAACCTCCCCCAAGTCCAAGGGAAAGAGGCATGCCATTAACTCCATATGCATAGGTATAAAAGATTTCAAAGATCACAAAAAAATAGCCAAAATCTACAATAAGAAATCAAGGAAAATAAAACAATAGAACATAAATCACATGGAAGACACCAATATTACATTAGGGAAAGAGAAGAGGCTTTTACTTTCTGTCACATAAGTTCATCAATATGCATAAGGGCTTCCATTCCAAATGCAAAATTGCTTATCAATTATCAATATTTCTCCTTAGATCTCCTAATGTAAGGGTGCTCCCAAACCTATTACCAACATTTATACAACAACAAGAAGGAATAACATGGCAACAATACAAGAGCAAAAAAAAGTAAAGAATAAAATCTTAAATGAAGGGCATCAAATCCATTCAAAACTCTAACACATTTTCCATAAGGAATATTTATTCAAAGAAACAAGAGAAGGGAGACAAAGCATTTAAAAATAATAAAAACACAAGTAAAAGACTTACCTCAACCAAAACTTTACTTAACAATTTTCTCTAAGATTTTCCCCTAGCTCCAAGCTCTTTTTCCACCTAAAATACATGAATCTAAAAAGATCAAACCCCAAGTTATTAAAAAAGAAAAGGAAAAAAAATCAATAGTCCATAGGGAAAATACACTTGTCCTTCCTCATCCCAAGGATTTGACCAAATTTTAAAAAAATATCTTATAATCTCATAAATTCACTTACACACCTACATAGGTGTTCCTTGCACAAAACATATAAAATAAAATTCACTTGTACTAAGTATAAGATTTATTGTGAGGATGAAAATATATGTAATAAATAAAGTCCTTTTTATGACCAAGAAGTGGTCAAAAGGCCTTGGAAATCCCTCCTTCCCAATGGGTATGGATATGGGCCTAAAAGAGACTTGTGAGACAAGATTTACTTGTCCAAAACTCAATATAAAAAGTGGTTGTAAGGAAAATTTTGAGATTAGACACATGGGTTGAGTTTTTGGGTCAACCCAACTACTAGTCAAGGTTAATTAACCTCATAGAGGTTAGCATAAGTTTAGGATAATTAATTAGGAAGGAGGTTTAGGGTAAAACACCATATGAAAGATAATAAAAGTATATATAAGGGACACAAAATTAATTTGATTAATAATTTAAAATAAAATGATTGGTATATGGTTAATAGTTGGGGTGATTTTAGTAGTGCATATGGTCTATCAAAGCATGCATGAGTCCCTCATAATCTCACCTTTGGTCCTCTATAATTTGTATACTCAATATAACTCAAATACATCCAAAAAATTAATCGATATCTAAATGATATGCATATATATAATATATCATTATTAATATAAGAATATCACAACACTGAATCATAATATTTGGTTAGTCCAATATAATCAATTATAAGTCAAAATGAATCATCATGTTGTTCAACATCAAAATCCAAATAAAACATATATCCACTCAAGGCAATTACATTAAGTAATCACACATTTAATTGAAGTTTATTGAACTAGCTACTAAGGTACATAGAAATACTCCTATATAGTCCCCTACACATCCATTGAGATAATAAAATGTACCAAAAAATATAATATGAAATAATAATACAATTAAGATAATGTTAAATATCACATGTCAAATTTTATACACATCTAAAGGGTCATCACATATGATAAATGGATCAAGATGACTAGATACATAGGTTTGACACAAGGGGTATTACAACATTACCTTTGAATTATATTGAAGCTATCAATATTGATACATAATTGAACTCTTAGCTACAATCATTAGCCCTACTTAGTCTTGGTCCTATTTTTCTAGATTTCAATCCAATTTTGAATGTAAATTAGAACACTGTGGCCCAAAATTATAATTAGGTGTATAACCAATTGTATTTAACCCATGCTCCACCCAATCAACATCTTAGATTCCTAAATAATTCCATACTAACCAAAAACACTAGAATAAATCCCTGATACCTATCAATACTACTACACAAGGTACTAATTTTGATTCCACAAAAATAGAATTGGAATCAATTCAAAGGATGGTGCATAAATTGAGCAATGAGTTTCTAAACATGAAAAAATACATGGGTAACATTGGAATATAGAATACCAATCAGAGCTTTGGGTTCTATAGGTACAATACACCTTTCAATAGGTTTGAGAATAATACACAACAACAACTACCCAATAGGATGCTAGTGATCAATATCATGAAGGCTGCTCTTGTTAATTAGTGTCATGTTCATAACACAACACAACATAGTGAGATAGATTGTATCAATTTTTGTACTACCTTTGATATATTTCAAAAGGAGATGGATAGGTAGGAAGGTTTTGCACATTAGAAGAAACCATCTTCCTCTGTTGGTTCAAGATATCTAATCACAATAATGGTCTTTGAGACCTATGATTCTCCATTCCTAGAAAAAATTGAAAATGAACTAGAGGACAACATATATGAGATCCATATTTTCCATAGATATCATCAAGAAAGGAATAATTATAATCTAAAGATAAAACAACCTATCACTACTTCAATGCCTCCAAACAACAACTCGACTATTCCTCCAGATACTAAGTCTAACAACAATCTACCTCCTCATAAGAGAGACGAGAATTTATAGACTATAGAGACAAAAAAAAAGGAGAGTAAAATATTGTTTAAGACATGAAAAATATCAAAGCTAACATCAATCTTCATGAGTTGGCTTAGATCATTGAATAAAGATAGCTACTACTTAAGGCCTTAACTAGAAGGCCATCTACTGACAAGTCAAAAGCTTAATATGCAAATGTGATGGTATAAAGGATAATCTTAAAGTAACACCATTTCTATTGACTATTATAATGCTAAAAAATAATGCACACAATCACTTGGTTAACTTTGGTGCTTCAGTGAATGTGATGCCAATAATGATGTGTCAAAAGTTAAGCTTGACCCTTGATAAGTTAAAGAGAGTGGTCCTATAATTAGACAAGTCTTTAGTCTCATGTGTTAGAGAATTAACAAATGTATGCATTTAGTTTGTATCTAAACCACATGTGTAAAAAACCATTGAAATCTTTGTTGTTAACATTCTATAAGCTTATGGATTGTTTATAAGTTGAGATTGGTTCAAGACACTAAATAGGTACATAGCCACTAATTTTTTATACATGTGGTTGCCATGAAAAGGAATAGCTAATCAAATATGAGTAGACCATGTACCAAATATGAAGCACATGATCATGAATTACAATGCCACAAAAAAAAGGTGGAAT
Organism: Torreya grandis; assembly: GCA_037957365.1. NCBI lineage: Eukaryota > Viridiplantae > Streptophyta > Pinopsida > Cupressales > Taxaceae > Torreya > Torreya grandis. The sequence goes on along the minus strand of JARHVA010002541.1, from coordinate 671,131 downwards.
TCAAATCTTCTCATGCAGTCATATACATGTTTACCAGTAGACAAAAAAATTCATTTCATGAACAAGAATTTGTAGGTCTTTCTCAGCTATGGACTCTTTATTTTGATGGAGCTAGATTGAAATAAGATTCTAGTGTTGGTGTATCCCTAATAGACCCATATAATAAGTAGCACCTGGCTACTTATAGGTTGTAATTTCCTTACACCAATAATAGTGTTGAGTATGAAGCTCTAATCCTTGGAATTCAATTTGCACTAAAGCACAATGTTAATAAATTTCATATCTTTGGTGTTTTTGAATCGGTTTTTAACCAAATCAATAAGTATCAATGCAGAATCACTTACTTTAATAAGTATAAACATCGAGCGTGGGACTTGATTGAGTCCTTTGAAGATTTTGACATTAGAGCCATCCCAAGAAAACAAAAATAGAAATTGTATTGACCAGTAGCCTCAATTGATAATCTAGAACCACTCTAAGAGTCCAAAATATATAAATTCTTTTTGGAGATGGTTCCTTGTACCTCTGTTCTAGACAATGTGTAAAATTTATAGGTGTTTGAAGATGATTGATAGATTGTACAATTCATGACTAGTTTTGGAGCCTTCAAATCTTAATTGATAGATGAGAAGGATGTTGAGCCCATGCAAGTTGAAGATTTAGGAGAATATGACATCTTACAATTGAAGGAGAATTAAATTTACCTAGGGATGGTTTCCTTAGAATGGGCCTTTGATGTAGATACACAAGGTCAAAAGCAGAAGCAACCTAGAGAAGTTGAGTCTATTTTTACCAAAGAGAATTTGGGCATTGAATAACATCCTTAGTTTGTAAACATTAGACTAATATGTACTATAAGTGAGAAACACAAATTGAAGATTTTGTTAATAAAGTATAGGGATGTGATCACTTGTACATATGAAGATTTTAAAGTCTTCAACCCCAAGATCATCATGGATAATATTCCATTAAATATATATCATAAGCCTTTTCAGGTAGAGATAGAGGCTAGTGAATCTAATTTTAGAACCCCTATTTAAAAGAAAAAGTACAATAGCTACTAGATGCTAGGATTATTTTTCCAATTAGGCATTTGACCTAGGTAGCTAATCTAGTACCAGTCAAGAAGAAAAGCAGAGAAATGAAACTTTGTGTGGACTTTAGGAACCTAAATAAAGCATTAGAGAAAGACAGTTACCCCTACCTTCATTAGATGAGGTTATCCATATGGTAAGTGGGTTTGATATGATATCCTTCTTAGATGGATTATTAGGCTATAATAAAGTGCTGGTATAAACACATGACAAGATGAAGACTACCTTCAACACCAAGTGGGGAACTTATGCATATAAAAAGATGTCATTCGACCTAATCAATGTAGGAGCTACCTTCTAGAGAACCATGGAATTTCTTTTTTTAGGGACTTAGTAAATGCATCATTATATACATGGATAACCTAATGGTGTATTCCAAAAATAGATCTAATCATGCAGATTATCTAGAAAATGTGTTTGACATATACAAAAGGTACAAAGTGTCACCTAATCCAAAGAATAACATATTTGGAGTTACTAAAAAGAAATTACTAGGGAATATCATCATCAAAGATAGGATTTCCATTGATCTAGATCAATTCCAGGCCATTTCTAAGTTGACACCTCTCAATAACAAAAAGGAGCTTAAGTCTTTATTTGGTAAGACAAACTTTGTGTGAAAATTTATTTCTATATTTGCAGAGATTGTCAAACCATTAAATGATATGCTGAAGAAATATGCCAAGATAAAGTAGATGATAAACACCCAAAAAGCTTTTGAAGACATCAATACTATCATTGCTCAAGCTTTAGATCTAATTAGTCCAAAATTTAATAAGGATTTTTATCTTTATTCATTTGTTTCAGAGCATACTGTAGCTATTATACTTATACAAAAGGTAGAATATAATGAGCATCCCATTGCCTTCATGAGTACTAATCTAAATGATGCTAAGTTAAAGTACTCTATGATAGACAAATAGATATATTCCTTGATTAAAGCTATGAATAAATTTAGGCACTATATTTTGAAGAATAAAATATTCACCATTGTTCTAGACCTAATTGTAATTCTCACGCTTAGCTAGAATGAGTTGGGTGAAATAAGAGGTAAATAGATCACCAAACTTTAGAAGTTTGACCTTGAGATTATACTAGCAAAGATGGTAAAAGGCTAAGGGATTATCAAATTGATGACCAAGACTGATCCACACATCAATATTGAACAAATTAATGAGACTCATATAACTCAAAATAGTGGTACACTCAAATAATCTATTATTTTTTCATAGGAACCTATCCCTTTGAGATAAATAGAGAGTAGATATGAGCACTCATGCTCAAATTAGTTCATTATATGATAAATAAAGGAGACTTATACAAGATGAACTATGAGGACATCTATCTGAGATGCATTTCAAAATAAGAGGAGATAAATATCCTGAACAACTTATATTAGAAGATTGGCAATGGGCATCCTTCAAGTAACACAATAGCTTATGAGATTTTGAGGATGGGATATTACTAGCCTATAATCTTCAATGACACTGACAATCATTTCAAGAACTGACATGAGTGCCACATATTTGGAAAGAGAGAAATGAAAACTACCATGCCTCTACATCCAATCATTGAAGGACATATTTTTTTCCAATGAGGCCTTTTATTGGGGTGATAAACTCAAACTCTTCAGTACGTCATAAGTGTGTCTTAATAACTACCGATTACTGTACTAGGTGGACAAAATTCATAACAATAAATAATTCTAGAGAAATTAGTGTCATCAAGTTTATAGAAGAAAATATATTGACTTGATTTAGTACTCCCATTTCCTTAGTTTAAGATAATGGTCTAGCTTTTCAATCTTTTACATTTATAGAATGGACCTATGACAATAATATCACAATCAATTTCTCTTCAAAATAATATCGACAAAGAAATGGAGTAGCTAAGTCTACCAATAAGAATCTAATAGATGCCATTAAGAAATCAACACAAGACAAACTAAGAGATTGACATATGATGTTGAAATATGTAATATAGGCAGACATAAATAGGCATAAGCAAGCCCTCAAGGCTTCACATTTTTTACTAGTGTATGGACAATAACCAATCTTACCTATTACTCTCAATATACCAATGTACTAGTTCATATAGGAGTATATGGGAGAAAATGAAAGAGTACAATCTAGAATATTAGATTTAGTCTAAATTATGGATGAAATAATTGAAGCACTATATAATTTCACTAAATATTAGGATATTGTCAAAATATGGTTTGACAAGAGAACCAAGATAAAATATTTTAGGATTTCGGACTTGGGTGCTTCTATGGGATAAAATACATAAGAAGAAAGAAAAACATGATAAGTTTAAGTTCACTCCTTTATAGATTAGACCATATCAAATATATCAGATATTATAGGTAATAATGCCTTCCAATTTAAAGACCTTCAAGGTAATGACTGTGCCTTTCCAGTCAATGAATATTTTTTGAAACACTATTTAATAGATGCTCCAATTGAAGATGCCTCAAAATGATTATAAGTGGAAATGTAGATGTATGATTAGAGTAGGTTTCATGTTTTCTAGAGTATATTTCTTGATTTCTAGAATAGGTTTATGACTTTCTACAATATGTTTCCTACTTTCTATAATAGGTTTCCTACTTTCTACATTTTACTTTCAATAGATTAGTTGTTATACTTTCTAGGTTAGTTTTATAAAACTACATAACATACTAACCAATTTATTATACTAAAGTCACAAAGGACATGCTAAAATCAAGGGGACAAGATATAAGGAAGAATAATTAGTATTCATGAGGATTTATTTTGGTAGTACTAGACTTTCTAGGATTGAGGTATGTATTGGGATTGAATTAGGTTTTGTTTGAATTTAATAAGTTTACTATACCTATGGGATTTAATTTGATATACTCATAAATTTTTTAGAAAGACTTTCCATTTATTAATATTAATTATACTATTTCATGTTAAAAATTGGGTGAAAGATAGAAGGCATATAACTAGAGACACACTGATAGGGACATATTGATTAAAATAAGTTTTCTTATACATACACCCAACCAATAATGGTTCACAACCTTTTTTCTATCTGTGTTTCCAAAAAAAAAAAATCAATCATATAAACTGAAAGAAGATGGGTGATTCAATAAATATCTACCAGGGCTATAGACCCTTGGTTGGTAGTAGAATAATGTTTTGAGAGAATCAAAGGCATCTCTATCAGGGATATAGATGCTTGGTTGGCATTAGAGCAATGCTCAGGCTTTCTTTACTGAATCAGAGGTCAAAATAAAACCTACAATACTTATTTAACTCTTTGTCAAAATTTTTATGACCAAGGAAAAATTAAGTTCACAAAATCACATGCATATCCAAGGAATGGAAAGGGTTAGTATGTTGTATGAGGTGGTAGGAGTCTTTTTTAGAGTTTGGCTTGCTTATTCTTTTCTTGTTAGAGCTGAAATTATGCTCTGATACATTTATGAGATTCTATATTCTCAAAATAATTAAGAGTATTTCCCCATACGAGTCATCATTTGTTGTGGCCTAACACACACATTTTATTTTAAAAAATTTAAATGGGGACCCATTATTGTTGAGGAGAATTTTGGCTATCAAAGTGAATAAGAAATTCTATGGTTTTTCTACAAGTTTTTATTGATGTGCAAATCTTTATTGTTCTCCAAAATCTTATGATACATTGAACAAGTTCCATCATTATGGTATTCTTAGTCATTTGATTTTGCATGAGTATTATTTTAATATAGTTATTCTTATTGTGATATTGTTAATTTGAATATCTTTTGCATAAAATCATAATCAATCTTTTTAGATGTGTAATTGCAATCTTAAAAACATAAAAACCTTTGATTATATATGCTTAAGTTTATTGTATTCTTGTTTCCTTGAAATCTTAACTTTGTTTGATTGTCAATGTGCTTACACTGGTTTTAGTTTAGAAGGGTTTCATCTAATTTAGTTTATGTTGTCACCAAATTTTTTATCCTAAAGATGGTTTTTCAATCCTACTATAAGATTTGGGCAACATGGGATTACCTCTAGGCCTGTGGGTTGCCTATAGTAGAGGTAAACTTATAGGTTTAAGGGCCAGCTCCCTAAATTGATCTTTGATTCCTTATCACCTACACTACTTATTTGGTTAGATGAAGAAGGATATAAGTAACATGAAAAGTAAGCTAATATAATGAGGTGATACACCAAAATGATCTCCACTATACTATCATAAAATTTCACTAAGAAACATGACTCACAACACTAGTCTCAACTTCCTAGAGTGCTCTAACATCAATATTTTAAACATGAACGTGATATGCATTGCACTACTCAAGGTGAGTGAACAAAAGGTTAGATTTTAGACACTAATGTAACTCTTTATAGTTAGATATATGCAAGTACACTTGAATACACTTCATTTGACTTGTTAGAGTGGAAACAACTTGAATTAAACATGGAAGAGCAAAGGGAAAGCAAGGATAGATACTAATCACTTGACATTTCACTACACACCACCTCACACACTTAGAAAAGGTAGATTGTGAACTAAAAACTAGATTGAAAATATTTATTTCAAAGGAAAAATATATTATCAAATCATTAGGGCTTCACCATACCAGGTGTAAATTCCTTTACAAAAGCCAAAATGGCTTGCATTTATAGAGCATTTGATAGGAGAGAGAAGAAGTGAAGCTCAAAGGTCACAAGAACAAGTTTAAATTTGTGAGAATTAGTTATATTTTAGGAGAATAGAGTTTTAAATATACCATGAGGGTCTTCTTATACAAGTTTCCATATCAATAATGAAAATTTCCTCAAATTGGCATATATACCCTTTAATTGCCTTCTTAAAACTGCCTTCATGATGAGGCATCTCTTGATCACTTAAAACTAGAATAGGAAGACTTGACACATGTGAAATATATCAAGGGGTTTAAATATGGTGTGATATTCATTAGATGATTCCTTAACTAATAACCTTATCCATGACACTTGTACTCACCATATGCAGTCATTCATTAGTCTTCTAGGTTTCATTCTTCACATTTGTCATCAAGGTGAGCTTCATTTGTTTAACTAAATACTTGGAAGAGGTGTTAGGACACTTTTTAAAAGTCCCTTTTCCTTCCACTCCATGAATTAGACCTTAAAAATATCCTAAATTAGATTTCTCTTCTTCTCACTTGGCAGTCACTTTGCCTTTTCATTGCCTATCTAAGACTGCCTATGACAAACTGTGTAGTAGAGAGGTTTTCATGATTATCCAAGGTGAGAAATGAGTTTAAGGAGATATAATAAGTCCCTATTGACTTCCTTCAATTACTCTTACTTGCCAATTCCATTCTACACATGCAAAGAAATTAAAAACTTGTCAAAAACCATGAATTTATCTTGTCCATACAAGTAGGGTACAGACCAATTGGATGTCCAAGAAACTGAGTAAGTTATAGACATGTCAAAAGAAATTTCATGGCCAAATTAAACCCTCTAAATGCATATTATTTATTATATTCTACATTGGGTCTTAGTCAAGGGTTTACGGATGGTTTTGAGCTATTTAGATTGTTAAGGATTGTTCATAAAATCTTGACATCCAACCTTTAAAAAAATACCACCGAAACCAAGTTTAGGACCCTATTCAACTACTCCTATCTCCTTGATTCACCATGTTTGGTGTATGTACAAGTGTGAGTAAAATAAAGTGGCTCTCAAGCTCCTTAACTGCATTCTAGACACCCCTATCATGAAATTGTGTCAAAAGTGACCCATCTATGTAACCCTCTACAAACCAATGGGTTTGATAAAATTTATACCTCCCATTTAAGGATATAAAGTGAATATAATGGTCATGTGGTATTATAAGTGAAGCTATACCTTTTTAGGGCTTAGGTCTAGTTTTAGGCATAATAGGCATAACTGTGTTTTATGACCTAAAACCACCTCTGAGTGTTTTCTTAAGATTATGGGTGATTATTCACATTTGTAAATCTCTAATTAAACTACTTACATCATCATATAGTGTTCTAGGACTCCTCATATCACCTTTCTAACATCCACACACTATACATGTAGTTTAGATTGTCTAGGAGTGCTCTCTAGCTGAGATAAAATAGAGGGCATCTCCCCTATTTTTCTTGCCAATTTGAAGTTATGGGAGTCTATATTGGTTCATGAGGACCATATTCAAAAATTTTCACGGGTGGATCAATTTTATAGAGTCTTCAAATTCAAAAACTTCTAAACAAACTTATATGACTGTGTACTATCTACAGGGTTTGAATTACCTATAGGTTGAGATCTAAAAATTTGGTCTTTGTTCTAGCTCCTCTCTCTTAGAGTCATAATATATGGAAGTCACCACTATGAGAGTGATCTCACCATGTTCACCATCATACATTCATTATAACCTTTCAAATAATTTCTTTCTACTAGGCTAAGCTAGTCTACAGTCAGATGGTGTTGCCTGTAGGTGACAATCAGGGAGAGTTTAAAGGGCCTCTATAGCTATTAGTGGTTGCCAAGAAACACATAGGAATTGACATGCTCATTTTTTAATTGACTTATGCATATTTAATCATTTCATTTTTATAGCCATTGGATAAGCATGCATCCTTTACTAGCATGAGCAACCTGTAATTATGCTAGACTATAAGTAGTAACTCAGACTTTTTCAAGTTTATTGTAGGTGTGAATTTCTTGTCTTAAGATCACATCTCTATTTCTCCTTCATTCATTTCACTATCATTCTTGAATAAAATCATTTATTTTTTAAAACCATGCCTTCATACCATTATCTTCAATATAACAAAGATCACTGCAAGTCATAGGTTTATGTAGGCTCAAAGCACTATATCTGATTGAGTGTCTTAGTTAGAAACAAGACTGTACTTAAAACTCACTCACAATCAGTTCCCTTTAACCAAACAAGATCCTCTCATGCTAATGTGTTTCCTTTTAATCTAGACTTAAATAATAGATTCATTGGACATGTACAAACCACTTAATCTCCCACTAAAAATGATTCATTATATGAGCAAAAATCCTCATTCAAAAATGTAAAGGTAAGTAGTCTCAAAATCAACTTTCTTGACCTAAGAACATGATTCTAGGTCTATATGCTTATGAAGGTCTCACCATTTTCACCTTGATTCTTCCTATGTTTTAATACCTAAATGAAGGATTCAAGTGAGTTCAAAACCTATATCACTCAATACTCCTCTATCTCATATGCATTGAACTCAAGCCACTATAGACTGCTTGTAGGTGCTACTGCATGATATATGATTATCTGTGGTTAATTGGTCCTCACAACCAATTTATAATATTTTGAAAATATTATCCCTACTATTTCCAATTTAGATTCCTTCTCACCATATTTAAGTCTTCTTATATCATCACCATGACTATTTACAACTCCTTTACACTTGACTGTAGGTGATAGTCATAAGATTTCCTGACTGTGTTTGATTTTTGACTGTGTTCTTCCAATTATAACCATTTGAGATTAAAATTTTAAAGGAGAGATTAGTCATAATGCAGTGTGAGATTGGAAAAAACATGTATCCTTTGATCTGAGACCACTAAAGGAGAGAGAAAATTTTGTAATTGATGAAATAATGTTTGTAAACCTCAGTGGTGTCTCTAACTAGAAAAATGGGGAAATATTGCTTATTCCTTGACTTCTACATGTGCAAAATAGACTAATAATCATGTGATAAGGATGTTAATTCCATTACAAAACATGTACAACACTTGAATTTCTCAGATCAATCTAGATAGGGAAGGAAAAAAGAGGTGATGGGGATGTGCAGGAAGAAAATAATCACTAGCAATCTTAGTAATGGTTCATGAAGCATAGTACACCAATCCTATAACTATTCCATTAAGTTGGCGTAAAAAAATAGTATCACCACCCACTAAGTGTACTTAATCTGAATCAATTCCTCTTGTCTGTACCAAGCAACAATTGGTTGACTATTTTAGCTTGCAAAAGAGAGCAATAGAAAGATAGTTCAATTTTTGCCATTTTTAGACCTTTAAAATTTTCTTGAGCATGGAATTAAGGGACATGAAGAGACACTTTTTGAGTAGCCACACATGCCCAAACTATTGTATAGGATGTACAACTACCTTAAACCACATGAAATTACTTGATCTTATATTTTCAACATTGCACATGCAGTTGTAAATTCAAAACCACCATATCTGACATGCACCTAACATATAAGACATTGAAGTACACTTGGACACACTTTTATTCCTATGGAAACTATACTACTTCAATAAATGACTCCAAATGTGACCCCTAGATGACATAAGACCAACTATAGACAAATATGACAAAGATAAACACAATGTTGACCTTATTAAGACCATGGGACACATTTTACCCCATAGAAGACCCTTATAAAAAGTTTGACTATAAAGGGGGTTGACCTAATTTGAATTATGGTCAAATTAGTCAAAATTTTGGTGATTTATTAGACGTAGAAAACTAACTATGCCAAAGACCATTAGCATTCTCTTATCCATTGGGATATGGAGTCACCTATACACATATTTGACAATGAATTACCTCAGAAAGAACACAATACATACCAAATAATAGGAAACAACAAAAAAAATAAGACACTAAGCAAACACACTTATGTTCTTAATAACACTTAGGCAAAACACACACAACATAAACAAAACACACCTAACCTAGTATATACAAGACCTCAAACACTTGAGGTGAAGAATAATCCCCATTAATTCAACTAGGGTCAAAAATGGTACCTCTTGCATCCTTTCTAATTCATTAAAGCAATCCATCATGTGAAGTTTGCTTATCAACAAACACTTACTTGTGTAGATAGTCAAATTACTTACCATCTTTAGGTCTTCTACTAGTTGCAAGAATGTCACTTGGAGTTCTCATGAATGCTCCATCTTATCGTCCAAGAACCTTATTTGAACTTGTAGCTTGCTTGAGCTCTGTCATATGCAATTAGAACTCCTAAAACTAAAACTTAGGAGTGATTAAAGTTACCTCAAATTTATTCTCTTCTAAGACATGATGTACTTGATGTTTAGAACCATCAAGCTTATCTCCTTTCTACTCCAACACATCTAAAAGTGATTCAACCTCAATTTGAGGTTTGGACTTCTCTTCACACATAAATTTTTTTGCCTTGGTCTCATTTGACTCCTTCATGAATTCATCTTATTTGATAGTGGTTTGATATTCATCATCATGTTTAACAAGACACCCTCCTTCATGGTTAGAAAACTCATCAACAACCTTATCATTAGATTCATATTTGTTAGAAAGAGAAATAGACTTACTCAACTACTCAAATTCTTGAACTATGGCATGAAACTATTGCCATAGGTCATCTTATTATTCATGGTTGTCACCTTCATGGACTAATCCATCTTATACAAGAATAATAACATTGTCTTTATCATCATCTTGATCCATCATTCTTTGAAAACTAACATCATCATGCATATGAACAAGGTAATTACCTTTAAAAACTTGTAGAAATGAACTATCAATGTTTACCTCAGATTGTTGATCACCTTCCTCATGGATGATATATATTCCAAGATCAGTCTAGTCAAATAAAATGTATGGATCATGTCCATAGGTGTCTACACCATACTCATCTAGGAAAAGGTCATACATGCCCTCAATATTATAAGATGTTCCATCATCCACAACATATTCCTCTTGATCATTAATTGTAATATTGAGATTAGAGTTTGCTACCACATAAGGCTCAATATGAACTTAGCCAATGGTTGAGTTCTAATGGTTACCTTTGATCCATACCTTGTCTTAAAGTCCAAGAAGGACTAATCAACTAAGATGTAACCTCTTATTTTAGCTATGAAATCCATTGAGAGGCAGACAACAAAGTGAGTAGGCAAGTCAACCACTATTATATCTTGAAGGATATGGAAGATTAGACAATCATGAAGGAAAAATATCAAACCCTTGACAAGTCCTACTAATTTATTAGGTGTCCCATCAAGTTGTATAAATACCTTACTATATGGTTCATATTTAAAACCCAATTTATCTACCATAAGCTTGGGCATCATTGAGGTACTAGCCCCACTATCCACAATGCAGTTGTGAATGAGTTTGTCTCCCATAATGAGAGTGAGGTAGAAGGGTGGAGGATTTTTAGATTTGGAAGAGGGTTCAACTATGTGAGTGTGAGCATTAGTGAGGGTAATATTACTATGACTTGATGGTTGAGGACTAAGGTGGATTTGGGAAAGTTTTTCTTAAAGAAGCTCCTTTTGATCAGGCATATGAAACACTTACCAAAGAAAGATATATGTCTTAGCACTCTTCACAGAATCAACAATGTTCAAATAAGTAAAATTTACCTTTTCTTGTGTCCTCAAAGGCAAATAAGTGCCTTGAGATCGAGGTAATGGAACACTTTGAGTCACCCTCCCAACATTCTAATTTGAAGTGGGTGTAGAAGTTGTAGGGATTGTCACACTTGTAGTCACACCTTGCTGCCTTATAGGAGGGCTATTTGAGCTTGTATAATCACCATGGGAATATCATAAGGCCATACTCTTGGATCTAATATTAGCTGAAATTGAAGCATTCTAATTGAGGACATATGTGTCTTCTACTAGAAATTTTTCAAGATTTACCTTTTGGGGCTACTGTCCTTCCTTTGCTTGCATGAGGTTCTCATCTTCTGCTAACAACTAAGTAGAAACTCCTTATTAAATTACCAAATATTTTCTTCCATCTTCATTTGAATCCATGAATTTCCTTCCTACCATTCTTCACCTTGGACCAGGTTACTATACATTAAGACCATGGCTCTTGTGTTGGAGGTGGAAGTTGGGTTATATACATTAGATGGCCTATTGAAGTTAGGTTGTACTTTCCCTCTACCTTAACCATATTTTAGAGGTGGGAACCTATTTTATTAGTGTGGATATGGGTAGGGGATTTGGTTAAATACATAGTATAGATTTAGTTTCCTAACTTAAGCCTCTAAGGATTTATATCTTACCTCCCAATTAATGGTATATTTATCTTCTTAGGGGCAATTCTAGACTTGGTATTTGCACTTGAGACTTGAGAAACACTTGGAGTAGTAGAAGAAATATTAAATAGAAGATGCATGTATAATTTTGGGGGTAGTTTTCCAGCTTGTATTAGGCCATTCTCATCTCTAATGTCTAGGACATATGCTTTAGGTAAGGTGTAACCACAAATGAAATGCAACATGATGGCTATGTTAGTTCTAATATCCCTTAAATATGTAAGAAACACAAAGCTTACAAGTGGTCTCATTGGAGGAGGTAAAATTTACCAAGTTCTTTGGAATCTCTCATTAAAGTCATGCATTGTCTCCTTAGGACCCCTTTGAATTACATTAATTTGATGAATGAGTGATGTGTGATCACTTTTATCTTCAAAACTTGAAGTCAATAACTCTCCAAAATCATCCCAAGTGGTGACACATCCTCCAATAAATGTCCTATAATAGTTAAGTGCTTTCCCTCTAAGGGACATGGTAACTAGTCTAATTTTACTATTAACTTTGATGACATTGTGAAAATTACAAAAGTTAAAGACGTCCTAATATGCTCAATAGGGGTGACATGACTTTCCCCATTAAATGTGGGAACACTCTTGGTAGCATTAGGAGGTACATCATCATATGCATTGAGATGCATGGGATTTTTAGTGTTAAAGGATGGGAATGTATGATATTTATCCATATTATCCTCAAGTTAGTATTCACTCTCTTAATGTTCTTGGATTGAAAATTCCTCTTATTCTTCAAAGGTCAATATAGGTTGAGGATGTTGAACTTCAAGAGGAAGTTCAGGTTGAAGGAATGGGTTTATGGGATTGATACCTCTACTAGTATATGAACTTGTAAGAACCATTAAGTATGAAAAAAAATGATAAAACTTGGTCTACAACTAGATATTACCTTGAATGGAGTTATCAAATGATGAGTAGAACACTATATGTAACTGTGATATTGTCAAGACCAACATTCACCTTGGCAAGATGTCTTTGAGATAATAGTCCCATTAGGTGTGCCATAATTGTTATCACCAAATATTTCACCTTAGAGATGGTTTTTCAATCCTACTCTAATATTTTGGAAACATGGGATTACCTTTAGGCTTGTGGGTTGCCTATAGCAAAGGTAAACATCTAGGTTTAAGGGCTATCTCCTTGGATTGATCTTTGCTTACTTATCACCTACACTACTTGTTTGATTGGATGAAAAGGGACAAAAGTAACATGGAAAGTAAGATACTATAATGAAGTGATACACAAAAATTATCTCCATTATACTACTATACTATTACACTAAGAAACATGACTCAAAACACTAGTATCAACATCCTAGAGTACTCTAACATCAATATTTCAAAAATAGAGGTGATATGCATTACACTACTCAAGGTGAGTGAACAAAAGGATAGATTGTAGACATGAATGAAAATCTTTACACTTAGAGATAGGCAAGTACACTTGAGTACACTTTATGTGACTTGTTAGAGTGGAAATAACTTGCATCAAACATGGAAGAGCAAAGAGAAAATAAGGATATATACTAATCACCTTAAATTTCACTACACACCACTTCACACAATAAGACAAGGTATATTTTGAACTCAAAACTATATTGAAAATATTTATTTCAAAGTCAAAATATAATATCAAACTATCAGGGCTTCACCATACGAGGTGTGGATTCCTTTACAAAAGCCAAAATGGCTTGCATTTATAGAGCTTGTGATAGGAGAGAGGAATGAAGCTCAAAGGTCACAAGAAAAAGTTTCAAGATATGAGAATTAGTTATATTTAAAGATAATGGATTGTGAAATAAACCATGAAGGTCTTCTTGGACAAGTGTCCATACGAAGCATGAAAAAATCCTCAAACTAGTGTAGAGACCCTTCAACTACCTTTTTGAAACTGCCTTCATGATGAGTCATCTCTTGACCAATTAAAATTAGAATAGGAAGACTTGAAACATGTGCAATATCTTAGGGGGGATGGAAACAGGGTTTGATAGCCATTAGATGATTCCCTAACTAATAGTCTTTTTTATGACACTCGTACTCACCATCTGTAGTCATTCATTGGTCTTCTAGGCTTCATTATTCACATTTGTCATCAAGGTGACCTTAAATTATTCAACCAAATATATGAAAGAGGTTTTAGGACCCATGTTAAAAGTCCCTTTGCCTTCCACTCCATAAATTAGACCTTAAAAAGATCCCAAATTGGATTTCTTTTCTTTTCACTTGGTAGTCACTTTGTCTTTTCACTACTTGTGATGAAATGTGTAGAAGAGAGGTTTTCATGCTTATCCAAGGTGATATGTGAGTTTATGGAGATATAATAATTCCCTATTGACCTACTTAAATTAATATTACCTACCAAATCCATTACACACATGTAAAACACTCAAACCTACAGAAAACCTTGAATTTGTCTTGTTCATATAAGTAGGGTATAAACCAAATGGATGTCCATAAGCCTAATTGAGTTATAGACATGTCCAAGGCACTTTCATGGCCAAATGAACCCTTGTAAATTCATATTATTTATTATCTTCTCCATTGGGTCTTATACAAGGGTTTAAGGATGATTTTGAGTTGTATGGATTGTTAAAGATTTTTCATAAAATCCTAACATCCAAATTATAAAAAAATGCCACTAAAACCAAGTGTAGGACCCTAATAAACTACCCTTATCTCCTTGAGACACCATGATTGGTGTCTGTATAGGTGTGAGCAAAAGAAAATGGCTCTCAAGCTCTTTGACTACATTCTAGACACCCCTATCATGAAATTGGGTTAAAAGTAACCCCTATGTGTAACTCTATACAAACCAATGGATATGATAAACCTTATACATCCCCTTAAAATATCTCAAGTGAATGGAATGGTCATGTGGTCTTAGAAGTGAAGTTAGACCCTTGTATGGATTAAGTCTAGTTTTAGGACTAATAGGCCTAACTATGTTTCATGAACTAAAACCACCTCTAAATATTTTCTTAGGATTATGGGTGACTATTAAAATTTATCCATGTCTACTTAAAATACTTACATCATCATATAGTGTTCTAAGACTCCTCATATCACCTTTCCAACATACACACACTATACCTGCAATTTAGATTGTCTAGGAGTGCCCTCTATCTGAGACAAAATGGAGGGCATCTCCCCTATTTTTATTTCCAATTTGAAGCTATGGGAGGATATGTTGATTAATTAGGACCATATACACAAATTTTCAAGGTTGGATCACTTTTATAGAGTCCTCAACTTCACAAACTTCAAGACAAACTTATATGACTATGTACTGTCTGTAGGGTTTTAACTGCCTGTAGGTTAAGACCTAAAAATTTGGTCTTTGCTCTACCTCCTCTCTTTGAGAGTCATATTATATAGACATCACCACTATGAAAGTGATATCATCATTTTAACCATCATACATTCATACTAACCTTTCAAACTATTTCTTTCTAATAGGCTAAGTTGGTTTATAGTCAGATGGTGTCCCCTGTAGGTGACAGTCAAGGAGAGTTCAAAGGGCCTCTGTGATGTTGGTGTTTGTCAAGAAAAACATAGGAAGTGACATAATCAATCTGAAATTAACTTATGTATATTCAATTATTTCATTTTTTTTGGCCATTAGATAAGCATGCATCTTTTACTAGCATGAGTAACCTGTAATTATACTAGACTATAAGTTGTAACTCAGACTTCTTCAAGTTTCCTGTAGGTGTGCATTTCTTATCTGAGGATCACATCTCTATTTCTACTTCATTTATTCTAGTATCATTCTTGAATAAAATCATTTATGTTTTCAAACCATGACTCCATACCATTATCTTTAATATACCAAAGATCATTGCAAGTTATAGGTTCATATAGGCTCAAAGCACTATATTTGACTGTCTTAGTTGAAAACTGGAATATACTTGAAACTCACTCACCATCAGTTCCCTTTGACCAAACAAGCTCCTCTAAAGCTAAGGTGATGCCTTTTCATATAGACTAAAAGAATAGATTCATTTTACTTGTATAAACCACCTAAGCTCCCACTAAAGATGTTTCATTATATGAGAAAAAAGTCTTATTTGGAAATGTTAAGGTAAGTAATCTCAAAAGCAACTTTCTTAACTTATGAACATGGTTCTAGGTTTGTATGCATATGAAAGTCTCACTATTTTCACCTTGATGCTTCCTATGTTGTTAGACTTCAATTAAGGTTTTAAGTGATTTCAAAACCTATATCACTCAATACTGCTCTATCTCATATGCATTGAACTTAGGCCATTAGAGATTGCTTGTAGGTGCTACTACATGATATATGACTTTGTGTGGTGAATTAGTTCTCACAATAAATTTATAACCTTTTTAAAGGTTCATAACTACTATTTCCACTTTATACCCCTTCTCACCATCTTTAATTCTTCTTATCTCATCACCATGACTGTTCAAATCTCCTTTACACTTGACTGTAAGTGACAGTCATAGGTTTCTTGACTATGTTTGATTTTTGACTATGTTCTTCCAAATATGACCCTTTGCGATTTAAATTTTAAAGGAGAGAGTAGTCACCATGCAATGTGAGAGTGGAGACAACATGTAACCTTTGATCTAATACCACTATAGGAGAGAAATTTTTACAACTGATGAAATAATGTCTACATACCTCAGTGGACTCTCCAACTAGCAAAATGGGGCAATCCTACTTATTCCTTGAATTCCACACATGCCAACTATAATAAGAACCATGTGATAAGTATGGTCATTCCCTTATAAAATATGTGCAACACTTTACTTTCTCAGATCAATCCAAATAGAGAAGGAAAAATGAGGTGATGGGAATGTGCAGGTAGAAAATAGTCACTAACAATCTTAGAAATGGTTCATGAAAAATAGTACACCAATTCTATAAATACATACATGAATTTGGAGTAAAAAAATATTATTACCACCTAATAAGTGCACTTGCTCTGACTCAACTCCTCCTGGCAGTACCAAGTAGAGACCGGTTGACCATTTTAGTATGTAAATGAGATTGATAAGAAAGATATGTCAGTTTTTGCCATTTTCAGACATGTCAAAGCTATTTGAGCATGGAAATGGACTTAGGGGACATAAAGAGACACTTTTGGAGTATCCACACATGTTAAAACTATTATATAGGTAGTAAAACTACTTAAAACTACATGAAACTTCTTGATCTTCTTATTTTCAATGTTGCACCTATAGTTGTCAGTTAAAAATTGCCATATCTGACATGTACCTAATATATAGGGCATTGAAGTATAATTGGATACACTTTTCTTCCTATGGAAACCATACTAATTCAATAAATGACTCCAAATGTGACCCCTAGATGACATAAGACCAACTATAGACAAATATGACAGATAAACATAATGTTGATTGTATTAAGTCCATGTGACACATTTTACACCCTAGAAGACCCTATAAAAAGTTTGAATATATAGGGGGTTGACTTACTTTGACTTGTGGTAAAATTCATCGATAGTTTACAAAACTTTTTTTTGCCCTACTCTTCCCTCTTTTATTTAATGAGGTCTTATTATTTTAACATAACATCACTATAAATATATGTTCTTGGATGTTAATTTGATCACTTGAGAGATTTTACCTTGATGATATGTAAGTCACATGTTGCTATTCCACCACTTGGTTAATCTAAATTTGCATACTTATAACTCATGCCTCAGAGTGATTAATTATTGATCCTAAAATGAGAGGGTGAAAATTTGTTATTTGCGGTGTGCATAACAACCACATCAACACTTTGGTTATCACACATTCTTCTTCTGATGTACAATCCCTTATGTAAAAGTTTTTATCCCTAAAAACTAAAGTGTTACATTTGAAACAAGGTACTTCAAAACTTAATCAGGTAAATGACTCCCATAATTTATTGCATACTTCATTGGCTTAGCATATTTTAGCCTATCCTTTACCAACTAGTTTTGTGGCTCATAAGATTGCATTATATGATGGAAAAAGTGATCTTGAGCAACATTTGAGAGTGTTTCACTCAACATGTATAGACTATGCATCCAACGATAGGTTTTTGACCAAATTGTTTCCCAAAAACTTAAAAGAGTATGATCTATGATGGTTTTATGATTTAACACATTATTTAATTCGTGCATTCAATCCTTTGGCATATTTTTTCTTTACATATTTCTCAATAAATATATACTGAAATATTTCATATGCTTAGATGGCTCAACCCAAATAAGAATCCAATGAGCCTATCACATAATATGTATTACGATAAAAAACCATGTTATCGAAGATGACAAATCTGATAACATATATGGAATTACAAGACATATTCAAACAAATCTTGTTTCCACCTCTACAAGAATCTATTATGTTCAATAAATTTCTATCATTTATAGATTTATGTCACATAATTATTGAAACAGATGTTAAGTTGTTGGTAATGAATAAGCTAAAGTATGCAACCAATCAAATTTCTACTTCTCATGTAAATAATTTAAGTGAGCCACCATACAATATGAGACCAAGTGAAAATAAGAATGATCAAAATACAACAATGAATGTAGTCTCAGATCCTACTCCATATATTATCTTATTATATCCTCTTAGGAGATAGTTTACCAATGCACTAGACTCTCCCTGAAAGAAGTTGTAGAGGTTATTAGAATGTCATCTCATATCACTCCCTTTCATTAAATATTTTAAGTGAGTAACCTCTTGCAAAAGGATTTGATCAAAATACTTTTTATGATTTTCATAGAGAACCAAGACATACTACCAATATATGAATAAATTTGAGACATGAGATTTGGGATTTGATAGATGAGAACATTATTGACGTGAAAACATCTATTGACAATACAAAGGCACAACCGAGTGAGATTATAAAAATGACCCTAATCATACATGTCAAAAAGTAATGGACCAATTGATAGTAAATTACACATATAATGCACATCCCCCACTAGCTTTTTATCATCATCATATAGAGGCACAACATCCTTTGAATGACATCATTGGTATATATCCATGTTTTAGTGCCATATATATCACTTATCAAATTTTCAAAGAATGATATAGTTGATGATGATTTTAACTTGCACTTTTTGTTCATTCAAAATTACATTGATCATCAACTTATACAGAGTGCCATGGTTGATAATGGTTCAAGTGTGACTATGTGCACTATCACACTTTTATCACATTTTGGATAGATAGATAAGGATATAATTTTGACAAAAATAATAATCAAGGGATTTAATTTCCATGTTCAGTGTTCTATTGGTGAGATCACATTACCAATGTAGTTTGGTCTCACACATGTGACCACCAAGTTCATAGTAGGCCCCAATGCAAGAATATTCAATATGTTATTGGATTCAATAGCTTCATGAAATTCCTTATACAATACACAAATGTTTAAAATATATTTTTTCTAATGATATTATAGTAGTTAATGGTATTCCATATAAATACCCCCTCCAACCAAAGGTTATTGTCACTAACCAACATATTTTAGTTAAATAACTTAAAATGGTTCAATCTACCTAGGGAATTCATAATCTAGTAGTTGTTGAATAATTAATCTTACTTTGGGTTTTTCCTATAGGTTTTTATGTATATCCTAAGTCTTATGTGTCTGTTCATTTATTGTATTTAAAATAAACTTTATTCTAGCCTCTTGAGGTGTCACTCACCTCTTTAGTCCACTTATTGGATTTGAAGTTACTTGCATGTAAATCTTCTCTGCCCACATGGAAAACACATCCTTCTCACTTATAATAAAATTAGGGACACATGATAAACATGCTAAAGTTTTCCCTTGTAACTCATTTTCTCTCTTAGCTCTATATAAAGAGCTTTCCTCTTCCATTCTTCTATACTTGATATACCACAACTCAATCTTGTTGGTCTAGTCTTAATATTGCATTATTTATAATACCTTGACCTAAGGAAATTATTCTCCTAAATTCTTAATGTTATTTTAATTACAGATTCACTGTTTCAAGTTTTTAATACCAAAGTGGAGTTTTTCTCCATTTGACAGTTTCCCCACTTGTGACCTTTATATCAATTTTGTGACTTGTTTCTAGCGAGGTGATGTTGTTTTTTCAAAATAATTTGCTCATTTATCTCAACATTATTTCGATATAGGAAAAAATATAGTATGGTATCATAACCTTATTTTTTTAATGTTTTTGGTGAGTTTTGTGTAGGCCTTTCTTGGAGGAATTTCAATTTTTTTTTCACTCCATTTTTGCCCTCTAACCCTTTTTTTTTATAGGTTTATACCATTTTATGCTTATCTAAAAGCATTTTTTTTACATAAGTAACTTTATTTTAGCATATTTATGCTCTCTAGTTTAATTTTGGTTTTTTATAAATTAAAAAATTAAAAAAATTAAGATCCAAGTAAAAAAAAAATCATTTTTTTTGGTTCATATTTCAAAAACCCATCACATTCATCTACATGTATATTTTGATTTACTTACTTATTTTATCTGAAATTTAATGGGTTTCTTCATATTATAACTAAGATCATGCTATAAAAATTTAGAAAAATATTAAATCATGATTTGAAATAAATAATGAAAACCACGACTATGTTTTTCATAAGAAAATATCTACAATTTTGGTTATTGCTCTTACCTTTGTCTAGTATTTTGGTCATTCATTCTTTGCAATGGTTTTTTGATGTATTCAGTTGTTCTTATTATGAATTAGATTCTTCCTATTTTTTACATCTATCATTTTATTCCTTACATTATTGATAACAATTTTAGTGACATGTAATGCATAAGAATTACATCTTCTTCTTTTGCCTTGGTTTTTTGTGGGCTGTATGTTTAGAATTTTGATACAACTTTTGTTCAGCTATAATTTGGAAAAGTACTTGTTATATATGTCTAGGTACTTTTGGCATTTTGTTCTCATGAAATTATAAATTATGTAAATGTGTTACTCTTAATAGTGATGTGATGTAACAACTAAATAAGTATATTTTTAAAATTCTTGACAATAATCTTTAGCACCACATTTAGTTTCCTCTCCTTGTCAAGTCTTTTTTTTGTGCATATTTTTTCATCCTTGTTTACATAGTCTTATAAATTGTACATTTATTTTATTTCCATGCAAACGTTTTATCAGAGGCTTCACTCTTGTTCTTAGCACAAACATTTCCTTAAATACATAGTTATTTTTGCATAATATTGTAACACATTATGCTTACTCTTTCTTACCTTAGTTTTCCACTACCTTTGTATGAACCAGTTCTATTTATGATTTTGGTGGAACCATTTTCTATAGTTTTCATCTCTATTTGGGTATCCTGATAGTTAGCTAAGTTTTGTCTCTCTTTTATTCCATTTTTTGTGCAGTCTACGTAGTCATATTTTAATCTATGGTGTAGCTCATTAGAGCTGCACAGCCCTGTTTCTCACAATTATTTTTTAAAGAATACTTATAGTGTCTTTTCATAATGTCTTTGAGTAGTCTTATCTTACCATATTAAGTTTTATTCTCATTTTGTTTTCAATGTTTTGACTTCATTCTTAATGCATTTGCATAATATTTCATATGTTTGTAATTTATTTCTTTTTGCTCATGTATTCAACACTTAATGACTATATTTCAATTCTTGTCAATAACAACTCATAATATTTTATTATTTCCCATGGTTTTTTTCACTTAAGGCACTTTGTGCTCATAAACATAATATTTATTAATCCTTCTTATGGTATATATATTCTTTTTATAAATACAAAATATTCAAAGTTATCTTTTATTTCATAGTGATTTGATTTGATTTTCTTTTTTGTCAAGTTTATAAAATCACTAGCCCAAAAAAAAAGTTTCTTGCCTTTTGACCATTAACACCTTATTTAAAACAAAGGGTTTAGTTTGCTTTTCAATATAAATTTGTTTTAAAAAAAATGTCCTTAAAGAATTTTGGTAGGATTTTTTTAATCCAATCTAAAAGGCTCTTCATAATTATTAAGTTATTTGTATTTTGGTAAAGACTAATTATTGATTTTCAATATAATTCAATTATTCATAATTTTTTTTTTATAATGATATTGGCCTTTTGATGTGGACTTACATTTACAAGTTAATTGATTCAAGTTTTTTTGTTAAGACGAATATTTTAAAATGTTCTTTAGATCAATAAATGTTTCTAATATTTTTTTTAGTAATATTGAAATTTATATCTATTGCTCTCATGGCTTTTAAATTGTTCATTTTTCAATCTTTAAGAATACTTTACAAAATATTTCTCTTAAAAATGATGAAATTTATACCCTTAAATATATAATCCAAAGTCAAAATGAAACCATTACTACCTTGCATAAGTTATTTATTACAATTAAAAATCCTTTTAATAAAAACATGACAAATATGCAATCCTCTTTAGCCACTTTTAATGAAAATTTTCAACTTTTGCATATGACACTAGCTCTCAGAATGGTAAAATTTATTGTGCTTATACAACACCTAAAACTTCTTTGAACACTTCTTTTACTAACCCTGGTGTAAAAATCATGCACAATATAGACTATTTAGGTGATGCATTTGGTAAGTGTGAAAATGGTATTCTTGAACATTTTTTACCTAATTCAAATACAAATTCTAATGGTCTTGGCTAAAATACTTTGCATGCTTCTATTGAGAATTTAGAATCTTATTATCCTCCTCATCAAAGGACTTATAATGCAACTTATTTTGATTATATTGCTTGTAATGCTCATGTTTTGGTTAACAATGCTAAACCTTGTACATATTTTAGAAAGCACGAGCATTATATATTTAAATGTTAGAAATTGTACCAATGAAAATCTCATGATAAATTCATGCATGACACTTTGTATTATGAAAAAATAATTATCTTACCTTTAAGATTAAAACTACTTGGATTCTTAAAAAAATGACTCTTCTAGAGACTTTGATATGTCTTCTTGTGATAATTATTTTAATACTTCATACAGAATATAGTTTACAAGTGACATATTTTTGTCTCTATTTTGATACTCTCAATATTTTATGCATTTTATTACTTTTAGTTGCAAAGGAAATATGCTTTTGAATAACTTTCTTTCATGAAAATTTATGCACTTTATGATGGAAGTTTTCTTTGTTCAAAATTTTCTAGTTATACATCTATTTTTATTACATTATATATGTAGATCATATTTTTATGGCATATTGGTTACTTAACTTGAAAGCTTGGTGTTAGCTTGTTTGTCTTGTAAATTTTATGGATCATTACTCCTTATTGTTGGTCTTTTTTTAATATTAGATCAATCACATTATCCAAAGAGTATTTTTGGATATTTTTTATGATCACACTTTTATCCTTTTGAGTTTTGGCAACACCTTCTCTTCTTCTTGATTCTCAAACTTTTGTAATTCTTATTAAATAAAGTTTTTATTAAGGGAGAGTACTATGTAATTTCAATTCCCTTATTTGTTTGTAAAATTAATTTTCCACTTGTTAACCCAAAATTTAATCTTAAGTGGGAGTGTGAAATAATTAACCTTAATTTGGGTCTTTCCTATAAGTTTCTAGGCTTATGCTAAGTCTTATATGTGTGTCTATTTATTGTTTATAAATAAATTTTATTCTATCTTTTTGAGGTGTCACTCACCTCTTTATTCCACTTGTTGGATTTGAAGTTACTTGCATGTAACTCCTCTCCCCATACATATAAGACACATCATCCCCACTTATAAGAGTATTAATGACACACAACGCACATGCTAAAGTTTACCTTTGTAAATTCTTTTATCTGTTAACTCTATATAAAGAGTTTTTCTCTCCCATTATTCTATACTTGATATAACATAACTCAATCTTGTTAGTCTAGTCTTACTCTTACATTCTTGATGCTATCTTGGCCTAAGGCTATTATTCTCCTAGGTTCTTCATGCTATTGTAATAAGACATTCATTATTACCAGCTTTTAATACTAGTGTGCAGTTTTTCTCCGTTCGATAATTTTTCCACTTGTCACCTTCATCTCAACTTTGTGGATTGTTTATATCAAGGTGATGATGTTATTTTACATTTATTTACTTATTTATCTCAATACTATTTTTATCTATGCAATAAATTTAATAGTGGCCTAGTTTCCAAGGAGATTTTTCCTTGAAAAACCACTAAATCAACAATTCTTCACAGATTCTAGAGAGCCACTCTCTACTCCAACATGTCTTGGACTGTTATTACAAGGCATTAAGAGTGTTCCACAAAAAACACCAACACATAATTCTTATAATCCATGATGGGTTTTGAAGATTCCTAGAGTTCACCATGCCAAACAATATTTGCAATATACTATAAATTATCATCATGGAAATGACACTTATGTTACAAAGTTAGATAAGTTTTCAAATTCCAAGTTGGCGCCAATTACTTCACAGTGGCATGATACTGTCCATTTTTTAGAGGCCATATTTCTTATGATAGATACATGGTCCATTAATTCTAAGGCTCTTGTAGGAGTAATTGTTTAGTATGTCCATTATTTAGTTTGATATATTAAAAAAAAATAAAAAATAAAAAATTTCAAAAATTTAAAAACTAGGACCTATGCATGATAAGTATAGTTTATTTGCATTAGTTAAATTGTGATTCAGTATATGCAGTAGTTTTCTTTATCTATTTTTATATCAAATATGATTCACAAGTTTACTTGAGTGAGTTGCAAAACATATTATCACTTTCAGATGTAGTTGTAGGTGGTGATATTATCTTATACCCAAAAACTATACATATACAAAATTGCTTTATCCCAAATAATCATGCATTATGCTCTTGTCTTATTCCAGTGAACTTGACCTAGTGAACACAAGATATAATTTATTAGATTCAGACTAGTCATATTCCTTCTCAAACTTTTTCACATCTCAAAAAGTTCACTAGGGACATCTTTTGCATATGTTTTATGGGTCTACTTTCACATTGTTATCTTATTAGATACCTGAGATGCTAAATATAATAATGTTATAAGTTGCTTATGTAGATCAATTTCACTTATTTGTGCATGATTATCATGTTTTGGGTTTTCACTTCATACTTTTCATGTATTACTTTCTCTGAATTATGGACATGTGAACATGTCCTTAATTATGATTCTAAGCCTATTGCATGCTTCTATGCATGTGAGTGACATTTAAACATGTCCATTGTATGTATCCCCTTGGCCTTCTTGCTTATTTTGGGTGATTTTAATTTTTCTTTTTATATATGTATCATATTCATGAATCTTATTATGTTTGTTTGATTAGTTTGTGATGCCATAGTAGATATCATGTAGCTCTCCCTGAGTAATTCTATTAGTTTTAAGTATTGAATATATGATCATTATTGACTATATTTCTCATTTCTAACATTTATCTAGACATGACATTATGTATTCTTGGCTATACATGTATTATACATTACTATTTTACATAGATTATCAATATGATGTTATGATCTTAGATGTTATCATTATTAGTCCAAATTTTAATTATTTTTATAAAATCATTTACATAAATTTTTATTTAGAGCTAAGTTATTGCATAGGATTCACAAATCACCTCAAAATAAGGGCAATACATAGTGGCTTATCTTAGAGACTAAGCTAAAATAGTTCACTACACTGATAGGAGTTTTTTTTGCTCAGTTGACCAAAATTTAGACCCAAAATTTATCTATAAATCACTTTTAGATAAAAATGCTCCATTTGGATAGTAATATAGGTTGTAACTATCGAGAACAATAAAATGTTATCTTAATAACCAAAAAAACATTTTTTATAATTATTAGAATCATGCTCATTATGAAAAACCATTTTCATCATGTACTCCAAAACACATTTTTGAAGTATGGATTGATTATCATAGGTTTTTCTTAGAATTAGAGGCATCATACATGACATGTGTTACAAAATATTACATAGTTTACATCAAAAATCCAATTAATTTTAATCAATTATTAGAATCAAATATACTCATATATCATATTAGGGGATACATGAAACACATGATCACTTTCCTTCTCAAATTTTCATAAGTTTTTACAAAAAGAATGGTAATCTATGTCATTGTATTTTTTGTATATATGAGAATTAGATCATACTATTTTTGCACCAGTTTTATACAAATTTTACACCATAATAAATATTATTCCATATGTAGTAGTTGATTTTATTTTTTTTCACTAGTTTTGCACTAGAAAGATCTATTAAAATTCATAAAAGGATTATAAGCCACCTTACTACCTTGAGTTGTGCAATGATGGAGTCAAACACCCCTTGAGTTCTTAAGCACACCCTATTCCAATCATATTGGGGCATGCACAATCCAATCCAAGTGTTTAAATGAAGAATTTTTTTAAGGGTTATATCCTCTATAGTCACCACATTTGCACTAGAAGACATGATGGTTCACATATATGATTTGCTTGTATTAAACAAAGATCAATATGTGGTCAACATCTATGCCTACTCAACACATGTATGCTCATATATAACTCTCTTTATTTTACTCTAGTAATTTAATTTTGTTGCTTTAGTATAATAAAAGGGGGTAATGTGTTCACTAAAGTTAACATTCAATGGTAAAAAAGTGCACTTGTGACCATCCTTTTATACACACTTAGCTCATGCCTAGTTTCATGATTCTAAAATCACCATTACCTAATTTCTTTGTGGACAACCCTTACCCTAAAGCATTTATAATACATGATGATCCTATTATTCATTCCAATTATCCTAAACTAAATATTAAAATGATCCAAAAATCTAGTTTAACTATCCTTATCCATAGAGAAGGTCGTGACTTCAAGACTTTCTTGCTCATCAATAACATCTAAATACACTAGTTTTATCCTCCTACCAAATAATGACTAATTTATCATATCCAAATTCATCCTAATAGATAATTATGCACATTTCATATGTCCCATTTGAGGAATTCTCAAAAATACCACTATATAAGCATAATTTATATCCTTTAAGGAGAGGCTATCACTTTTGCAAATTGTCATATTTATTTTAGCTGCACATTGAGAAGAAAATGTGTACATTATAAATAATTAAAAATAGTTAACTCTAACTGAAAATTTAAATTATTGAAATATGATATAAGAAGTTAAATAAAATATAATACACTAAATAAAAATATATATAGAATTTATGGAAGTAAATTACTAAAAATAACAACTATGGTGAGATAGATATTATCCTAGAAACACAAATTAATTCAGACTATGTTAATTTTTATAAATTGTGACTGCTTTGAATGAATTGCAAACATAGATGCATCAAAATAAAAATATACACTATATATTGGGTCAAGGTTACAGAAGGTGGATAGAGTCTTAATGCATTACTGTCTACTAGTGTGGTTTTCTCCAAATAGAATATGTGCTAGATCTAAAAAATCTAGGCTTATTCACCCATGTTTATAGCTGAACTATTTTTAGGAAGAGCTCAATTTGATGTGTGGAAGACTTGTGAAGTTGATGCCCTAGTCTTGCACAAGCACACAAAAGAGATAAAATGCAAAAGGGGTAAAGAAATGGGGGATGTGGGAATGGTTGAGCTATCCTAATAAAACCCCTTATTGATTGAGTGCTACCTACATAGCTCTAAGGCCTCAAGCCAATGTAACTATCCATATAGTGAAGATCACATAGGTTTATTTAGAAATATTTGATTATAATGATTGATAAATTATGCCCTTAACCTATAATAAAATAATGTTACATTTGGCCAAGGACTATGGTATTATAGCAAAATTGTAATAAAAATCTTAACTTAGAAGAGAAATGTTTTTTGAAATCATATAATAAATGCTTTTCTAGTGAGAGTTAGTTGGTTCAAGCGTGATCATTGACATGATTTTATAGGTAAATATTTCAAATGTTTCCTATAAAATACCTATTGGTTTGAGTGGAAGAGTTCTTATAAAGTAAATTGTTTTGAAAATATGACCATTAGAGTAATGCAGAGAAGGTTGTATTATAGGACAAGGTTGTAATGTGTCCTTGTTTGATAGTATACTCTTGTCCAATAGGGACATAGCCTTCTAAAACCAAAGTGATAGTGAAGTACATGTTGAATAGGGATGAATAGGAATATGATAGGGAAGTATTTGAGATGTGTATAGTAATTTTGAGACTTTGAAGGCTTTATTAGAGATTATGGGTTATCGGAATGGTAAATTAACTAAGCAAGATAAAGGTGTTAAGGACAATCATTATCAAGAATTTATTGATTAAATTTTATTCATTAAATTCCCTCTCCCATTTATTCTAGTGATGCATAAAATTAATAAAATAAAGTAAATGTGATACCTGAGTGTGTATACACACTTTTTCTTTGTTGTGGACATGTGCATGCCCCCTTGTTAGGGCATGTGGAAAAGTGTTGAAACTATGGTGAATTTAAAGTGATCAAGTTTTAATTTGAAGAATAAATTAATATGCTTGAGATGGAAATTTCATAAGATTTAACACTAACAAAGTAATCTCTAATGATTTTTGAAGAGGTGGGAACCAAAAAAGTGGTTCATTAAAGTGCAACCAAGATGTAGAGCATCACTAAGCTCAAATGTGGCTCACTTGTTAAACTGAAAAGAAGAGGTGGAAACCAATACATGACTTGATAAAGTGAAACCAGGATGTGGAGCATCACTATACTCAATCATGGTCTACTTGTAAAAGATGAATCATACCATTGGAGATGGATCTAGATTCAAACTACAAATTATTGAAACTTGATACATGAAAAAGAAAATTTTGAATTTTGTAGAGTAGTAGCTTAAACATGAATGCATATCATGCCATATATTTTATATAGTGTGATGATTTAATCTTTTAAAAACTATGTGAAATAATGTAACTATATTTGCACCAGTGTATTTGTGCTCAAGTAGCTATAAATGTGGAGTGCATAAACAAGCCAAATGCCCCGAAAATCCATAAATTCTAATTTTGTATATTGTAAACTATCACATATCAAATATATTGCTTGTGAAATTTTGGAGATGAGCCTATTATGATGCCCCCTATTTGAGATGAGTAAAATTGCCTATAAATCCCTTGTCTCAAAATAAAAAGTGAGCATTTGTGATAAATATAAGAATGTAATAACATTTTACATGATTGAATTATATTAGAATCTTATAGATGTAACATTTGAAGCATATGAAGAGATTGTATATTGCATTGATTAATATAATTTAAATATAATATTGAATAGTGTATGAAGCATGTAAAGAACTTGTAAGTCTTGAATATGTATTATAAGCATAGTATTAAATAAATGAAGCATTGAAGAATATAAGTAGTATGTGCATGATATGTATCATGTCACCATATATATATGTAATAGATATGTAGTAATGCATTATATGCATCATGGCACCATAGTAGAAAGTAATAAAAATGTAAGTGAAGACACATAATATCACACAAGAAGGCACAAATACCACCTAAAAGGGAAATGTAATATGTCACATATAACTATAAATTTTTTATAAGTGCCACATGTAAGGCCCAAAGTTTGAATACAAGGGACATGTAAATGTTACACAAAAATAGAAGGCCAAAGGCCACACACACAAGGCATGATGATGTCATAGAAGTAATAGGGTGTATGGTGAACATAAATAAGGCCAATGGACACATAAAAGAAGAAATAAAGTTGAAGTATGTTAGGTATTACAATAAGCATAAAAAACTAAAATTATCATATTTTGAGCACATGTGTCTATGTTCATGTTAGTGAACAACATATTCATCATGGTACATGTAAAGTATGAATGAAAAAGACACATATATTTTCATTAGATCTCAACTTGGAGTAGAGGTTTTAGATGAATAGAATTTGTAAGATTTTTTGTATAGAATAAATAAATGCCCCCAAATAATCAAGGATATTAGGTAGAAGGATAGCCCAACATCAAAACCATGGATAAGTATGCCTTAAGATTAAAGTATGAATGATATTTGAGTATATTCTTTGTTTTGTGATGAAAAATTGTATAAGTTCATATGATTTTATTTTAGTTGAAATCAAGGATTTAAAATGAACAAGGATAGGAACATGGTAGAGGATAGGGATGCAGTGCATTACTATTCGACTAATCCTGCAATGTCTTAATTGATTATATGTAAGATTTTTTGATCAGATAACTTTTATATATGAATAGTTTATATTGAGATAAAAATGTGTCCTATTGCACACTAATATACCTTGATATAATCATTATGTATTGGAATGTAATGAAATATGTTATGTATTAAACATAAAGATAAATGACATGGAAATATGTAATCGAACAACATGAAAGTATGCCTATAGGTCCTAGTTTTTATTTTTTTACAAATATTATGATTTTTTTGTACCCTTTTTAATCATATATGAATGGTTTTGTAATTTTACATATTTATAAATTAAATCATGAATAATTGAGATTTAAAAAAGCTTAGAAAGATACAATAAACAACACAATTTTGAAATGGAAGGAGGGGGAGATTTGAACAAACCTCTATAGAGTGTTAAATAAAATCAAGGCAAGGATGAAGGAAAGTGAAATTCCCCCCACAATGAAAATAGAGACAAGGGATATAATAAGGAATGGAGTAGGTGTAGAAGAATAAACAATAAAAGTAAAGAAAAAATAAGCTATGTATAAGTAGGTACTATGCAAGGAAGTTAATCAAGATCCTCAAACCAATCATGGGTCTAATAAATTATCTCATAAATAAGATGATCATATGTATATCTAACTCCTTGATAAGAAAAAATAAGATCTTGTGCAAAATAAGTTGTGCTAAATCTAGAAGCTTATAAATTTGAAGAACTATGTGTTGTAAAATAACCTTTTAAACCATTATATATATATATATATATATATATATATATATATATATATATATATATATATATATATATAAACATATATCCTCATGAGTGGGAGGAGATGATGCAAAAACTTGTATCTGTGTAGGAATCTTCTAAACAACTTGTGATATTGTATTAGATAAAGACCTTGTACCATGTGCCACTTTTTGCTTAAGAGTATTTTTATTTTTCTAGCCAAATCACCATGTTCATATGCAATCATATTATACTCAAGAATAGATGGAGAAACTACAATACCTTCATACTCATCACTAGGTGATGAAACTTAAATATGCTCACAAGTAGGTGTGAAAACTGATTTTGGAATATTTTTTGAATGTAAATCATGATCTTGAATAGTTGTATAAACTAATTCATTACCGGTTTTCTCAATAACTATGCCAACTAACTATTGTGGAATAGGAGTAGGTACCATTGGTTCCATAGGATATTCATATTAAATTATTAAAACTTTAACCACTTGATTATCATGAATATACTTTAGACATTTGTAAATTGTACTAGGAATTGATCTAATTTTAGGTAATCAAGGTCTCCCTAAATATATATCAAAGACATATGTGATAGGTAATACGAATATAGGAGTGAAAAATATGAGAGGTCCCACTTATAGAGGTAATAAGATATGCCCAAGTGTATCTTCTATATGACCATCAAATTCTTTCACAACTGTAGATGAATGTTATATATCTTTCTCCTTGTAACTAAGAGAATGTAGAAGTGATATTGTGCAACATTTTAAATTGATCAATTGTCAATCATGACACTAAGGATTGGTTCTATGCCAACATATCCTCTAATGAATAATGTATGTCTATCATAATCATTAACAATTTCAAAATATTTAAATGTAATATATGGGCATGATGCTAGCTTACTTGTAACTATACTAATGGTGTTATCAAGTAGATGTCCATATGAATATGGAAGAGGATAAACATTATATGCATAATGTACTTTAGGATTTTTTTTGTTAACTTGTACTTCATGATTTGGAAAGGGCTCTTTATACATTTTTAGCTTTGAATTATCATTATTTTGTGGTTTAGTTTATTTTTTAGGTATACTAATGTCAATAATGTTCTCATTAATGAGGTCTTAAATTTTGTGTTTGATATTTATACATATATTAGTGGAATGTCAAACACATATATGATAATCAAAAAATACATTCCCATAAAAGCTCTTATATTGAAGTCTAGATAGATCTATTTCTAATGGTGGAGGAAGAGTAATAACATGACATTGAAGAAGATTTTGAAGTATCACACGAGGAGGTGAAGGTAGTCTTGAGAATTTCCTCTTTGGTGGAGCTTGTAGTTGAATCTTATATGGTGGTAATGATATATTGGCTTTGTACAAAAAGATAGTACACTAAATCTAAAAATTTGGGCTTGTTTGCCCTTATCTTTATATAAACTATTTTTGGGTAGAGATCAATATGATGCATGAAAAACATATAAAATTGATTCCTTAG
Organism: Torreya grandis; assembly: GCA_037957365.1. Lineage (NCBI taxonomy): Eukaryota > Viridiplantae > Streptophyta > Pinopsida > Cupressales > Taxaceae > Torreya > Torreya grandis. The sequence continues at coordinate 638,595 of JARHVA010002541.1, read as the reverse complement.
TCTTGCATGAGCACATAAAAGACATCAAAAGAAAAAGGAAGACAAAATTAGGGATGTGAGAATGGATGAGCTATCCTAAAAAAAACCCTTGATGACTAAGTATTGCCTACATATCCTGAAGGCTTTAGGACAATGTAGTTATCCATATAGGGAAGATAATGTAAATGTATTTAGCAAAATTTGATTAAAATGCTTGAAAAATGATGCCTTGAACTTGAAATTAAAAAATTTTAGACTTGGTAAAGGATTGTGATATTGCATCATAATTGAAATAGCAATCTTAACTCATAATATAGATGTTTTGTTAGTGAGAATTAGTTGGTTCAAGTGTGAATCTTGATGTGCTTTCATATGTGAATATTTCAAATATTTTTAATAACCAACCTATTGGTTACATGAGAGAGCCATTGTGAAGCCTGTCATTTTGAAAAGATTATTGTTAGATCAATATGGACAAGGCCTCACTACATGACAAGGCTATAATGCATTCTTATTTGATAGTGTGATCTTGTCCAACATGGATATAGCCTTATGAAACCAAAGTGATAGTGAAGTATATGTTGAATAGGTATAGAATGGGTGTTACATCCTAATTTCTCACTAAGCAGATTTACTTGATTATCCATGGATTTTTATGGTTGGTAATTTGATTTTATTATTATTAACTAACCTTTAATTCATATTTTATTATGAGACAGTTGTATGTTATTTAGATTACATGATTTCATTGATATGAGGTAGTTGTATTATATATTCTTACATTGTGATCATGTTGATTTGTTATTAAATCAATATTTTATGATATATGTTATGATATTATAGACTAAATACCTTCTTATTATGAGTTTTATGTAGGATAGATTCATCCCTCAGAGCATGATGGAGGGAGAGCATCATCAGAGAGGGTCACATAGATGGAGGTGTTGGGAGATAATAGGGGAACAGCTAAAACTTTACACACATCACATTAAATAGTACATATTAAGTGCATAGTTTGAATTGTTAGCATTAGTACATTTTTGATGTTGTCTGCATTTAGATAATTATTTACACATCTTAGATGTGTGTTAACTCAATTTGATTATTATGTGAAATTAATCTTATGTGATTGCATTATGGATATTAAACATATATTTAATGTAGAATGTTACTATATGGTTATGTCATTGTATTCATGATTATTATTAAGACGTAAATTTGCATGATTAGTATCTGGTTACTACTACATATAGCATAACCATCATGTCTTAATAATGTATGAGAACATTAATTAGTTATCTTTATAATATTAGAAATATCATTATATGGATTAAACACTTTAATATATAATAAAAGACATAGATAATCGATGTAATGTAGTTATAATAATCATCATGTTTTGATATAATATTTATTGACTTACCCTTTTTGATAAAGTAATATAATTGACCTTATAATTATTGTATTATCATCAAGTCATGATGTCAGCCACTTATACTAAGTTAGTAACAAAAGTATATTGTTATCCTGAGACTAAACTATGAACTAAACCTAGACATTGTTCATAGTATTAATTCAAAGTTAATGATTAATGAGCTAATTATTATTAAAAAGTTAGAAATATATATAGCCTCACACAGGAAATACAATAATTAAAATGATTGTATTGATTTTTATAATTAGGAAATAAAGCAATAATTAAGAAAAATATATATTTAGGAAAAAAACAAAAAGAAAAAGAAGGGCAAGTTTTAAAAGGGTGAGCCTTAAAGAAAGTCATGAAAATAAAAAAATAAAAAAGTCATTCAAAAATAAAAGAAAGAAAGAAAAGATGGGGTGACATGAAGAAGGGGATAAAAAGGGAATTGGAGAAGAAGAAAGGTGTGGTGTAGGAGAGGAAGAGAAGAACAATACATTGAGGAGGAGAGAGGCTAAACCAAGCAAAGTATTTTTGAATTGTGTTATTTTAGCTTGGATGATAGTGGGAAGTGATTAGCATCAACGTGAGGTTAGTTTTGTTTTGTGTGTCTACTCTTAAGAAAATAAAAGATCTTATAATTGGTATGAATGTGTTTAGTTTTCTTAAATCGATTTTAAGTGGGATAATAGATGTGGTTAGATCTTACTTTGTGTAATAACTATATAATTCTTAACTTATTAATACTTAGTTGTGTCCTATTTTTTCATATGCCTTAGTAACCTTGCCTTGAGACTACAAGAGCTTGTATTGAGTTGCAAAGCATTATTGGGTTAAAAACTAAATGGAAAAATGAATAAAGGCATAGTTGAAGACTGTAGAAGAGTAATGGTTGGCTTGATGCCTTTCTTGGCTATCATTGTAAAACATATGACTCTATGTGTTTTATTTCCAATGATTTTGAGGAACATAGAATTCGTACACTATGCAATTTTTTATAAAAAGCATTCCCTTTTAGATAGGGAGTTTTATTTTGAAAACCAAGATCCTGAATTAGTATTGAACCAACTGAGGATTGGTTTTATACTCTAGCACCACTCATAGCTTCATCTTTAACACTACATCATCTATGCCACTCACCATACTCATAATTATTGTATGAGTTTAAATTTATTAGTAAGCATCACTCCTATGAATTGTGTAGTCTTCACACTTATCTTAAATGTATCTAGACTTATCATAATTGCATAAATGTCCCAAAAGGATATAAGACACCCTCAAACTATAAATATTGAACTTAGGGTAATTTTGGCTTGGGTTTTTAAATTTGTATAGAAGTAATTATTTCACATATGAATGTATCTTGCAAAGCATTTTCATCTATTGATTTTGGTGTTGTTAGGTGTCCACTTGAGGACATGATGGTTTGGTCATGTTGCATCCAAGGTTTTATGTGAAGGTGGTCGCATAAGACTTAGTTATGGTGGTATGTGGATCTTGATATTGTAGAAAACTAGCTAAAGTCATTTATGTTTGTTGTAGACTAGATTAGACTTTTGTATGGCTATATTTAATCTTCTTCTTATCATAAACTATGTAGTTTTAGTCTTTAGATAACCATATATATGCAAGTGTAATCTTGGTAAGACCATCAAAACTTTAAATGATTATAATAATTACACATAGGTACTACCCCTAGGGTTTTATAGCTTAAAACTATAGGTAGATCAAACACTTGTATAAAATATGTGAGTGTCTGATGTTGATATGGCTTAAATATGGATATAATTAGTCTATTGACTGGAATATTAATTTATTATGATGGCTCACTTGTGAATAAGAAATTTATAATGGTTGAAGTTCTTGATTAGAAAATAAATGACTATGGACCTTCATATATCATATTTATATATTCATTGGGTACCTATACATAATACATATGATGAATATATTTAGTATTATAAGTGCCAACATATATGAAAGATATCAACATGAGGACTTAGGTACTTGTACGCATATGTTAGTACATTGGGAGGTATGCTTATATTTATAGTTTAATTTTTTGATAAAAACTAAGTCATATAATCTTGAAGAATAAAACACTATATGCATACAACCTCCATAAAATATAAAAAGTTGTTTAAATGAAAGACTATGTTGTCATGAAAATTATGACTTTATATATCATGATTGACTATATGAAATTGAGTAGTGTGTACATAAAAAATGATGGATTGTGATATTAGTGCCTATCATAAAATGTATAATCTTTGAATCTACTTACATGAATTATAATATATAGTATAAATATATATATTATACTTGAATGGTATAAACTGTACCTATTATGCTTATTAGTTATGTGATAATTAATATAGTGGAGATTCATTCATATGTTTGATGGATTAAATGTATGTATTCTGATTATTCCTATGTTTATCATGTTTTATGTCTGCTAGTAGAAAGTAATCTGTATGAATTTATTGGTTATAATTATATTAACCCAATCTCATATTGTTGGTACTAAGTAGTGAGATAGACTTCACTAGTTTACTAGTATCACCAATGCCAGATGAAGGTAATTTGACCAAGTGGTGTGTATAAATTTAACTAATCCAAAAGATCAATAACTATTGAAAACTTTGACCAAAGTAATGTTTAATTAGACATTATCATTTTATATGTATGATTTACATGTTTATGTGATATCATGTTAGAATGTATTTCTTTATGGTACACTTCATGTTCTTAGAAATCATACAACACATAGGTAATAGATTGTCTATCTAGATTCCCGCACCATCACTATTTACTCATCCATGAAGGGAGGTCCATTTATTAATGAAGGATTGTGTAGAGGATTGATGGTTTGTGCTTGGTGTGGAAATTTTTTTAGATGATGCTCTCCCTCCCCACAATAGTAGTTATTTGGATACTACACTTGAGATTGCCATAGATACTGGAGTTTGGGAATTCATGCTCCATGGAGCCTTGTTTATTATATTATATTTGAAAAATTATACTGGATCATATGTAATTATTTACTTATTATACCATGAAAATAGTAGCTATATGTTTGTGCCAACAGTGACTATAAATTTGTAAATAATTTCTATATTCAATTATGTTTTGTTTCATCTAATGATAGTGATTGGTGACAGATAGATGTTACATGATTATTTTATAGTTAACATGCTTAGTATTTTATGCTTGGATCACTAATTATATTTTCATGGTGATTTCTAATGAAAGAATACATTGATTAAATTTTTAAAAAAATCACTTTTTTCTAAGTAGATCCTAGTGGGGATGTTACATGTGGTATTAGAGCTACAACTCAAACTCTAGGACTTAATGAGTCCACTAAAATTTTTGTATCCTTATATTTACCAGAAATGAAAATGGTGAAAGCCAAAATATTTAGAGAGGGTCCTTAAAATGTTAATGATAATAACCCTCCATTTGATCCTAATCAATTTGTCACTAAACAAGCAACAAAGTTGGATCAGATTCTCACAGCCATGAATGAAACCAAAGGTCAAATTTTAGCACTAGAACATGAATTTCATGGCTATGAAGAGGAATTACACTAGGATGTACCTAAAGAGAATCCTCCTAAGCAGGAAAACCCTGTAGATGTGAGAACTTAGGTAGCTACAAAGTTGGCTAGAGATATGAAAAAGGTGAACCCACCTAAGTTTGATGCAACTATTCTAATTGGTAGAGCTGAAACAAGGTTGAATGGGATGGAGAAGTATTTTGATTTTTAGAACTACTCCAAGGTCACCAAAGCAATTTAGGGAGATTACCAGTTGGCTAGTGAAGCATCTATGTGGTAGGTCAATAAGAAGTTGAAAATGAATCTTAACACGACCACCACTAAATGGGAGAAGTTTATGACTTTGTTTAGATCGTGGTTGCTTTCAAAACTATATTTTGATCATAAACTTATAGATTTCCAAAATCTAAATCAAGGAGATTTATTAGTGAATGAGTACTAAGAGTAGTTCACTAAAATTCTAAAGTATGTACCTCAATATCAAGCAAATGAGAGGTTTATAATTAGGAACTTCATCATGGGATTAAAACCTCAGATTGGTGGATAGGTGGATGTCCATGGGCCATCTACCATAGAATAGGTCTTTAAGAAGGCAATCAAGCATGAACAAAAGTTGAAATCTTTTGCTCAGGCTAGTTATAAGTTTAAGAAAAAGTTTGGAAGTTCTAAATCAAATTTCAAAAAGAAGAACTAGAGGTAGAGGAGTGAAGACTCTAGGAGTCAATTCAAAAATCAAAATCCCAAATTCAATAATGGTTTAGACAATAAGAAATTGGGTAATGGTTTTAAATGTAGTTTCAAGGGAAATCAATAGTCTGACTAGAAGAGAACATCTGGAGGTTGATTTATTTATGGAGGTGAACATTATGCTCATGAGTTTACTCAAGATAAGGAAAAGAACAAAGGTTATACTCCTCAATAGGAAATGTTTCAACAATGTATTCATGTGATAGTTGATAATCAACAAGCCAAATTCCAAGTTTCACCCATAGAACTATCAGGTATTTTATTTGAACATCTAAATTTCATTTTGATAGATACAGGGGATACATAATGTTTTATAGATCCTATCTTTATGTAGCACAAATAGGGTCATATGATGTGATCCCAGGGTTCAATTGAATTGTGAAGCATAACTCACAAGTTGATTGATATCTAGAGAAGGTTAAGTGTCTAGATGATTTTGGAAATCAGACACAAATTTAGGAGGAGAAAAGAGAGTTAAGGCTAAGGCAAATTTATGCAATGCAACTCAAAAAGGCTCAAGGAAAAGGATACCAAGCATATATTATTAAGATAAATGAAATGGGGAGTCTAAGAAACCATCCATTAAATAATATCCATTCTTTAAGAATTTGCATGATGTTTTTTGGAGGAATTGTTAGGATTGCTTTCTAAATGAGAGTTTGATTTCTATATTGATATCATACTTGGATCAGAACCATAGTATAAGGCACCATATAGGATGAAAACCACTAAATTAGTTGAATTGAAGTCTTAACTCCAAGAATTATTATCAAAGGGGTTGATCAGGCCAAGTGTGTCACCATGGGGTGTACCAGTTATCTTTATCAAGAAGAAGGATGATACTTTTTGACTTTGAATACATTATAGAATGTTGAATAAGGAAACTATCAAAAATAGGTATATATTACCTTGTATAGATGATATTTTTAATCAGATGCAAGGGGAAATAGTCTTTGATGAGATTGACCTTAGAGAAGGATATCATCAGTTGAGGATAAGGGATGAAGATATTCCAAAAATAGTATTTAAAACTCATTATGGGCACTATGAGTTCACAATGTTACCTTTTGGGTTGACAAATGCTCTGACAATATTTATGAATCTCATGAATTGTGTGTTCAAAAATTATTTTGATCATTTTATTTTGATCTTTCTTGATGACATTTTTATATACTCTAAGAATGAAAAGGAGCATCTTCAACATTTACAATTGGTTTTGTAATGGTTGTGAAAGTAAAATTTATATGGTAAGTTGTCTAAGTGCACATTTTTATCAAAAGAGAGTAAATTATCTAAGACATATTATCTCTATAGATGGTATTTCAGTAGATCCAACAAAGATAAGAGCCATTATGGAGTGGCCAACACCAAATAATGTGAATGAGGTAAGGAGTTTCATGGTATTAGTGGGTTATTATAGGAGGTTCATTCATTTTTTTCTAAGATAGCTAATCTGATTACCTCTCTACAATGTAAGAACTAAAGTTTTATCTAGTCAGATAAGTGTGAAGTATATTTTTAGGAATCAAAATCAAGCCTTACTTTAACACCAATGTTAAGAGTTCCTGACCCCAATGGTCAATTTTTAGTGATCACGAGTATATCTAGGGATGGACTAGGAGGAGTCCTTATATAAAATGGTGAAATAGTAGCTTATGCATCAAGGAATCTAAATCCTTATGAGGTGAACTATTCCCCTCATGATCTATAACTTATAATAATTGTGCACGCCTTGCAAGTTTGGAGGCATTATTTTTTGAGAAAACCATTTGAGCTCAATATAGATAAGTTGGGACTCAAGTATATGTTCATCCAACTAAATCTAAATTCTCATTAGAGATGTTGGTTAGATTTATTATTTGACTTTGAATTCAATATTAATTATATTAAAGGTAAGGAAAATAGAGTAGCTAATTCCTTAAGTCATAGGAGGTACATAGTAGTCATGACTACTATCAGGAGTAGTTTCAAGGATCGAGTGATGAAATTCTCATCAGGAGGTGAATTCTACTATTAGGTTAGCAAAGCATTATCTGTCAATACCTAGAATCCTAAGTATAAAGGATTTAGATTAGATAATGATGGTCTCTTGTGATACAGTATAGAAGGATGTATGTACTAGATAAGGAGAATTTGAGGGGCACAATGCTAAAGGAACTACATAATGCCCCATATTCAAGACATATAAAAGCAACCAAGCCTATGAAAAAGCTTAGACCACTTTATTTATAAAAGGGAATCAAGAAAGATTTAGTAGACTTTGTGTCACATTTTTTGGAATGTTAACGAGTGAACATTGAACATGTGCATCTGGCTGGATTGTTATATTTGTAGGATATACTAGAATAAAAGTGGTCGGTGATTAGTATATACTTTGTCTAAGGTTTATTATTTTCATGAAATAGGCCTGCCATGATCTTGGTAGTAGTTGAAAAACAAACCAAGATGGCTCATTATATAATAGATAATTTGATAAATGATGCACCCACTCTTATAAAGAGGTTTATAAAGGAATTGTATTAGTTGCATGGATTTCCAAAGAAGATCATTTTAGATCTGATTTGAAGATGACTTCTAGGTTTTGGGTAACTCTGAATTCAAATTTGGGTACACAATTAAACTTCAACATTGTATATCATACATAGACTGATGGTCAAACTGAGTGAGTTAATTAGGTGTTAGAAGATCTTCATATGTATTACATAGATTATAAATACAAGTGGGAAGATTATCTTTTATTGGTTGAGTTTGCTTATAATAACTCATACCAATCAACTTTGAAGATGACACTCTTTGAAGCATTATATGAAAGAAGGTGCAGGACAAAAATTAGTTGGGATAGGTTGGAAGAGTAGCCTTTAGACCTAAGATGCTTTCAAAAATAGAAGATCAAGTCAGATCAATCAGGCAGAGATTGGTCGAGGCCAATGATAAGTAGAAGAGTTATGTTGATATAAAGATAATAGATAGGCAATTTTCAATAGGTGATAAAGTATTCTTATGGGTTAAGCTATGGAAGATCTCAATTTAATTTAGTAAGTCAATGAAACTTTCATCAAGATATGTGGGACCCTTCAAGGTTTTAAAAGTGGTCAATCCTATAACATATAGACTTGTATTTCCACTATCCCTAACTCTATTGCACAATGTCTTCCATATTTCTTATCTTAAAAAGTATATAGTTTATCCTTCACATGTGTTGAATTAAAATGATTTACAGGTTTTGGATCCTAGGGTGGTTATGGTATAACCAATCAATATAATTAACATTCACAAACTTTGTTTGTGTAATAGAAAAATGTCATAATGCAAGGTCGTATGGGACCAATACTCTAATAATAGTTCTACTTGGGAGGACTATGCTGAGTTCTACAAGTAATTTTCACATTTATTTACTTGATTTGATGCTCCATACTATGTTATTTTTTTGTTGAATAATATTTTTAATTCAAAACTTATGTCGAATAAGTATCATTGGGACAATGACTAGCTTTAGTGGGGAAGGATGTTACATCCTAATTTTTCACCAAATAAATTTATTTTATTATCCATAAAATTTTATGGTTGGTAACTCGATTTGATTATTATTAACTAAGCTATAAGTCATATGCTATTATGAGATAGTTGTATGTTGTTTCGATTACATGATTTCATTTCTATGAGCTAGTTATATTCTATAGTCTTACATTTTGATCATCTTCATTTGTTATTACAATAGTATTTTATGATATTATGGACTCACTACCTTCTTCTCATGAGTTTGATGTAAAAGATATTCATTCCTCAGAGCATGATAGAGGGGTGGCATAGATGAAGGTGTTGGGGGATGATAGGGGAATGGCTAGAACTCTGCATACACACGTTATATAATATACATTAAATGCATAATTTCAATTGTTAGTGTTAGTACACTTTTGATATTTTCTGTATTTAGATAATTTTTTATGCATGTTAGATGTGTGTTAGCTTAGTTTAATACTTATGTGAAATTAATCTTGTGTGATTGAATTATGGATATTAAATATAGATCTAGTGTAAAATGTTACTATGTGGTTATGTCATTATATTTATGGTTATTAATATTTTTTTAGGACATAAATTTGCATGATTAGTATTTGGTTACTATTGCATATAGCCTAACCATCATGTCTTAATAATGTATGAGAACATTAGTCAGTTATCTTTATCATATTGGAAATATAATTATGTCTTAAATGCTTATATATATATATATATATATATATATATATATATATATATATATATATATATATAATAAGAGACATATATAATCGACATAACATAGTTATAATAATCATCATGTTGTGATATAATATTTGTTGACTTATCATTTTTGATAAAGGAACATAATTGAATTTATAATTGTCATATTATCATCAAGTCATGATGTCAATCACCTATACTAAGTTAGTAACAAAATTATATTATTATCTTGAGACTAATCTATGAACTAAACCTAGACATTATCCATAGTGTTAATTCAAAGTTAATGATTAATGAGCTAATTGTTATTATAAAGTTACACACACACACACACACACACACACACACACACATGGAAAATCCCTCATACAGGAAATAAAATAATTAAAGCTGTATTGTTTTTTTATAATTAGGAAATAAAGGAATAATTAAGAAAAATATATATTTAGGAAAAATAAAAAAAGAAAAAAAAAGAAACATCAAACTTGAGGAAGGGCGAGCTTTAAAAAAAGTCATGCAAAAATTAAAAAAATAGAATATTTATGAATAAGAAAAGAAAGGAAGTTTGGTAGTAGAATATAATAAGAGGAGAATAGGAGAAGATAAGTAGAGTGAAGATTGGAGTAAAGAAATAAAAAGAGGCATGGTATAGGAGAAAGAAAAAAGAGGCATGACATAGGAAAAAGAGGAAAGAGGCATGACAGAAGAGATCTTCTGGTTCATGTTACTTCATCTTGGACACTTTTACCAGGTAGGTGGTACCTTTGAATTATGAAAAATATATATTCTACTCAGAATTTGTGAATATTTATGTAGAAATGGTAAAACATAGTGAACTAAGCCTTATGATATTTAGTATAGTGATTTGTGTTTAGATTATTCAAAAAAATAATGAACTATATATAAGGGCGATCCTTATTCATACGGTGTGCTTTTGTTATCCAAATCATAATAATGAGATTTTGTAAGGCTGAATATACATTTGTTACATAAAACTATATGACTAAATGTATGGGCAATGTATAAACTTTTTATATAAAATTGTGTTGAGAGTATCTTTGTTCTTCAAATTGATTCAATATATAAAAATAGAGAACTGTGTAGTATATATTAGAATAGTGATACTTAGTTCATGAGTATTCAATATAGTGAACAATGGGAATGGATTGAGTGACTTTAATTAATGTATAAAACATCTAAAACAAATTTACATTCATCAATAGAAGGTTAAATGAGTATATAGTGATGGTTACCACCATTTATATTCTATAAATCTATGCATCATTATTTTTAAGATATATATTACTCGGCATAGTGCATCATTATTTATATAACCATATTGACTATGCACATAGATAAAGGTTATATAGTGATCAATATGGTAACATAATCCTATATTGATAGTCATATTATCTGGATTATGAATGTGGTCAATAAAGTGCATCATTATATGGATTATGAATATAGTGAGTTGGATAGTCGAAATATTTTAATAGTGCATGGTCAAATTATCCATAAACTTACATAGTTGGATTATTATCATGAATTATGACCGTATTATAATAAATATTTTAATAATGATCCAAATATATTTTAATAATGATTCCGGCTTACAGTATTAGATCATTAAGGAATCTAGAATAATGAGATTTAAGAGATTTGTTATAAATTATTAATTTAAGATAATATGAAATATATGTGCATCACTATTGGTATCTATCACTATATGTATGCATCATTAATCCAAAAAACTATGTTACAAATAGATGTGTAATAAATCTTAGTGAAAGTCTAAATTCGACAAGTATTAGTATCGAATTAGTAACTATTTATTAGGATCTTACACATGTATCATTTAGAGAATACAACTTGTAGTTAATTATTAGGTTGAGTAATTAGTTTTACAATTAAGATATATAGTGAAATGAGTTTAGGAAGATTAAATATGTGTATTAACCATATGAGTGTTTGATGTCAAATTGGCTTGAGAAGAGAAGAATATGTATATAGACAATCTAATGATTATAGCACCTGGTCTATTAACATGAATGCATAGTTATAATGATTGTTGAAATCATATGAAGACATTGATTAGAATGACTGATGACATATATAATATTTATATATTGTCTGAGTATTTATATATGGTATATATTATGGATATAATTAAGATGTATAGGTGCTCGTATATATGAAAAATATCAATATGAAGACTTAGGTACTTATATATAACATATAAAGGTGCGATTATATCTGTAGTACTATTAACTACTTAAAATAAGCTATATAATCCAAAGGGTTAGGAATATATAATTACATGAACGCAGTCTACTAAAAATATAAAAAATTATTTAAATGAAAGATTATGTTTTTGTGAGAATTATGACTTTATTTATTAAGACAAGTTGTTCTAATTTGAGTAGTTGTACATATAAATAATATGATTATTCATCATAGAATGTACTATTATTGAACCTACTTAAAAAAATTAGAATATGCAGTCTAAATATATATATATATATATTATACCTGGTTGGTATAAACAATACTTGTTATGTTTATTATTTACGTGGAAAATAATATAGTGCAGATTCATTCATATGTTTGACAGACTAAATATATGCATTTTGATTATTCATGTGTTTAGAATGTTTTATGCCTATTAGTAGGAAGTAATCTATATGAATCTATTTATTATATTCATGTTAATCAAATCTCATATTGTTGTTACTAAATAAGTAGTGAGACAAAATTCACTAGCTTACTAGCATCACCAATGCCAGATGAAGGTAATCCAATCAAGTGGTGTGTATGAATTTGAATAATCCTAGAGATAAATAACTATTGAAAAATTTAGGAAAAGTATTGTTAGTTAGACATTGTCATTTCATATGTATGGTTTACATATTTGTGAAATATTATGTTATAATGTATTTCTTTATGGTACACTTCATATTCTTATAAATCATACAACACATAGGTACTAGCTTGTCTCTCTGGATTCCCACACTATCACTATCTACTCATATATGAAGGGAAGGCCATTCCTTTATGGGAGATTATGTATGGGATCAATGGTCTGTGGTTGGCGTGGAAAAATACTTGGATGATGCTCTCGCTTCCCACAATAGTACGTCTTTAAAGACTACACTTGAGATTGCCATAGATACTGGAGTTTTGGGAAATTCATGCTCCATGGACCCTTGTATCTTGTATCTTGTATTTTATTGAATATTATTGAAACATTATTCTAGATGTATTGTAATTACTTACTTATCTGTACATTGACAACAATGGTTGAACTAGCTGTGGTTGTATATTTGTAATTACTTTCTATATTCAGTTATATTATTTCATATGATGCTAGTGATCAGTGATAGATATATGTTACATGCTTATTTTATAGTTAACATAATCAAAGTGTTTTGTTTGGATCACTAATTACATTCTCTTGGTGAAATCTAATGAAATAATACATTGATTAAATTTAAAAAATAAATCCATGTTGTATCTTTACCACATTGGATCACTAATTAGATTGTCATGGTGCGTTATGACTTAATAACCATATTTACCAATATATCTAGTTTAAATTATATTTTTATATATTTTTAATCGTGCCTATTTGATACCTGAAATGATTACCATTGGATCAATGTGGATAAAGCGTCACTACAAGACAAGGCTACAATGTGTCCTTATTTAATAGTGTGCTCTTATCTAACATGGATAGAGGCTTATGAAACCAAAGTGATAATGAAGTACATGATGAATAGGGATAAAATAGGGAAGTTGTGGAGATATGTATAATAATTATGATACTTTTAAGTATTTTTTAGAGATTGTGGATTATATGAATAATAAATTTACTAAGGTAAATGTGTCAAGGATAATCATTATCAAACATATATTGATTAAATTTACATGTCTACATTTTCCACCCTTTTATTCTAGTGATGCATAAAATTACTAAAATAAATGAAATGTGATCCTTGAGTGTGTATAAAAACTTTGTATTTATCATTATTAAACTAGTTTTCATGAGGGAATGGATGATTTAAGTCTACACCATGAACAATGGGCATGGGGATAGGATTTATTTGGTTCCAAGCACCATTGTTGTTGTTGGAATTATTGTTTTGAAATTTATTGGTGTTGATGACAACATTTTTATTAGTTTTATCATAACACTATCCATTTTAGCATTTCAATTATGATTCAATACCTTGGACTCTTGATTATCCTAATTTTTCTAGTTATTGTTTTGATAACCCTCATTGATTTTACTGGGTGTGATAATTTTTTCATTGGGTCCATATGTTCAATGGTGACTATCAATGGTCACTTGGTATATTTTTATAGAACTTTTATGTTATTATTCATACCAACTATATGGAAATTTCTAAACTTATTCCTTAGTCTCACTATTCAAAGAGTGAAGGAAAAGGTCACATAACTCTCTTTAGTCCATGTATGGAGCACTCACATAGGAATAAAGTACTTTACACCACCTTGTAAAGAAATGGGTAGTATAATAATTGGGATATAGCTTGATGTAAAAGAATTCTCATGTGCGTGTGTGTGTGTATATAATAACTTGTTCATATCAAAATCCTTAAATGAATTCAACTATGATTTGTTTGAACAAGTGGATAACAATTTCAGGGAGGTGGTAATTCTAGTATAAAATGATTCCCTAAAGATTTTTTAGAAAATTATTGGCCACTACTACATTATAGGGGATAATATCTCTAATAGTAGTGGCATATGCCTTGATATGTGCATTGAGGTTTCTCTCTTCTTTGTACTTGAGGAGTTCAAACAATGGGCATGGCAAGTTGATGCCTCAAATGGTGTGGTTATGGGGCCTTGAGATATTAAGTATAAGTTCCCATCACACTTAATATTATTGATTAAACATCAAGATAGATACTATGATGGAGATTTGGGTAGGTATTAGGACAATAAACACCAAGTGAAAATGTTACTACCTAAGTTTGTAGCATATTATAAGCTAGAAGATAATTATCCAATTGCATGAATTTAGAAAACATTTGATAATATGGTGACAAAGAGTTGAAATGAGGCATGAAAGTTGGTACATACTTGGGTGGATTGTATGGAGAAATGCACTAAACAACATGTGGGTAGGTGTAGTGTATGAGGGTGGTGTACTAACTAGCATATAGGTAAGAGGCACTGAGGGAGGTAGTATGCTAGAAATAATTTTCTTTGAGAAAAATATGAATGAATGATTCCAATGAGAGTATAAGTGTGAGGAGGATAGAGTGAAGGTGCATGATGCAGAGGCATTAGGGAGAATTATCCAATAGCATCATTAACTGGTTCTTAATTCAAATTGGTCATATGCACTTGGAGGATTTTATCTTTAAGATTCCAATCTCACTAGATTCATCACTGTGCTTATTAGAATTTTTATTGAATCCATTTTTTTTTCACTATGAAAAACACTCTTTTATGACATTTACTTCCATTTAGACAATCACATTCATTATCTATCCTTTTTTATTCATTCCTCTCTCAATCGTGTTCTTATGCTTATGTCAAATCTTGTTATAGGTTTCAATAGTTCTTTATCTTGTCTTGGATTGTCTTATATAATCATATTAAATCTATCTTAACCTCCTCTAACCCCTGGTTCACACCTTACCTTTCCTTTCTACACACAAACCTTACATTGTCTTCTTAAGGCTTATAGCCTTTTTTTTGGCATTTCTTCTTGTTGGGAGCAAATAACACACCTTATAAATAAAATGATTAAATTTTAAAGGACCATTTTTGTCCATAAAACTCATGAATATTCCTATTATCACAAATCCTAAGACACAAGATACTTTCTTCTTTAAGCCACCCCTCAATTAACCCTCCAAACTAACAAATCTCTTTAGTTTGGGCAATGTACAAGTAACCAATTCATACTAATGATATTTTTGGATACCCATTTGTCTCCCCTAGATTATTCATTCCTTTCTTATCCTTATTCTTAATACAAATTTTCTTTTCCTTTATTACCCTTACTCTACTAAGCCTTTCCTACACCTAGTACGAGGACACAGTCGTTAAATATGTACACAACTATACTTGTTTAGGTTAAAACCAATTGAATCACTTTAGGAATGTCTAGTAGAGAAATATTACAAAGTTTAACCTTTTTTTTAGGTTAAAACTCACCAAATCACTTGAACCCTAACCTAGGGTTTTCTAGGTCCTTCACAGACCCATGGGCATATAAAATTCAAGATCTAGAGTTATACAATGTTTCAAGAAACCAAATAACATAAGTTGTATTTTAACTTCCCCTAAATATCCAAATAGGTTATAAATCTTATTCAATATCCAATTTCCTAGAATGGCTTCAAACACAAAATTATGTATTCATAAAACTAATTGTGTAAGGCAGAACATGTCACTTATTATCATACGTTTAGGGTGAGATCTCTTCACAAGGTTTAATAACTTATAATAAGTTTGTGTAACACATATATTCCGTTAAAAATATTCAAATATACTCTTCTCCCATGTATTTATATCTTCTTCACTTCAAACCTCCACACTCTAAGTCCTAACACAGGACTGTATACTATTTCAAAAGACTATGATTAACCAATCAGTCTCAAGTTGTTTCAAAGGGTTTATTATATTGTCTACACACCTTCCCATAGGTCATACCTTATCCAACCCAACACTATCACTAATTATTTTGAGTCTTTCACTTTATTTCCTTGGTTTTTGAACACACAATAGGGGTCTATTTCTTATGTGAATTATGAATGGGGTTTATTCATGTTTCTTGATTCCAAAATCAATGACACACTATAAAATACATTTCCAATTACCAATCCTCATTATAACATAACCATAACCTAGACCTTTACATTCAATAACATACCTTTATTACCTGGTTAAGATAATCTATGAACAGAGTATTCCAAAGGGTTGCATTCTTAGATTTCCTTTGTTAAGGTGACTTACCATAGATATTTTTATTTTTTGATGTCTTCCAACTTATTAAATCTCCTCCCACACTTGTAGAATATTGAATGTCATTCCTATTTACACAAGTTATCATTCTTGTCAACTTTTCTCCTCTCCTTGACTGTAACCTACAGTCCTTCAAGCCTATAGATGTACATAGAATCCAAGCACATATATATTGCCTTTAAGTCTCACTAAAACAATGTACATATATATAAAAAACAGCCCATACATCTTAAAGGGGAAACAATATAATGACCAAATTCTCTTTATTCATTAAAATAACATTATTTACAACATTGGCCGTTCATGGACTTGAACATCCTTCATGAGGGTATTTGAATCTTTTTTTTTCATTATTTGAACCTTCTCCATATTCTTGGAGACCCATATCTCTATCTCATTCTCTCCCCTCACATTAGCTTCACAATAATTTTGTACAACTATGTATATAACCAACTTTAATGTTGGTTTCTTGATTAGTTACAAGGGAAAATGTTTCTTTTTTTAAACCCAACATATGGGTGAAGGTTACATAACTAATGCATGGATTATAACTTGATAACTTAGACCTTTTGGACCATATTGAACCAACTTTGTTCACCTAAACATTCATATACATGTATATAACCTTCTTAACCTTGTTGCAACATTTTGAATTTTCAAATTCTTGGTTTTTGGAAGGAAAATTCTAGACACTCCCATTACTCACTCCTAAGACTCTAAAGGTCTCCAAATGACCATAAAAACATTAATGGACCTTGAAATGTCTCTTGACACACACTAACAACCCAAACTTGACCAATTTTGACTCTTTAGGACCAAAATACAAAATTAATGTTTTCTTGCCTTGAAGTTATTACATCATACTCCCCAGGAGGGAGAAAAATTAAACTTCCATATTTATTTCTTACCTTCCAATTTGTTATTTTAGGGTCTTTCGCATTCATATGATTGTTATTCTTCATTTGTTGTTCCTTCTTGCTTGTCAAACTCTTGCTTGTCCTCTTCTTGGCTTTGTCTAGCCTTCTTGTCCATGCATCTTCCAAATATATAAAGTGTTTCAACTAACACAGCTCTATATTTTCTACATAATCTCACTTGTATAGATGTATTTACCCTTTACCATATTCAGCTTCAACCAATTTGTGTTCATTCTTCTTCCTCATGCTTATTTCATGGCTTATTTTCTTATAAATCTCACTTAATTCTTGCTTATCTAGAGATTATTTATTATTATTAATGCTATAATCTTCTTCATTAGAGTGGTCTCTCATTCATCTCACCCTTTTTCATTTTCTTCATGACACTTAATTTTTCTTCCTCTTCTTCAATCTTATTCACATTTTGATGCCTTTTCCTGTCACCTTGCTCACTATGCAAGTGCAATTAATATTCCATTTGTCCTCACCATAGTACAATGTTATTTGGCACCCTTTCAACTTTCCATGTCCATGCTTATCAAATATATACTAAGATTTGGCTTGACCAATTGATCAACTAACCTTATTGACTTGCTCATACTCCATGTGTTTTCTTGTATGTGTCCTTGTTTGCTCAATTTTTTGTGATTCTCTTTGCTGCTCCTCTTTTGAGTTTTATTGAAGTTCTTCCTTGATCTTTACCTGATATACCTCACCTATTTTTAACCCCTTTGATGGATTGAATACTTCTTCTAAAATCCTCATCTATTCTTTCAACTTTAGTACATCCATCTCTTCACAATCCTTATCAAATCTTGGTCTACTTTGTTCCTCACTTGTTTGGAAAACTTATTATTTGTCTTCTCCTTGTAATACCTAATTTGTGAGAGTCACATCAACCTTATCAGGCTACATACCTTGCTTCTTAATCACTCTTTGAGGTGATTCATCTTCACCGTGATTTGTTACACACTCATTCATCAAGGCATTGGTTTTTATATACAAGAAATCTTCATCATTGGAATCAAATTCAAACATATCGTCATATATCACACTTGAAAAAAAATATTTAAAAAACATATCTTATTTAATGCATTAATTTCCTTGAATACATGGATGTAACTTCCCTTATTTCGCTTGGTTTGCATGCACCATCTCTCTTGCTTGTTTTGTAGGCTTTCCATCTTCTTCAACCTTCATGCTTGCTTGGAGTACACTTGCAACTTGATCCTCTTGTACTCTTTTATTTATTTTTGCAACACATTTTCTATATTGTACCTTATTGGGCTGCCACTTGCTTCTCATTTCACCTATTTCATGCCTCATGCCTTTGTTCTCTACCATGCCAACTTGGTATACTTTTTCATTTGTCTTTTGCTTCCACACTTGTGCTTATTTTCTACCTATTCTTTTGCCTTGTTTGACCTCTTGTTTGAGGTTCAACCCATTCTTCTCATCATCTATTTGTTTAATCCATTTAGGCCATACATATCCATGACCTTGTTATCTCCATGAGGACTGAAATCTATCATTCTTTTTCTTAATATACATATTAGATTTTTATTCTTTATACATGAAATTAAAATCAACATTTAGGCATTCTTTTAGCTCTAATGGCAACTAATGCAAGCTCATCTCTTCTTTGATGTCTTCATGGGTGACCTTCATGTATTTTTGGGTGACATTATTATTTTATTAGTGTACCATATCCTTTGTTTCAGCTGTTATGCATGGTAATGTATCATATAACTCCTCTTTATTTTCATCTTCTACATGTAAAATGCTATCAAACTTCATCTTCTTGTCTCTTTCAAGATGTTCTTTCTCTTTGTAATATTATTTCCACTTGATGGGTGATATTCTTAGCCCATTATTTATCAACTTTTAGGACTCATTCTTGGCCTTCACCACACTTGTCTTCATACCTGCAAACACATACTTGAAATCAATGTTAGCATACAAAATGAGAGACCACATACTCTCTTTGGATGTCTTTGGCATAGACATTATCCATCTCTTCTTATCTTCACCCTCATGTTCTATTATAGGAACTTCTATCTTATTCTTGTTATTTTAAATGAGAATCCTCTTCTCAACCTATTTGTCTTATTGCTCACTTGGCAACATCTCTATTATCTTGCCTCTTTGGGTTGTTCTCTCTTTCTTCTTATCATCTCTCAAGACACCTTTCTTGTGCCTTCTCCCTTTCAAAAGTGACTCTAATAGCCACTTCACTTTCCTTTTCACATTTCAACCAATGCATTGGATTTCTTGTTCTCTCATGACCTTCAACATGAGCTCTATCTTATCTATACCTTTCCCCAGTTCGATTCTTATAACTTCCACTTCCCTTTCTATATCCATCATGCCTTACTCATGTTTGTTTTATAGGCCTATTTAGACCTTCCTCTTAACAAGTTTCTCAACCTTGCCTCTTAGACCTATATTAGTGATTTTATCTCTTCCTTGAGTCCTATATCTAGGATCTCTTCTTAACCCCCTTGGCTCTCTTTTGGAGTTTTTACTTCTTCTCTTCTCTCTTGGAGCTCCAATGCTCTCTTTTCCTCTCTCTCTTTCTAGTCTTTTCTTGACTAGATTCTTGTCCTTATCAAAGGAATTTATGGATATATATCTTATATTTATCACTCTTATCTTCCTCTAAGATGAACTTAATATATTAGATATATAACCTCCTTCTCCCTCAATACCCTGCAAGGTATAATCTTATGCATACTTTCTAACACTATGCATTCATCTCAAATCAACAAGTTGTAAAGAAATCAAAACAAAATTTTACCCAAGAATACCTAACCTAGATCTGATACCAAATGATGCAAAGGAATTAGGATAAGTCTCCAATATCATCATTAACTAGATCTTAATCCAAATTAGTCACATGCACTTGGTGGCTTTTATCTTCAAGATTCCAATCTCACTAGCTTGATCACTGTGCTTATTCTAATTTTGCTTGAATCCTTATTTTGTTATACTATAAAAAACAATCCTTAATGACATTTAATTCCATTTAGATAGTCACATTCATTGTCTATCCTTTTTCATTCATTCCTCTCTCAATCTTGTTCTTGTGCTTACACTAGACAACAACCTGTTGGTCTCAAGTGTCAATTCTTGTTATAAGTTTCAATAGTTCTTTATCTTGTATTGGATGGTCTTATATAATCATATTACATATATCTTAACCTCCTCTAACCCCTGGTTCACAACTTGCATTGTCTTCTTAAGGCTTGTAGCCTTTTTTGGAATTTAACCTTGTTGGGAGCAACCGACACACCTTATCAATAAAATGATTACATTTTTAAGGACCCTTTTAGGCCATAAAACTCATGAATATTCCTCTTATCAAAAATCCCAAGACACAAGATACTTTCTTCTTTAAGCCACCCCTTAATTAGCCCTCCAAACTGATAAATCTCCTTAGTTTGGGAAATGTATGAATAAATAGTTTATACTAATGATATTTTTGGATACCCATTTGGCTTACCCAGCTTAATCATTCCTTTCTTATCCTTCTTATTAAGACAAGTTTTATTTTCCTTTATTACCCTTACTCCACTAAGCCTTCCCTAAACCTAATACGAGGACACAATCCTTATATCCATACACAACCATACCTGTTCAGGTCCAAAACACTTTAATCACTTTAGGAATTTATGGTAAAGCAATATTACAAAGTTTCACCTTTTTTTAATGATTAAAATTCACCAAATCACTTAAACCCTAACCTACGGTTTTTTAGGTCTTACACAGACTCGTGGGCACATAAAATTTAAAATATAGGGTTATATAATATTTAAAGAAACCAAATAACCTTATTTAGTTATATTTTCACTTCCCCTAACTGTAAAAATATGTTAGAACTCTTACTCAATGTCTAATTTCCTAGAATGGCTTCAAACACAGAATTTTGTATTCCTAAAACTAACAATGCAAGGTAGAATAAGTCACTTATTATCATAGGTTTAGGGTGAGATATATTAAAAAGGTTTATGTAAATATAATAGGTCTATGAAACACATATATTCATTTACTAATATTCAAATATACTCTTCTCCCATATTTTTAAATCTTCTTCACTTCAAACCTCCACACTCTAAGTCCTAACATAAGATTGCATACTATTTCAAAGGACTATGATTAACCAATCAGTATCCATATTATCAAAGAGTTTATTATATTATCTAAACACCTTCCCATAGGTCATGCATTATCCAACCCAAAACTACCACTCATTTATTTGAGTCCTTCAATTTATTTCCTTGGCGTTTAAACACAGAACAGGGGTCTTTGATTGAGAAATAAGGGTTTGTTTCTTATGTGAACTATGAATGGATTTTATTCATGTTTCTTGATTCAAAAATAAATAATAGACTATCCAATATGTTTCCCATTACTAATAATCATCATAACATAACCACAACCTATACCTTCATATTCAATAACATACTTTCATTACTTGGTTAGGACAATCTGTGAATAGGATATTCCAAAGGGTTACATTCTTAGGTTTCCTTTGTTAAGGTGACTGAGCATAGATATTTGTATATTGTTATGTATTAAAACTTATTAAATCTACTCCCACACATGTATAAGATTGAATATCATTCCTATTTACATAATTTATCATTCTTGTCAGTTTTTCTCCCCTCCGTAACTGTAACCTACAGTCCTTCAAGCCTGTAGATGTACATAGAATCTAAGCACATATATTTCCTTGAAGGATCACTAAAAAATTTAAATATATATAAATAATATCCCATACATCTTAAATGGGAAATAATACAGTGACCAGCTTATCTTTATTTATTGAAATAACATTCTTTTCTACACAATCAATTCATGGACTTGAACATCCTTCATGAGGGTCTTTGAAACTTTTTTTCATTATTTAAAATTTATCCATATTATTGGAGACCCCTATCTCTCATTATATCCCCTCACATAATCTTCTCAAAAATGTCATACAACTTCCTATAGCACTAACTTTAATGTTGGTTTCTTCTTTATTTACAAGGGAAAAGGTTTCTTTTCTTGAACCCAACATATGGGTGAAGGTTACATAAGTAATGCATGAATTCCAACTTGATAACATAAAAGTTTTGGACTTCCTTCACCCTTTACATGAATTTTAAACCATATCTAACCAACATTGTTCACCTAAACACTCCTATACATGTATTTAGCCTTCTTAACCTTGTTGCAACATTTTGAATTTTCAAAATCTTATTTTTGGAGGGAAAACTCAAAACACTCACGATACTCACTCCTAATAATATAAAGGTATTTAAATGACCTTAAAACATGAGTGGAACTTGAAAGGCCTCTTGATACACACTAACACCTCAAACTTGACCAATTTTGACTCCTTAGGGCTAAAATACAAAATTAATGTCTTCTTACCTTGATGCTCCTACATCAACATGTTACATGGAGCATTGTAAGAAAGTAAATGCCTAAGATTTTGATAAGATGGGTGAATGTTTGGGAAGGTTTTATTTGATTTTTTTGTGGTGGATACAGATTGGAGTAAAATGGGAATGACTTTGATTATTGAAACTTGAGGTTATTCCTTGATTTAAAAGACCTATTTGGGATGAAGCTTGATTATTAACTAGATCTCGTTTGCATCCCTCTAAGGTGGAGATGATGTAATTTACATTAGGTGTAGTTTATTATATATGTCTCCCTTGTAAGAGGTTCTAAAGGAAGAGGTTATTAGTGTAGTATGAATTATTTTTCATTTGATCACTCAGGAGGGGCCACCCTAGGTTTTTCAAAATGTGACGAGTTAGATTGTAGTGGGCTAGTCCAAGGAAGAAGAAGTAATGGTATCCTATCCAACCCATAGATTTTAGTATGAATCATATCAATGTATAAATAATTTTTTTTGATTCTCTTAATGTTAAGGATTTGTAGGCTAATAAATTATCTAGTAAGAAAGTGTAGATACAATGCACCTCCATCAATCAAGTTCATGCCATGCCAATAATTTTAACTATTAAGTGTTTTCAAATAATGTCATAATTATTCTATCACTACATGAGACATAGTGTGTGGGATGAATAAATAAGCTTTTTAGGACAAAGATAAATTATTGATTATTTGATTATGTTGATTATCGAAGTTAAACCATTTAGATAGGGTGGGATCCTCTTGGGATTTAATGTTATTTCTAAAGGCTTCTAAGCCAAAAGGCCTATCAAAGCACTCTATATACATATTTAGGGGACACCCATTGGATAAATGAAACATGATAAAATTATGGAAAAAAGGAAAGAAAATAAAAAAGAAAACATAAAAGGATAAGGCTTTCACTTCAGGTTCACTAGATTTGTACACATAGAAAGTGATGATCTATCCATGTATGCTCAAATTTCTAGGGCCAGGATGATATATACAATATAATAATGGGTCAATGCTAATTTATTGACTTGAATGATTATTTTGATAAATTTTATCTCATTTAATGGGATAGGTTTGCTAATTTGGTTGATTTTTTTGATGAGGTTGAGCTCATTAGAAGGGATGAGCTTACTAATTTGGTTAATTATTTTGAGTTCATTGAACAAGATGGGCTAGTTGATTTGGTCAATTATTTTGAAATCATTTATTGAGACAATCTCATTTATTTGGTTTTTTTTTGTTGAGATAATTAAATAAGATGAGTTGGTTTATTTAGTTGGTTATTTTGAGCTCATTAAATAGGACGAGCTAGTTAATCTGGTTGGTTATTTTAAGCTCATTAAACATGATGAGTTTGTTGATTTGGTTGAGCTTGTTTATGCCAATATAATTTAGATACTTCAAAATGTTCATTTATGGAAATGAATTTCTTTAGGATAAGGTCCTTGGAATACTATGTCTCTAAAAGAACTAGATAACACCACTTCTGATCAATATTACTTTCTTTAAACATGTAGAAATTTGGTTAAATAACCTATTATATATGATCAAAATGATTAAGTTGATATCATAAAAGAAATTTCATCCTAAAATCAAATTAAACTTGACAAGGCTAAACTCAAAGATGAACAATTTAATCAAATCCAGAGGTTTATTGCTTGGTAGGCTAATGAGTGAATCTGCTTTGCTAGTTGAGATTCTAGATAACCTTGTTTATTCATCTTGAGCTTGGAGTTCATAAATGATCAAGTTTTAAAGTGGTTTGGGGTGAATTACTTTTACTCAAATATTATATTCTATGTCACTTCAAATATATATTTTTGGAATAGGGACAACCATTATTGGAAAGGATCCTAACATGTGTGGATGCGCTTGAGCTAAAAACGTCATTCAAGGGTGTAAGATTGTTCGATTTGTTATTTGGTGTTTATGCTAAAATTTGATTTCTAGTTATAAAAGGTTTCAATTTTTAAATATATATTTTTATAATGGATGATTGCATAAATGTTTACAATTTTTTTTTGATCTAGTTGTTTTCACATCCAAATGATAAATTCACATAAAATGAAAGTGCTAAAAATGAAGTTAAACTATTCATATTTTGTATTTTTAGAATATGAATGAAAATGATAAATTGAATGCTTGTTGGAAATGCACATAAAAAAAAATTATTGTGTATATTTTGAATATAAAATGAATTCAAAATATAATTTTTTTGGTTGAATACCTTTTCTCCTTTCATATTTACAGATACCATGCAAATGACTAAACTAATTAAATGGTTGGAAATGAAAGTTTGTGCATGTTGGTTTCTTTTCTCTTATTTTTTCAAATGAATAATTATAGAAACATAAATTAAACAAACTAATTGATCCATTTCTTTTCTATTTGAAATAACAAATACAAACAAAAAATAAATAATTAATTAGTTCTTCTCTTTTATATCTGACTATATGTGAATGGAGAACAAATAAATAAAAAATATTTTTGAGAATGGTTAAAGAGAGAGAAAAAACTTAATCAAAATAAATAGGAAATAGGAATTATTTTCAAGAGGATTCATAATTCATAGAACAATTTATTCAACACTAGAAGAAATGAAACCTACATCTAATAGGACTTTCTCATGTGAAAGAAGAGAAGTAAAAATAAATTGGAATATTTATTTTAGCAATGAGTAAGAAGTGACTGGTCAAGGAAATATTAATCAATTTTAAAAATATTTTGAAGAATAAATGAAAACTACATGTGAAAGAAGTAATCAAATATTTTAGAGAAATGCAAACAAAGAAAAAAACATAAAAGCAATCAAAACTTTGATAAATTTTGGAATGGAATGTCTATTCTCTAATTTTTTTACATGTTTTTCATCAAGAAATTTAATATATGTAAAACAATAAAATTAAAAATAATAAGCTCCATCTTTTTCAAAATTGGATGGCAATTCTATAGAATCTAATTATTTTATTGCTATAATACTTAGGTGTTATCTCCAATGCAATCGCTCAGTGTGATTTGGGCAGTGTGTATCAACAAAAAGATTTGAAAGGAAAATATACATCAAGTCTGTGGACATCTATAAAAAATTGTAGAGTTATAGATACTACTGATTGATTTTTGTATCTAAATTTCATCATAAATAGGATTATTTATAAATACTAGGAAAATTATTACATGTGGAAATTAAAAATAATTGATTGGGAGTTGACTAGGAATGATTCGGAGCACACTTAGACTAACTCAGAGTTGGATAGGGTGATATAGGGTTATCTAGGAAAATAGAAATAAAATATGAAGTGTTGAAAATGTAAAAAACCTTAAAATGCATGTCCCATGAGTTGAAATTAATAGTCCATGCAAAGGTGGTGAATCTGCCACAACAACTATCGAAACTACCTAGTCAGTTCATGCAACTATCAAGGTAATTTTGATGTGCACCATAAAAAAATGCAATTTTGAAAGGTTTATGTATATTTTATACAAATATAACACTTAATGAAGTTTATAAATTGTAAAAGGTGGAAATGGGACAAGGAAAGATCTAAACATGTGCATACTTACTTACAGACTTTCACATCATCACTAGATAGGAGAAATGTTGCACTTTGTAAATATTTGGTGGGTGCACTAACATACCATGATTATTCATGACCCTTTGGTCTACTTTGATAATATACCATGGTGTTTTGGGACCCTTTATTTCCCTTTGATAACATATTGTGTACTTAAATATTTCACTATATGTGTGTGTACACACACACATATGTGTAGTAT
Organism: Torreya grandis; assembly: GCA_037957365.1. Lineage (NCBI taxonomy): Eukaryota > Viridiplantae > Streptophyta > Pinopsida > Cupressales > Taxaceae > Torreya > Torreya grandis. The sequence continues at coordinate 611,555 of JARHVA010002541.1, read as the reverse complement.
ATCGATTCACTTAGTATTCATAAGTTAAATATACATAATATAATACATTCACAATTGGCTCAAAGGGCATTATGGGGGAATTTTATTTCTATTTGTTCTTGTATTGATTTTATTTTTTCTTGATTGTTCCTCTTGATTGACTAGTCAATTTTCTTTATTTACATGGTGTTGTGGCATAAAATACCCAAAATTTCTTATGTTTGGCACCACGCTATTTTTACTTAGGAATAATTTTAATTATTTTTTTCTTTCCTTTTTTTAATTCATAAGAGCACTAATGCCTCTAGTTTTATAAAATAATAGTATGCACATAAGGAATATAATACACATAAGGACTACATAGAGAAGGAATATTACACAAGTAAAGGATATTTTTCATTAAGTAAAGGATGCTTTGCACAAGAAAAGAAGGAATGTTTGTGGGAATGAATATTATGTGTGAAATGAATGTTTAATTTAGAGAAGGAATATTATACATGGAAGGATTATTACATAAGTAAATAATTTTTTGTGTAAGTAAATAATTTTCTATTTAAATAATATACATAGGAAGGAATATTATGCACAAAACAAATATTATGCATGGAAGGAATTTTAATCACATAAGGAATGTTTTGTGTGGTATGAATATTATGCATGGAAGAAATTTTATATTTTTAATGAATGTGCACAAGGAGGAATATTATGTGTATGATGAATGTTATATGTAGAGAAGTAATATTATGCAATAAAAGAAGGTTATTCAGAAGCATGATTTTATACAAGTAAATAAGGTTATGTGAGAGTAAATGAACATGCATAGAAGGAACGTGTGCATGAAGTATAATTTTAATGAAATGAGTATTATTCATGAAGTATATCCCATGAAATTTTGATCAATACTCTTAGGATTCAAATTTGGAGAAAAATAAATATCATTTATTTCACCCTTACCTTGACTTGTGGTGATTTTTGCATGATGCCTTTTCCTTCAATTTGAATGGAATTTCCATCTCCTAATTTCACTTGTTTTTTGAAAGAATAATCTAACTTGTTGAAATCAACTTTGAAACTTATCATATGATTTAAAAAACCTGAATTAAAAAATCACAAATTCTTTGCTTCCTCTATTCCCACATTGCATGTGAGAAAATAATATGAGTGTTCTTGAACATCACTTTAATCATCTTGGAATGTCTTATTTTCAACCTCTTGATTAGAATGATTCTTATCTTTTAGTATCCTACAATTTTTTTTATCATATGTCTTATTCTTTGCATTAATGTCAAGTAAATTATTTATTGCTTTTACCTATGAAGTTAGCTTCAATGTTTTCCATTGAATTTTTGTTCTTTTAACTCCCTTGATTTTAGCTTCATATTTTCCCTTTGAATTTTTGTTATTTGAACTCCCTTGATTATGATTTTTATTTTTATCTTTGGTCTTTGAAACTTTTGGTTTGGTGTCAATTATTTTTTCTTGATTTTCTATGTATAATTTCATCTTATCCTCATAGGGTAAGATAGAACCTACCAACTCATCAACACTAGTATTGTTCATGTCCTTACGATCTTCAAGAGTGATCAAAACATACAACCATTTTTAAGTTAAAGATATAAAAAAAATATTACTATAACACTATCTTGTATATTTTCTCCATAAACCCTCATCCTATGTAATGTCTTTTATTCTTATGCAATATTCTCTAACTCCACTATTAGATTTTCTCAAAATTTCAAAGTTTATTTTAAGAGTTTGAATTTTTGACTCTATTACTTTAGTAGATCCTTGATATGATGTTTACAAGTTATTACATGCCTCATGGTCAATATTTCATCTTACAATTCTTGGATAAATGTTTAGGACTATGGCACTCTAAAGTTATAAAAAAGCTTATGCATCCACCTTTTTTTTACTTTTATGATATCAAGTAAGGTTATTCTAATATTGAGGTGGTGTGTACCCATTAAGAATGTTATATCACACTCCTTTCCATAAAATAATTCTATTCATCTAATCTCTAGTTGTCACATTTGAAGATGATAATATTCATGGAAACATAATTCACCAAAGCCATTTTTTCCCCTGATAATGACCTTAAACTATTCTAAATATTTTTTGAATGAGGATCTGATACCAAATTAAGGATTTTAATGAATTAATAGAGTGTAAATAAACTCTATTTTAATTTGATATTGACACTATATATCAACCAATTTGGCTAAAAATTACTAGTTGTTAATCTAATATTGTTGTAAGTGTGATTGATGAAAAAATATGCACTAAATAACTTCAAATTGAGCTACTAAAGCTTTATGATTTTCCTTTGCTAATACTTAAAATTAAAAATTATAGATAACAATATGTAAAATGAATTTCTAAAATAAATTAGCACAAAACTTGTGCACAATATTTTATTGATAAAAAAGGCTAAAAATAGCTTATTATAAGATAACTTGAGTGACAAGTTATGTCTAAATTAAGTATTAATTAAAAACTAAATTAAGAAATTTACTTAAAAACTAAGTAGTATAAAAATATAATCTTAAAAATAGACTCTAATATAACAAGTTTAACTCATTGATAAGATACATACATCATGCAAGAAGCCTTTTCATCAATTAAACAAACATGCACACTAAATAAGTGAAAGTCTAAAAATAGAACTCTAAAAATAAAAATAGAAAAATAGAACTCTAAAAATATAAATCTAAAAATAAAACTCTAAAAATATAAGTTTAACTAAAATAACTATACATTTAGTTAACTAGATATTTAGTAATCTGGACTCTAATGGACACTTCTAACTATTTTTCAAGAACTTCATAGAAAGTATCCAAAATTGACCAAACAACTAATCTATGACATAAATAAATTAAATAATCTTCCTAAACTAATAAAATAAATAAGAAAATAAATATTACATGAATAATCAAGTGCCCATATTGGCATCATACTCAACATTAACATCAATTAGAAACCCAAAAGTATTCCTTTTAAGTTTGAATTTATGTGGTTGCAAGATCGCTCCTTTGAGGAGATTCTCAAGACATGTTGGAAAAATCAGATGAAGGGATCAACATTTTCATCATTTATCAAAATATAAAAGCAGTGAAGTAGGATGAAATAACATGGAATAATATTTTTTTGGGAATATTTTTTATAAGAAGGATGGGATTAAAATTGAACTGAAAGAGCTAAAAGTATCTCTATATCGTGGTGTGTGGGATAAACACTTGGTTAGTATGGAAAGAATCCTTTTAATAAAGCAAAAAAAACTCTTTAGGTAAGATTAAACTTTATTGAATCATAAATATAGGACTTATTAGCTTAAATAAGGAAATGAAAACACATTTTTTTTCCCATCTCTCCATGGTGATCCATAGGAATAAGTAAAAAATAGATAAATTATTTACTCCACATGGAGTAAAATTTGGAAAGAACTAAAAGACATCAAAGATGAAGTGGTCTCTTTTTAAATAAATCACTATTTATTGAGTATACAAGGGATAAATTAATATATCATAATTGGTTTCATCAATTCATTCCTACAATAATAACAAAAAGAAGGAATCAAATGTTGATTGCTCCAACTTTCACGAAGTAAGTTAAGCAGGCAATTTTCAATTTAGGAGTGGATGGATTTCAAGTAGGGTTTTTCAAGATTTTTGGGATGATATGGGATTAGATGTGGTTAAAGTGGTGTAAGAGTGTAAAATAAGTAAGAATATATTTAGAGAATTGAATAAAATCTTCCTAACCCTTATCCATAAGAGGGAGGATTATCCCTATTTTGATACGTTTCAACTTATTTATTTGAGAAATATAATATACAAAGTTGTGACAAAGGTAATGGAAAATCAATAGAATAAATTTTTATAGGACATTATCTCTAAGGAACAAAGGAGTTTTGTGTTGGGGAGACAAATTTTGGATGGAATAGTGGTATCACATGAGGCTATATGCTCCTTAAATTTTAGTAAGAGATCTGGTATGATTGTTAAACTATATATGATGAAATCCTATGATATATTTAATTAGAATTTGTTGACTAGATAATGGAGAAATTTGGATTAAATGATTATTGGATAAAGTGGGTTTGGAATTGTATCTCAACTCCCTCTTTCTTTGTCCTGGTTAACAATGTTTTGACCGGGTTCTTCAAATTCTCTAGGGGACTAAGACATGGGGACCCATTTCCCCATATCTCTTTATTATTTTAGTGGAATACATTGGTAGATCCATAAATGGTGTTGTGATAGAAATATCATTGAAGGAAAAACCCATGAATGGTAATTTGGGCAACATATATCATTTACAATTCATTGGTGATACAATGTTGTTGGGATAACCTTTTGAATAAGAAGGTAGATTGCTTAAGGTAATTTTGGAAAGATACAAGGAAAATTCTAGTCAAAAAGTAAGTCCATTAAAATCTCAAATTTTTATTCTTAAATTTAAATCATTTGTCAAAGGATCGAATGAAAAATATTCTAAGATTTGAAGAGGGCTCCCTATTAATCCATTATTTGGGAACGTCCTTATTTGAAAGGAGATGCACCATGGGAGATTTAAAACCTATGATTGACATAATTTAAAATAAACTCACAACATGGAAATTAATTGGATATCCTAGGTAGGTTGAGCCTAATTAATATGATCTACTATCCAAGTTATGCCTACTTATCATTATAATATAATCGAGCAAGAAGGTCATGGCTAACTTATCTGTGATAATTTTCCCTTTTAATTTTTTTAAGGAATAAATTTGAGATCAATTAATATGAGTAGCATGACCCAAATAGATAAAGTTTACACATAATATACCTTAAATGATCTATTTTTGTTATGACATGAGTCTTGGTATTAAGCATGTAATGTCTAAGTTTTTGTGTTGTGAAAATTAGAGGTAAAAAAAATATTTCCATTGAGTTTTAATTATTTTAATAATCAAAATAATCCATAATAATGTAATAAATTTCTCTATTTCTATTATCATTATCATATTATGATAATAAATCACCTAAATCATGCTCTGTGATAGATATGTGTAAAATAATGGTCTATCTGAAATAATTGGCATCATGACTGGGGGATTTTATAGATATATCTTGATTTCATCAAAATATTTTTGGTAATGTTCATCCCATTCATTTTTTTTACCTTTACATAAGAGTCTGGAAAGGAGTTGGGTTTTGTTAACTAACTGAACTATAAACACTGTATTTCCTAGATTTAACCTTGAAAACTTATTAATTGTTCTAGTTTGGTGGGTGGAGGCATGTTAATTATAAATTTTAATCTATTTGGGATATAATTCAACATATCATTGAGATATAATAAATCCCAAATAAATTTTAAATGCAACATCACAGACACATTTCTTAGGATTCAATTAGACATTGAATTTGAGATTTTTTTTTAAAAAACTACAAAAGTCTTTGACATGGTATTTATTCAATTTTACCAATATATCATCAACATAATAATTAATGATTTTGTGCATGTGATTGTGAAATATATAATCCACATCCCTTGGATAAGTGGTTTGATATTTTTATTTCCAAAAGGCACGATGACTTAGCAAAATGTACCCCATGAGGTGTTGAAATTCATATTATATCAATCTTCATGATTAATTTTTAGTTGATTGTACCCAAAAAAATCCTTCCATAAAGGATAAAATCTCATATCCTACTATGGAATCCATGATCATGTCTATATTGGGTAAAGGAAATTTAGTTTTGGGACAAAATTTGTTTAAATCTCTAAATTCATTGCATATGTCTATGTGCCCATCAGGGTATGCAATTATACAATGTTAAAAATGAAAGGTGAAAATTTAATAGGTCATATAAATATTACATTTATTAATAAATGAATCTCATCTTTGGCTATAAGGACATTTTAGGGTGCATATTTCATATCTTTTTCTTGACCAATTTGATATCAAGATTGACCATGAGATTATGAATTGCTATTGATGGATTGATGCTAGGAATATATTTTTAAGCCCAAGAAAATATCTCAGGAAATTATATTAAAAAATTTATATGGTAGCTATCTTAATCAAGTATCATTTATTCCTCTATCAGTACCATCTTAGGATTCTATGTTTTTCCAATTTGAATTCCATTGTTTCCTCATTAAACAATGTAAAATAATACTCAATGTAAGCTATAATGGGTAAAGAATCTGAGACCATCTAGTGGGATGTTTTCTTCTATAGAATCAAGCTCACATTCACCAATATATGTGTGTTGACAAAGCTTATGATGGAATCTTGCTTTGTGAAAAAAAACCAAAAAATGAGTATAAGATCCCACATACTCTTATAAAGCTTCATCATTGGAAAATTTATCGTGTAGGAATTCCAAAGGAAATATTCAAATCAATCAAATAAGGTTGAATAAGCTATAATGTTTTAATATAAAATACTTCATTTTAAAGCAAATTTTTATATTTAAAAATATTTTTTTGTGTTGTCATCTCATGTAGGAATTCCAAAGCAAATATTCAAATCAATTAAATAATGTTGCACAAACTCTAATGTTTCAATATAAAATACTTCATTTTAAAGCAAATTTTTAGATTGTAAAAAGTTCTTTTTATGTTGTCATGTTGTTTATTACCATAGTATTTACTTTACATCTATGACCTAATTTTAATTCATTAAGAGGAAGATTTATTGGCTCATTTAACCCTTATTAATCTCAACTTGATCCAAAACATTTATATCACATGCATATCCTTTCCCATACCATTGTAAAGTGTTAAAAGGTTGCACATTGGATTGATTGGATCTCTTAGAGCCTAGAGAAATGTTTTTTTGTGAATTTCTTATGATTTTTTGGAGTGACACATGTTTGGTTACTATCCCTCATGTGCATGCCATTATGACATTCACCAAGTGTAAAATTTATTTTTTATAAATGTTCATTTATATATTTGTTTTTTAATTATCTTCTTAGATAACTTCATTACATTTTATAGGCACGTGTGTTTTATATGTATGTGTGTGGCTCAAAATATATTGTAGAGTTTGGATATTTGGTGGAGGTGTATTGTAATGTGTGATGATGACTTATTCGAGCTCCAATAACTTATAAAACTGAAAAGATGCATTATCACCAAAAATGGTGTGAATGGTTTCATTATGTGTGAATTTCAAGACCAATGTAATTTATAGGGAAGGACACTTATTGCTTGGATCCTAAGTCTTCCAAACAAGAGTTAGTAGTTGAATTCATTGGATGTTACTTGAAATTTCATAACTAGTGTTTAATGTCTAAAATATAAATTTAATAAAATAGTCTCTAAGTGGGTTTGTGATTTATTTTCAAATCCTTTAATGATCATGTCAATGGGTGATAGAGACTTAAAACATATACCTAATGCCATAATAAAATCTTCAAGGCCTATATTTAATACTGAATTTTTATTAATGAAGACTCTACTAATTTTTGTGCTATTGATTTTTGTTATAATGTAAAATTGAATATTTTTACTAATGGCCTATGTAGATGGAATATCATCTAAATGAAATGAGATAACTTATTATTAATTTTTTAATGTCTTCAATATAGATGAAAAATGAATTGGGGTTGTATTGGCCAACAATGTTGTATAAGATAAGACATCACATAATATGTCCTTGTGAAATAACAGTTGCCTAATTAATTCTAGGATATAGACCTTGGCATGTGTGTTTTGTAGTTGATTTACCAAGTCATAAGGTTTTTTTAATCTAAATCCTAGATGAGTAGCCTTGGTTTATCTTATTTTTTAAATAAGAAGGAGGAGGAATGGAATTATATAGGGGTCTATCTTTTTGGGATGCTACAACATTGACATGGTAATGAGCCATCCTAATGAAACATTAGGCAAGATATTATAATATGTGAACCATAAATTTAAAGATGCAAGCACCACTGTCTATAAGGTGGATATAACTATAGACTCAAGTAATTGATTATTTGAGTGAGGTTTTTATAAAATCATAGGGAAGAATATTAAATATGAAAATAGACATGAAAATTTAAAATGTATGAGTATAAACCCTAATGTAAGAATAAAATATTAAAATCAAAATTTTAAGAGAGGGAAAAAACCCAAAGGCTAAGAGGGTTTGTAAAACCTTAAGTTTAATGAGGGTTTTTAAAATCCTAGGTTGATGAAGTGTTAAAAAATATTGGGTTCACCATTTATGTTTAGCTCAATTACGGGTTTATATAAAATAAGGAATAAACTAATTGTAATTAATTAGATCTAACACACATGAATGAAAATACATAATTTATATATAATATGCTACAATGAGAAATAATTCTAAATGCCACAAGTGAAACTAGACTAATCAATGTAAATGACAAAGGGATAATGAATTATCACAAATATTTGTTGTTATTGAAATATGATGCTATAGACTAATCATGTAGACTATGTGTAATGCACTCTTAAAATATAGAAACTATGTCATACTCCAGGATAGATCTGTTCACTATGACAAACCTATTCCATTTTCAATCCTATTAGATTAGAACTATTTGGTAATCACTCTCTACCATGGTTGGGTTTACCCTCCTACAACCGGGTTTGTCTTGTTAGGGATTTTTAGCCTAGTTTTTATATCACTTTTGCACTTTCAAGTTCATATTATGTTTATATCTTCACTTCATAAAGTTATTAAGATAAATGTGTAGAATAGAACAATCTCCTCTTTGACCTAGCTTGACACTTAAAATAAACAAATAGTTATGTAGTCAAGAAACTACTACAACAACATTACAAACTATGTATCTTTGAAGTTAAAAATCAAACCTTCATTTAGTTATTTAGTGTGAGGATGAAATAGTTCAAGTGAGGGTTTTTTAACCTTCTCTTCCTTATAATTGATGATGTAACTACATGCACTATAATAACCTATTTTGGCACAAGGGAAGTGTTGAGATACTTAGATAGAATAATCTCATAAGTGTATGAGATTTAATGATGCTTGACTTGATTGATGCTTGGATCTCAAATTAATCTTGGATGTGACTTGCCTATTGATATTCAACTATGTTCTATTCTTCCCTTTGGATCTATAATTAATTGGTTAGACCTTGTATATATAGGTCAACCTAGGATAACTTTTGCACACTAGTCAAATTTAGAAATGTATAAAATCAAGAATAAGGTGCATAAATCATGGAAATAAGGAAAAGTAGCCACAAAATCTAAATGGACCAAACCCATGGAGTGTTTGAGTTTTTATAGGATGGATTTGTATAGTGGATACTTTTTCTAGGAGATGATTATGTATTTGTTTTCAAGGTATGATTGGGTAAAAATTGATGAATAGTCCATATGTGTTAATAGATTATTTTTTAATAATCATTAAGGTGAATTTAGGCTTAATAAAATAGGTTTATACCTATTATAGAGTTGGTATAGTCTAATAAATAGGCTAAAGTGTACAAGTTTTCCAAATAAAATAAATTGGGAATAAGACACTGGGAATCAAGGTCTTTTGCCAAATTTAGGTGTCTACAAATATGAAGCAACAAAAAATCCAAACTCATATTAATTTTAATTATATACGTTTAATCCACACAAAAATACCAATATGATTTCTTAGGTTCCATTGTGTATAAATATCACTAAAAGAAAAAAAAATCTCAAAACATGGCACTTTGGGATTTGTACTTGAATAAGTGGGTCTAAATATTTTTCTATACAAGTGATGTTTTTAATGATTTAAATATAAATCCATACTAAAATAAAACCTCATTTCTTTCAAACATACCATTGTTCCATTTGAACTTCAATCCACATCTTGCTTTGAAAACAAATCATTGTACTCAAAAATGTAAATTCAAACCAAAAAGAAAAAATTAGGGTATTCAATTTGAATCTTGTCTAATAGAGAACATGAAACTATGGATTTTGAACTTTAATCATTTTTTTTTATAAATATGAATCCAATTTTTTTTGATTAAATTGGGATACTTCATTTAAATCTTGGCCCATTGTAGGATTTTGAGTCTATATTATTGTACATATAAATTTATAATTGACAATAAAAAAAGTAATTAGTCATGATTGATCCATACCTAACTTCCAAATGATTTTACAGACTCCTCACAAGAAATTTGAGTTCCCTATAGTTTTGGAATATCATAACATGTCTGTTATGTCTAGTATCCAACCACATTGCCATAACACCTTATCACATGATACACAAAAGTTAGATACCATGTAGGTGTTTTTTACCCTTCACCTCCAATGCATTACCTTTCAGAATCATGCATCACTTATGCAAGTCACATGGTTCTTTGGTGTGCTATCGTAACACTACACAAACTACCTCATAGGTCCTTTGCACAACATAACTCTTTAAAACTTATAATCCACATGTCAACGTCCTTTAATCACACAAAATTATAGGTGGTACTTTTTAGGTTTGTGTAATGTTATAGAACCTATTATTGAACTATTTAACTATAAGTCTAATTATCACACGTACAATAATATTAACCATCACTCAAATAGAAGATGAACTGCCATCTATTTTATAACCCTCATCTATTATAACTTCCTTATTGTAATGATGTATATAGTATATAACCATCTAACCTATAAAGGATCAAGGATGTGAGAGATCACATAGACATATATGATATATTTAACATGGTTTGAGTATCTAAAATTATCACACACATTTGTAACTCACTTTATTCTAATAAAATCAAAGGAAGTGTTCCCCTTCTAATCACATAAACTTAAATTCCTAGCCTTATTTCACATTGTACATGTGTACTTTATCTATTCCTTATATTTAATAGAAGTTGTATTATTTTTACAATACTTCTACATTCAAATGAGTGATTTATTTAACATTATTTAGTTTACCTTGTATCATTATATAGACTATAACTTGTTATCATGTATAAGGTTGTCCCCCACACCATCTTATGCTCTACAGTGTAAATTATGGACAATAAATCTTTGCTCTCGTATTATTATAAACATAAAAGTGTAACATAATGAATTAAGATTACCAATTATTTTTTATTTACAATATCCAAAAGAATTACATATAAAGTGTAAGAATGTTGATGCCTAGAAAACATTCACCAAGGTATATTACGGTGACCAAAATCTTATTAAAAATGTCCTCAAGGAGTAACACAACAAAATATTTGGCCAATTAAGTGAACCCATGGTAAAAATATGTCCAAGAGTCACTCCTTCTACATGGCTTGCACATTTGTTGTTGTAGCATCAAACCCCCTTCAAATTACAAGTTCATCTTGACATTATAGTTTTCAAAGGAAATATCAATGCCATAGAATTAGATGGATAAGTATAAAAACTTAAGGAATGCTTTTTAGTCAATCATTTTACTGACATAAATAATATCACCTTCATAGTGTTCAAGATGTGCATTTCAGTGTCCCACTAGTGGGAAAACTTTAGTGTGTAGCACAAAGAAGAATGTAATCCCATGGAGAATCGGAAGTCCTTTGTTGATATCTTGAAGGATGAATACTACCCCATCAAGCACTATGAGGATGAATACATCAAGTTTAAAGAGTTTCACCATCATAAGGAGTATTTAGTTGAAGAGTATACTAAGATATCCATAAATGCATTGTGTGTCTACACAAGATCTTGATAGATTAAAATAAGGTGTTGAAGTACATTAGCATAATATCACCTTATATTATCACAAATATGGATCTCTTGACTTCCAACACATTTGGGAAAACATAACATAATGCCACAAAGATCAAAGCTTGCATAAGAGCCATCCTACACACAAAAAACCATCTAACCCTTTCATGCATAAATAAAACATGTCACACACGAGGGAGTAACCTAAAAATACTACACCATATTAGAAGACTTATATATCTTTTGCTCATGAAAAAGGTAGGAATCACCAAGGTGAAAAGTGGTGTCATTGATATTGTATAAGCTCATATAGTGATTCTAAATACCATGTGAAAAAATACTTGATTGTGCAGTCTATATTAGGTCTTGCATCAATTGATGATACTAATGAAGATATCACTTGTATGAGCACTAGTACCACTATTATATACTCCTCTAAAGAATAAGAGCATCTCTTCCACACCATGTTTTGGTTGAAGGGTTAGTATATTCATGTTATCATTGATAGTGGGAGACATAATAACATCATTTCACAGTGTGAAACCCATACCTTAGGCCTTACCACTAAAACACATCCTAACTCATATATTTTGGGTTGGCTTAAACAAGGGAAAAATACACATGTTCAATATAAATGCAATTTTGATTATAAAGTCAATCCCATGGAGGACAAATTCACCTTGACAGCATGCCACTTGAGGTTTGTCACTTTTTTATTGGAAGGATGTATTTATATGATTGTGATGCTACATATCAATCCAAGCCATAGTAATGGACTATGCATGTTAAAGATAACATTTTAAACATTTTGGGTCCATCTCGAATGACCAAAATAACTTTGATCTCTATCAAAAAATACTAAAAACCCATCTCACATGTGTAGAAGTTCATGTTAATCATGGTTTGTTGAAAAACACCTTCACAAGAGAGAAAGTGTGCATTAGTAGTGAACCATGTTGCACAAACACCAATACAAAAAAAACTCAATAAGATAATATTTCAATATCAAGGCATATTTGAAGAGCCAAAGAGTCTATTAGCACATTTCATAATAACACATCACATCAATTTGATTTTTGGATCCCCTCTTCTAAAGGGTCAATTTTACCACATGTCCATTTAGGAGAATGATCAATTTAAAAATTATATCTAATAGCTTTTTGATTAATGCAATATCATGCCTAGATTTTATTCTCGTGGGATCCTTGTAGTCTTCATGCCAAATAAATTTGATGCATGGAATTTATGCATTAACTACCATGTACTTAACAAGATAGCGGTGAAGAATATATATGCAATATAATGTATTAATGAGCTCTTGGACTAGCTCTAAAGTGCAAAATACTTTACCAATATTGACCTAAAACTAGGGTATCATCAGACATTAGTCTATCTATTTTTTTTAAAAATATAACATTCAAGACATGAGAAGTATTATGTGGATGATTAGTTATGCCTTTCAGATTGGCCAATGTTACAAAACAATTCATACACTTAATATATGATCTACTTAGGCTCATCCTCAACCCATCTTCATCATCTACTTGGATGACATATTTATCTTAAATAATAATTGTGAGGATCATGTGGAGAAAAGATGTGCATCTTAAGCGCATTATACAAATACAAGTTGCAAGATAATTTATAAAATTATAAATTTGGTGTAACATGTATTTAATACCTAGGCTACATCATTGACTATGCAGATAGCCATGTAGATGAAGAAAATATCAAGGTAATATAATATTGGCTAAATCAATGCAATATCACTAAATTTAGGAGTCTTCTTGGATACTATAACTTATATTTTAGGTTTATTATAATTTTCTTGCACATATAAATGTATCTCAGTTAGATCATGCATGCAAAAGTAGCATTTAAATGGACACTTACAAAATAGTGTACTTTTGAGGATATCAAGAAGTGTTTTTCTGTAATAAATTTTCTAGCAATGCTTGGAATTTTCCACTCCTTCAAGTTCACACAAACGTATCTAGATATGCATCAGTGTGGCACATATGGAAATTTGATCACCTATCACTTAAAGACATCTAACGACATGGTTCATTGGTACTCCATCTATGATAAAGATTTGTATGCCATCATGCAAGTAATAAATCAATGATATCAATACATATTGTGTAAGGATGCAATCATCCATTCTTATCACAAGCCACTTAAATTCCTACATGTGTATATCAAGTTGAAGAATGTACATCATATGAATTGGATGAATAGTTTGTATTAATTCCATTTGGTGATGAAATATTAAAAGTTAAAAGATAATAAGGTTACATATTATCTTAGTTGATCGTCTAAATGACTAACAAGATTCTCTACAAGATTAGATGTTTATGTTTTCTTGATGGCATACTTCTCCAAATAACCATTAAGAAAGCACACTACACCAAGATAAAGAAACACTCAGACATTACCAAGACATTGGTATCACTACAACCTCACTTATAATAGCCTCACATGCATACAAACATTGAACATCACAATAATTATTTCATTCATTGTTGCACTTTTAAACCAATGAACAAAAATCTAAGATTTTGTATACTTCTATAATTTTGATCCAGGCCATGGAAATCTAGCATCATGAATTTCATGAATATATTGCTTATGAAAAAACACTATAATTACTCTACATTTGTTGTTGTGGGTAGGTTTCCAACAAGAAGATTATCAACAAGCCAAAAATTGAATGTTTTTTTGTCAATTATGTTTGGGTTCATTTTGGTTTATTAGCATCCATTGCATTTGGTCATGACTCATAATTTTTCAACCACTTATGGAAGGCTTTGTGGCATATGATGAATACATAATTAGATCAGTCTATTTCATCTCTAGACAAATGGAAAAACAAAAGTTATCGACCACAAGATTTTTCATTTATTTTACATGTACAAATATGTGAACTTATGTATTTGGAATGATAATTTGATCTACATTGAATGTGTTCATAACATAAATTTACACAACTCTATAGGGCATAGTCCATTTCAGACATTTATTGGGTTCCAACTAGAAACACTGTTAGACATATCCTATCATGCACCATTTGGATGAGAATTATGTGCATAAAAAAAGAAGAGGACAAAACACATAAGTTTATTTAACATATTTAGGGTGTTCAACACTAGGTTTAGCCAATTCTCTCATACCAAAATTTGAATTAAAAAGACAACCATGACGTAGACCACACACTTCATGATTTTAATGTAGGTGATAATGTGTAGTTACATCTTCAATAAAAATGAAACCAAGGGTCCACACAATAAGATAAAACATATATGCTATGGTCCATATATCATATTAACACATAATTAGAGATAACACTTTTGTTTTTGACCTATTGTAGTACTTGGGTATAATTTAGTAATGTGGAATTGCTAGGGTCTTACTTCCAAAATTTTATTGAGACATAAACATCCTTAAAATTTAGATATTGAACACTTGTACCCAACACTAAGGGATAACATTATTGAAGTGATAAAAATGTAAAACTTACAAGGCACACATTAGTTTTTCTAAGTGGTCAAGGTAGGATAAAACACTGATCAAGGTAAGTGGTACAACATTCACAAACTTTAGGCTTGTTTCCCACAACTAATTGAAGATGAAATAAGGAAAATTAATTATTAAGAAAGGGTGAATGAATTGTATGCAACTTCAACACAAGCATATGCACTCCTCATAATAAAATTGAGTTCCCCACTCTTGCGGCATCTCATGGAATGCATGTAACCTTGCGGTATCCATGAAAGTTACCATAATAATTTACAACATGTTGAACATAAGTTAGACATTAAATAAGGTAAACATTATGACATTGTGCATCACTTTCACAAGCCTCCTGGTAACTTTATGACATATTGTAGCAATGCATATACTACCACACATGTATTTTGATGTAGTCTTAGCTATGAGTCTCAATTAAGAGATACCTTAGAACACACAACCTTTAGAATTACATAAAGGAAAAGAAATATAATAAAATACAACAATACTATGTTCTTTATTTGAGTTAAATATTTGAAATTTAGTTTTAACACACACTAAAACAACTTACAATCTCAAATGAGATGCATTATAAAACTAGATCCTCAGATTTATGCCAACTAACTCAAAATATTTTCAAGTTTAGCTATCTCTTAGAATACTACTTGTGATCCCAAAGCTCACTAGCTAGCTAATTCAAGTGTATGTGAATGTTTACATAGGCACAAGACCCACCTAATTCCATTAATGATCTCAAACACCCACTACAATCATTAAATATTCATAACACATCATCATGCACCACAAACTTGAAATTTTCATTAAAATCTTAGTGATTCATAACACATCATGCCAAAAACACATTACAATGTGATATTAAGTGAGCTTACAACTAATTTTCATGATCCCAAGCATTAAATGAAATAGTTAGAAAAAATTTAATGTTTCTTGCACCCAAGGATCACATCACTTGGTAAATATTTTTGGTCCATAAAGGCATTCCACAAAGATCACCACTTGTAAGTATCAAGTCGCAAAAAATACAAACCAAAAGTTTACACTAAAATGTCTCTGCGGGTTGCATAAGATCCTCACTGACATAACTTATACATGTTCATGCACCTAAACAACGTACTAAAATGTTATAAAAACCATTTATACAAGAAAAATTTAGTGTCACAAGACTTCCATTCTTATATTTTATGCAAATACTCTAACTTACATGGAATGAAACATAGACATTGAATATACATTTACATGATGTTTTATAAGTGAATGAAAACTACATGTGATAACATGGTTGTGTGAATGAACAACAAGCATGCAAAAAGGTTGCACCAAATAAAAATACAATGTATTTTCATGCAACAAGGCTTAGATTATTTTATAATCAAAATGTTTTTAGTTGACGTAGGATTACAAGTGAACCCAGATGCTCTTGCATCATACACCCTAGGTAATAAATAAACATGAGATATTGCTCATGAACCTTATAAGATATTTGACATTGGTATCCATTAAATATTTAAGCTTATAATACACTTATCCATGCCACATATTCAATTTTTTGGCCCTTATACTCAACTAAATATTTTTTGTATTCACAATCTCGAGGTCACTTGACTCTAGAATCAATCACCATCTCTTCTTCTTGTGTATTTTCTTAGGTATTTGTGAATTCCAATAAATATATTTAGAATATGTTCTTGCACTCTCATTATTTTATCCTTTATGATAAGGTTAAAAATATAACACATTGGAAATATTTGATATGTTTATCTCTTTAATTAACTCAATCTCATATGCATTTGTCACAAAATTTCGCAACACTTTGCATGGCCCAATTTATTCCACTTCAAAATTTCATAAGTTATTTTTAGTAATCTCTCCTCCCTTAGGTATGATAATACTAGGTATCCCACATGATATTCCACTTATCTTCTCTTTAAATTTGTTGTTACTTTTACTGGCATCAATTCTTTCTAACTATTTGCACACTTACTGATGAAGATCGTGCATATAGTTTGATTTTTTTTTGATTCAACACTCTTATTTGTCTCATCTTTGATGTCACACAATTTTTTAAATCCTTTAGATTACTCTCATACACAACTTGAATTAACTTCCTTTCATTAGTCATATTAATTTAATTTTAATAAGAAAACTCAACTTGCATCAAAATTGAATCCCACATTCCTAACTTACCTTCAGTCAAACATTGCAATAGGTTACCAATATTTCTATTGACTACTTATGTCTATCCATTCATTTAAGGATGATGCAATAAAATAAATTATATCTTAATATTCAACTTCTTCCATAATGTCATCTATAAATGTCCATCAAATTTTGCATCTTTGTTTGATATTATGTTGCATGAAAGTCTATACAACCTTACATCTTATCTAAAGAATAAGTTAAAAATGTGTGTAACATCACTAGTCTTATTGCATGAAAAAAAATATGTCATATTTGAAAATATATCCATAATTACAAATATGGAATCATTTCCTCCTTGTGTCTTAGGAAATATTTAAAAAAATCATATTGATATCTTCATATTGTCTCTCTGGAATAGGCAATGGTTGATACAACTCTACATTCTAACTTCTACCATCCACTAATTGGCAAACTCTGCACTCTTAAACATTCTTTTACCCATATTCACTCCTTCCCAACCAAAATTAATTCTTGGCCAATTGTTCATATGTTTTATCACAATAAAAATGACCTATGAAACCTCCACTGCACTTCACTTTAATTAATTTTTCTCATTGAACTTCTATGTATGCACAACTACGCTCCTCAAAATAATAGTCCCTTTTACATGAAATAATCCAACCATGGTGCTATATCACCATTAAATGGTTATCCACATGTTTTCCATGCATATTTAAAATCTTCATCCTTTGCATATAATTCTATATATTCAAATATTATGAATTCCACTCTCATCTAGTTCAGTAAGTTTCATCTCCTACTTAGCCCATCTGCAACTTTGTTTGACTGACCACTTTTGTGATTCAGTAAAAATAAGTTACTATATATAAATTTAACCCATTTCATATGTATTTGGTTAAATTTTACTTTAATATCTATGAATTATAGTGTTTTATGATTTGTATACAATACAAACCTTCTTTAGGAATAAATAATGCCTTTGCTTATTGAGCGGTTGCATTTTGTCATATAACTATTAAACATAAGTTGAATATTTATTCTTCTCATCATTAAAGTTTTCATTTAGTTAATAAATATGGATACCTTATTAATATTCCACTCACATCATAATCTACCTAAAAAACTTTATTAAAACCTAGCAATACCAACACCAACCGCTCAATCACATTTTTCTTCCACTGTTGGAAACTACATTCTGATTATGTGCTCTAAACAAAATATTTTATATCATTTTGAATCACATCAGTTATCATTTCACATGTCTCACTAAAATTGTTATTGAACCTTGTGTAATAACTTGTAAGAATATGAAAGCTTTGATCTTCAAACATGCCCATAGATGATGGTTTCCTAAGAATAATGTGTAGCTTCTTTGGATCCATATTCAAATATTTTTGGGAAATTAAATAGCCCAAATATACTAAATCCTACTTCACAAAGTTAATTTTTTTAAAATTTAACAAGTTTTAAGCTCGCAATAATTGCAACATATTTCTCAAATGTAGCAAGTGTTCTTCATCCTTCATTTGTTGAAAATCAATATTTCATCCATATATACTATAAAAAACTTACCCAAAATGGTTTTAACACTTCATTTATGAGTTTATAAATGTATTCAATGCATTATTAAACCAAAATGAGATGATTAACCACTCATACAATCATTCTTTCATTTTGAATGCAAACTTCCACTCATCACCTTCCCTTATACAAATTTGGTGATACTCACTCTTCTAGTCAATTTTTGTGAAGTATTGTGCTCCACTTAAGCAATCAATCAAATCATCCATGTGTGGAAATGGAAATATAAAATTAATAATAATATTTTTTATGGTTTTGGAATCACTTCACATCCTCCATTCAATTCCTTTCTTAGGTGCTAATATTGTTGAAACTCTGCACAAGCTCAAGTTTTCTCTTATAAACCCTTTATCTAAGAACTCCTAAACTTGTCTCTCCACCTCTACATTCTCATTAGGTGTCAACATAGTTTTCACTTTGTTTGGTAAACTCAAACTCAAAATAAAACCCATACAATGACTTAAAATCCTCATGAGTGGCAACCCATCTGATAGATTGTTTGAAACAATCTCTATGAACTCACTTAACATCTCCTTCAATTCACATGAAAATGTTTTTTATTTTGTCCTAAAAATTATAAATTATGATGGCTTCGATATCAGTGGATAACATGTTAATTATTTCACTTATCTTAATAATTTATTTCATGAAACTATCAAAACTTTTAGACCAAGCTTCTCTACTATCTCTTATGAAACATGATTATCTTTACTACCATTGTCAATTATCAACTTGCAACACTTGCCTCCAGACTTGCTAATGTTTTTGAATAGATTATTCCTCAGTGTGGTATTAATTTATTATTTTTATAATTTTAATAATATGTTATTCATCATGATTTCTTATCTAATTTTTGACTCACCTATGTTATGGATAGATGCAATACTCTATTCCTCTTCACATGATCCCACCCCAAGGATGAATGACCCTTCAACTTAGTGTATGTGAATTTTACCTTCTTGGATCTTCCATATTCTCATACTAAAAATATTTCTCTAACTTAAAGATCTAATCAATGAGCTCTTCAGTGGATAACATGTTAATTATTTCACTTACTTTAATAATTTATTTCACGAAACTATCAAAAAATTTGGACGAAGCTTCTCTACTATATCTTATGAAACATGATTATCTTTACTGCCATTGTCAATCATCAATTTGCAACATTTACCTCTAGAATTGCTAAATTTTTTGAATAGATTATTCTTCAGTGTGACATTAATTTCTTATTTTTATAATTTTAACAACACCCTATTCATCATGAGTTCTTATCTGATTTTTGGCTCACCTATGTTATGGATAGATGCAATAATCTATTCCTCTTCACATGATCTCACCCCAAGGATGCATGACCCTTAAACTTGGTGTATGTGAATTTGACCTTCTTGGATCTTCCATATTCTCATACTAAAAATATTTCTCTAACTTAAAGATCCAATCAATGAGCTCTTTAAGACTAAAAAGCCTTGAATAATTAAGGGTGCCAAACTTAGGCTTAATACTCATCCTTGATATTGTGTATAGGAATCTATATTTAGGTTCATTGGACTCTTACTATTTTGTGACTTAGGTCCTAGGTACTTATTTTTAGCCTCATTGTCACTTTCATCATCCACTACAACACATTGTTATTATAGGCTCTCCATAGCCTCTAAATGGGCTTGTATATTCCTCATCAATTATGGTAAGTTTTCTAGTCTTGGTGCTTTCATAGAAAAATATTGTTTGTGTGAAATTTCCTCAAAATCAAAGAAAAATAACTACATATTCTACCAAACATTTATTGAAATATGTCTTCATTTTTTTATACCCTCACTCAAAAATTAATAAAATAGATTATATGCATTTACCTTCAAGGAATAAAATATTGCTTTGATACCAAATGATGTAATCATGGTTAGAGGTCTTAATGAAGAAATGGTTTAGACTACATAGCCTTCAAAAATACGTAATAGAATAAAATGTAAACCGTAATGTTATTTGTTTGATTTTTTCCCATAGCCAATGACTCTTTCCTGATCATAACTAGAACACTACAACTCAAAATCTCATTGGAGACATGTTATAATACTTGATCCTCATATCTCTAATTTATAACTGATGATCTTTGTAGGTTTATCTATCACAAAAATACTACATACAATTCTTAAGTTCACATTTTAGTTGATTCAAATGTATGGTCATGTTAATATAGGTACAAGACCAACATACTTCCATTAATGTTCTCAACCACACACTAAAATCATTAAATATTTGTAACACATCATCATATACCACAAACATTAAATGTTCATTACAATCCAAATTACTCACAACATAGCATGAAAAAAACACACTGTAGTATATTAAATGAGCTTATGACAACTTTCAACAATCCTAGGCATTAACTCAACCAATTAGAAATATTGTAATGATTCATGTACCCAATTGTCACATCACTTCATAAACATTTACACTCCAAAAATAAACTACAAGGAGATTGCCATTGGCAAGTATAAATTCACAATAAATTATGAACAAAAATCTTGCTTGGGTTGTGAAAGATCCTCTCTAACATACTTATGCACTTTCATGCAACTGAATAGGGTATTGATAACTTTAAAAAATAATGTTGTGCATAAATCCTTTGGGTTTGTAATAATTCCATTCTTATCCTTTACATGGATACTCCAACTTGTGTAGAACCAAACATAGACTTTGAAGATAGACTTATGCAAGGTTTCACAAGTGAATACAAAATGTGCATACACAAAGGCAACACATGATAATAATACAAGGGATTTGTGTGTAATAAGATGCAACTTATTTTATATTTTTTTTGTTGATGTAGGATTACTAGTTTTAGATACTAAAATTGAATATTTATAGCATCTCAGTCTTTTACATTTGACAAATACCAATCATGACTCTACCCTTCAGTTATGGACCTTCCCATTGCTGAATGACTCATATTCACCATCTCATTATACCTAATTATTTATCATATAGTCTGACCCTTATCATTCAGATGACCCATATATCTTGTATTATGTAAAAATCTCAAAAACTTGATAAAGATCTTTCACTATTAGTTTTAGATCGTCAACTATTTTATGACATTCTAAACACTATTGGACATAGAGGGACACTAGCATCGATGTTTGTGTCCATATCATCATCTAGTGTCTAATCCTCAAAAGTAATACAAATTTCAAATTATTCAAAACCTATGGGTTAACCTATTTATCTTATTAAACCCTACCATTATATACTTTCAAAAGGTGTAGTATAAATACAAGTCTAAGCCTTTTCATTAATCATTTAAAAAATACCAAGAAAACACTGATTCAAAATTATTAAATCAATTGAAAAACTAATTTATAATACCCCATTCCTCTATATTTTCATATTAAACATAAGAGAAATCATAAAAAAGGTTTGAAGCATCAAAAGAGAATCCCATGAGTGGTATTTTTGAAGTTTCAAGCTAGATGATTGCATGCATATACATATAATATATTACACCATTGTTCACACACACTACCACACATAGGGTAGAACTTGGTTCAAAAAATAGAAAAAGGGGCTCATTTAAGGTCTACCTTTATCTCTATGTTTTTATGGTTAGACATTCACTCATGGTCACACTTTAGCACATTACTCATACTTGATACATTTAACAAATTTTCATTACATTAATCTCAAAACATTACAGTGGAATATATTAAAACTCTTAAACAAATTCACACAATCACACACGCCTCTAAATAATTATTAAATTACATTAAAGAGTTTTGGACTCTCATATAGTTCCTCTTGAATTGATACAACTCTCTATTCTGCTCTTAGAGAGTTCTGCTCCTTCACCAGCTTGGCTCTCCCAAAAAAACCTCCCTTTCTATCATTCACATATTATTATTAGCATCCAATTTTTTTGGGGTGTATATTAAACTTACCTAACCTCCATATAATGTACAAGAATTAGGAGGCATTTAGTTTTTAAGATCAACATCAAACTGTTAGAAACTATCAAGTGATGTTTTAGACTGAAAGATAGTTATAAAAACCACCATAAATTCAACATCATTAATAAAATTGATATGAAATTTGAACCAAAAATTTTAGATTTTTTTTTTATTACCCCTCCAGATTTCATCATCTAACTCTTAACACACATTACCAAATGTAAATAACAATCTTGCTAAGTGATGCAAACTATAAATATGACATTTCTAGGTTGAACAATAGTAACTAACACTTTAAAAATTTAATGAAATTCATCCAAATGATATAAAATTTGAAACATAGAAAAATAAATAAATTTTATATAAAATTATAACCTAATTATTTCACAACTCTATTGCAAGGTAATGAACCATCAGACTACACATGCATTTTTTTTGGTTGAATGATAGTTACAAAAACTATCATAACTTTGTATCCACTTTTCCAATTGAGTTGAAGTTTGGAACACACTTTATATGATACATTTTATTTCACCTATCCAAATTTGCTAACCAGAATATTAATTCAACTATTCATCAAGGCAATGAGCCTTCTGCAAACTATTCTCGTTTATTTTCTAGCTACATAATAGTTACAAAAAATATCATAACCTTTCCGTTACTTTTCCAATTCAGATGAAATTTGAAACACACATTATAGAATAAAGTTCTTACTAGAAATACAAATTTAGTATCTTAATTATTATTTTATATATTCTACAAGGTCAAGAACCATTTATCAATTGTTCTAAAAAATTTATATGGTATGGCTCTACAATGATTCCAAATGATTTGAAATTTTCTACATAAGTTTTAAATGTCAAGTTTCATGATCCCAACAAGTTTTATCATCAAATTCTGATTGTAACATTACTAAAAGTAAAGAAACCTTATTCAAGTGTAATAGTTGGTACATTTCTAGGGTAACTCTAAATGGTCTAAATATTGGTAAATTTTTTTAAAGTGTCATATGTTATCACCTCACAAAATTTCATCATTAAATTGATAATAAAGTTGAAGAACCATTTCTGACAAGTTTTTGTAACTTAACAGTTTTTGTAGACTAATAGAAATAGTCAAAAAGTCTCTACTCTTTCTGTGGCAAAGGATTTTTTTTACAACATCATTCTAAGAGGTAATCAAGCTCACACAAATAAGGCCACAACCCAAAAATCAAATAAAATACACCACACTCTATCTTTGGTTGATGAAAGATTGTATAAACCCTATGATGCTCCTGCATCAAACATAAAAGGTTTATAAAATGTGAGATCATGCTCACATAGATGGAATAAGTGGGAAAATAATTAATTGACCATGAAGTATAGTGGCCATGGCATTACTTTATAACACACCAAGTACTTTATATAATTTTCATTTTTTCTCTTCATTTTCAAACATCTACTTGTTGGTTTCAATTAATTTCTTCTCTTTTTACCTTTGCTCTTATTTTTATCATTTATGCTCAGTATTATTATGGCTTTAGACCCACTATAGTCTCACTAATTTTTGGTATTATACCCACTATAGTCCCCTTCTTTATTATGATTATACCCACCATATTCCATCCTCCTCTATTAAAAGTTCATCCTTTCCTATTTAAATATTATTTTATGTTGAAACCCATCTTTAAATGAGCACCTCCACCAACATGCTCTTTATTTCATCTCACACTCCCTTGGAGGCTTAAACCCACCATATATCAACCACCTCCTCATAAATCCTCCTTAGATTTTTTACCACATTGTCCAACCTATTGTTGGATCCTTCATAACATCACACTTCACTATTTTCATCTTCTCTCTCATGGATGCCATCTTATCTATCATTATCAATATCATCAAAACATAATCAACATACACTTGGGCATCAAACCATAACTCCTAATTTCACCTTGAGGATAATATTTACCTTTCCAACTTTCATTGTCTACATTTCTATGTCAAGCAACTTATCCATCTCTACTGCAACATCATTATCTTCTCTACATGCTATGGCAGTCATATAAATCAAAAAATCCTCTTCACATTTGGTGAGTTCAAGAAAATCACTCTCTTCACTTTGGAAGGCATATTTGAATGCATCCAATCCATTCACCTCTATATTTTCAACATCATTCTCTTCAATATATGCTTAAGATGATATCAAATTTAGCTCCATCCTTTCATTCATCATATACACACTATAAACTTACTATATGCTTAAGATGATATCAAATTTAGCTCCATCCTTTCATTCATCATATATACACTATAAACTTACTTATCATAAAGCTTTAGATTCTCAAAGATTTCATTATCATTTTGCATACTCTTCAGGACAATATTCAATTATTATTGTGACATTTATCCTTACTCTAACTATTAATAATGAGCTTTCACTTGCATATAATCTTGATAACAATCATGTTCCCATACTCTACTACTTATTGTGTCTCCATTATGACCTGAAGACAATCCTTCATGGATGAAACATCACCACCAACTAGATCTTCAAACACTATTTCCATATCATCTTATTGTATGGCTTCTTTTCTCTTCTTCTCATATAAATGAGCATGTTGGATTGCACCACACTTTATCCTTTTCTTTGCCATCTTCTCTATTTTTAGACCTACACATTGAAAAAACATATTAAGGGAATCAAGAGCTCCCACAATCACTTCTTCCATCTCTTCTTCACATTGTAAGGACATGTTTCTAAGTTTTTTTAATGTTCATAGTATTCTCTCATATTTCTCCCTCATGATGGAATCCCAAAGGCCCACTTTCAATAACCTCAGGGGTTTTTCTCTCTACATCCTTATTTCTATTTTCTTCCCCCTCAAATGGCTAGTTTGAAACCATACTCTCTTTGTGTGCACTCACTTTCACAACAACTAATTCCAATGTTTTCTTCATGGAAACCTGTAACTCTTCTTGGCTATATTTTTCATTCACCTTTTTGGTTTCATTTAAAAAATACTATAGCTTTCCTTGGTTGTCATAAAATCTTTTACCCTCCAAAATAAAAAAGATAAATTCATTTACTTCATTAACCAAAGATGGTTCTGATTCTTCCCATTCATGGGATACTGAAAATTAATTCCCATCATCACATAATGGTTCTTGTTCTTTCGATTCCACTATATCACCTATATATCTTCTTGAATGAGGATTTATTCCTTTTTAGGTTGTTCAAAACTTTCATTCACTATGTTATTTTTAAAATTAAAATTGGGTTATATATATAGAAGCATTATCTCCTTCTTATCTTTCAAGACAACCTTCTTTTGTGCATACACAACCTCCTACTTGCTACTTCTCAAAGTAGACTTGAGTTACTCACATGGAAATTTCCCTTTCATATTTAATTTCTTGGAAATATTCTTATGCTTATCTCTCTCAAGCCTATCACATGAAGCTTCTTCAACCACTCTTGCATAAATTTTGGGTGTAAAAAATGACCCAACAACTTGGAAACCATATGTTCTAATCCACTCACCTTCTTACATTTTTATTGTCTCCTCACTTGGAGATCTCTCCAATACACATATGCACTTCCATATAATCTCTTACATGTATGTACCCTTACAGGGTCTACAACATTCTCATTTTCAAAATAAACTTATAAATCAAATACCCATTTCATAAACTTATCAAGGCCCTATTTACCACATAAATATTTAATATCACAAATAGACTTACATCTTTCCTTCACCATGACCTTTTTTGGTCTTTTCTTTCTAGTAGAATTTTTTCTTCCACTTGTTTGGCCTCTTGTACGGGCATCAACTCCACCATTATCTCTTTCTCATCATCTTCACTCACAACGGTAATACCTATACTTTGTGTTGTCATCTCCATCATATCCAATCTTTTCTAGAATATTTTCATTGTTTTTATCAAGTATTCTACCTCTAGTGATCTTCCTCATCTATGTGCCATATATCACCCCAATAAATAGATTATGTTTAAAAATACACAACATATTAAAAATATATCCTCTTAAACTCTGTTATAACTTGTAGGACTTATCTCACCCCTACAACAACATGTAAGCTTCTCTTTCACAACTTGTAACACACTCAACAAACTTCTCTTTTACAACCTACACCTAACTCATACAAGATTTTCACACAAAATAACCTAAAATGAAAAAAAAAATATGATACCATTTGGTGTAGATACAAAATAAAGGGACCATTTAAGGTTTACCTTTATCTCCGTGTTTCTAGGATTAGACATTCACTCATGGTCACACTTTAGCACATTACTTAGACTTGACACACGTAACAAATTTTTATTGCATTAATCTCAAAATATTATAGTGGAATAAATTAAAACACTAAAAAGCATTCACACACTCACACAAGAATATATAGGATTATTACATTACATGAAAGACTTGTGGACTCTTATATAGTTCCTCCTGAACTGATACAACTCTTTGTTCTGCTCTTGGAGAGTTTTGCTTCCACACGAGTTTGTCTCTCCCCCCAAAAAAATATCTTTATATAAATCACATATTACTATTAGCATACCAATATTTATTGAGTGTATATTAAAATTAAATAACCTCCACATAATTTGCAAGACTTAGGAGGCCTTTAATTTTCAATATCAACACCTAACTATTAGTAACTGTCAGAAACTATTAGGTGACATTTCAAGCTAAATGAAAGTTAGAAAAAACACTATAAATTTAATGTAATTAATAAAATTCATGTAAAACTTGAAAAAAAACCTTTAGATTAAATTTTTAATCACCCCTCCAAATTTCACCATCTAACTCTTAACACATGTTATTATAGGTAGAAAATGATCTTGCCAAATGACACATAAAACATAGATGATATTTTCAAGTTGATCAACAATTACTAAAGCTAATAAAAATTTAATTAAGTGCATATAAATTATATAAAATTTTAAAAATATAAATATAACTAAATTTTATATCAACCCACTAAATTTTATAACTTAATTCTTACCAAAAGGCAATGAACCATCATGCTACACAAATGCATTTTTTGGCTGAGTGACAATTACAAAAAGTATCATAACTTTGTCTCCACTTATCCAATTGAGATGAAATTTGGTAAAATAATTATATTATACATTTTATTTTACCTATAATTTTTTTTTAATCTAAATATTTATTTAGTTATTCTGAAAGGCAATTAATTGTCTAAGGACTAAACACGTTCATTTTCTAGCTAGACAACAATTACAAAAATTATGAGAAATTTTCCACCACTTATCAATTTGAGTTAAAATTTGGAACACACATTATAGGATAAATTTTATACCACATATCCAAATTTAATAGCATAATTATTATCATAACTCTTCCAAAATGTCAATAACTATTTGTCAAGTGTTCTAACAAAATTAGGTGGTATACCTCTGCATTGACTCCAAATGATCTAAAATTTTGTGCATAGGTTTTAAATGTTAGGTTATATGATCCCAAAAAGTTTAATAATCAAATTTTTATTGTAACATTACCTCAAGTAGAGAAATTTTTTACCAAGGGTAATAGTTAGTATGTTTCTATGGTAACTCTAAATGGTATAAAATTTGTTACAATATTATAAGTATCATATGCTATGACTTCAAAAAATCTCATCATACAATTAATATCATAGTTTAAGAACCATTTATGATAAGTTTATATGACTTAATAGTCCCTACAGACTTATAAAAGCAATTAAAATATCTTTGCACTTTCTATGACAAAGGAATACTTTTGAAACATCTTTCCAAGATGTAAACAAGGTCATACAAACTGTAGTCTTCTAAAATGTCACTTTAGTTCTAAGAGTGTTACTTGAGACCACCCATTTCTAGCTTAGCCCTAAACCTATCTTAGGCCTATTTAGAAACTTATTAAACTTTTATGTGGCACACATGCATCCCTAAACATATCAAAATCAGTCTTAGACCCTCCCTTAGGCATACATGCCTCTAGTGCCTCAAGTTATATCACTTGAACATTAGCACCATAATTGGACACTAGAACCACAATGATAATGTCTTAGTTGGGTGATATTGTCTTTTTACCTCTTTTTAACCCCAACAGATATATTTTCAATCCTAAAAAAACCTAGGGTTGGCCTAGACCTATTTCAAACCCTGCATAAGCACCATATCAATACATATACATGAATTTTAGCCCTTTATTCACTAGATGAAAATTAGATGAAAATACATATAAACAAGCTCATAACAAGTTGTGCACAATCAAGGTTATTAATCCATATTCTGCCATACTTTTGCATACACTCATTTACAACCCTCTTCAGCTTAAAATATATAAATTTCCAGTCTTAAGCCTCAATTAAATCACTCAAATTGACATTCATACTAGCTTCACTTATACTTACACTAGCACTTAGTTAGGGAGAACTACATCAGGCTTGAACCCTCCTCAGTGTATTGGTATGTAGGAAACTCTCATCACAGTGGAGTGTTGAGGATGTCCACCCTACCTAACTAACTCCACACTTTAACTACTTATGTCAATAAAATGACCTAATCATATGGAGGTCTAGGGTTCACATACAAAATAAATCAAAACAAGTCATAGACAATGAAGTAGGGTTTGTTCACATAGGAACAGGCTTGGTAGACTCAGACATGGATTCTCCAAAAAATAAAAATTAATTTTTTAATAAAGGACATTAGTGCCAAAAGTGGCCAATAGTGCTACAATGCTACAATCCTAAGTATGATGTTATTTTCTAGGAGGATTTATGACACCTGGATCCTCTTTGTGACACTTAGACCAACTCTTGTACCAATTTTTAACTTCCAAATCCTTCATCTCATTTAGTTTCCAACCAAGTAATTATTTATGTCATTCATTACTATTATTATAAATTTTATACTAGATCAATTCTTTCACAAATTAGAGGTTGTATTTATTGCATATTTTATACCTTGATTTACTGTACTCAAATACTTTATCATTCTAGGGCTTAAAATCCATAAACCCTTAAAAGTTAAATCATTTGGTAAAGCTAACTTACTTCAAATAGAGTAAAAACACTAACCTTAGACTACCCTTAGGGTTTATGTTTATATCCTTATAAAACTCAAACTCATATTTAAAATCCTTATAATTTCAAGTTTTTATTTTTATCTAATCATGATAATAATGATAGAAGATGTTTATCACTTTCTAATGCAAAGTGTTCTAGTTTCATTTGCATGCTTGTTTCCTTTCATTTGGAATCAATTCAAAGAAGATATGAACATATATGTACATGATGTATTGTATAAATTAAAATATAGTTTATTGGACATATTCTATTAATTTGATACCCTAACAACCATGTTTCAAGTTTCAATGTCATATCTTATGCATAGGAAAACATCTCCTTCTACTCCTCATCTCTATGATAGTAATAGCTATTTGATTTTAACCAGATCTATGCTATCACTCCTACATGAGATGAAGTATCGTATAATATTATTAATAACTCCCATACTCAACCTATCAATGCCTAAACCTCTTCTCTACATGGTGTGGGCCTACATATTGAATCAAAAGTAATTAGGGTTTACACTTGTGAGACTCTAAGGGATCAAATTATCAGTATGAGCATGTGCATTTCAGAATTGAAAATTCAGAATCAAATATTACATGAAAAGATTAAAACATTTAAAAATTATATTACAAGACAAAATCCTCCAAGGTAGACTAGTGTCAATCATGTATATGCATCTTCACCTTGTCAATTTATGGCAAGCAATGTTATAAATCAAAATGATGAATCAAAACAAAGTGCATCTATAACTAGTGATTCAAAAATTACTCAAAGATCAAATATAAGTTCAATTGATATTTTAGGCAAATGATTAAAGCTAATTTGATCAAGATACCTCCTCTACATCTAGTGAGAAGATCCAAATATTATTTTACATATCATAGAATGCATGGGCACCACACTGAGTCATGTTTAGCATTGAAAAAGAAAATACAATAGGTACTTGATATAGATGACTCAAACATTGACACATAATCCAAATAACATACAATGACACATGTATAAATTCAAAAAGGGTCAAATTTAGAAATGGTATAAAAGTGGTTACCAAAACATAACTCAGAACAACAAAAGGTTCACAAAGCACAATCATAGTGAGAAATAATACAATGAACACAGGTAAAGCAAGTAAAAGATATAAATATACCTCTCCAAAAAGAGGTATCTCTTTAAAAATAGTATGGGTTTGGTCAAAAATATCTACAATAGTTTAATTATCAAGGTTAAAACCATTCACCTCCAATCCAACATGCCCAAGGCATCACTACTCCTATTATAGTAGTTGATGATGTTGGTCAACAAAGTTTGGGGTTTATGGAACATACTAAGGTAAATCATTCATAGATACAATTTATCAAGGTAAAAAATCAAGATACAAATGGCATATTACAAAAGGAACAACCACATCAGTTGTAAATTCAAAATCATGCTAAGCCAATAAGCATTCTCGAAAGAGGATTTCTAAAAAAAGAGCCTCCAAAGCACCATATGCCTATGATAAACATATTTTCAAAGGGAAAAATACCAAAAAATATTATAAATCACAATTAAGAAATGTCAATTCCAAAATATGAGGTAATTCCCTATGCTCATCCAGTTACAACAGAATTTAACACTATCATTCCATTGGTTCAAAATCAAGATGATAATTATGAGTGGAATAATATTAGTTATTATGATTTCCAAGGTACTAACAATGAAAAATACTTAGATTCACACTACATATAAATTCAGTCACAACACATCCATCACACTTCATGAGGGGTCATCATTCCTCTTTTTTGATGTAGGATCTAATAAGGGTGGGTCTCTCACGAGACTCATTTGTTAGTAGTATCTCTCCTCTTGTATACAGTTTCATTTTCATGTTGATTGTACATAGATTATGTCTAGAAAATAAAAAAATAATATAATATCAAAAATACAAAAATATTTAAATATTTGCTTAGAAAATATAAATTATATATTGTATTCATTTCCATGTTTATATTTCTTATACTTTTTAGATACTACATATGTTATCTATGTTAGTATATTCAATTTTATCATACATACATGCTTCACTTGTTATTTTTTTTAGATAGTTGTCAATGATGTCATGATGATGTCATGGAGGTGTCCTATTGAGTGGATGAAGTGCCTTGATAGTCTAAGTGACAATGACAAAGTGTGCAATGTGCTTGTCCTAGTATGCTTGAAGAAAGCTTGGTTGATCTTCAGTTTTGGCATGATTAAAGATATTCAGGGATGAGTATAGTGATTTGAGGATGTGAAAGAGGTCCCTCATATATTTTATATTCTTTGAGTGCTTATGTGCATGAGTGGATTTCATCTGGTTGATCATTGTTGTCATCTAGACATTTTTGGTCTAGTGGTAGAAAATATGAGTAGGTAATTTGATGACATCACCATTGATATGTGTGGATGAGTCACAGGGATTTGGTCATATGGTAGTGACCAAATTAGTCCCTAGTTGATTTATGATAAATTTTAGATCATGCACTAAATCACGTCAAAATATATGCAAGTGCAAAGTTGGGCTCTCAAGCATTTTGACAATGTTTTCCCATACTTAGCCAAATTTGCATGAGGCAGAAAAGAGCCAAGTAAGTAGTTTGGTGATGGAATATCTCACACATGTGAATGTTTTAGGAGATGTTGATCATATGGGTTTGTTTAATTTTATGCTTAGTTGATTTTTGCTAAATCTCAGATCATGGACCAAAGAGTGTCAAAAGATATGCATGTACAAAGTTGGCCTTCCAAGAAATTTTTGGCATTGTTGGCTCTATGACATATAAATATAAGGGGGAATTTTAATGTCATTATATATAACACATGTGAAGGTTTCAAGAGAATTTTAACACATGGTTAGATTCTCCTATATGAGGAGATCATATGGTCTAAATTTTAGAACATGTGAGTGAGCGAGGTAAAAGATATAACTATGCAAAGTTGGCTTTCCAGGTAGATTGTAATGGTTCCCATGGTCATTTTTGCATAATTTAAAGTTTTAGAAACATAAATGGAGCACATAGCTCCAAGATGTCAGGAAGTAGCATGATGATGCCAATTATTCAAAGTTTAACATCAAGCAAAGATAAAGATAGAGCTTCTTCCAAGAATCAACGATGAGTGGGTGTTCGTATTGATCAAGATCAATAGTGTGTATTAAAGTTAAGAGGTCAAAGTGATCTTTGTCTATCATTACTAAAGAAAGGAAAATCTTGAATAGATCGATGGAGCACATGAGGTCAAATTTTTTATATTACACGAGATGAGGTCAACTATTAAGAGGTTTAACATTTGAGAATTGGTGCACTATGAATTAAAGTTCAAAGAAGATTAATGATGTGTGATCAATCTGAAGATGTGAGGAAATGAGTTGTGAGCATACTGTCCAAAGTTTAACTATGACCATTTGAATTTAATGAAGGAAAAACTAGTGCTATGATTTTGACCATATCTTTTGATATAGGATGAATTTGTTGATGCTATAAAAAGCAAAGTGGTAGAAGATTCCAAGACACATCTAGAAATATATGTTTGAAGATTTGAAAGTGTGTACAATAAAAGTTATGAAGGTTCAAAGTTAATTGTGTTTATGCTTATTCTGCAAGTAACCTAAGAAGGGTAATTGATCTTGTGTTGTTATTGTTTTTCTATTTCATGATGAATTAGCTATTTGAGAGTATTATAGACTCCATGAGAACCATATATGTGCATTATGAAGGTTTAACCAATTGTATGCATCATGAACAAAGGTGTATAAGTTGACTATGCATTTGTTCATGGTGACTGTGTACACAAAATGTTGATTGAGATTTCACAAAAGATTTCAATGATTTTGTAACCATTTGAGGATGACAAAGGGGTCATATCGAGTGGAGATATGCATTTGGAAGTGGTCCTATGTTCTTTATTTTCTTGATGGAATGCTAAATAGATGAATAGGTCTTTATGAGATCTATAAGAGCTACAAGGGCCTTATTAAAAGGTGTAGTTGCTTAAGGGTGACCCATATGTGTCATGGATGACCTACGAAGATTGTATTGAGTTGTGTCTCTATGAAATAGATGCCTTAAGGGTTAAGGCATGCCTAATGGCTGACCAAGATGGTGATGATCATGAATGCTCTATAAATAGTGAAATCAAATATGATGATTTCTAGACTTGTGAGAGAGACAAGTGCAAGGTGTATGTGAGAGTAGTGGAGTGAAGGAGAGGTAGAGTGCCTAGTTGATGATTATAGCATATTATTGACTATGTGTATGACCTATATGTCATATTTTTTATGTTAGAATAGTGATTTTGTAGATTTAAAGATTGAGTGTGAATGAAGGTGAAGAGTGATAAATAGAGGTCCATCATTAGGTGTTGTAAACATTAATCCAAAGGTGGAGGTGTTTTTAGGTGTTTTTGTGGTAGCTCAACATCTAGGGGGTTGTAGATTCCTTGTAAGGTGAAACTTGCTAAAGGTCTAGTTGTTATGGTAGCTTAGCTAGATAGGTGTAGAAGTTCCTTGTGGGAGTAGAGTCTCACTAAAATAAGAGATGGTAGTTCTTTGATTAGATGTATCTAGTATAAATTGGTTCTTATTATTAAATAACATTAGTCCAATGGTAACTTCTAGTGGGTTTTATCCCCCAAGAGGGTTTCCCACATATGTCATGTGTTATGTGATTGATCTTGCATTGTCTCTCTTGCTCATTGCTATGAATGATGTGTATGCTTCATGAATATTTATGGTAATTGATTAAAAACTTGAAAATGATTGAAAATGAAGTTATATTATATGGGATCATTGATTCACCCTCCCTCTTAGTGATTTTAATGCTAACAATTGGTATCATAATAGGTCCTTTGGTAAACGCTTGATAGCTTGAAGATGATCTAAGGTAAATTATGGGTAGTCATCAAAGAGGTTTCTCTACTAAGAAATCACCAATGTTTAATGGATCCAATTAAAATTTTTAGAGTGAGAAGATGAGGACATACATTATGTCCCTACCGTTTGATGTATGGTAATCTATTGTGGATGGTTATGTTGTTCCTACTACTCCTCCATCTAGTGTTACAAACAAGAAGTTGTTTGAGAATAATTATAAGGCAATGAATGTCATCACTTGTGGGCTTAAAGAGATCAAGTTCACCAAAGTATTCCATTTTTAATTTCCTAAAGAGATATGGGAAAAACTATAGATCATTTATGAAGATGATTCAAAGGTCAAGCTTGCTAAGTTACAGACTCACAAAAGACAATTTGTAAGTCTCAAGATGAAGGAAGAAGATTTTGTGGCATCCTTTCTATAGAGAGTTGATGAGACTATGAACATCATCATAGGTCTTGGAGATAACCTTAAAGAGGCTAATATAGTATAAAAAGTATTAAGGTATTTATCCCTCAAGTTTGATCCAAAAGTATCTGTTATAAAAGAACGTCATGATCTTACTCAGTTGAAGATGGATCAATTGCATGGCACCCTTACTGCCTATGAGATGAGAGTAAATGATGATATATCACCAAATAAGGAAGAAACATTCAAGACAGAGATGAAGCCTAAGAAGAATTTACAAGGTAAGAAACCCAAAGAGGATGACATATCTGAAATTTATGAGGATGAACTAATTTTTTTGATTACTAGGAAATTAAACACAGGCTTAGGGAAGTATAAGGGTAAACCACCCTTCAAATGTTTTAAATATGGAGAGATAGGACATTTTTATCATGAGTGCCCTCATAAGCATGAGGAGAATGGTGATGAAGAGCATGGTGAAGGTCAAGATTAAGACATTAATACATATAGGAAGAAAGGATTTAGAAAGTATAATAAGAAGACCTTCAAGAACAAGAAAAGTCTCTATACCAAAGAAGATTGTAGCTCATCTGATGAGAGTGAAGATGGTGACTCAGAGTATGATCATGAATATGATGGTCATGTTGAAGATGAAGCTATGTTCATGGCTAAGGAAGGAAGTTGCTCACATCAAAAGGAGTCTACTTGGAATGATTCAGATGATGATGATGATGAGGTGGACTATAAGACTGCATTGAAAAATGCTCTTGAAAAACTGAATATTGAGAAGAAGATCGATAGGAAGATGAAGTCTCAACTCAAGGACTATGAGGAGAAATTTAGTGTGTATGAAGCAAGAATGAATGAATATTTTAAAGAACATGAATATATGGTCAAGCATCTTAGTTGTTAATTGGAAATCCTATCTACAAGCCTGAAAGCTAAAGAAGATGAATGTTTAAGGTATGTTTCTAAAAATGAGTCTTTAAAATATGAGTTAAAGAACATATATAGTAAGGTGAAGACATTTATGGGATTTGAAAAGATTTCAAGTGATTTAGATAATATTCTGATCTCAAGTGATCTAGATAATATTCTAAGTGGTCAAAAGCATGCTAGTGATAGAACTAGAGAATACAACTCAACACAAGATGAAGACTAACATGAATAAGAACAATTTAAATTTTAATACAAATTATCAGACAAGAAATGAAGGTGTTGGAAGACTAAAGACAAATTAGATCAAACATCTAAATGCCATGAGGTATGCAAAATTCAATGGTTACTGTTACACGTATAATCAATTTGCTCATAGAACTAGAGAATGCAAGAGACCTATTAGAAATGAGTTTGCATGTGACTATGATGTGGGTCATTAGTCAAAAGGAATGAGAAAAATTAAGTGCTTCAAATGTCTTGATGTGGAACACTTTGCAAACCATTATCCACATAAGATTAGACAAGTTGAGTTCTCTTCAAAGAGGGGAGGTTGTTTTGTTTGTCACGACAAAGGACATATTGCATTTTTTTGTCCAAAATTGGTAATACAAAATGTGTTTCCATTAAAGATTATGGTGTGATACAATTGTGAACAGAGAGGTCACATTGCTAAGCTCTACAAGCAAAGGTCTACAAGTCAGAATAGGTTGAATCAGGATCCTAGAATGCAAGGAAGAAGTCAAACCAACTCATGGAAGCCAAAGGTGATAAGTATGAGTCATGATGAGACTGTAGTCAAATTAATCTATTTTTTATGGTGGAGAAAGTTAAAAAAGTTAAAGAGTGCCAAGAGGTTTCATTGTCTGCTCATGTTAAGAATGAAAAGATCAAGCTCAAGGAGAAGACCAAGATACCAGTTGAATCTAGTTCTGAGGTGTGTATGGATCTAAGTCAACATCCTATTGTTATTGATCATGTATCATGTAAAGAACAATTATTTTTACCTAGTGATGAGGTTCCAAACTATAAGGTGGATTATTCAAATGAAAAGGTATGTCATGAATCTTTGTTGTATCCATGTATTGTCAATTAAATCTTAGAAGAGAAGGAGAATTTTGTGGTAGTTGAGCATGTTTATTCTCTTAAGCCTAAGAAGAAGAAGAACTACAAGTATCAAATGACCAAAGAGGAGAAAGAATATGAGGACTTGTGGGTAAATCCTGGTTTCACATTGTTCTAGGACATTGTGAAGTAGGGTGTCTCTGCCTATGCTTATTAGGAGACATCTTCTCTTGTAGAGAAGAAAGTTTGTGTGCTAAAGATGATAATGACAATCATATAAGGTCTTTGGTTAAGGGGGAGCAACAAGATCATGATCTTGTTCCAGAGATTTCTGAAGGAGCTATAATACAGGGTCAAAATGAGTGTCTCTAGATGGCCTAATGAGATTGATGGAATGTCAAGAAGATTTTGGTGCTCATAAAGGTCTATGCCCTTATTTATGATGTGACCTAGGTGTTTTTATGGTATAAAGGTATGTTTGTGTCAATTGAAGATATTTTTGTGAGCTCTCAGTTTTCTTAGATTTTGGCTTAAGGGCAAGCAAGCCTAAAATGGGTTATAGGAAGTCTACGTTTCCAAAAGTTTAGAGGCTCAATTTTTGGTCCAAAATTGTGTGATGATCATCTCTAGGTGTGCAAGAAGTTTCAAAATTGGATGTTGACCAGAAGGAGGTTTGTTGACCTTATTTGTTTTGAGTTTCTAAGGTTTTGGGATTTACTAAAGAAGTGGTCTGCCTTATGAGTTTAGGTATGAGGCTTTTTAATAGGATAAATGGACCAAATGGGTTGTTAAATTAGGCTTCATAGAGATTAGAAGGTTTGTGTATTTCAAGTCATTCAAGTTTTTTTCAAGATGAAGGCCTAATTGGCTGGTAGGTTTATTAAGGAAGTATGTTATAAATGATGATCTAGGTGATGAAAATTGGTGTAACTAAGGGGGAATATGAGAGTGCTACAAATATGAAGTTTCAATTTTTGAAGGTGCATCTAATAAAATTTGTGGGCTGTACATGTTCTAGGTAGGGTTATAGGGAGACTAGACAGGCCTAGTGTGAAGAAGATTTGTTTTTTGCTTAGTTTATCCAAACGAGAAAGGGATGTATGATTCAAGGTGAGTTCTTAGGTTGGTGGTGTGCATGTTTCCTATTTGGTGAGTGGTATGAACCTATTTTGGTGGTCCCTGAGGTGGCTTGAGAGAAGAGGCTAGTAAGCCTGTGTGGTGATTATTCATGGTGTATGAAGTTTTAAAGATGCTCAAAAGGTGTAATGGATCAGAAATCTTAGGGAGAGTCCCTCTTAGATGTTTTTTGGTGAATTTCCATTAGATTTTGGTACTTTTGTGTATTCTTTCTTCATTGGTTGTAGTGCTTGGTTGAAGAGAGTGTTGACATGGAGTAAGAGGAAATTGTCAAGGTAAGAAGAGGTAGGTTGAAGATAAGGGGGAGTTTGTATCATCTTTCTAAGGTGGTACAATTTTGGTAGTCTTTTTAGGTCCTCAAGATTAGCTGGTGCCCACTTTGCCATTGTGTCAAAAGGGGAGAAAGTTTTTATTATAAGAGTGCTTGAAGAGAGAGAAGGAAAGTGAGTTGTATATGATGTGTGTTGACATTAATGACAAAAGGGGAGAGTTTTGGAGAGTTTTAAATGATGTCATGGAGGTTTCTTGGTGAGTGGATGAAGTGTCTTGATAGTCTAAGTGACAATGACAAAGTGTGCAATGTGTTTGTCCTAGTATGCTTGAAGGAAGCTTGGTTGATATTCAATTTTGGCATGATTAGAGAGGTTCAGGGATGAGTATGGTGATTTGAAGATGTGAAAGAGGTCCTTAGGATTTTTTTTATGATTTTAGTTCTTATGGGTATGAGTGTATTTCATTTGGTTGATCATTATTGTCATCTAGACATTTTGGGTCTAGTGGTAGAAAATCTAAGTAGGCAGTTTAATGACATCACCATTGCACGTATGGATGAGCTAGGGGAAGTTGGTCATATGGTTATGATCACATTAGTGCCTATTTGATTATCACTAAAATTTAGATTACGCACTGAAGTACATCAAAATATATGCAAGTATAAAGTTGGGCTCTCAGGCATTTCGACAGTGTTTTCCCATAGCCAAATTTGCATGCGATAAGAAAAAGCTGAATAAGTAGTTTGGTGATGGCATATATTACATGTGTGGATGTTTTAGGAGAATTTGATCATATAGAATTGTTCAATTTTGTTCTTAGTTTATTTTTGCTAAATCTAAAATCATGCGCCAAAGCGCATTAAAAGATATGCATGTCAAAAGTTGGCCTTCCAAATAATTCTTAACATTGTTGGCTTTGTGATAGATAAATTTGAGAAGGAATTTTAATTTTTTTATATCTCACACATGTGAAATTTTTAATATTAGTTTGACACATAGTTGTATTCTCCTATGTGAGGAGACCATATGGTCCAAATTTGAGAACATGCGAGTGAAATCGATAAAAGATATGACTATGCAAAGTTGGCCTTCCAGGTAGATTATAATGGTTCCCATACTTAGTGGTTTTTGCATAAGTTAAAGTTTGAGAAAAATCGATGGAGTACATATCTCCAAGATGTTAGGAAGTAGCATGATAGTGCCAAGTTTTTGAAGTTTAACATCAAGTAAAGATAAAGATTGAGCTTCTTCCAAGGATCAACGGTGGGCAAGTGTTCATAATAATCAAGATCAATGGTGTGCATTAAAGTCAATAGGTCAAAGTGATAGTTTTATAGCATTTCTAAATAAAGGAAAATCTCAAATAGATTGATAGAGTGTATGAGGTCAAAGTTTCTAGATTGCATGAGATGAGGTCAACTAGTAAGAGGTTTAACATTTGAGCATTCATGCACTATGAGTTAAAATTTAAAGAAGATAATAATGCATGATTAATCTGAAGATGCAAGGACACAAAATGTGAGCATATTTTCCAAAGTTTAATTGTGACCATTTGAATTCAAATATTTGGATTTAATGAAGGAAAAACCATTGCTCTGATTTTGGCCATATCTTTTGATATATGATGGATTTGCTCATGGTGTAAAAACCAAAGTGGTAGAGAATTCCAAGATGCATCTAGAAATATAAGTTTGAATATTTGAAAGTGTGTATATTCAAAGTTATGAAGGTTAAAATTTTATTGTGTGTTCATGCTTGTTCTGCAAGTAACCCGAGAAGGGTAATTGAGCTTGTGTTGATGTTGTTTCATTGTTTCATGATGACTTAGCTATTGGAGATTATTTTAGATTCCATGAGGACCATATGTATGTATTATGAAGGCTTGAATAATCATATACAACATGAACAAAGGTGTAGAAGTTGACTGTGTATTTGTTTATGGTGATTGTGTACATATAATGTTGATTGAGCTTGCATAAAAGAGTGAAATGATGTCTATAAGCATTTGAGGATGACAAAGGGATCATGTGGAATGCATTTAGAAGTGGTCCTATGTTTTTGTTTTTCTTGATGTTGTGATAAATGGGTGAATAGGTCTCCACGAGACCTATAAGAGCTACAAGAGCCTTATTAAAAGGTGTAGTTTCTTAAAGGTGACCCATAGATGCTATGGCTAACCTTTGAAGATTGTATGGAGCTATGTCTTAATGAGATATATGACTTAAGGGTTAAGGCATGCCTAATGGCCAACCAAGATGGTGATGATCATGAATGATCTATAAATAGTGAAATCAAAGATGGTGATTTCTAGACTTGTGAGAGAGACAAGTGTAAGGTGTATGTGAGAGTAATGGAGCGAAGGAGAGGTAGAGTGCCCAGTTGATGAGTTAATGAGCATAACATATTATTGATTGTATGTATGATTTGTAGGTCATATTTTTGATGTTAGAATAGTACTCTTACAGATTTGAAGATTGGGTGTGAGAAAAGGTGAAGAGTGATAAGTAGAGGTCCATCATCAGGTTGGCCATTAGGCATGCCTAATGACTCTCATCACATCAGGGGTGTTGAGGATGTCTAGCTTACCCAACTAACACCATACTTTCACTAATTGTGCCAATCAAAATCCATAATTATATGGAGGCCTAGGGTTTACATATAAAATCAGTCAAAATAGGT
Organism: Torreya grandis; assembly: GCA_037957365.1. Lineage (NCBI taxonomy): Eukaryota > Viridiplantae > Streptophyta > Pinopsida > Cupressales > Taxaceae > Torreya > Torreya grandis. The sequence continues at coordinate 570,250 of JARHVA010002541.1, read as the reverse complement.
TACAGACAATGAAGTAGGGTTTGTCTACACAGGAATAGGCTTGGTAGACTCAGACACAGGTACTCCCATAAGTATATATCAATTATTACATAGAGGAAATTAGCACTAAAAGTGGTAACTAGAACCACAATGATACTATCCTAGGTATGGTGTTATTTTTTAAGAGAGTTTTTGATACTTGTATCTTATTTTTGACACTCAGACTATTTCCTATATCAGTTTTCAGCTTTTAGATCTTTCATCTTAGTCAGTTTCTAGCTAAGTACTTATTTGTGTAATTTATTAAGATTATTATAAATATCAGATTAGATCAGTTCTTTCATAAATTAGTGGTAATATTTATTACATATTTTATACTTTTATTTAATGTACTTAGACCCTTTAACAACCAAGGGCTTAAACTCGACAAACCCTTAAAAGTTTAATCACAAATAAAGCTACAACCCAAAATTCAAAGAAAACATACTACACTCTAGTTTTGGTTGATGCAATATTGTACAAACCTTGGGATGCTCATGCATCATCAATACATAATTATGAGGCCCTCCTTGGAGTATTGGATATGTAGGCAACACTCATTGATAAAGCGTTCTTTGAGGTTAGCTTGACACCACAATCCTACTAACCCATTTTTGTCAAACACATCTCAAGGGTAAATAAGGATGAATATTTGAGGTTTGATCTATAAGAATACATATACAATTTGTGTTTCATATGTAAATATATCAACAAAAAGGCTACTAAAACCCATAATAATGAATTTGGTTTCATCACAATCCAACGCATATTTTGTACTAGATAATAGCATCTCAAAACAGACAATATCATCGATGGTAGTGTTTTTGACTCTAAAAACATCATTTCTAAAATTTGATTACTATTTAAGAATATTGATCTTGTAAAATTATTTCTATGTACAATTCAGATATGCTTATGAATTATAAATCCAAATAAGGATCATTTCTCCTTGGCATTACAATGAATAGAACACATTTCAAATTTGATTATTTATATATTTAAAACATCATGGTATTTTAATTCAAAATATTCATTTATTTGAATTTGTAAGTAATTGGTTACTTTACAATAGTTTTATACATATTTTTCTATAGTTCTACCTCCTTAACCCTTTACACCATATTTCAGGGTTAAACATTTGGTGTACATGACCTCTATGTCTTCTCATATAAATCCTAGCTTGCTTTAGGGTTTTCATTCTTCTAGGGTTTCAGAGTGTAATAACTATTTAATTCTAATTTTTTATATCATGTTGGATTGTTACCTAGAATTTCTGTCTCTCTTAGAATGTTCTCTTCTTAGTCTTTAGAAAATTTAAAATGGATACAAATGAACCTCTTCATTCTACTAACCCTAAAGAGGATGATAATATTTTCCATCTAACTAGGTCCATGTTATCACTACTCCAAAGGTAAGGTAGCCTATCCTAATGTACCTATCATTCCTCAAATCCCTCCACCTACCACATCTTATATAGATGGTGTGTATATGCATATTCAATCCAAAATACTTAGAGTTTGTATTTGATAATTCCTAAAATATAAAATAATCCTTTGAGCAAGTTAACAGAAGAGTTGCAAAATAACTTCAGTTCAAAGATCACATTATTTGAAAATTGTATTACATACTTATAAGTCTAAAATATGCCAGTGTTAGTCATGTGTTTGCATTTTCATCTATCAATGTTGTTCCTAACAAGGTTTTATATCAAACTAAGAATTTAAAAGATAATTCATCTATAACTAATGATTCAAAAAGTGAATAAAATTCTACTAAGAGTCCAAGTGAAATCCTAAGAGAAATTCTTCTAAACAAAGTGGTTAAATTACCTCCTATGCATCCTCTTAGACGATCAAAATATTATTGTGTGTATCATAAAATGAATGAGCATCACACAATTTTTTTTTTTGCATTGAATGATAAAATACAAAGTCTCAAAAATTGTCGTGATCCTATCATCAATACATCAATCAAGAAACCCACTCACAATATGAGTGCATCTCCTAAAGCACAAGTGCAAAAAGAATAAGTACCAAAAGATAATTCAGAGCAAAAATGATTTTCAATGCAAAAATTAGAGTAATAAAAAATTCAAAAGACACAATCAGAGCAAGAAAATATTCAAAAGGCAAAGCTAGAGCAAGATATGTTAAAAAAAAAATCAAGAATTCAAATCACAAATTACTTCTTTTCTTAGTTTTCAAGCAAAGATACGACTCTTCTCTAGTCCATAATGAGATGCAACATTTTGATAATTATGACATGCTCAAGAAACATAAACTTTCAAGAAAGAAACATCAATCTCTACTGCAATGGGTTTTATAGACACAAATGCTCAAAATGATATATCACATGTTCAAAAACAACCTAAGAAGTTACATGTCTCCTATGATAATGACTACATTGATTATTATGATCATAATAATATAGAAGATTGGTATGATTTTAAAGAGTATGCAACATTGGAACACACATGATATAGTGCTTTCATATAGGCATTCCTTTGATGAGCTCCTTGGATTATAGTAACATTTTTCCTTTATCCATTGCTTATATGCTTATCAATTCAAAATTCTGAAAAAATCCAAAAAATTAAATATTTTAAAAAAATGCAAAAAATACTCAGCATTCCCATGTTTACTATCTCCTTGGCATCTATGTTGTTTGCTTCATGTTAGTAGTTATCATATCACTTAATTTATATACACATACATGTTTAACATATCTTTGAGTGTGATACAAGCATACCATAGACACATGATATATACACATATAGATATTGGACCTCTCTTATACCCATGCCATATAATACGTTGGGGGCATTTGTTTTGTTGATCATGATTGATACATGTTACATAATCTTTATGATCATTTCTACATTATCATATTTGAGATTATATACGAACACTAATATCTTTCACAATATATTTGATATGTTATGTTACATGACTTTTTTTGCTAACACATATATGTAGGGACTACTATGATATGCTTATGTTAGTTACGTATACTTTATTTATTCACTTTGTTATTTCCTTGAGCATACTTTATTACTTTATATTTTATTATTTGTGGAAAATTTGAATATGTTCCTTATATGTTGGCCCTTGTGTCATTGTATATTGTTTGGACATTTGAATATGTCATTTATTTTCGATTGTTTGGCATTTGAACATGTACCTTGTATGCAGTCTCCTTGGACAATTCTTTGGCCTCACATTAAGTGCTCTTGTGTGCATGCTTGTTTGATTAATGAGCTTGCACTATTACTTTTTAAACATTGTCATGATCTATATCATGCATCTTAAGGCTTGATGTGATCATGTATTACACGCTTCATTGATATATTTACATAGACATGTTACTCCTCTATGCTACATGATTCATACATAGATGATTTGGTTATCATATTCCTTTTTAGGGAAGGTAACTACCATGTTATATTTCCCTCGCCTCAAAAGTAGGGGCTTATCAATGGAAGCATACCATAAATGCATGATCTCCACATTTACATAGTTTGCAGATTTGAGTGGGGGCATGTTATAAAGACAACCTCCACACTCGCTGAGTTCTCAGTATCTCCAGAATTCAATGGGATCATGTCACAAAGACATGGCCTCCACACTTACACAATATACAATACAATTACATGATCTAAATATACACTTGGATCAAAATTATATATATTGCACTGATTTTTTACAAGATTTGAAACAAAGTTTTCCAGATTTGTGTCAATTTGAGACATATGAGAGGTGCATATCACATGCAAGTGCACCAAAAATTACAAATTTAAAAATTATACCACCATATTAATACCACCAAGCATCATTTGTAATACCCCTATGTTTAAATCTTTATGTGCTTATTTTCACCTAACATATTGATCCCTCAAATGCGTAGAACTTCAAATGTTATTCTTTTCTCTTATTTTGAAAAAGTTTTATTTTTTTGAAATACAATTAGAACAATCTTCATTTTTTAAATTTAAATCCTAAAACATTAATAGACACCCGAGTGACGGTTCGAAACACCGGATTTCCATTTTATACCTAAAAATTCACGAGCGGAAATCTCTTGGTACCCTGCCGGCACAATACTAAAACAGCGGGTGGGGATTCAAAGCCCGGCCGCCTTGCAAACACCCCCTACACTATAATAGGGCACAACTGTGGCAATATAAATTCCTGGACTCAAGCAGGGCTATCAATCAGAGCATAAATAAAATGAGATTTTGTTAGATGTTGTAGTTGCAAGTGTCTGATAGACATGTATGGAAAATATGGAAGCTATTATCTGGAAGGATGTTTGTAAGGTTGTGGATCGTGGTTTTAAAACCACCTTTTTTTCCCTAAAATTCTGTAGGCTTTTCTAGCAAATCCACTTGGTGTATATCCTGCAAATTCCATAGGGTCAGATTTCTATGGGGCATTTCGTCAAACAATTCTCGGCTTGTGCCACTACCATAAGCTCAAATTTCTGTGAGGCAATTTGCCAAACAGTTAGCAATCATATTGCCTACGCCTATAACTAATCTCTACCTTTGATTATTGCGTGAGGGATGTCCTTTCTTTCTCCATTCAAAAGCTACCATTTTGGCGCAGGGTGGGAGGAAGCCCAAATAATTATGGAATTTGGCCTTAAACTTATCAATTGCATTTTATTTTATATTTCATATGAGGAACGACAATACCTGGCCTCTTAAAAAGTCGAAATGAAAAATAATTGTTATAAAAAGTTTTCTAAAAAAATTCATAAAAATTAATTTTTTGTTTTTTGGAATTTTTTTATAATAGTAATTTTCTTTTGACTTTTTAAAAAGTTAGGTACTGTAGTTTTTTATATGAATTGTAATATGATGAAGATTATATTAAAAAAATCGAAACATTGAACATTAGAATTTTTAACACGTTTTTTAAAGAGAATTTTTTCTGAATATATAATTAGTATTAAAGTTTTGTTTATTTGAAAATGTTTATTTACATATTTCTTTGGCTTGAGTGTTAAAGTTTTGATAACGATATTAAATGTATAAGAACATACATTTTGTATAAGTGTATAGTTGCATATACGGACACGTGTATATACACCTTCACACAAAACTACAATTGATAACCATTTTTTAAAAATGATTAAACTTCTATTGAAAATATGTTTGATAATAGTTATCTGCTCAGTCTAATACCCACCGTTTCATCCATGAGTAATGAGATAAATACTTTGCAAAAGTCATAAGTTAATAAATACATGTTATTAAGATAGATTTATTTTGATTGTTTTATAAATTGAAGGCTCTCAGTAATATTATAAGATCAAGATTAACTTCTTTTGTAACCTGTCAAGTGATAATGTTAGTAAGATATTTGATTAGTTTTAATATCATAATTAGTACGCAATATTAACGATAATGCTTCTCCTTGAATCTAGAAAACTAGAAGATCATTTTATAAGTTGTGTTTTTTGTAGCGAGACTCAGTAAATAGGCTAACATAAACAACCAAGTTTTTGAAATAAATAGATATTTAAATTGGGAATTTACCGAAACTAAGACTTGGAATGTACTATCGCAGTAAGACTTGATTTTGCTGCTCTAACTTAGAAGTCTATACGTGCATACCTCCCATATGTTTGGATGCCCTTGTAATGTTTGGTAGTGCTTAGATGTATTGAGGGCAACAAGTGGTTGGGAACTTATTTGTAAAGGTAACTATGTTTCGTTCAATCATGTAACTAAATGGCGATTATCGGTTCCCTTCCCATTTGAACTAACACTCATTTAGAAACAGGTGAACTATAACCAACCTTGATTCTACGTATGATGGGATTATCGTAGATATGTAGGCAACCTAGGAAGTGGGTGTGGGCTTAGCGAACTAACCCTTAGATCATTCTCCTTGAGAGAGTGTTGTGACTAACTAAACTTAGGTGTTCTTGGAACACATGCCTAAACCACTATTCCCTCGAGTACTTGTATTAACACAAGTTTTTTAGTGTTCTTCATGTGTATGTATCTTTCTAGTTTATAACGGTGTGATATGCTTAGACATAGCTTTTGCTACGTAGAGGCCTTTTTGATTCATGTGTAAAGTAAGACTTGATCTATCTCATTTTAATCTTGGACACCTTTAGAGATTTGCTCGAGAGATAGACCTTCTCTGAGCAATGTAGGCCATTTTTTTTTGAGTCTTGGTCTTTTTAGATCATTGGAACATAGGTTCCTACTCATGTTGGACTCTTTTTTGTATTATTACATATTAGTTGATGGGTAAACACACATTATTCAGTTGTCTTGATGTTTCATGATGAGTAGACATTTTGAGATTGTGGTTTCATCATGTATTGGATGTCTAGAGATTTGGAAGCTCGCTTTAGTGACGTGTTAGATTGCTTGTTAGCTTAGAGTGTAAACCCAGTCTTAGTGATGACATATTGTGGAGGAGTCCATCACAAGTGTAAGGATTAATACATTGAACCCAGATTCCATGGAGTGGATATGTAAGTTGCCTTAGTTGTGGTGGGGGCATTGGGTCTAGGTGCTTATAGGCTAGGCTAGGGGTGTTTTTTTGTCATCCTTCGTGTTGGGCTCATACATTGTTGTTTGGATTAAATGTATATATATCATATTAATTAAATAAAACTTGAGATTGATCTACGAGTAGTTGTTGTCAACTCATTTGCTTTAAGTTTGGTTTGTGTAAATTTTAACTACCCCAAGATGAATATATTTTAGTAACCCTTCTTGTATTGTGTGCTTTGAGAGTAAAGTTTGTATAGTTTTAGTCGAGTTTCTCTCTTGATGAGCCTTAAGATGGTAACCCTACTTTAAAATAAAATTCGCTTTAATTCACTTTTGCTCTCCTTTATGTATGTTGACTCGAATTGTATGTTTGAAAGTCTTCATACTCTATTAAATCAATAACTTATAATTACACTAGACATTTTATTCATGACACTATATTAATATGAATTGTCACTCTTACCTAATTAAACAACTTCTAAAACTACATTAGATCATGACCTCACTCTATTGTGTTTGTATTACGCTTCTTAAAGAAACCTTATGGTGGAAGTAAATGAAATTTAACAAATTACCTTATTTATTATATAATTGTGTGTGTTACACTCTTTTGTAATCTTGGAAAGATTATATAACAAATTATCTGTTAAGAAAATATAATTAATAAATAAGCATAATTAAATTAATAATAATAATAATAAAATATATGAATTTTTAGATAAAAATATTTAGACGTGACATCATTTTACTACCATTACTCAATTAAAAGATTGATAAGTATATTTACCCATACAAATTGCATTTTTTTCGAAAATCTATAAAGATTTATCAAAAAATTACATTTTAGAAATATTAACTAAATACAATCCTAAAACCTATTCAAGCATTAGTCCCATCAAGAACATTGTTTCTACACATAATAAAATTGTATTTATTGTTCTATTTTGTGAATTAAGGTAGTGTGATTGCAAATTTGAGATCATGTAGCATAACTATGTATTGTGTTTTCTTGGATTCTTCAATCGTTGGAAGAAGACCATTTTAAATGATGTCCAAAAAGCATTGACAAACTTAATTGTTAAATTGTTGGATTATGGGGATTTATTCACTTGCTATTTTGACTTACTTGTAATGATCTTAGGTTTATATCCAAAATAATTTCATAGCTTTGTCTATTAGGATATCAGATTGTATAAACAAACGCATTTAATAATGTCTTCAATTTCATGCAAAATTTTCAATGTACGCCTGTTGGGGTGACATATATTGATTTTAAAGTTACATATTTTTTAACATATTTTTATTTTTGAATATATGAGACTTTTATTTTTAATATTTTCCATATATAGAACTGTATTTCATAGTTTTGGTTGTTTGTTTTCATTTCATAGTTGGGAGTTTGGATCTTCGTTGTTTGAGTTTCCTTGATAAAATTTTTGATTATGAGAAACTCAATACATTTTAAACTTTTTTATTATTTATTATTATTATTATTATTATTATTTTTTAAATAATTAGATTGTAGATATTTTTGTCATGTAGTTAAATGTTTCAATATTTTTGTATTTGATTGAAGATATTTTATGTGATTAATCATTCTTCATAGTGAACATTATTCATTAATATTGTGAGTATAAGATAAGAGTTATGAAAAAACTTTATCTGAACTTTAAATAATTTGATATAAGGATGAAGATGGCAATTTTCACAATAAATTGTGAATGCCTTGACAGAGAGTAAATAATGAATAAGATGCATTCAAAAATTATGAATAATAAGCAAACAAAATTAAGATCTAATATAATATATGATATAAATTGAACTAAATGTTTGACATGTTACTCGTTGTATGACAAATTAGAGTGAAGAAACAACACATATTTAGGGTGTGTAATATCTAATTATAATCAATTCTATATTATCTTGAGGGAAATCCATCAATCAACACAAGACTACAATAAAGTAAATGATGAAAGGCCAGTTGAACTAACATTGTGAATCAATATAACATAGAGATCTAGGATGCAATATATGATTTCTCGACTTGAAGAGAGGCAAGGAAGAAGATATGAATAAGATAAGAAGGTAAAAAAAGATAATTAGGTGCAACTAAAAGGCTCTAGAGATGTAGGAGAAAGGAAATTACACAAGGAATGCTTCTTATTCCATTTATAACCCTTCATTTACTTATACGACCAAGCACAATGAAACCAACGGTTTGTACAAACTGGTGGTTTCATAAGCACTACAGTTATTTCACCACATGCTTAAGCAAAACAAATAAGACAAGGAGGAAACACAACACACAAAGGTTATGAAGTTGGAGGTAGGAGCGAACAAAAATGAAGGGATTGAAAAGTGAGAAAAGACAATTTAAAGGGAGAGATGATGCATGTTTAAAGGTTTGGATATGTACAGTCATCAATAGAATTATATGTTACACCATGTCAAAATTGGGTGCTTACATATTATCATCTTGATAGAGGTGCCTTAGCATGAGTTGACTATGCGACTTTTCATGAAATAAGCATAGTTACTTGAAGGGAGGTATATAAAATGTACCTTCACTTACCTATGTGGTGTTTCCAAGGAAAAGCCACCCAAGATGATTTCCCTCATGCAAAGTAACAAAAAAGAATCAAGTGTGTGTGTGTGTGTGTGTGTGTGTGTGTGTGTGTGTGTGTGTGTGTGTGTGTGTGTGTGTGTGTGTGTGTGTGTGTTTGTTTGTAAAACAAAGATAAAATTACTTACTATCTCCATGGGGATATAATTTAGTACATGGGTCACCCCATTGAGTTTTGTTGAAGTGTAATATGCATCCCACCAAGATGCACACTTACCTATAAAAGAGGTAAAGGAATCAAGTGCAAGATTATAACAGTGCCTAAAAAATGTTTTTGAAAAGTATGGATAAGATGACTTACCATCGATGTGGGGAAAGAGTACTACCTGTGACATCATGTTTGACTCTAGAGCTACAAAACAACAAACAAGTTGGTTCAAAATAAAAATACATATATACATGATATCACCTAATGTGGAGTGCAAAAAAATAGGTCAAAGGGGTAAAAATAAATAAGAAAAAGATAAAATAAAAGCAAAAACCAACTTATAAAAGACTTCTAACCACTAAAAACAAATCATTTTGAATTTCGACCATAAAGAAAAACTAAGACCTAGCCCATGAGTGACCAAATTATGAATGGTGAAACCTATGAAGAACACATGATGAGAGGATGGTGGGAATACCATCAGTCAAGTAGGGCCCAATGATAGGAATGATTTGACCAAATCCTCTCTAAAACCTATGTTGCTTAGTTATTGAAAACACACACTAGGTTAACAAAATGAGGAACAAGGCTAGAGAAAATGATTATAACAGGATGAGGGTTAATAAAATAAAGTTTATTTTTTATTTTTTAGGTGTTTTATACTTATAGGGTGTATCAATTTACATAATTATCAGTCTACATAGACCAATAATTACATAATCATTGCTTAATGTAGAAGGTATTTATGAAACTGCCATAGCAATTTCATAACTTCTGCTTAATACAAGTAGTGGTTATGTAATTGTTGTAGGTGGAAGTTATGAAACTACACAATGGTTTTGTAATTTTTACTTAGTGCAAGCATAGATTGTGTAATCATCTTGATGATTATGTGACTACCACCTAAATTAAGCGATAGTTTCACCATATGAGGAAGAAAAAGGAGCATAAATACCAAGATTTGACAAGAAATAGATTTGTGTGTGCAAGTGAACTTTATCCAATGGACTCAAGATAAGGAGCATTATTGGATGCCTAAAGTCATGGCCTTAGTGAATCTGGCATAGATATAATAGCTAAAAAGGGCCAACATATGGAGGAATACATAGGTGTCATTGATTTAACTTATTAGTCTCCATCTAAGTGGCTTGTTGACCTATTGGGATGTAGACCAAAACAATTTTCAATTTCAATGGGTGAAAGGTTAGTGGACTATCACATTTTAATATGTCTACAGGGTTATTGGTGTCATAGTAATTTGGAAGAATCTAACCAAATAGGAGGCCAATAACAAATCAAAGGCTTGTAGGTGGGCCACTTACTTCGGAGATAAGAAAATAACAATATGGGTACCAAGATTGTTGTTCAGTTAACAAGGGTGAAAAGGGGACATACATTGGAGTGTTGGTATTTGATAACTTGGGGATAAGAGAACACATAAGTTACTTTATTATTGGGCTCCTAATGTTATAGAGATATAGAAGCATGGTAGGAGACAAAATTGGGGCTTAGACATGCTAGTTATGACTTACTATTATAGCCCAAATTTTCACCCTAGAGAAGTCAATCAGACCTTCTCAAATTTGGGATAACATGGAACTATCTATAAATATAGGTAGATTGCTACAAGAGATAGATATCTAGATTATGGGATAGCTCCCTTGATCTATTTATTTAGGCTCTCAACTACACTAGGATAATCAGTTATTAGGGTGAAAATGGAGGAAGAAACATGAAATTAACCTATATTAATGGAGGTGATACACCAAGGATATCTACACAAACATACTTGAACTTGCACTATGAAGGCAAAATACTAAAACTAATCTTAGCTCAAGGTTATTCTAGCAAAAGTGTTTCTACATGAAGGCAAACTTCCATGCATTTCTAAAGGTGGATGAATAAAAGGTCTAATCTTAGGCACTAGTAATCTTATTAACACTTCAAATACACCTTTCAATCATTTACACTTCATGAGATATGTTAGAAGAAATATTACTTACACAATACATGCAAGAGCAGAATGGAAGCAAGGAGAAACAATCATCACTTGTCATCCAAGAGGACTACTTGACATACTAAGGCAAGAATTTTAGATACTAAACGAGCTGAATAAATTTATTCAAAGATAAAATAAGATGTCAAACTAACATGGCTTCACTATACCAATTATGGATTCTTTACAGTGCCAAAATGGCTTTAATATATAAAGCAATAGGAGAAGAGAGATAAAGAGTGATGATGGAGAGTTACAATACCAAGTGTTAAGTCTTGAAGACCAGTTACAATGAAAAATTAGTTTGAAAAAAAATCATGAAGTTCTCTTGGATAAGTGTCTATCTAAAAAATAACATCCCCATAAAGTCGGCATAGGGATATTTCATTGTCCTTCTTGAAACTACTCTTCTTGATGAGGAGTCCACTAACTATCTAGAACTGCCTTGGAGGTCATTGACACATATGCATTGAACTGAGAAGGTGGAAAAATGATTGGTGTAGGTCATTATGCACCTCTCCAACTGATAATCTTCTCTTTGCCACTTGTTATTTAGTTCTTTATAGTAACTCACTAGCCCTTTAGGCCTAAACTCTCACAGTTGTCACTAGGGTGACTTGCACATACTAAAGATAGTTCGTTACATATATGTGAGACACATATTCAAAAATTATTTGTCCTCTGACCTATTATGTAGACCTCAAGAAGACTCAAAACTATACTTCTCATATTCAACTTGGTAGTTACCTTTCTTCTTACTTTTATATCCAAGTCTGCATGCAACAATCAGCTTAACAGAGGAGTATCCATAAATTATTGAGGTGAGAATGGGGTTTGAGGAGTTAGAACACATATCCACACACCTTCCACCATGGATTTCACCCATTTATTCCTTTATGCACCTTCAAATCACCTCAAATCTTGCAAAAAACATATAATTTGACCCATCTGTATAAGTGATGGTACAAAATAATTGAGTGGTGGGGAGACTACGAAAGTGACATGTAGATCCAAATCATTTTATATGCCAATTGACCCCTTATGGATGCATTGTTCTTCATCTCTTTCTCATCGGGCTCCTATGAGGGTTTTAGGTAGTTTAGGTTCTTAGTAATGGTTCATAAAGGTTATGCCCCTAAAATTTGAACCAATTCCACTAATTTCAAGTAAATGAATTATATCATCTCTCCCTAAGTTCTCAAGACCCCATGCATCTCATCCATACAGGTGGGAGTGAAAGAAGTTGTCTCTCAGGTAGCTAGTTATGTATTCTAGACACCCCTGAGACAAATTGAAGCCAAAACTAGCCAATCTAAGTTGTCCTCTACAAAATCATGAGTCTCATCAACCTTTAATTCTCCCATGAAATCTCTCACATTTCTTGGGAAGATCACATGATCATAGGAGTGAATTTAGAGGCTTAAGATTCATGCCTAGTTTGAGGTCTCATAGGCATAGACTAGGTTTTCTGAGTATATGACCACTATGAGTGGTCACAGTGACTGTAGGACCTCCTCAACACTTATTCACTTCCAATTAAATCATACACATCATCCCAAAATTACTTAAGACTCTACCATTCATATTTTTTCCATCAATGCACTAGGTCTGTAAGTTGCATTATTTGTGGGGTGTCTCAAATCAGTTGGCCTAATGGCAATACTGACTGTGTACCTTCCTTCACTTGAGTTCATTGAGTATTAGGATTATTATGTGAGTTATTGAATCAACTTTTAGGATCTATGTGTATAATTTTTTGGGCTTGAGGTAGCCACTTCATTATTCAAATAAACATCTCACATACTAGCCATACATAGGTATGTGTGTGCATTCCTAGATTCAATAGGGATTAAGAACCTTTTCCCAACCTTAATCTATTCATCATTGACTTTGAGAATCACATGGAAGTGTGATATTATCACTTAGAGAGTGATTTATACATGGTCATCTCCATCTTACACCTTTGCCTACCAACCAAACTTAATCCATGTTGACACCTTCTCAGGAACAAACATTGGATCAATGCATCCTCATGATTGAGATATAGATATTTGTCATTCCTATGCCTAAACATGGTTTGAGAATGATATTAAAGAGATCATATATATATATATATATATATATATATATATATATATATATATATATATATATATATATATATATTTTGGGGTGACATGATCAGAGCATGCATGCTCATATCTTACTCTTAAAAAATTGAGGTGGCTATGGTGTTTGATATTTAACCCCATATTAGACTATCACCCTTGAGATATCTTAAATACAAACCTTTAATGGAGAATATGACCAAACATGCTATGAGGGATTGAAATATTACTCTTGATTTGATGCCACTCACAAAAGGATAAACTTTACAATTATCAAAACATTATTCTCAACTTTCATTAGTGTTCACTTCTAGCACAAGGGGATGATTCTACCTAGCTTCCATGGCCACACATGCCAAAACAGGTTTAAGTCAAAATTAAATGGGTGGATATGATTTTCAAGTCCATGTGTATTAATTTTTTCACACATACCAATCTCCAAAGTTCAACTAGATGAGAAAAACTAAGCCATTGGGGTTGTATAGGCAACTTAGAGGTACCAACAATCTTAATGATTATTCATAAAGCACAGGGCACCAATATTAAAACTATGACCATAAAACGGAAGTTCATAGGGACCCATAACATCTTCCAAGTTCAATCAATCCAACTCTTCTCCAATCTGTACCAAATGAAAATTGTTGACCCTTTTCGAGTTATCCAAGGGAGTGATAAGAGAGAAGAAAAGGTTTTTCTCAAATTTAGATCTATTTAAATCACCTACGCTTGAAAATGACTTGTGGGGATGACAAGATACCTTCCTTAATCATTCACACGTGTAGATGAGTCACCTCAATCCGTACAAACATTTGAAATTGACCTTTTGAAGGTGATCTTCTTTTATTTTATATTAGACCTATAATATTTCAATTTCAAAACTTTCCTTCATCCTTATTTGACATGAAATACGTTATCTTGATTCTTCAAACATTTGATATTTGATAAAACCCATAAAGTTCCTTAAAATGACCAAAAGGGTGGCCTAAAAGGACATTGAGAAAAATGGACAAATATGACAAAGGCTAAAACATGTTGTATGACCCTCAAGGTATGACTTGACCTCATTTAAGACCATGGTGACATTTTCAAACCTAGAGGACCTTATGGAAAGTTTGAACATATAGGGGTTGACCCAATTTGACCTGGGGTAAAATTTTGGTCAACATTTTGATGAATTCCAGGGGTAGCATGCTTGTTATGCTAAGGACTAGTTGCCTTGTCATTTCGTTGGGAAATGGAGTCACTCATATATTTTAATTGACACTAATATGCCTATAAAAAGACTCCAAACTCACACCACCACACAACAAGAAACAAACACATAAAACAAGACAACAAGACACACACATGTGCTATCTAAGCACTTAGGGAAAACACACAAACAACTCACACAAAAAACATAGGAGTAAAAATCAAGTGGAAGCTAAAATCATTGATGACCTGATTAAGGATTAGCTCACAACATCTTAGGTGTAAAATTGACAGGTGGACAATGCCTAAAGAAGAATGAGAAAAATACATGCCTATTTTATAATAAAAGAGTGGTAGACATAGAACGACACTATATCTTAGAGTGCACATCGTCTAATGACATCCAAATCAAGTATGATGACAACTTATAACATAAAAAAGAAATAAATATTTCATGAAAATCATTGAATAGTCCTATCAAATAATTTTATCAGCACCAAACACTCTTAACAATGCTCTTAATCCCATCGACTCCTTTCTCTTGTTTACATTATTAGTCTCAGAAGGATATTCTAGGAATTGTTTGAGCTTAACTTGGAATTATTGCTGAGTGTAGTGGCCAATCAAATTTTATTTATTAGCAAGAAAAGATAAAATATAATTTTTTCACATATTCAAATAGTAGTTTGTTAACGACATGGATAAAATAATAATATTTGTTTGACGCTGATTGGCTAGATTTTTTAGATGTTATGGGTCATTTTACTTGAATCAAGACTACACATTAATGGCACATTAGATAAAGGAGGGGTTTATATAAGGTAAGATTAATCTACTATTCAATGCTATATTTTTTCATGTGGTATAGACTACTTCATTTAAAATTTGGTATTGAATGTGACATTGGTTGATCAAAAACATGGTGGTGGGTTTGTAATATCTAGATGCCTGTAGAAATTTGCTATGGTTTCCTGCATTCATCAAAGTAAAGAGGACTAGAGAGAAGCCAATGGGTTGGGGTAACAAGATTTCATTGGCTTCAGTAGGTTGTGTATTATGTGCAAAGAGTTTAGAGGTAAGGTTTTTTACTATGAGCTTGCTTGATTTGGGATTTTATGTTTGAAATCTAGGGATTTGCATAGATTTCGTCAGAGTTAGACAATAGTTTGTTTTGCACCTAGGTTTTGTTTCACTTGGTTTTATTTTCTAAATTAATTTTTTAAAAATAAATTTATATGATAATTTGGTGTTTGATGATTGAAAATGCCTCTGTTCATTTTGATGGTTGTTGTGCTTGAGAAAAATCTAATTTTACAAATAATATATTTAATTTTTTTTGGGTTACAATAAATATGACAGTTTTGGAAATGTTTTTCTTGATAATGAATTGATGGGGTTTGGATTGATTGCCAAATTAATTTAAAACTTTGGTCTTTGTAATTTCAATAAATCTTAGGGTTTCAAGAATGTTTTTATGGATTAGGAGTATGAGGGCTTCAAAAATTTGATCTTAGTCTACAAGGTACTATTCTTGTAATGTTTTTCAATTACATATTTTTATTAGAGCTTTAAGTGTTGAGTTTCTGTTAATTATTTATTTTCTTAACACTGCCATTTTTTCCTAGGGGAAAAACTATGCTATTTGATTATGATAGCAAAGGCATTTACTACATTACTATAATTGAACATAAATGTTTCCTTTTCCTTGGCAAGACCTTTATAGCTATTTACAAGAGTGATGACATTAAGTATTTATTACTCTATTGAATATTTATAAGTGAGCTATTTGAACTGGAAGAGGCTAACTAGCTTGAAACAATTTTTTTTACTGTGCAAAAAAATGTGTGAATCGGTTTAAAGCTTTACCAACTATTCTATACACACACATATGTCTATTTTTTTAATGGTAGAAATTAAATACTCAAATATTAGTGACATGTTTTTTGTAAGCTAGTTAGTCTCTTCCATTTCAATTTAAGTACACAAATCATGCATTAAATATACTAAATATATGGTTTGCCATAACTAAAATATATAAAGCAGTTGTAGTTGATTCACTGATATTGATAGTGGATGTTTTTGAGGAGTGGTTTTACAGGGATATCTCAAAAAACATTCTTGATGAAATTATTCCATAAAATTTTAGGGACCTTAGCAATATGAAATATCTTGATTTGTCCAATAATATATTGACTGGAATGATACCTCCTCCTCTGGGAAATATAATAAAATGTAAAGAAGGAAAATATGGTATGCGAAAGCTAGTTTACAAATATGTGTTTCATTAAGTGTTTCTGTTGTAGAAATAAAGAAATAAATGTAAAATTTATGTTATCATTCTACTTTTAAAACTTAGTAACAAGAGTATTCTAGTTGTTGAATATCCTCATTATACTCAATTGTATGTTACATCTAGTGGTTTTTTATGTCTTCTAAAGTTATCATTTCTTGACATAATAGATAATGTTGATATTTTTAGAATAGTAAATTTAGTAACTTAGTCAATTCACACTACTCAAATTGATTTCATCTTCCAAGAGTGACAATGTCTTACTTTGGATGAATGATCAAAACTTTGCTATGTAATCCATTTTTTTAATACATGACGTGGTAGAAAAGTGCCCACATGCCAAGGAGTTGAAGTTTCAATAGTTAAATTGTTGTTTTGAATGCATTTTGAAACATAAATAAATTTACTTAATTGAGGGCACAACATACCCCATATTATGCTCCTCAAATTCAGATTGGGTCAATGGTTCCATGCAAATAAAGCAATACACTTGACTTATAGTTATTATCTCTTTGGAGGCTTCATTTTTGACACATTTTAATTCATTTTTTCCCTTATCCAAGTGCAATTGAAGTTCATTCAACTATTTCACTTTCTCCTGGGAAATGTTTAGTTTATTTTTTAATTCATCTTTGTCCTTTATTAATTGGAATCTATCTCCAATAACACATTCCAAATCATTTTTCAATTTGTCATGTTGGGTATGCAGTTCAATCAGCTAGTTAGACTTATGATTTTAACAGTTTAACATCTCCTCAAATTTTTTTTAGCTTGTCAACCAATTGATCTTTCTCACTCAATTTATGACCATTCTTTTAGGCTAATGATTTAATCACACCTTTGAATTTGTCCAAATATTTCAATGCTTTTTCAAAAAAATTCTTGTACAAGTCTATTTTTTGATCAGTTAGATTTAGTTTGTACTCCAAATTAGTTGAAGATGAAAACACACATGAAAAATGGGTTGAGGGTATAGCCCCATAAATGACCTTAGCTTCAATGCCATAGTGATAATGGTGGTAGGGAAAATGAAATGGAGTGATGTAGTTATTACCAATCACATGCTCCCTTCTCTATTAATTTGCTAGTAAGTTGTAAGTCTTTATCTATTGTTGTAACTCTAGTCTACTACACTAATATTTTCCATGTTTGCTCTTTTTATCTTGCATGAAGTGATGTTGGTCCTCTCTTGAAAATCCATTTCGCCTTCTTCATTTTGAAGTGCATTTGGATTGTTTACTTCTTTCCAACCATTTTTTAGAGATTCAATATATAAATTGATAGGTTTTTTAAGGAGTGAACCTTTACTTTAAACCTAAGTTGTTATAGTATCTATCATTTTATTTTGTTTTAATGTTTTCATTATTAGAAAACAAAGACATTATATCCAAGAGAAAATAGATATGAACTTATGTCTAATTTATTCGTTGAAACTACATTTATTTAGAGCTAATTTATTACTATATTTTTTTTACATTTGACATTTATCAACCTTTACTAAGAAAAAAGGGTTTGTACCATGTTGCAAGTGATTATCATGATCGATTCCCTATGTAATATAACTTTCGAAGTGGCTTGGTGAATATTGTTAAATAAGATCTATGAATACAAATTAGGAATACATGGCGAATAGGCATAGTGATGAACAATTCATTTTTGTTGAAGACTATAGAATAGTGGCCTCGACTAGTTTTGATAGCATAAATGTTGCTTTGGACAAAGCATGCTTGTTTAGAACTTGTCAATTCATATACAACATTAGTGATTGCTTGTTTGATGTATTTCAAGTCTTATTACATTTTTGATATATGTTGATGAAACTTAGTGTTAGAATTATAAAACATTTTTAGAATTTCTTGGAGAGAAATGATCCAGATGCACTAAGATCCTTATAACTTGAATTAGATCCAACAGAGATATATAGACTACATCATGTGCATGACATTACCATATACTTTGAATAGATGAAAATTTTAAAAATTGCATGCATGAAAAAGGTGAACATGGTATATGTGGAGATAATTTTTGCATAAAATCATTGTCTAAATGGATCAATATTTCCATTTGCATTTGGTCTTTGAAAAATAAGATAAAATATTTACACATTAACAAAAAATTACATTCACCTTCGTATTGTATTATTTTCCATGATCAAAACTTTATGTATGGCATTATGAACCATAATATTTCAATATATTAAGCAATTATCAATAATCCTCAAAGACACGTAGCTTTGTCAAGAACATGTACCATGCTTTCTTCTTGTTAATAAGCAAATGCTATAAATTTATAGTTGTATCATTTAGCAAAAATGTTCAAAGACACATCTTGTTGTGGAAATAACATATTCAATACTTGTTGTCATTTAACAAAAAAAAAATTTGACATATAGTCTCAACATCGATATATAACACAATATTTTTGCAATGCCTTTCTCTCTGTAGATATTGAAGCATATGAAACAAATCTAACAGACAATTCTATCAAGGACATACCAGTGATTGTAAATTGGTAAGGATATAATGTCATAATAGATTTTCCTTATGACAATGGTGGAATAGAAGGTAACAATTTTTTCATACAATGGATTTCATATGTATTATAAGTAACAACATGTCTATGGTTAGTAACAAGTCAAGAAATTGTCAAAATTTATAATGAATGTTCTTGGTCAAATACCATATACAACATTTTTTTTTGAAACAAATAAAAATCATATACATTATGAACCATTGATAATGAAACAAAAAACTACAAAACAAATCCAACCTTTTATAGATTTTGTAGGCACAATACCAATAAATAAAACAATCTTTGCTTTAGACATTGAAAATTACATGTAAAAGGTCGATAGGCAAAAAGTTACCAAGAATGCTATTATAAAAGCAATAAAAATTTTCAACACAAGAATTAGTGACACTCCCATACATGTTTGTGCTATTTGAAAATAGTTACATTTTAAGCATACTATGAAATTTTTAAATCAAACTAAAAAGGACACGTGTCAATAATTAATAGAAAAAAGTAAAGCTATTTGTAAAAAGAAAATATGTACAAATTACAACCAGACATTGAAAAATGGAATGGTTTCTAAATTTGCAATGGATAGTAATATTAGACAAAACAAACAATTAAAAACTGTGCTTATGCTATCAGATCTTGAAGAAATGCTTGTTGTATTGAGAATATTGTTTGCACAGATAAGAGACCTTGGCTATAGTAAAACATAGATTGGTATAAAAGGTATGATTATTAATGTGCCATCAAATGTGGATAAAATTCAAAAAACACTGTCCAGGTCTATAAATGAGAAAAAAATAATTATTATAGATTTAAAAAGGAGATTGGAATACAAAAATGCATACCAACAATTGGCCACAACTCATCATGAAAGCATTAAAAGAACTATGCACATGAAAATTGTACATTGCTCACAATTTTTAGATTAAGCTTGAGTGAAAACCACTAATAGTTGATATTGTAATGGACAATGCAAATAGCAATAATGCCTCCAATGATTTTGAATTGGATATAGATAATGAAACAAGAATGTATTCTAACATAGACATAATTTTTTCCAATGACACTCTGGTGCATGGTTTTATAGACCCATCATCAATTGTTGTATTACAGGACAAAGTGGTTGCAATTGCACTAGCTGAGGACAATCACTCACTTAGCATTTTCAAAGATAAGGACTTTGAAGAAATGAACTTTCCAATGCTTTTATTTGAAAATCCTCTTAATGAGGATATTGTGTCAAGATTTACATATCAAAAAATAACACAATGTTAAATATTAAATCTCAATCATAAGTTTACATATCACCTCACCAATTTTTTTTTAAAGCACTAAAAATAATCATAGTTCAGTTTGGAAAGACTATGTGGGTTTGAATTAGAAAAGGTCAACAAAAAGAGAGAAATCTTGTAGCTACAGATGTCAAATACAAACCTAATATGAATAAATTTTATAAATCATAGATTGGATACATGAATTTAAAAAAATATGTATCTCGCATGATTACATGGAAGGAATTAAAAATAATACCTTTGCCATGATATGACAGTTAGGACCACCAACATTCTTCTTGACTTTTACAAGTGTCGAACATCATTGAAAGTTATTGATGGATACATTGTAACTATTATATATAAAGCATGCAAAAAAATGTTTTTAGAATTGGTGATTTCAAAAAATATGATGATGCTTCTTTCTTGAAAAAAAGATCCAGTTACATGCACACGCTATTATAAGAGGCGTGTCAATGCATTGAGACAAATTCTATGTAGCAATGAGTTTTTCCTTGAAAAAATCAATGATTTTTTTGTGTGACTAAATTTTAACATAGAGGAAATGCTCATGACCATTGGTTAGTGTGGATAAAAGATGCACCAATATATGAAAAGGATAAAAATTCAATAATTATAGATTTTATAGACAGATACATAACTTGTGATACTGATACTCTAAAAAATTATGTGACAAATTGCATATACACCACCATACTAAGAGTTGTAAGAAAAAAATGTAGATACAATTTTCCACAATTGCCAATGCGATAAGAAATAATAATAACACCACTTAAAATAGTAAATGAACTTGTAATTGTAGCATCAAAATAAATTTATAAGCTACTAAGTATAAAATGATACATCACTTCAGATAACTTCAACATATTTTTATAGGACTTGGGCATGATCGATCCCAAGAACCTAGAAATACTACGAACAATAATTACATAGCCTACTATTTTCCTTGTGTGCACACGACACACCGTCACTAGTATGGAGTAATAGTTTTATAAAAGACATGCCATATTTGTGCCAAGCCAATACAGATGCATAATTTATTTTAAATGTATATGCTGCAACAACATACTATAATTCATATATGACAAAGGGAAATTAAAAAAATCAACACATGTTTTTAATAAATTATGAAAACAACATGTAATAACACATATAGATGTTATCCAGATGTTATGTACACTATGAAATACAACGTTGAAATATCAACAAATAACTTTGCAATAAACTGTTCACTTGGTATTATCATTACCATTAAACCATTATTCAAGAACATGTACTTTTGTAAACACATCTTGTCTTGATGATTGAACATTTATCTTAAAACCTATAAATCTTCTTAGACATGAGCTAGATGACTCTGAAATGTAATATGCTGATCTCTTATAGACTATTACATATCATGTCTTGCTACCATTGACCATTTTTATTTAGTTGAGTTTGATTCTAATCCCCAAGAAAATGAAGAGCCATTAAAAAGGAAAAAAAGGCCATGTTATATGCTTTGTTAATTACGATCATCTTGACATTAAAAAATATTATCATGAACATTTGTTGTTATATTTTCCATTTTGAAACAATGAGAGTATTTTGAAACAAGGTCTTCAAACATGGAAACAAACATACAATTCACAAGTAAATATCATAAAGTAAAATGAGGCTAAGTTTAACTATGACATAAATCCTTCTTGGGGAGACATAGAACATGTTGCCTCTAAAATTGATTTAGATACTGAGAAAATATTGGACACTAGAAATTGTTTAAATGAAGTAAATAACATGCAAGATGAATATTATTTTCATATGGACTTTCCATTAAAAAATTATGAATCAAGTAAATGTACATAAAAACCATTTGAATTTCTTCCCCATCCATTTATTTCTAAAAATGTCAAATACTATAAACATAGAAAAATATTAAATGAAGAGCAAAATGAAATTGTAAAAGACATTGCTTGTAAGAAAAGGATAAACAAAAACAAGCCATTGTACCTATTTCTAATAGGAGGTGTAGGCATGGGAAAGACATTTACAAAAAAATGTATCTATGAAATATTAATTCATATTTACTCTCAGACTATTGAAAGTGATCCCTGTAAGCCAAAGGATCTTGTACTTACATACACAATAAATGCTACATAAAATGTTGAAGGAGTCACATTGCATTCAACATTTTTATTGCATTTAACAAGTCAGAACTTATTCCATTGAACATCTAGATGCATTATCCAAATGTTACAATCAATTACACATAGTGCTAATTGATGAGATCTCACTTGTAGGAACAAGAATACTATATCATATTGATAAATGACTACATGACATAATGCGACTACCAAGCATGTGCTTTGGCCATGTTGACATGATATTTTATAGAGACTTTTATCAAGTTCAAATTGTAAATGATTGTTTGACTTTGAGTATACAAAAATCAATAGCAAATTGATTATGTTTTCTCTTTGGCAAGAAAATGTAAATTTTTATCAATTACAACAACCCATGCACCAAAAAGATGAAACTTTTGTTTTAATTATAAATAGAATACGAACATGCTCACATACAAAACATGATAGAACATATTTTAATAAAAAATACTTAAGACCAATGCTAAATGATCCTTCATTTCCACATCTTTTTTCTTGTAGAATGATGTGAAAGCCCACAATAATAAAATGCTAGTTCTTGTTCTGCATAATGAAATTGTTATCCATGTAATAGATTAAAAAAAAATGACACATACAATGAAATACATGGATATGTTAATGTTATATGCCTACCTTTAAAAATTATACTAAAATCTGACATGTTGAATGAGCTTTTTGCTAGGAATTATGATATACAAGATGGACCTGCCAATGGTTTGGATGGCATATTTAAACTATATAACAAAGAACAAAATAAATTAACATTGAAAACTTGCAGATAACAAGACATGTTCATCTCTATAAAATTCATATTCATTTGGATTGGACTCCTATATTTTTAATCTCTAGATCAATTCGCATGTCAACCTACAAAAAATAATTAACAGTGCAAGGCTAATTTTCATTCCAACTAGCCTGTGCACACACAATACATAGGTCACAGGGTCTCACCATGGAAGGTGTTGCATTTAAGACACTTGGTGTTAGGAGACATGACTTAACATATACAACTCTATCTCATGTGAAAATCATAGACTCATTATATTTACTAAGTCCGCTTATGCATAAATTTTTTCTAGTTAATAACAAAATCTCTATTAAAATGTCAAGACTAGAAGCAAATTCAAAATGAAAGTTTGAACATAGCCTCTGATCAAATATAATGCTTTCATATGTTATTATATGCTCCTTAAATACTCGTAACCTCAAAGGCCATCTAAAAGACAATATCAATGACCATGACTTGATGAGATGTGATATATTGTGTTTACAAGAAACATACGTTACACCTACCAATTGTTTTAATCTTAACTCAAACTTCTTGCCCTACAACTTGGTATATAATGTCCATGGTATTATGATATGTGTGCAAAACCATGTAATCATTTCACAACCAATGCAATATGTTTTAGATGCGCTAGAAGCATTAACAATAAATGTTGTGATACTAGAAAATGAATTTGTAGTTGTTAATATCTATGCATCCTTATTTGCTTGCATCTTGAATATCATCAATGTTATTGAAAAGGCATTGTTAAATGTAAATGCATCCAAAGAAATCTACAATTTGGGAGACTTTAACGTTGACATGTTTATTTCTAATAAGTCAAGTATACTACTTGAAAATTATATATTAGCTTACAATATGCATTTCCTACCACATATACATAAGTAACATACAAATAGAATCATAGATAATGTTTTGACAAACAATACAAGACAAACTAACTAGATTATAAAAATAGAAACATATTGGACTGATCACAATGTAGTATGTGTCTCTATAGATAATAATAATTAGTCATTAGGATTTAAAACAACTCAATGAATGCATGCAAGATTTTTTTCTTTGTTCAAATCCTTTTTTCTAGTACACAACTTTGGTCTATGTTAATTGCATTTGTATATGCATAAAACTTTGGATAAAGTATGTTGTTCCATCTATTTAATTTATTTGGTGCTTGAACATGGAATTTAACTCTCTTCATTACATATTTTTCATGTATAAAACTATAGTAAAAATTAGAAAAGAACTAACTTTTAATTTTAATAAACGAAGGACAAGACATGGAATCAAAGAAAAAATTCAAGCCAAGAAGAAACAAATCAAGAACAAAAAATTATTTTATATACAACACATCAGACAAGTTGTTCTCAACAACAATTGTAAAAATGGTATTCCATGAATCATTTTTTTGTTTCTCTTTGTTGGTTTTAAAAATGCATGTTTTTGCTAGGTAAAAAAAAATGTGAACTTTTTCTATTTTGATTTTATGATTATTTTGTTTAAAAAGGAAAAACATTTCCTTTTTCTTATCTTAGCACATGCACAAAAGTAACTTATTCATGCACAATCATGAATATTTGTGATGGGAAAAGTGTTTTTGTATTTGAAAGAGACATTTTAACAGTTTATGGCCCTTTTCATGTTACAAATCTGAGTTCTTTAAATAAGGCAAATATATTGTATATTGACTTGGTCGATGTTCATGGACAGATGACAATAACAATGAAAATTAGCAATAAATTAATTCAAAAATTTTAAACATATATATTTTTAGGCAAAAGTATCTATATGTCTAAGTTCTGAATTAAGGAAAAGACAAAATATGAAAGAGGGATGCTGTATTTTGCATAGTATTGACTGCAAAATCAAACATGTAGAACATAACTACGGTGTGCAAGAAATGTAAACTTATACCTAATCATACAATTGTTGATATAATAGACTCAAATGATTCATTTTTAGTTGGCTCATTCAAAACATTGATTTATAAAATGCATATTTTTGCTAGGCAAAAAAAATGTGAACTTTTTCTATTTTGATTTTATCATTATTTTGTTTAAAAAGGAAAAAACATTTCTTTTTTTTTTGTCTTAGCACATGCACAAAAGTAACTTATTCATGCAAAATCATGAATATTTGTGATGGGAAAAGTGTTTTTGTATTTAAAAGATATATTCTAATAGTTTATGGCCCTGTCCATGTTATAAATCCGAGTTCTCTGATTAAGGTGGAGATATTGCATATTGACTTGGTTGATGTTCATGGACAAATGACAATAAAAATGAACACTAGTAATAAATTAATTCAAAAATTTGAAACATATATATCTTTAGGCAAAAGTATCTAGATTTTTGAGGTCTTGATCAAGGAAAAAATAAAATATGAAAGAGGGATGTTGTGTTTTGCATAGTATTGAATGTAAAATTAAACATCCGGAACATACCTAGGGTGTGCAAGAAAGGTAAACTTATACCTGATCATACAATTGCTGATCTAATAGACTCAGATGATTCATTTTCAGTTGGCTCATTCAAAACATTGGTAACAAGTTACCAACAAACCAATACTTAGTTTAACTTACATGTCAAGAATGGTGAAACAAAATACAATTGTGTAGTAGTGAGCCTTTATTTTGTCTTTTCTTATTTTTACAAATTGTTTCTTATATTATGATTATTTTTTTTTCAAATTATCTACAAACTATTTTATTTTAGATTCAATTTGGTGAACATTACCAATAACTTTGCCATGCAATTCAAGACTTGTTGATTTCAAAAAAAATATCCAATCTACATTTTTAAAAACATGATATGAAAAGGGACAAAAAATTTCCATACACTTCATATAAAAACTACATCTTTTATCAAACCATTCGCTCATAAACTACGAAGAAATATATGTAAACAATCATTGGCACAAACATCGAGACATAATTTTTTTTTTTTTTCTATTAATTGTAAAAGAAACTTTAAATTAATTTTAAAATATATATATATTTGACTCAAACATATACATGGAATAGGAATTTTAAAAGCAACAGACATTTATTTAGCTCCCTTTCAACGAATATGCAAGTCTTGCCACCATGCAATTCTAGCAAAGGATCTTGAGCGAGATGACTAGCTAATGATTATCTCTTTGGGGTCTCTAAATGAGGGTTAATATCTTATATTGATTGCTTTGAATTGTTGCATTGTCCGTCTTACCCTACACATTTTAATTTTTTCTAGTTAAACAAGTTTTTTTTATTTTTTGTTTTGTTTCAGTGAGGGCCTTTGTAGATCCCCTTTTTCATTTACCAAATTTTTAAATGGAACTATTACATTGTTATTGTATAAAATATTATTATGTGTGAAATAAATCTGGCCTACTTAATACACAAATATATATATTTTTTCAAAGTACAATGAGTATTTGTTGGTAAGGAAAAAAATATTTTATAAATTATATTTGTCTCACAATTCATATTAATATAAGATTAACTCAATCACAACACAAACATATATGTGAAATTTCACTTGTGTGTATTTAAATTATGTTTAAAAAAAATTATTTTAAGATGACCCACTAAACATAAAACTATAGACCCACTTAACACAACTTAGTAAGTATTTTTATTTTAACTAATCCACATAATAATAAGATTCATGAGATCCAACAACTCTATATTATGTGGAAGGTACTACATCAAAAGAGTACTTGAAAGTAGGATGAGCATTTAAAAGTAGATACAACCACCTTATTTGAAGAGAGTAAGATAAAATAATATAATTTTTAATCAAGATTCATAATAAAAAATTTAGCATAAAAAAAATATAGAATATTATATCAAAGAATTTAATGTTACATGAGATCATGACGAAAAGGTTTATATAGAAGTAGAAATTAAGTGGGAGACACAAATGTTGATGGCTCAAAACATCTTTAAGTGCGAAATTGACAAAGAGACAATACTTAAAAGAAGAATGAGAAAAGATAATATTTCTATTTTATAACAAAAATGTTATAGTGACGTGATGGCATTATATTATGGAGTGTACATAATATAATGACATCAGAATTAAATAGGATGAAAAATTAAAAATAAACGACTTATTATTTGAGGAGATGATGCCAAACAACACAATCAATTTTAAATCAAAATTTATGATAATAAAAAAAGGAGAAAACGATGTTCCACAAAATTTAATGAAACCACTTTTATTTCAAATAATTTTATTAATATAAAACACTGATGTGGACATACAAAAGGATGGTAAAAGATTCATGAAAGACCTACAAACTATAATAAGGTCTAGGTGGCAGCGCGGCGGACTTCAAGGTTCTTCCCGCGGCTCGCCGGCAATATTCACGGGTTGCATGCAAGAAGCCTCCCTCGTGGACTTTCATGGCCGGTAAATTGCGTCCGTTAGTCTTCTCGACGCAGAGAGATGTCGATTGGCGGTTGATATAAATTTAGTACACGAGTGTAGGTTTCATTTCTGGAGATGATGCAAATCCTAATGTATCCAATCGAGTCCCATTTCATGTCAGAGGAGTTCTTTTCCATCTCTTGTTCAATGTTGTCGAAGGAAGAACAATGTTTGTCTTCTCACAAATCATTATTAAATTATTGAATGAGAGATGGGATTGATCTTCTCTGATACTGTAAGTGGCTGCTGCATCCAAAATAAACAACTATGCAATATATTTGAATAACTATTGATCTTCTCTGATAATGTGAGTGCTGATGAGTAATATGTATTTGAATGTGAGTGCTGATGAGTAATATGTATTTGAAGATTGGCGACTATGCAATCTTAGATTATACTGTTCCAAATGATTCCTAAGATAATATCTGAAAAAGTATGTACAGGAGTGTAGGTTGCATTAGGCGTTTGGTTTAATTGTTTACACCATGTCGCCAACGATAATCAGAGGTGCATTCTTTTTGGTCCATTACAAACACTCTCTTCTCTCAGTTCCTGCTTTTCTTTTTTTGTTTTCAATTCTTATTTAGTTCGTCGGTTGTGGAAAATTTGCGATGGTTCTGGTGCAGGGTTGCCAATGGACTATCTTGACAGAGTTGAGGCTATAAGACCTGGTTTACCTCTTTTTCTTTACAACTATTCTACCTGGTATCTAATGGATCTTTACAGCTACCAAGAAGGCTAAAGTTGTTTCAGTTTTGATTTTTGTTTTTATGGTTTGGGTTGAGCTTGTTAGCTAAAGAAATATGTTAAGGAAAGACCCTGTAACTAGGTGGGTATCCAATTCAGAAGGTTCATTGAAACTGGATTGGGTAAAGATTTTTTGGGAGGGAAAGAAACCAAAAAAGAAAACGAAACCCACATTTCAAATGAAAGATGGTAGCAATAAAACTGTTGGGAGCCATGGAATTCTGGGGTTCTGATTGAGATTTCCTGAAGAAGAAACTTACAGTTCAGATGGAAGATGGTAGCAACTAGCAACTAAACTATTGTGAGCTATGGAATTCTGCGGTTTTGATTAATATTTCCTTACGATGCTTGGGCTAGAGAAAATGTCAATCGTTGGCGTTCTTGTATCATAATTTAAATGTTCGTTGGTAAAATCGGGCTCATAACTTCAAGTTGAAAATGGTAGCAATGCAATTGATGGAAGCCATGGAATCCTAGGGTATTAAATTAGGTCTCTCGTGCTGCTTTGTCTAAAATGAATATTGCCAATCATTATCCCGTGCTTGGTACACCATCCTTGTACTATAATTTGAATTTTGATGTCGGTAGAAATGAACCCATAATTCAAAATTGAAGATGGTAGGAATAAAACTGTTAGAAGCCATAGAATGTGTGGTTTAGGACAAACACAATTTCATTAGCACCCACTTTGGACACCGTTCTTGTACTCGATTTGAAAGTTTGTGTGTGTTCAAATAAACTCATAATTCAAATGGAGGATTGTAGGAATAAAACTAATGGAGGATTGTAGGAATAAAACTGTTGGAAGCCATGAAATTCTGAGGATTTGATGAAGATTTCCCATGCTGCTCGGACAAGAGAAAACTGTCAATCATTAGCATTGTTGTACTATAATTTGAATGTTGATGTTGGTAAAAATGAACCCATAATTCAAATTGAAGATTGTAGGCATTAAAATTGAATGAAACCATGAAATTTTGAATTTTGAATAAAAGCTTTAATGCTTATTGCTCAGTATGGAGAACCGTTAATCATTAGCACCCTCATTGGACTCTGTTCTTGTATTATTTTATTATTGGTGCTGGTACAAATGAACCCAATTTTATTTGAATTTAAATTAATTTCCTTAAATCCTTGCAGAATGTCCTTCCATGTCCTAGCAAACTTGCAGATAGGACATTCTTTATTTAAAATAGGATCCATCTCTCTGATAGCTGAATATTTTAGGTTATGTTATAAAGATTCATTATGCAAATAATTTTGGAGTCCATGATTGTAATATTTGATTTTGTATGTGCGTGGTAGAAATAAACCTAAGTGAATTTGACATGGGGTGGCTCTCCCAAATCTTCGCAGACTGTCCTTCCATGACCTTTAAGATCATGCAGATAGAATTTTCTTTGGTTAAAAATTAAAATAAGATGTTTTTCTCTCCCATAAGGAAGAAAGCAGGGTGTGTTTTCAAGATTGGTGTGCTTTCATTATTTGATTTTGGATGTGGGTGGTAGAAATAAACCTAATTGAATTTGAATCTTGACTTGTGGTGGTTCTCACGTCTTTGCAGACTGTTTTTAGTCTATGATAGAGGAAGAGGGTTGGGTATATTGTCAGGATTGGTTATGCACATAATATTGGAATCCATGTTTGTATTATCTAATTGTGAATCTTACAAATAAACCTTATATTGGAGTCCATGCTCGTATTAAAGTTTAATTATATTCACATACAATGGCTTGTCTCAGTGTTATTCCCTTTGAGAGGATTGCATATAGCTTCTTTAGGGAAATATTTTAGTACTTCAGGCTAAACACAGGAGGATATTTCATTGACATAGCTATGAGACTTAAAATCAATAGACTGACCATAGAGGAATCAAGTGGCCTAGGGCAACATTTTACTGTTTGGAATTTTGTCATCCTTAGGCAGTATGTAGTGAAGGATCAAATTTGAAGAATTGTTCAAAGCCTATGAGTGCTGATCGAAGTGGAAGAACATTCGAATCCGGCCCAGGTAATCTTGCACATTGATCATTTAATTACACCTTTGTTACCAAGGCTAGAAGTTTGAAGTATTGGTCACAAGGATGTCCAGTTCTTTATGTATGTCCCTGAATTTGCACATTTTGTCTTTGTATAGAACAAGGTAGATCAGCTCTCTATAATTTTCTGACTTCAATTTTGGCAAATGCAAAAAACACCTTACTTTTCTTCTGATGTTATTCAGGTTAGAATGCGTGTCAGGGAAAAACGACCTTCCCGTGATACAGATCATGTTAGATCAGCTCTTTATACATATGACTGCCCTGAAGTTCAGTTTGAATTATCTCCTGCAGAGGTAGATTGGTCATGAACCTTGGAATTTGTGACAATAAGAATTATTAGGTTCTGACTGTCTAAAATTTAACAGTTCAAACTTTCTGGCAATACTAAAACCTTTCAATTCTATTAATTCAGGTGGAGAATTTGCTGAGATTGTTTAGTTGCAACAATAGAAAGTTCAGGGTATATCAGTTATCATCAGAGGATATCAATGGAAATAGCTATGCTGTTGTAAGCCCGAAAGATAATGTAATATCAAATATTTGTTTTGGGTCATGTAGGGCTGCTTTGAAGGCTGGTATGTATGCTGCCAATGCATCACTTAGAGAAGATAAGATAGCCCGTGAGAAAACACCACTTTTTTTAAGATAAAGGTATCCAGGCTTCAAATACTGACACATGTTCAAATGGTGTGCTTGAAAGCAATGGAAGAGGATACTTTCCGGCGTAAGAAAGCAGTATCTAACGGCCCTGCTAACTGTGCTGAAATGGATGTTCCTTCTAAGGAAAGTACATAGTTCTTAAGAGGCTGAGGCTAACAGTTTACAGAAGTCAAAGCGTAGTGGAAATGGCCTGTTAAGTCTACGGGGTCAGAACTTAAATGAACATTCTGACACTAGTTAGAGAGTCTTTTTCAAAAACACACAAAATATGTCGAATCTAATGCCCTTGAATCGAATTCTATTAAAGATCAAGAATCTGTTTCTGGAAGTTCTCTTATAAAAACTTTAAGTGGGGTAAGAACTTGCAGAAGTCTCACTGGTATAATGACAAGGAAGAGCAAATACTTGACAGGGAACAGACGCAAAAACAACAGACACATATGATTTCTTCCTCTCCTTCTGTAGTGTCTTTTGTGTTTTACGGACTCCATTTCTGTATTTTAATGTGCCAATCACAAATAGGTCGGCACATTTTTCTTATTCATCATTTAGTCCATTAGAGGAATCTATTATTTATACGTCCCTTGGCTCTTCTAATTTTTCTTCAAGATATCTCATACTGGAAGGTAATGAAGTTAATGTGAGTTCTCTTCACTCGGAGATATTACAATTTTCATGGAATGTGAACGCCAAGTAGTAAAGCATTGTTGGCCTGACAAAGATATAGAGGTCAGTCAATGGTTGGTAAAGCTTTTTTTTCTTGAGTGAAAGCAGCATCGGTTAGATAAAATGTGCGTTTATTTCAATTTCCATGCCATTTTGTGAATTTTATTTCCAATGTGCGTTTTTTTCTTGAGTGAAAGCAGCATCAGTTTGATCTATCCACAGAATAATAATGTGTAAGTTTGTTTTCGCTGTTGTTTCCCAAAGTAGCAGGTATTATTGTTCGAATGGATTTATTTCCCATATCAATGGAAGATATTTTAGGACCTGAGATATTGTAGTTTGACTTTGTAAATCAAACAGTGACTGTATATCTTAGTTATGTTAGTTTGTGCCCTTGGTGCAGAAGCAATGTTTTATTTCATGTTTCAAAATGCAAAATGAAACATTCCCTCTAGTTTCCTCTATTCTATGACCATTGGATAGATTGTGTTTGACTAACTTCTGCTTGGGATTTCTTAGTTCTACTTCCTTCTGCCTCTGGTAACTGGGCTTCGTTTTTATAATGAGTCCATACTAGAAATTCTCAGTTCAGTTTTATTTCTTTCCTTTGAATTTGTCCTCCTTCCAATGTTTTCTCTGATTGATTTCGTATACGATTTTATTTTGTGTCAATTTCATCTTATGCCTTTCAATTTCAAATGTAGTGATCTTCTTCTATATTATTAGGAGTTTGCAATTCCATTATTTCCATGATTCTATAGTCTCTCCTTGATAGCATGTAGGTTTCATGTCTCATGAAATAATAGTTGTTTGTTTGATGTTTTTCAGGTTTTTGTTTCTTTCGCAACAGGACTTTGCCTTACTCACAGTGATATTGACGTGGTAGTGGTGGATGTGTTGTGCCGAGCCCCACTTCGAAACCACTCTTCCAGGAGGCCCACTTTCTTTGATCAGGGTACTTGCGAAACGATTGAGAGAATGTAGCTGGTGTCAACACCTAAATACAATAGAATCTTCATCCATGCCTGTAATACGGCTTAGTTGCAATCCTAGTATAGTCGTCTCTTCAGATGAAGGATCTTGTTTGGAATCTATTGACATTGATATTACAATTGAAGGAAGTTCAATTTATGCTGAAGGAATTTTAAGTTATTTTATACCACACATTTGAATATAATACTTAGGATTCTTCTCTTGCAGGTTCTCCTGCTAAAATCATATCTGCATCATAAAGGGTTGTACAATCAACAATGCATATTATGGAGGACTGGATCTTATTCGCTGACCCTCATGCTAGTATTCTATCTAGAGACTAGAGTTATGTTTTAACAATCTTCTTTTTTCTTACAGTTGTATACCATGCTCCAAATTGTTTTGAGGGTGGCTCTCTTTTAAATTTAATAGATCTAGAGACTGCAATTTCTCAATAGTTGTAAGGAAGAAAAAATTAGATAGGTTCTTGAAGCAATAAAGCTCTTGATGCTTTATGTTTCAAATTGGGATATTAAAATGAGGACATTCATTTAGCTGTTTTTTTAACCCAGATCTTGGTGTCAATCTTGTTTTATGTCTACAGCAAACATTTTCATCGTCTCCAGATGTGTCTACAACTCCAATTTCCTTAAAACTAGTTGATTCCTTATGCTTCTTCAACGAAGATTCTTCTGATGGGGAACCCATGATTAAAAGGGCCAGATATGCTAAAAACCAGATGCTCAGGGTTCTGGACACTTCTGTTGGATCCCCAAATCTATGGACCTTATTTATTGGTTTCTTGAAATCTTTTGGATCGTATATAGACTTCTCCCGTATTAGGATTGTTTTACAGGTAAAGGCATTATCTGCTTACATGTATGATATTATAAATCTTATAAGGTGGTTATACTATTTTTTTGTTCAGGGTAAAGATGGAAATCCTGGTGGGATATTCTGCCAAGTGATAGGCAGAGCCCAGTTCCATTGTTTATTAAGGACCCTTTGCGGCCAGGTGTAATTGTAAATGTTGGTGCAGGATCTTTTCCAATGTGCCATGTACAGGTATCCAGATTTTGTGACACCCCTTAAGGTAGCTGTACAACATGTTCTTTTACCTTTTTCTGTCAAAGGATTTTGGTCTCTTAACGTGTATGTATGACAGCAGTAAATGAATCTAAAATACCGTGAGGAAGCTATAATTAGGAAGGGGATTTATCGTAAAATATGTTTTGGTATTGCTTTTGATTTGTCTGAATGCCCAGCTAACACTCAGACCTCAATTGAGAAACATGTTAGCGGAAATGAAAGATAATGGAAGCCTATTGAAAGGGGAGTATGATCTAAAGCTTTCACAGGCTTCACTAAAATATGATATCCTAAATAGGTTATCCAGGCCTGTAAGATCTATCAAGCAAAGAGGCTTCTTGATGTTTTTGTTAAGCAAATAGGTTATCCAGGCCTGTCACTTGACATGGATTTTTTTTAATATGGAATTTCAATTTTATGTTATGTTTGGTTTAATTTTATTTTTTTCAATTGTATGTCTTTTAATTCTTCTTAAAATCTTATATGTACAATATGAATGGCTGGCCAATTTTCAATGGAAAAATACTGTTTATAGAAATTGTTTATATGAACACTAAAGCTTGCACTGGGTGGGCATTGTTTATTTTTTTGTTATGTGTATGTAGCTTGTCATGCGTCCTGAATTGAAATTCACTGATTAGATAATCATCAAGACCCATCTTCATGAACAATAACACTTTCACTAATAGGGCATTGTTTATTTTATTGGTAAATCTGGGACATCAAAAAGCCCAGACATTTAATGGAGGTCACAAACAGGGCCCCCATTTATCAAGTGGTTTCTTCATGAATGGTAAACCTTGCATTGGTTGCGCATTGTTTATTTTTTGGTTGGGAAATTTGGGATATCACAGGCCTAAGCATTTAATTAGGGCCTCAAACATCTAACGGGGGTTACAAACAGGGCCCCCATATATCAAGCGGTTTCCTCATGAACAATAAACTTTGTATTGGTTGGGCATTGTTTATTTTTTGGTTGGAAAATCTGGGATATCATAGGCCCAAGCATCTAATTAGAGCCTCAAACAGGGCCACATTTCTCTAGTAGTCTAGAGCAACAAGGGTTGATATTTTTATATGCCATATGCTTTGGACGTGGTTCTCTTTCATGAAGCAGTGTTTTGGATTATCTGTATCTGATTAATTATTGTTTACATTTTTTGTTTGTACGCTGTGTTTTTGGAGACGTTGCAAACCCTGACCAGGGTACTTTGAGATGTATCAAATCCTACAAGTCTCATTTCAAGTTAGAAGAGTTCTTTCCAATTTCTTGATCGATTATTTAGTTGTGATTTGTGAGAAGACAACATTGTTTTTCCTTGATCAATTATAGAATAATTGACGAAAGAAAGGGAAGGAGATCTTTCCTTGATCAATTATTCTAAAAAAGATGTCAAAGGAAATACAATGTTATCTTCTGTAAATCTTGATCATTTATAAAATAATTGATCAAAGAAAGGGAAATAACTCTATTGATATTGTAACAACACATTAGCTATTGCATCCAAAATAATTATTGGGAGAATGTAAGTGATGTAAGTAGCTGATGAATAATGCCCAAATAGTATGTAAGTGATGTAAGTTGTCTCTGAGACGATTATCGACTAAGTAATCTTAGATTATATAGTTCCAAATAATTCCTAAGATAATATCTGAAAATGATAGACTTTGTTGGAGAAGAATTATTTTCTTATGAAGGCTTATAAATTTTGACATTTTTATTACAATCTTGTTGTTAGGCAAACTTATATCGATAAATAAGAGGGATGAATCATAATTGTGCAAAATAGTTTTTATTTTAAAATATGATGTCTATTTAAATGTTATATGACAATTTTGATATTTAGTATATCAAAATTAACAAAAATTGGTTACTGAAATATAAGATAATTGTAATTACAAAGTGTTTCCTATTTTCTTTTTAAATTTTGATGGGAGCATTTTTACTCTCACTAATTATGGGGTTATTTTCCGCTCAGACTCAAATTTGGAAGGCAACCCCATCTAATTTGCTATGCTTAGTTTAAAAATTGATATATTTCTATCATTTTTATTTAGCCAAGGTGATAATATGGAATACACTTTTTAATTAGTTATTAGTCAAATATTATGAGATAGATTTTTATTTATTTAATTATATTTTAAAATTATAAGATCTAGTTTTATTAAATTGTTATTGTAAGAAGTGTGGAGTAGGGTAATGGAGAACAAGACCATGCTCCTTCAAATAACACAATTTACAAACTAGCTAATGAAATCAAAAAAAAAAATGACATCCAAATCAATTTCTCTTTGATCGGATGAATTCTTTTGGAATAACTTCAACGCATTCCAGAATAAAAAACCTTAAGAGGAAGTAGATTTGATTAGTGGACTTGATTAGTTCCTCATCTGAAACCCTAATAAGGTGCCTCAAATTTTGAATCCACAATCGAACCAATCAATGATTAGGCAAAGTTTTGAAAAATCACTATGGAAGATGGGTTTGGTCGAGCTTGGAGGGCCTTTAACAATGGATGGGGCTTAATGGGTCCTTATGTGCCATCTTGAGTATTCAACTTTTATCATAGAGGTATTTTCAAGTAGTCTTCTACAATTTGGGTGATCAAGATTGGGTGTTTAAAGGAGGCCCATGGTTTTTTTAGAATGTAGGAAATTATCTTCCCCATTGGTCCCCCAATTTCAACCCAACCAAGGAATTTCTCTGAAAAGGTTTATCTAGGTCATAGTATACAAGCTCCCCCTTGAATATTTGGTTGAAGAAATTCTCAATATTTGTCTAGAAGAAATTGGTGAGTTTTTATGCTTATTTGAAACCACTTCCCAAGGGGAATTTTGATCTTATGCTAGAATGCGTGTTCTATATTTCACTAAACCAATTCCCCTGTCATTTTAATTTCCTCTTTTGTTGGATGTTGGAAACAAAACCTTGATTATGAGTGGTTGCCTTTTCAACACTTTCAGTGTTGTAAGATTGGACATTTGAAAAAATCATGTTTAGATTTAATTGGGAAAAATCATAAAGGAAAATAGAAGACAAGGCAAAGAAAAGGGGGGCTATATGGAGCCACAAAGGGGGTGGAGAAATTTCATTTGATTAGTAATGGAGGAAATAAGAGACATTCAAAGAAAGACAAAAAAAGGTTCACTTGGAGAAATCACTCTCAGTTCTTCCTTCTTGGAGAATTTTTGCTACAATCAATGCCCCAAAAATGTAGGAAAATGAACATATTTCTGGTTCCAGTTCTCATGGGTTTTAAATCAAGAGCTTATTCTTGATCAAGAGCTATATTGAAAATTTAAGGCTTCAAACTTGCCTTCTCCTACTCCACTTTTACAATCGATGAGAAATGCATCAAAGAGAAGGGAAAAACTCTCAAATAAAAAATGGCTAACTTACAAAATAAATAAAATATTTAGGACCCCTCATGGCAACTGGTTACAAATTAAGTTAAAATTGGGTCACTTGGCTCATAGTTGGTCCAATCTTGGCGAAGGAGCTTTTTAAAGATAAAAAAATTTGGAACTTGAAGATGTTCGGAGTAGGGGACTATACTCTTCTGCAAAACATAGATGATGAATAATGAAACATCCTTTGAGTTAATCCCAAAGATTTCTCAGTTCCACATATTCTAAATTAAAATCCTCTATAGGGCCCTTAAACATGTGGAAGAAAATCTAGATATGGAGAATCTAGGGTTAAAACTGTAGAGATAACTTAGAGCACAATGATGGTAGACTATCTCTTTAAAGTAGGACAATTATTTATGAAACTCAGATAAACATATACTAAATATTACGCTGAGATATGCTAAAAATAGAAATTACAACTATGCTATATATTGTAATGATAATGAAAAAAAGATACTTAACTAGTTTTGATACTAATATAGACTTGGATATATAATAGATAAAAAATAGATTGAATCCACATTCTAGATCAATCCTCTGATTTTATACATTTGACATTTGTAGTCGTAGACACTTGTGCCAACTTGGGATGGTTGCATCAATGCTAATGTCTAACTTGGACACATGTGTCCAGTATGGAATACCTACTAAAACTAAATGCTACCACATAATATTCTGGGATCTATGTCACCTTTGCTCTAGTGTGCTGAAATTTTGATCATGGATTGTCACTCCCTCTCATATAGAAAAACCTTAGCTCTTCATCTTCATAGTGGCTATGGAAAAAATAAGTTAGTGGGCATATGGTGTCGAGTAACCCCAAAGACTATCAATGAGCACTATCTACATAGCCAATACTTTAAAGAGGGCCTCAAAATTATATAGTTATCCCATACATGTTGGCTTGTATGTGAATCATATAATGTGTGATAAGTAGGTACAATAATGACTTAGCTCATAACATGGTAAATGTGGCTCATAGGATGTTTCTCAAGTACTTCAGATCTGTGGATGTGTTGTCCATATGACTAATGTGGAAATAAGAGAAAATAGGGAAGCTTTGCTCACTTGAGTGCTTGATTGAGTGCCTTTGGAAAATTGCCTTGTGAGTTGTTAAGTTTGTGTTAAGTGAGGAATGAATAAGGATTGATCTTACATTTATACCAATCCCTTTGGAGTATATCTCACATTAAATCACTTAGGCTGACCATAGGTATACATTTCATTTATAAATTGGATGACTTTAGGGCACTGGATACTTCCATCAATATAAAAGTCTGATTGAGACTCAGATAAACATGTAAATTGTCTTTTTAGTACATTGATTAAGACAAGCTACTTAGGTTTTTGTAATAGTGTATCAATTGATGTAATGTTATTTATAAGAGAAATGAATTGAGTTATACCTTGCTCATGTTTTCCTAACCTTTTCCCTTTGTATCTATATTTGAATAAATATTGAGAACCAAAATTAGGTTTATAGGATTGCAACATATGATCATTTTTTCGTTAGACCATTACACAATGTTTGAAGGGATTAGTATCTATTGGACATGTGTAAATAAATCCTTGAATGTTGAATTTTAAGCACATGTACAAATTATATGGAACCACATACATTTCATGTATCCAAGGTCATCCCAAAAG
This sequence comes from Torreya grandis, assembly GCA_037957365.1. NCBI lineage: Eukaryota > Viridiplantae > Streptophyta > Pinopsida > Cupressales > Taxaceae > Torreya > Torreya grandis. The sequence goes on along the minus strand of JARHVA010002541.1, from coordinate 530,974 downwards.
TATATTATAGTTTGAATCATTTGGTATAACATGGCATAAAGTAGGTAATGTATGAGGTCTGATAGCAATATTCAATGTTATTTGACCTAATACTTGTCATGAAATATTATCAAATCCTTTGATGCTCATATTACAAGGTTACAAATCATTAGGCCCAATGCCAAGTAAGGAAAGAAAGAATATGTTTCAAATGTTAAGCCCTGAACCATTGTCTATAAGGACTCTTTTTACAATTTTATTGCACATACCAATCTAAATGTATAATGGTAAACAAAAAATTATGAGATCTTGAGGTGGTAGATCTTCCTTTTCAAATGATATATTATGTTCAGTTCATTTGATGAAATTTAACACATAAGCCACATATAGAGGCTTCACATTAATTGGTAAAAAGGTCACACGTAATGCATCCAAAAGAACATCCTTGAAATGGGAGGAATGATGTAGTAAGTCCCAAAGTGAAGTTTTATCTATAACATCATTGGAAAAGTTTTTGGCATGGTGGGATAAATAACACTATTTAAGGCACTCCCTTCAACATTTTATAGTAACAAGTAGGAGTTCATTGCAAACATTATAACAAGAGGGGGTACGCAAGAATACATTTGATATACAATAATAAAATTTAGAACCCCTTATAGATGGGATTGATTTAAGCATGCATGAAACATAACAAGTAACAACTACAATGAAGCACTACAACATGAAATAACTAATATATATCCATACTAAACATGTCTTTTTGAAAAAAGAAAAAATGATTTTTTTTATAAATTTTAAATCCATTTTTAAAATAAAAATTTAGAAATAGAGAATCAGGAAACCCTAGATTAATATATACTAGGTTTTTATGGGACCAGAGGTTGGGTTTACCAAATGTTTAACCCTAAAATCTAGATATGGGGAATCTAGGGTTAAAGGGGTAGAGATAACCTTAGGGTACAAATATGGTAGACTATTTCTAAACAAAACCAATTATTTATGAAACTTAGATAAATGTATACTAAAGTTATTATGCTAAGATATGCCAAAAATAAAAAGTATAACTATGTTAGATATTATAATGATAATAAAAATAAGATGTTTATTTGGTTCTGATGCTAATACAAATTTGTGTCTAGAATATGCAAAAAATAGATTGGATCTAGGTTTTGGATCATTCGACTAATTTTGTAAATTTGACCTTTGTAACTATGGACATTTGTGTTGACTTGGGATAGTTACGTCAACACTACTGTCTAACTTAGACAAAGGTGTCCAGTATGAAATACTTATTGAAACTAGATACAACCACCTAGAATATAATAGGTTCTGTGTCACCTTCACTCTAGTGTGCTCAAATTTGGATCATGGGCCATCACTCCTCAAATATCAAAAACCTAGTTTTTTATTTATATAGTGATTATAGAAAAATGGTTTAGCAGATACATGGAGTTGAGTTGCCCCAAAGTCCCCAATGTCAATGAACGATGCCTACATAGCCAATACTCTGAAGAGGGCCTCAAACTTATGTAGTTCTCCCCTACATGTTGGTTTGTGTATGAAACATGTAATGTATGATAAAAAAGTATAATAATGACCTAGCTTGTAACTTAGAAAATGTGGCTCATGGGATGTTCCTTCAGTACTTTAGACATGTATATGTGTTGTCTCCATGACTAATATGAAAATATGAAAACATAGGGAAGTGTAGTGATATAAAATATAAAAATTGGTAGCTTGAGTGTGGCTTGTGACACCCAACCCATAGGTCCCTCTTGTTTGCTCTCATGACCCTGATAAACATCTTTTCATTGATTCTCCATCATTCATATCCTTTCAGTTAGTGATTCCACCTCTTTCATGTAGCATTTCCAATGATGATTCCATCCCCCTAGGTCCCATTCCTTCAGGACTATAGTGCCCAACTTGGACTATAACACTGAACCCTAGGGTGTTCATTTTTTATGCTCTTGTCTAAGTGCATTTTCACCTCCAATGGTAAGTTTATTTTGGTTCTTATCATCCTTCTTGTTGGCCTAATGTGAATACATTTAATCCATGACCAACAGATTCCTATAAAAGCCCATTCAAAGTTCATTTAGAAGGGGTTGGCAATTATAACAAATCAAGCAAGAATACAAGTAAAACCGCTAAGGTAATCTTCCTTATTCTTTGCATACAACCAAAAAAATACTACTACAAGATTATTCAAATCCTTACACCCGTCCCTAACCATCTCAAGCACATCTAGTTTAGCATTTTGCATCTTCATACACACTACTACACAAAGCACATCAAGTGGGAGAACTACATATGGCGTGATCCCTCTTTGAAGTATTGATATGTAGGCAACGTACCCATATAAGGGGTGTGAATACACATTTAGTACATTTTACACACACTAACCACCCCTCTTTCCCAAAAATTTGTCAAAGCATAATGGAGTCTAGGGTTTTAAGACTAAATCAGCTCTATAGGGAATTTCACAGACATCCAATAGTTAAAATTTCATAGGTAGGCTCACATGAATACAATAAACAAAACCCAAAAAGCTCAGATCTCTTGGACAGCAGTAGCAGAAGAGGACTATAATGTCAGATCCCAAGGTGTCCTATTTTAGTGCTCTTGTCCTTTCACAAGATGAAGGCCAAATCTTGATTTGTGACACTATCCTAGTCCTGCACAATGAATTCTAGACTTTGTCTCAACCATCTCAATTTGTTTCCAACTAAGTCTTATTTTCTTCACATTTATTCATATTTATAGAAAGGTTAAAAATATCATTAAATTATATAATTATTAACTTAATTATTGCATATTTATTTATTGATTTTATTACTCTAGACCCTAAACTAAATTAGGAATATGAATCAAATATTGCTAAAAAAGTTAAATCATTTGGTGAACCTGACTTACTTTGTTTGTGCATAAAAACCCTAGAAACCCTACGGTAAATTCCTTGCTGATTTTTCCAATAATTTTTTGATTTTTTTACATGTATATTTAAATAAAAAATTAGCACTAATTTTTAAAATTCTATAGTAATTTAAAAAAAATTATTTTCTTCAAAACTCTAGTTGCATATACTAGGTCCCTTTAAATCAAGAAATTTTCAATATTTTTTTGATTTTTTACTTGCATATTTAAGTAAGAAATTAGCATCAAATTTTAAAATTCCATAATAATTTTAAAAATATCATTTTTTTCAAACCCTAGTTGCATATACTAGGTCCCTTTGTTTGCTTGAGATATCACATTACATCTAAAAACAAATTTCACATAATAACAAAAATAGATCTCACTTATTTACACATATTTCTTGCATTTCTTGCAAATAATAAGGAGACCATACTCAGTCCTATCATCTACATGGATGATGAAGTTTACCATTTGTTAGTACAAAGCTTCATTCTTTGCATTTCATGCTTACTTTTCATAATATGGGATGATATAAATAAAGTTGTTATTAACCATAATAATATCCCTCACCTTCAAAGCAATTTTTACTTGACTTTAATACAAGATTTCATTTCTTACTATCTATCTCTCATATGGTAATTTTTTTAAGTTTATCATGCTAAACACATTAAAAATATAATAGCACATATCAAAGTTTCTTATGCATTTGTTCACTAATTCATTCTTTCTATCCATTACTTTTTATCTCTCATATGGATTTTTTTTCAAATTTATCATGCTAAATACATTAGAAATGTCATAGCACATGTCAAAGTTCTTTATGCATTAATGCACAATTCCAAGCTCTCTATCCCAAACTTGTTATCTCTCATGTGGAATGCTCTTTATAAACATATTGTAATACAACTTATAACTCCAATTACATGTATTTCATCCCACATACATGATTTCTACCTAGATGCATATAACTCTCTTGCTACTTCTATGTTCAAATTAAAACAATATAAATGAAATAGAATCAAATTTCCTATGCATAGTTCAAATGTTCAATGTCATGTTTTTAACTCTACTTTGTCATCTCAAACAATGACAAAATAATGTCTAAATGATAACTCTCTTACTCTTACTTATCACATTGCAAATGAGACTAATGCATGCACTCCATTCAAGGATAACATAGATGCACATAGTATTCCAATTTCACATGACAAATTACTGCATATTAATTCTTCTCTCCTCTAAGAGGGTGATAACTACTTTCCATCTAAATAGGTCCATGCTATCACCCCTCCAAAATGTGAGGCAACCTATACTACTGTTCCTAATGCATACATGCAGCTTATAGCTTCTTCAAAACCTCTTCAACATATATGCTTACATGTTCAATCAGAAGTAACTAGGGTTTACACTTATGAGACTCTAATTAATCAAATCACCAGCATGAGAAAATCATATTAGAATACAAATCCTCAAAGGCACCCTATTGTCAATCATGTATATACACCTTCACCTAGTCAATTGGTTGCAAACAATGCTACATATAAAAATAAGAAATCACAACTAACTCTAAAACTAGTGATTCATTTTTCATTCAAAGATTAAAAATATTTATTATCAAAGGAAAATATTTAGATACAAAAAAATTCAACACTAGCATTCCATTGGTTCAAAATCAAGATGATAATGATGAGTGGAACAATACAGGTTATTATGATTTTCAAGATACCGATAATGAATATAAATATTGAGTCATATTCCCAACCATTCCCTCATGCTTCACAATCACGTACAATTACTTTGTTTGATATAGGACACCATGATAGAGAGTCTCCCATGAGACTCATCAGTTAGTATCATTTCTTCTCAGTATTACTTGTACATAATTTTTCAGTTTTCCTATACATAATAATTTTGCTTACTTGTACATAGTTTCTCAATATTTATTGTACATAGTCTTCTCATGATTGATTGTACATAACTTATTTCAAAATACAAAAAACAACACAAAAATTTCAAAATTCAAAAATATTCAAATAATTCAAATACATAAAAGAATTTCAATTATATGCACTCTCCATGTTTTACATTTCTACCACCATGCGAGACTTACATTTGTTGTTCTAAGCTATTGTTTATTAATTTATCTACATTACCATTCTTCCCTTGATCTTCTTTGAGTGTGTGCAGTGACATCCAAATACTTGATTGCTTCACTCTGCCCATTGAGGGGGTATCCTACTTCTACATTCGAGACATACATTGATATATCTACCCCATGGGGGCATCTTTTATATGACTACACCATCTAGGTTATGTCATTCTTATACCACACACTCTAGTTATCATGTTGATGTACATTACTTACTAGCTTACATAGATTACTCTATCTACACTCATTAGTATATAACACTTATGTATTTATTAGCATATACCTAGTCATGTACTACATGCCTTGTATACTTTCACTTCTTGCTTTGATTAGTTAGATGCGATTGTATTTTCAATATTCACATGATTTTATTTATTTATTTGTATAGATAGGTGTGATTGCATTTATTAGTTCCTACTTTTGTTTCCTATATGTGCCTTAGGATAGTTGCCAATGACCTTTGCTTCTAATCTTGTGTGTACCTTAGAATATTTGCCGATGTCCTTTACTTGTACTCTTCTATGTTCTTGTGACCCTTGTGCCAAACTTACTTGTTTCAATTGTATGTGTATGTGGCATTTGAACATGCCTTGTATGCTTAATTTATAGTTTGAGTGACATGTGCCCATGTCCCTTTTTTTTTTGGCCCCTTGGCCACTCTTGTATGCTTCTTTCTTCTTGCCTTGCATACTTGTTGCTTGATTTGCTTCTCAATTGTTTACAATGTCATGATTCACATCATGCATTATCTTGCCTTCTTAGATACCATGATGGACATCATGCTTCATCCCTCCATGACAACTAACAACTAACAAATAACTAGACTTCTAGTTCCAGTTCATTATATTGCACATACTATTACATTGTTATATCTATTTAGGCATACCCCTGTTGATCTAACAATCTCTATTACAAATCATGCTATATCTTGAGATATCTTATCGATTATCATTACTATATCATGTATTCTCACAACATAACACATTTGTAGGGATCTTTCTTCTAAGGATAGTCATCATAGGGTATTCAATCCTAACCTCAAAAGAGGGGGAAATAAATAGGGGTTTTGTCACAGAGATCAAAGATCCTACTAGTCAAAAAATTAGCATTCAAAATACTCAAAACAATAACCAGACTTCAAACTAGGTAGAATAGACCAAGTAGATAGTGAAAATTATAGAACAGTCATCAAAATTAGTTCAAGACAACAACACCAATTTTAGAATATAGCACCAGATAGTAAGGTGTCAATTTTTGATGCTCTTGTTCAAACAAAAAATATGTTTTCCAAAAACAAGCAAAAAATTAGGTTTAATTATAGTTTTACACATTTAGACCAGTTTAGATATGATAGTTTTAGTACAGTTTTTCTTAGAGGATCTAGATATAGGGGGCATCATGCTCGACATGATGGCTCTCATTTTCAATTTTAGATAGGGCAATTGGTATAACTTCCAGATCATAATCCATGTTACAGACATTAGTGATTGGGGACAATGTGCATGACACATTTGTCTTCTTTTCTTTTCAAGTTCAACATATTACCTAGGCATTCTTAATATTATTTGATTTATTATATCTGCAAGTGGTTGGCATCATTTCAGAGTGGATTTCAAACAATCCTAACCTCCACATTTTGAAGTGAATTTCATATAAGTCTACTGCCCAATTTTAGATTAGATTTTATACAAGCCTAATCTCCACCTATTAGAGTGGTCAAGAGTGGCCTAGTTTTCAGCATACATTTAACTATCCATGCCACATTTTTAGATTATAGAGTATTCATGGGCTTCAGGAGCCATCTCATATGACACACATTTCATATCAATATCAGTTCATAGCTTCAATTCATGGGGCAATGATGGAGCTAAAGGAGTAGCTAGTCTTTGTATTCTTGAGCCACTTACTCAAAGGTATTAGACACACAGTACAAACATTGATTAGCACATGCATGAACACCTAGATTCACTTAGTGGGTGATGATGGAGCCAAAGGGATAGCCTTTGCATTCTTGATCCACTCTCGAGGAATTGAGCACTCAGATTCATTCATGATATTACTCTTGGTACAACATCATCCAACATTACTCAACATGACTCAACATCACAATAGGTTTTATATTGGTTCACGTACTCGGTGAGGTGTATTCATTCCTTTCTCTTTCTCTCTCTCTCTCTCTTATCCATCTTTGTATGTTCTTATTTTAGATATAGTGTATCTATTAAGAACTGATCTACTCTTTATTTTATCTTACAAATTTACACTTCACAACGTGTTTTCTCTATGCACATCCAATATTACATAACTTTTGAGCTTCACCCCTTGCAAGTAAGTTTATGTACACTTTTTATTTTTACTTTATCCTAGTATTTCACTTTGCTACATCACTAAAATAAGGGGGGGGGGCAAATGTAGTCATATAGAATGTAAAAATTGGTAACTTGAGTGTGGCTTGTGACACCTAACTTATAGGTCCCTCTTGATTTCTCTCATGACCCTCATAAGCATATTTTCACTGATTCTCAATCATCTGTATCCTTCCAGGTAGTGATTCCACCTCCTCCAAGCAACATTTATAGTGATGATTCCATTCCCTTGGGTCCCATTCCTTTAGGACTATAGTTCCCAACTTAGACTATAACACCAGACCTTAGGGTGTCTATTTCCAACACCCTTCTCCTAGTGTATTTTTAATATCAACAATCATTTCCTTTCAGATCTTATCCTCCTTATTTTTGGCTTAACATGAATACATTTGACCCATGACCAATAGATCTCTATAAAATCCCATTCAAAGTTCATTTAGAAAAGGTTGGCAATTATTACAAAACAAACAAGAATACAATCAAAACCACTTAGGAAATCTTCCCTATTCTCTATATATAGCCAACCAATACTACAAGATTATTCAAATCCTTACATTAGTTTCTAGCCACCTCAAGCACATCTAGTTTAGCATTTTTCATCTTCATACACACTATTGCACAAAACACATCAAGTGGGAGAACTATATATGGCTTGATCCCTATTTGGAGTATTGGTATGTAGGTAGTGTGCCCACATAAGGGGTGTGGATACATGTTCAGTGCATCCTACACACACTAACCCCCTCTCTTTCCTAAATTTTATCAAATCATAATGGCGTCTAGGGTTTGAAGACAAAATCAGCTCTATAGGGAGTTCCATGGACATCCAATAGTCAAAATTTCATGGGTAGGCTCACACAAAATAATGAATAAAACCTATAAAGCTTAGGGCTCTTGAACAACAATGGAAGAAGAAGAATATAATGTCAGACCCCATAGTGTCCTATTTTGGCTCTCCTATCCAATCATAAAATGAAGGCTAGATCTTGATTTGTGACATTGTCCCAATCTTGTACAATCAATTTCAAACCTTGTAATAGCTATTTTAGTCAATTTCTAGCTAAGTCTTATTTTCTTCACATTTATTACTATTTATAGAAAGGTTAAAACAACAATTAATCTATACAAATTAGTATGTTAAATATTAAAATATTATTTACTAATTTAATTAACTCAGACCCTTAACTAAATTAAGAATAGAAATCCAATATTCCCAAAATTGTTAAATTATTTGGTGAACCCAACATAAATTATCACAAAGGGTCAAATTTAGAAACAATAAAAAAGTGGTTACCAAAGCACAACTTAGAACAAAAAAAGGATCAAAAAGCAAAATTAGAGCAACAAACAATTCCACAATAGGTAAAGCATGGAAAAGATGCAAATCTACTTCTCCAAAATGAGACTCAGCTTTTAAAGCAGTATGGGTTTGGTCAAAATATATACAATAGTTTCATTATCAAGTTGAAGGGTTGAGAAATCATGCTCAAGGCATCACTACTCATATTCTAGCAGATGATAATGTTTTTCACCAAGGTTTGAGATTTATTGAACATCCTAAGGCAAACCATTCACAGATATAATTTATCAAAGGAAAAGATCTAGTTACAACAAAAGTCAACACTAGCATTTCATTGATTTATAATCAAGAAGATAATGATGAGTGGAATAATACATGTTATTATAATTTTTATGATACCAATAATGAATCCAAATATTCGAAATCATATTTGTAGACATTCCCTCGTGTTTCATAATCATGCATGATTCCTTTATTCGATACAAGACACCATGATAGGGAGTCTCACATGAGACTCATTGATTAGTATCATTTCTTCTCTATATTACTTGTACATAGTCTTCTTATGCTTGATTGTACATAATTTTTTTTTAAAAAATCCAAAAATATTCAAATAATTCAAAAGCAACAAAAATATTTCAATTGTATGCATTATCTATGCTTTACATTTATACTACAATGCTAGACTCATATTTGCTACTTTATGCTATTTTTTGCCAATTTATCTACATTACCATGCTTCGCTTAATCTTCTTTGAGTGTGTGTAGTGACTTTTAGATCCTTGATTGCTTACTCTACCCATTTAGGGGGCATCCTAATTCTACATTCGAGACACACATCGATATACCTACCCATGGGGGGCATCTTCTACATGACTACACCATCCAGGTTATGTCATTCCTACACTGCGCACTCTAGTTATCATGTTGATGTACATTACTTACTAGATTACAAAAATTACTCTATCAACATTCCACTATTATATAACACTTGTGTATTTATTAGCATATACCTAGTATTATATTACATGTCTTGCATACTTTCACTTTTTTGCTTTGATTAGTTAGATGCAATTGTATTTCCAATATATTACATGCTTTAATTTCTTGCTTTGTGTAGCTAGATGTAATTGCATTTCTTAGTTCCTATTTGTCTCTTGTATGTGGCTTAGGACATTTTCCAATGTTCTTTGATTCTATTCTTGTGTGTACCTTAGGATATTTTCCAATGTCCTTTCCATGTATTCTTTTATGCATTTGTGGATTTCATGCCAACCTTACTTATTTCAATTTTAGTGTATGTGGCATTTGAACATGCCTTATATGCTCACTTCTTAGTTTGAGTGACATGTGCCCATGTCCCTGTTTTTCTCGGTCCCTTGGCCATTCTTGTATGCTTCTTGCTTCTTGACTTGTGTGCTTATTATTTGATTGATTTTTGATTGTTTGTAATGCCATGATTCACATCATGCATTATATTGCTTTCTTAGATGCCATGATGGAAATCATGTTCCATCCCTCCATGATAACTAACAACTAAAAAATAGTTAATAACTAGACTTTCAATTCTAGTTTAGTACATTACACATGCTATTACATTATTATATCTATCTAGGCATACCCTTGTTTATCTAACAATCTCTCATTACAAACCATGCTATATCTTGTCAATTATCATTACTATATCATGTATCTTTGCAGCATAACACACTTATAAGATTTTTTTTTAGGGAAATCATTATAGGGTCTTCATTCCTACCCTCAAAAGAGGGGGTAATAAACAAGGGTTTTGTCATAGAGATCAAACCTAATATGGTAAAAAAATAGTTTTTAGAACACCTAAAATAATAACCAGACTTCAAACTAACCATAATAGACTAGGTAGATAGTGAAAATTATAAAATAGTTATCAGAATTAGCCCAGAATAATAGTGCCAAGATTGGACTACAGTGCTAGATAGTAGGGTGCCCATTTCTGGTGCTCCTATCCAAACAACAAAAAATAAGGTTTTCTAGAAATAGGCAAAAAAGTAGGTTCAACTATAGTTTTGCACATTCAGACTAGTTCAATATAGTAGTTTCAATACAATTTTTCTTAAAGAATCTAGATATAGGGGGCATCATGCATGGTATGATGGCTTTCATGTCCAGTTTCAGATTTGATAGTTGGTATAACTTCCAGATCAGAATCTATGTTTTAGACACTAGTGATTGGGGGTAATGTGCATTGTACATTTAACTTCTTTTATTTTTGATTTTAGTTTATTACCCACACATTCTCAGCAATTACATGTCTTATTCCATCTATAGGTCATTGGTATAATTTTAGAGTGGCTTTCATACAAACCTAATCTCTATCTTTTTTGAGTTGGCCAAGATAGGGCTAGTTTTTAGTACACATTCAACTATCCATGACACATTGTTAGATTATAAAGCATTCATGGGATTTAAGAGCCATCTCATATGACACACATTTATACTGGTATCAGTTTATAAATTCACTTCATGAGGTAATGATGGAGCTAAAGGACTAGCTAGCCTTTGTATTCTAGAGCCACCTAATCAGAGAGATTAGACACACAGTCTAAACATTGATTATCACATACATGATCATCCAGCTTCACTTAGTGGATGTGATGGAGCCAAATGGATAGCCTTTGTATTCTTGAGCCACTCTTAGGGAATTGAGGACTTAGCTTTGTTCATGATATTACTCTTGGTACAACATCATCTAACATTACTCAACATCAGTTAGCATCACAATAGGTTTTATATTGGTTCACATAACTAATGAGGTGTATTTGTTCCTTTCTATTTCTCTCTCTCTCTCTCTCTCTCTCTCTCTCACCTAGCTTTATACATTCTTATTTTAGATATAGCGTATCTATTAAGAACTGATCTAGTTTTTGTTTTATTTTTCAAATTTATACTTCACAACATGCTCTCTATACGCACACCTAGCTTCACACAACTTCATGATCTTCACCCTTATAGGTAAATTAAAGTACACTTTCTATTTTTTCTTTATCCTAATATTTTGATTTGTTGCATCACCAGGATAAAGGGGGAAAATGTAATCATATAAAATGTAAAAATTGGTAGTTTGAGTGTGGCTTGTGACACCCAACCCATAGGTCCCTCTTGCTTGCTCCCATGACCCTCATAGGCATATTTTCACTAGTTTATAGTTATCTGTAGCCTTCTAGATAGTGATTCCACCTCCTCTAGGTAGCATTTCTAGTGATGATTCTAGCCCCCTAGGTCATATTCCTTTAGGACTATAGCACCCAACTTGGACTATATCACCAGACCCTAGGGTGTTTGTTTTGGTACTCCTATCCAAGTGCATTTTCACTTCCAATTTTTAGTTTCTTTAAGTTCATATCCTCCTTCTTGTTGGCCTAACATGAATACATTTGACCCATGACCAATAGATCCCTATAAAATTCCATTCAAAGTTCATTTAGAAGGGGTTAAAAATTATTACAAAGCAAGTAAGAAGACCAAAAAAACTAATGTAATCTTCTATATTCTCTACATATAGTTAGCCAATACTACTATAAGCTTATTCAAATATTTACACCAGTCCCTAACCACCTCAATCACATCCAGTTTAGCATTGTGCATCTTCATACACACTATTGCACAAAGCACATCAAGTGAGAGAAATACATATGGCTTGATCTCTCTTTGGAGTATTGGTATGTACGAAGCATGCCCACACAAGGGGTATGGATACACATTCAATGCATCTTACACACACTAATCCCCCTTCTATCCTAAAATTTTGTTAAATCACAATGTAGGTTAGGGTTTGAAGACTAAATTAGATCTACAGGGAGTTCTATGGACATCCAAAAGTCAAAATTTCATAGGCAAGCTCACACAGATACAACAAACAAAACCTAGAAAGCTTAGATCTCTTAGAAAACAACATAAAATGATGACTATAACATTGAACTCTAGGGTGTCTTATTTTGGTGCTCCTATCCTTTCATAAAATGAAGTCTAGATCTTGATTTGCAACACTGTCCTAGTCTTACACAATGAATTCTAGACTCTGTCTCAGTCGTCTCAGTCTATTTCCCACTAAATCTTATTTTCTTCACATTGATTACTATATATAAAAAGGTTAAAAATACAATTAAATTATAAAAATTAGTAACATAATTATTTCATATTTATTTACTAATTTTATTAATCCATACCCTTAACTAAATTAGGAGTAGGACTCCAATATTCCCAAAAAATTTAAATCATAAAGCTTTGCTCACTTAAGTGTTTGATTGAATGTCTTTGTTAAATTCCTTTGTGAGTTGTTAGATAGGTGTTAGGTGAGGAATGAATGAGCATTGGTCTTATATTTATACCAATCCCTTTAGATAATATCTTGTATTAAATCACTTATGGCGACCATAGGTATATGTTTCATTTGTAAATTAGATTACTTTGAGGTAATGGATGCTTATGTCAAAATATGCCATTTACATTGACAAAGGAGTCTATCTAAGACACAAGTGTTTGGGTAGTTGAAAAATAAGTGTAAGTCTAGAACTTGTAGAGATGAAAAATAAGTAGATTTATAACATTATGAATAAGATAGAAGGTTTGAGTCATCAAAATAACATTGGTTAGACTAAGAGATAAACAATTAAGCATAGAGTAATAGTGTATATAAACCTTTTGGTAGTGAAAAATATATATAAGCTGAAATTACATCCATGATATGTATTTACTGAGTGTACAAGACTAAGGTGTTATATAATTCAAAACTAATGATTATATATGTTAGGAATACCCTTGCCACCAAGACATAACGAAAATCTAAAGTTGGAATGTCATAGGCTTAAATGCTTATGAAATATATCTCTTACTTAGGTGATTAATAGAGGAAGCAAAACTCAATATTTCACTCTTATAAGAAATGAAGATTGGAAAAAGTCAATTTGAAATCTCAGTTTAATAGATCTCAAAGAACTTGGAATGGATCAATGAGGATGCAACTTGATCAATAAAAGTAATAAATATCTTGTGAAACCCAAAGGTTTGTAACTTTAGCCTTAGTTATTTTGAAAGTGATTTAATAATGTTTTTGTCAAATAAATAGCAAACATGAGACATTTACTTTTATCTAATGTGTATGGCCTAATGGAAGATGAGGCAAAAAAGATGATATGAGAGAGTTTATGTAGTTTGAATGGGGGAATACTGATAATAAAATGGATTATTGGGATGGGGGGGTGACAAATTTCAATGATATATTAATGCTTTTAGAAAAGAAGTGTGGATATGTTCAAATATCTCAAACTATGTGTGACTTTAATAAATTTTGCTTAGAAGAGAAACTGTCTAATTTTGAATTTTAGTTTCACCTGAAATAACAGAAGACAAGGGGATCAATTAATTTTAGAAAAAATAGATAGATTCTTGTTAAAATTAGAAATGTTGTCTAGGAATGTCAAGTTCATGAATAAATTTATTCATTTTTATAGCTCTGACCACGAGCTAATAGTCTTTAATATGAAATTGAAGCTATATATACACCAATCTGGCCCAAAATTACTAATTATTACTCTAGTATTGTTTTAAGTGTGATTGATGATAAAATATGCTTTGAATAATTTCAAATTAAGATACTAAAGATTATTGATTTTATTTTATTAATACCCACTATAAAAAATCAAAGACAACAATATGCGAAATGATTTTTCAGAAGGAATTAATGCACCACATGTGTGCATAATCTTTTATTAATAAAAAAACTAAAACTAACATATTAAAAGATAAATTTCATGACAAGTTATGTCTAGATTAGGAATTAAGTAAAAATCAAATTAATATATTTACTTAGCCACTAATTAATTTAAAAATAGACTTTTAAAAATAACCTCTAGATAACAAGCTTAACTCACTGATAAGATATGGGCATCATGTAAGTAGCCTCTTCATTAGTTAAGTAAACATGCAAAATCACATGAAATCTAGATAAGTGAAAGCCTAAAAAATAACTCTAAAAATATTAGTTTGATTAAAATAATTTTTAGTTAACTAAACATTCAGTGAACTATACTTTAACTGACACTTCTAGAATTTTTTAAGAAAGTTCCTAGAAAGAGTTCAAAATTGACCAATTAACTAATTTAGAAAATAATTAAATTAAATAATTTTTTTAAACGAATAAAACTCCAAATAAAATAAATATAATATAAATAATCAAGTTCTCATATTGACATCATACTCAACATTTCTCCCTTTGATGTGAAGAAGATAAATGCTTATAATCTCCTTGATTCTTCCATGAATCTACTTGTGCAATATTTTGGTGAGAATATTATAAAATTGATCTGCACTTCTCATATACTCAATGAAAAAAAATTTATCATTGACCAAGTCTTTGACAAATTTTTTTTGAGTTCGATATGCTTGGTTCTAGCATGGAAAACAAGATTTTTAGATAGTAGTAGTTCCTCTCTAAAATTAGTTAAGAGTCTTATAAAAAATAATTATGTTCAAGTTGATGTAAGTTTTATATATTCAAATTTAGTAGAGATTAACATAATTTTAGATTATTTCTTGTGAATAAATAACGTGTAGTTGACTTCATATTTAGTAGAGGATAATTTAATTCTAGATTATTTTTTATAAAGAAATAAGTTGTAGTTGACTTCCTGTCATCAAGAGATCCTCTCAAATCTGAACATGTGTATCCAATTAGACATAATAAACTTGTTAGTTTGAAATAAATATCATATTTATAAGTACCTCTTATATATATAATTTATTTTTACTGATTGTAAACATTTGAGTGACGAATTATCCATAAATCTAGAAATTAGTGAAACCCCATAATTGATATCAGACCTTGTCATAGTGAGATACATCAAACCTCCCACCATTTTTATAAAATTATTTTCATCAATTTAAATACGTCTATCTTATCTCATTACATTTTATCCATTTGCAATTGGAGTGTCCATGGACTTAGAATATTAAAGATTGTACTTATTTAACATGTCTTCGACATATTTGAATTGAAAAATGAATACTTATTCTTGATTTTGATAGATTTATATATCATAAAAGTACTTCATAAGTCAAAGATCAATCATATAAAATTATAATTTCATAGCTTATTTGAAGTTATTCAACATCTCCATAGAGACACATGTAAATATCAAGTAATCTACATAGAGACAAACATATAACATATTAGAATAAAATACTTGTATGTAAAGAGTTGGTTGATTTTCATTTATTATAAAGCCTTGATTTAATAAAAAACTATAAATTATTTATTACCAATCTCTTAGAGCTTTCTTCAGTGTAAAAAGATTATTCTTCAACTTATATACTCAAAAAAACTTACCCTTTACATTAAAACCTTGTCATTACCCCATATATATTATTTCTTAAATAACTTCATTTAGGAATACACTTTTGACATCCATTTGATAGACTGACCATCCTTTATGAACAACTAAAACAATCATTAGTCTTAAATTATCTTGACATTCCATAGGTGCATAGTTTTCCTCATTGTCAACCTCGTATGTTTGTGTAAATCCTTTTACAAGAAATCTAGATTTTAACTTGTTAATAATACCATCACTCTTGATTTTGATATTGTAAATCCACTTGGTTCCAATGATATATTTATTTAATGAAAATTTAAAAAAATTCCATGTATCATTCCTTTTAGTTGAATCCATCTCAATTTTCATAACATGAATCCACTCTTTATTTTGACTAGATTCTACATAAACTTTAGATTCACTAATCATTGATAACAATGCAAACATAGTATTTTCATCATAAGCATCATCAAAAAAATTATCTTCCTGATGTTGAAGTATTATGATCCTCCTCTCATAGTTATGATCTATCAATTTAACGATTGGATGTGGATTCAACAACCTTTTTGTTCTTGCTTGGAGTTGATGAAGATGGATGATTAATTTCTTGTGAATAGCTAGCATTATTTCTTGTTGAATTAAAAATATGTGTAAGACTTTTCAAGCCCTCAAAATTAACTTCAAGTTACTTCCCCTCTTCACTTATGGCCTCTTTATTTATATGATCAAAATCGACATATATCTCATTTTAAAAAAAAAAAACAATCCCTAGAAACAATTATGAATTTACTAGTAGGATTATAAAACTTGTATGTTTTGCTTTTATCACTATATCCTATAAAATGGTGATCAATAATTTTAGGATCCAAATTTATAGAAAAATAAATCTCATTTGTTTCACTCTTACCTTGACTTGTGGTAATTTGCATGCTTCCCTTTACTTCAATTTGGACAGACTTTTCATCTCCCAATTGCACTTGGTTTTTTGAGGAATCATCAACTTGCTCAATCCAACTTTGTGATTTTTCATATGATTTGAAAAATTTGAATCAAGAAATCATAATTTTATTTATTTATTTATTTCCATCTCCTAATTGCACTTGGTTTATAATCTGAGTGTTCTTAAACATCACTTTGTTCAACTTGGAATGTCTTTTTTTCACCCTCTTGATTGGCTTGATTCTTAAATGCCAATATCCTATAATACTTTATCACATGTATTTTTTTACATTAATGACAAGTAAAGTATTTTTTAATTGTATCTATAAAGTTAGCTTTAGCTTTTCCCTTTGAATTTGAGTTATTTCAACTCCCTTGATTCTGATTTTTATTTCTTTTTGGTTTTTTAAACCTTTGATTTTTTCTCAAGTGCTTGATCTTGATCTTCTCTATATAATTTCATATTATCCTCAAGGGATAAGACAAAACCTATTATTGTAACAATTTTAGAACAAATGTCAAAAAATTAAAATGCTAAGTATGTTGACTATAAATGATCAAAAGAGTTAAAATTTAGTCAAAGTCATTTTTATCCAAGTCAAAAGTCATATTCTAAAAAAAATTGTTTCCACAAAGTCAATTTGGTCAAAATTGGGAAGAAATGTAAAAAAATGGCTAAGTATTCAGCCTTATTAGATGTGATACACCTACCAAACACAACTCATATTTCCATTTATTATGTGATAGGTCATTGGATCCTAACATATGTTTTAACACATGTTAGAACCCGACAAGTGCTTAGGCACATGCTGGAATCCACACTCCTTGCAAAACAACCCCAAAAAACTTAATGTCTGCTCAAACACATGTCAGATCCTAACACCTCAATTTTCATATCTCATAGACCCCGATGCATGTTCATAACAATTACAAATCCTGATGTACTAATGAACATACTCCCAAAGTTCACCATAACTCTATTTTTTAACCCTACATGCATGAAATTTTTAGGATTGGGTTTATATTACTTTGTTTCCTCTATTTGTATTTTTCTCTTTACTTTTCATTCATCATTCTCATTCTTACTTATAGTTAATTATCATTTGTCTATGTGTAACTCTACAGAAGAAGATGATTTCTCAAAAAGTGAGGGCCAAGTCTTTTCCTTGAAAGAATAGAGTCTGGAGCTGATTTTTTACATCTATTTTATGTGTTCATATATGTTTCAAAGCTTATTCCAACCTTAACATATTTTGAAATAAAATTATCTAAAATTCCAATTTGCATTAGGGTTTGTTAGAGGTACAAAACACTAAGAGCAGGGGGGGTGAATCAGTGGTGGTAAATAATCTAATTCAATTTCCAAACCCTTCAAATAATTAAGCATTCAATACAACCATTCATGAAGCATTCAATATGTTTATAGCAATGAACAAATATATAATGCAATATTAAACACACAACACAAGATTTATATGGGAAAACCTCTTGGGGAATAAAACCCACTCTCAAGCCTATAAACACATGGACTATTTGTCTTATAAGATGATCACAAACATGAGAATGGTCAAGTACTTATAACTAGAATTTAGTGAAATACCTATTTCATAAGGAAAACGTGATCCTAGAATGATCAATTAATTATGACCACATGTTGGTTAATTCCTTCTAACTAGATTTAGTGAAACACCTATTTCATAAGGAACACCTACCCCTAACATGATCAAGTCCTTCTGACCACCTATTGGTCAAGTCTTTCTAACCTAGATGTTGATCACCCTCCCAACACCTATGAAATGAACATTTGATCATTGATTGCTAACCAAGATGATGGATATATAAAGTATATTATCTCTCTTCAACTCTATACACTACATAGTCCACACTCTAATCTGTCTCTCAAAGCAACCACCAAGCTTACACATACATCATCTATCCTTATCTCATATTTAATATTTAAAACTATAAGAGAACTATTTTTGATATCAAAAATATGACCTATAGGTCATATACATAGGCATCAACCTGATCTGCTCTATAACCCATCCACTAGGCAGACACCCTTTCCTTTGCTCCACAACTCTCACACACACCTCTTCTTTTAGGTCGCTCACACTTACAAATCATCATCTTTTATTTCACCATTTGTAGAGCCTTCATGATTATTATCTTTGTGGTCAACCTTTAGAGTTTCCTTAACCCTTAAGACATCTTACATAGCTCATTAATATCCTTATAGGTCAGCCATAGAAACTATGGGTCCCACTTAATCAGCTATGCCTTTCAATTAGGCCTTAGTAGACCTTATAGGTCTCATGGAGACCTATTCCCACATTTAGCACTCCATTGAGAAAATTAAAAACACAAGACAAATTAAAAATGCATATTTCCACTCCACATGACCCCTTAAACATATTCAAATGATCATAGTCATCACAACACTCCTCTACTAAAACCAACTAGATCAATATTTGATCTTATACACAAAAACAACATGAATGAACATAGTCAACTTTTAAGCATTTGTTCATAATAAATATGGATTGGTAAAACCTATAAAATTCATATATATTATCCTCATGGAGTCTAAAAAACTCTCCAATATCTAAATCCCCTCAAAACATCCAAATACCATAAGAACAAACTCAATTATCCTTCTTGGGTCACTTATAGACCATGGTCAAACACATATTCAATTTTAGATATTAATAACTTTGACTATACAAATAATAAGAACTTATAACTAGATTCAATGGATGTTCCTTTAAGTCTTATACAACTTTAATTTTTACACTAGGGTCAAATTATGCATATATCAAAATTTATAGCACAAAAACTATAGACTGGTCTTTCCTCACAAATTTGAATATTTGAATTCCAACGGTCACTGAGCAATTGTTAAACTTAGAACACTTTGCCAACATCTAGTTCCATCTCATATATTGAAAAAATACACATAGTTGATCTCCCTTAAAATTAGCTTTATCTTTACCTCTACTTTACTGTTAAACATTGAGTACCTTAACCTCATCTCATGCTTCTTGGCAACTATGGACAAATGTGTTCCATCAATTTCTACAGATTAACTAGGTCTTTATCTTGTAGTGCTCACCATTAATATAATCTCTGAGCTCCCACAAATTTTAAACTTGGTATATCTATGTGAATTTTTCATATTTGACTCTTTGACTTTCACCATCGATCTTCTGATAGTAGTAATGCCCACAAACCATTAATCTTCTATCAAAGATTCGTGAATGTGACACATGTCACTAACACGTTCATTATTTGACATATTGAATTTTATGCTCATTTTTAGATCAATATATATGATTTAACATGTGATATTATATCTACTAACTAGATGACCTCAGATTTTAATGTAGTTTAACTTTGACGGTCTCTAGCTCATCACAGTCTACAAGTGCAACTTTGAAGATTTATATCTCGAGCTAGAAAACACTTCAAGACTCCAAATATTCATAGTACCTTATTGGCACTAAATAAAACATCTCCATGGAATCATTTTACCTATTTTTAATTTATAGGTTTCTAAAATAAATTGATAGACTTGCAAGTTCATTCATATCTGCATGACGTGCAGTGACGGTCTGGCTAAGTATAGGAACTTAGTGAACTTCTATCAGAGAGGCCAACTTTTCACCCACATATCTTTACCTATGCTCAACCTCATGACCTGAAATTTAAAATACAATAACTTGGGACTAATTTTATCGCACCCATATGACCAACTCCCCTTGACTCATCTATACATGGCAATGGTGACATCAACAAACTATCTACTCATATTTTTATGTCACAGAACCAACTATGCCAAAATGAATCATAATGAAGAACCAAATGAATATAATTCACTTCCACAATATCTTCAATCATCCTTGACCTATGATATGACCCCTCACACATGATAAATAATTTATACCCATCCCTAATCATGCTAAAACTTGAATATCAACCGAGCCTACTTCAAGCATACTAGGACAAACACACTTCACACTTTGTCATTGATGCTTAGAATATTAAGAAACTTAATCCACTCACTTGGACACCTCCATGACATAATTGAAAACTCTTCAACAATATCCCCCTTTTTCATTGATGTCTAAACCCATCATAAAACTTACCTTCCTTCTCTCTCTTCAAGCACTCTCATAATAGGAACCTTCTCCCCTTTTGACACAATGACAAAGTGGGCAAAAACTAATCTTGAGGACCTAAAAATACCACCAAAAAGAGAGGACCACCTTATAAAGATGATATAAACTCCCCCTTACCTTGAGCCTACCTCTTGCCTTGACAACTTCCTCTTTTTACATGCCAATACTCTCTTCAACCAAGCACTACAACCAATGAATAAAGAACACACAAAAGTACTGAAATATAATGGAACTCACCAAAAAATATTTAAGAGGGACTCCCCCTAAGATCTTTGAGCCATTTCAACCCTTGAGTATCTTCAGATCTTCACACACCATGAAGAACCACCACAAAGGCTTATTAACCTTCTCTCTCAAGCCACCTCAAGGACCACCAATAGAAATTCATGTCACTCACCAAATAGGAAACTTGTTATAAACCAACTTGAGAACTTACATTAAAACACTCATACCATGTTATTTTGGAGAAATTGATCAAAAAACACTCTTCTTCACACTAGGCTTGTCTAGACTCCTTGTAGCCCTACTTGGAACTTTAAGAGCCCACAAATTTCATTATACACACCTTAAAGACATAAAAATTAATATATTGAGCACTCTCATATGCCCCCTTGAGCACACCATTTTTTATCACCCATATCCATTTATGCAACATACTTCCTTCACAATCCTACTAGCCAATTAAGCCTCCATTTTGGTAAAAACTTAAATAATTTGAAAAACACAAACATTCAAATCTCTATGAATCTTGATTTGAAAAAAAAAATGACCATTAAACCTATTAAGAATCCTCAGACCTCAACTCACAAGGTAAACCTCTTTTCTAGTATAGCCCAAAACTCTAGAATCTCAAAACAAATAAGGTTAACAAACCTCGTTTTGGTCAAAGCTCACTATGAAACTTCTTGCACACTTGGAGACAACCATCACACACTTTTGGACAAAGATTTGAGCCTTCAAACCTTTGGGAAACTTAACTTCCTATACCATAACTTTGATCTGCAATAAGAAATATAAAACCCAAAAGCACATAAAAACCTCCAAAAGGCACAAACATGATCATCAAGACACAAAACTACCTGAAACACATCACAAATAAGTGCATAGACCTTTCTGAGCACTAAACTTCTTCTTGAAATTCCATTAATCTCAATATGCCACCTCAAAAGACCCACTATAATTCTATGAACACTGTATACATAGTAAAAACACCTTATGATATCATTTTGACCTCATCAAATCACTTATCCCATCTTGACACACCAACTCCAACTAGACACACTCATCTCTTGCCTTCTAGAACTTTTTGAATAACACCATATCAATACTTGCTTCTCCACTAAAAGGAGTCTCTTAAGAAGCATAGACAAATACCTCCTACTTCACATGGTTCCTTAGAATAATGTAAAATCAGGAGTTTCCCATAACTTCTCATATTCCTTCTCCTCCTTGGTCATCTAATACTTATAGTTTTTCTTCTTCTTCTTCTTCTTTGTAGGCATAAGATAAAAAATTACTCATCCACTAAAACATTTTCCTTCTCTTTTAAGACCATATTGACAATACATGGGGATAACATAGATTCATGACATACCTTTTCAGTTGAAGAATCTTCCTTGTAGTTGGACACCTCATCACTAGGTATTGACAAATGATGTTTTTTGCATGAAACTTGCTCAGTAACAACATGATGTTCACTTGAATCCATGCACACCTCATAACTAGTCTCAACCAAAAACTTGGTCTTCTCCTTGAGCTTGATCTCTTCATTTACAACATGAGTGGATAATGAGAGCTCTTGGCACTCTCCAAATTATGTAGCATTCTCCACCATCTCAAATAGACTACTTGGACTTGTAGACTCATCATGACTCACACTTACCACCTTTAGTTTCCATGAGTTAACTTGCCTTCTTTCTTGCACTCTAGGAGCCTGATGAAACCTATTCTATCTTGTAGGCCATTGTTTTCAGAATCTAGAAATGTGACCTCTATTTTGATAGTTGAAGCACATTATACCTTTTTGAAGAAGTTTATCTTGCCTTTCCTAATTAGAAAAAAATCTTTCAATATGTCCAGACAATTGAAACAAACTACTCATTTTGAAGAAGACTCACCTTGCCTTACCTTATTTGGGCAATGCTTAGAAAAATATCCCTCATCAAGATAGTTGAAGAAATTAAATTTGTTCACACCTTTTGACTAATGACCCCCATCATAGTTCCATGAAAAATCATTTCTAACAAGTCTCTTGCATTCTCTAGCTCTATGCCCAAACTAGTTACATGTATAATAATAACCATTGAAACTTACATACCTCATGAAATTTGGTCATCTAATGCAATTTGTCTTCACTCTACCAACATATTCAATATTTGACTTATTTTTGACCTTCAAGGTCTAATTTACATTAGTCTTCATCTTGTCTTGAGTTGCATTTTCTAGTTCTTCTTTGTATCCAAGACCAGTTTTATCACTTGCATGCTTTTGACCACTCAAAATATTATCTAAATCACTTGAGATATTTTAAAATCTCATAAGTGACTAAATATTACTAAATGTCTTCTCTAAATCAGTTTTTAATGCCTCATTTTCAATTACATACCTTGAACATTCATCTTCTTTAACTTTCAAGCTTGTAGATAGGATTTATAATTGACAACTGAGATGCTTGACCATATTTTCATGCTCCTTAGTGTCTTCATTAATTATTATCTCAAACACATTGAATTACTCTTCATAGTCCTTAATTTGAGACTTCATCTTCTTGTTAATCTTCTTCTCAATCTTTAGTTCTTCAAGAGCATTCATCAATTTAGTCTCGTAGTCCACCTCATATTTATCATCATCTGAATCATTCTAAATAGACTCTTTTTGATATGAAAAACTTCCTTCCTCAACCATGAAGAGGGATTTATCTTCAACATGACCATCTTCATGATCATACTTTGAGTCATTATCTTCACTCTCATCTGATGATTTATAATCTACTTTGTTGTAAAGACTTTTATTGTCCTCGAAGTACTTCTTATTGTCAAATCTTTTGAATCCTTTCTTCCTCTTATCAGATTTGTATGTCTTCTTGTCTTCATCTTGGCTATCACCATTCTCTTAATCATCATTCTTCTTATGTTTATGAGGTTACTTATTATCAAAATGTCCTACCTCTCCATAATTGAAGCATTTGAAGGGTAGTTTACCCATATACTTGCCTGACCATGTTTTCAATTTCCTTGTAAACAAAGCAATTAGTTCATCTTCATCAATATCAGATATGCCATCCTCCTTGAGTTTATTACCTTGTAACTTCTTTTTTGGCTTCATTTATGTCTTGAATGTTGCTTCATTCTTTTGTGGTTTATCATCATCGATTATCATCTCATAGGAATAAGAATGCCATGTAATTCATCCATCTTTAACTTAGTAAGATCATGACTTTATTCTATAGCTGACATTTTTGAATCAAACTTGAGAGAGAGAGAGAGAGACCTTAATACCTTTTGAACTATAGTATCTTCTTCAATATTTTCTCCAAGACCTCTAATGATGTTTACAATGTCATCAACTCTCTATATAAAGGATGTCACAAAATATTCTTCCTTCATCTTAAGACTCAAATTATCTTCAATGAGCCCATAACTTTGTCAAATTAACCTTTGAATATCATTCATAAATAGTATTCAATTCATCCCACATTTCCTTGGTAGATATGTAATATATTACCTTGGTGTATTCAGTCTCTAAAATACCACAAGTGATAGCATTCATTACCTTAAAATTATTCTTAAACAACTTCTTATTTGTAGCACTAGATGAAAGAATAGTAGGTGTAGAATAACTATCCATAATATATTTCCAAGTGTCAAACCCTAGGGACATGATGTAGGTCCTCATCCTTGCACTCCAAAAATCATAATTGGGTCCATTAAATATCAGTTCTTACTTAGTGGAAAAAACTCCTTGCATTTGATGGCTACCCATATTGTATCTTGGATCTCCTTCAAGCTATCAAGCCTTTACCAAAGGACCTACTCTGATATGGATTTTTATAATTATAAACCACTAAGGGTGGGGTGAATTAGTGGTGTAAAATAATCCAATTCAATTTATAAACCGTTCAAACACTTAAGCATTCAATACAACCATTCATAAAGCATTAAAGATGTTTATAACAATGAATAAATAGATAATGTAAGATTACACACACAACACAAGATTTATGTGGGAAACCCTCTTGGGGAATAAAACCCACTCTTAAGCCTACAAACACATGGACTGCTTGTCCTATAAGATGATCACAAACATGAGATTGGTCAAGCCCTTCAGACTTAAATTTAGTGAAACACTTGTTTCACAAGGAGTAGTTGCCTCTAGAATGATCAAGTCCTTATGACCACCTATTGGTCAAGTCCTTATGGCATATATGTTAAGTACCCTCCTAACACCTATGCAATTGAACATATCCTAATCATTGATTACCTACCAATCTGATGGAGATAAAATGTATAGCATCTCTCTTTAACTTTGCACACTACACAATCCACACTTTGATCTATCTCTCAAATGAACCATCAAGTTCACATATACATCATCTATCCTTCACTCATACTAAATATTCAAACCTACAAGATCATTATATTTGACATAAAAAATATGAATTATAGGTCATACATATTCATCAAATTTCTCTACTTTATAACCCATCCACTGGGCACACACCCTTTCCTTTGCTCCACAACTCTCATACACACCTCTTCTCTCAGGTCTCTCACATCTAGAAATCATCATCTTTGATTTCACCATTTATAGATATTTTATGATTATTATCTTCTTGGTCAGCCTTTAGACTTGACTTAACCCTTAATACATCTTATATACTCAGTCATATCCTCATAGGTTTACTATAGCAAGTATGGGTCACACTTAAGCAACTATGCCTTTCAATTAGGCCTGAGTAGTCCTTATAGGTCTCATGGAGACCTATTCCCCCATTTAGCACTCCATTGAGAAAATTAGAAATATAAGACCACTTGAAAATGCATAGGTACACTCCACATGACCCCTTTAACATCTTCAAATGATCATAGTCATCATCACTCCTCTGATAAAACAAAATTGATCAATCTTTGACATTATACACAAAAACACCATTAATGAACACACAATCAATTTCTACTCATTTTTTCATACTGAATATGGATTGGTCAAACCTCCAAAATCCATACAAATGATCTTCATGGAGTCTACAACATTCAACAATATATTAGTCCCCTTAAAACATCCAAATACCATTAGAACAAACTCAATTATCCTTCTTGGGTCACTTATAGACCATGGTCAAACACATAGTCAACTTTAGAGATTAATAAATTTGATTTTATAAACATTTAGACCTTATAACCAGATTCACTAGATGTGATTTGAAGTCTTCTACAACTTTGCTTTTTAAACCATGGTCAAATTATGCACATATATCAAAAGTTATATCACAAAAACTATAGACTAGTTTTCCCTCACAAATTTGAACATCGATCACCTTAACCTCATCTCATGCTTCCTAGTAACTATGGACAAATGCAATCTGTCGATATCTATGGATTAACCAAGTCTTTATATTATAGTTCTCACCATTGATCTAATCTCTAGGCTCCCATAATTGTGCCACTTGGTAGATCTGTGTTCTTTTTACACATTTGAATGTTTGACTTTGACTCACACCATTTATCTTTTGATAGTATGAACACCTATGAACCATTGATCTTCTTTCCAAGCTCTGTGAATGTGACACATGTCATTAACACATTCAATCTTTGACATATTAACTTTTACATGCACCATTGAATCAAGAGCTAGGATTTAACTTGTGCTATTAGATTTACTAACTAGATGACCTTAGATTTCATTGTATTTTAACTTTGATGGTCTTTGGCCCATCACAGTCTATAAGTGCAACTTTAAAGATTTATATCTCAAGCTATAAAACACTTCAAGACTCTAAATATTTAGAGTAAATTATTGGTACTAAAGATAACATCTCTAATAAATTCTTTGACCTAGTTTGAATTTCTAGGTTCTTGAAATAAATGCAAAAACTTGTTGGTTCATTGATATCTACATGATGTGTAGTGATGGTCTGGATAAGCATAGGAACTTAGTGAACTTCTATTTGAGAGGTCATCTTTGCACTCACATTTCTTTAGATACGCTCAAAATCATGACCTAAAACTTAAACCATAGAAACTTGGGACTAATGAAATCATTCCCATATGGCTAACTCCCCCTGACTCATCTGTATGTGGTAATAGTGATGTCATGAAACTACCTACTCATATTTTTCTATCACAAAACCAACTATGCCAAAATAAATCATAATGAAGAACTAGATGAATACCATGCACTTCCACAAGATCTATAATAATCCTTGGCCTCTAATAAGGCACCTCACACATGATCAATAATGTAGACTCATACCTAATAATGCCAAAACATGAAGATTAACCAAGCCTACTTCAAGCATACTAGGACAAGCACACTGCACATTTTTTCATTGATACGTAGACTATCAAGACACTTCATCCACTCACTTGGACACCTCCATGACATCACTAACAACTCTCCAACAAGGTTTTGATAGTTTTCTACTCACTTCCAAACATTCATCATATTTCAATTTGACTAAAACCCTATTAGACCCTAACCCTAATTGAAACATTATCGGATTCTAATCTTATCTATAACACTATCATAACCCAACTATTTATTCAACACACTATTAGACTCCATGTTTTATTCAAAACATAGTTAAAACCCAATACCCTATTTGGCACATCATCGAAGCCTGAGTCTTATCTTTACACATATCAAACTTTGACTCTCTGTTATATATGTCATTATATTTTTAGTCTTATCTAAACATAACATAGATTCTACCCTCTATCTAGGCACACTTTAAAATCTTGCTTGAACATAGTCAATTTTTTGCTTTCACAAGTACAACTTAGGCATTAGTTTTTCTAAAATAGGTAGTTTGTCCTCATAAAAACTAAATATTTAGGTCTCCAATTAAATATACCCCAAATAAAATCACCCAGAGAAGATTCCTCATGAAAATTATCTCCAATCAGAAGAAGACATATATAAAATTTCAGTTTTACAGAGTTGTTTCACCTTCATACCTAGATTCAAATGTTGAGGAAATAACATATATTTATCAAGGTCACATCAACAAAGAATATTTATGAAATCAAATCAATGAGGTCCATAAGATAAATTATGGTCAAATAAATCATGATAGTGGACTAGCTCAAGCAATTATCTTCCCAATTTCATTACAGTGCCTAAAATTAGTCTTAACAATGGCTAAGCATTATGATGCAGAGAAGAGAGAGGTAAAAAATCCAAAAAGAGAATATATCATGTGCTTAGGACTAGAAAATATTGATAAATTGGTTTAGTTACTTGATAGGAAAACATTTATTAATTCAACCCCAACATCTATTCAATAATTTTAAGATTCCAATACTAGTTCTTGCTCTAAGTGGGTCCACAAATAATGGTTGACCAAACTTAAGCATAAAATAAAAAGAATTTCTAAAAACCTTTCCAGGTTTGAGTTCATGAATAAATTCAATGATATTATCACATTCTTGCACAGAGTAGTGGGGAACCTAGATGAAATAAATTTTGAAACATAGATGTATAAATATATATGGATCATTCATCAAAATAAATAATACATCAATTGAGAATAATTGATTAATGATTCTATTAAAAAATAGTTAAAAGAGGTCAATGCCACTTATAATATACATGAACTATTATTTCATCTATGTTTTTACTAGGATAATATTCTATAGTGGATTGAATATAGTAGGTGACATGCAAACTACACGAATATATGAATTTTATCCTCAAATCACATTGAATGAAAGTGCACATAATTTTTTCAAGGTAAATGATGCATTTTTTAAATATGTGACTCAATTGTTTGAATAAAAACCATAAAACTTGAGGATATCAATACAAATTTATATAGAGACTTCTAGATGTGGTGTCTGATTCATACAATTCTCAACTTTCACTTATCTGAGAATCTATGGGTGTGAGATTGCTCTATACATGATCCCAAGGTATGTAGATGACAAATGTGCCTTAATTGAAACTACTAAGGTAGTTTACAAAGACACATAAGATCTTGTATATCAAACAAAAGCCTAGAATAAAGTTTTCCATTTTTATTAGTCAATACACTTGTGCCTCCTTGGCTAAAGTAAAATTAATTGATGAATAAATGAATCAATTCACCATTTAATTAATCAAAATTAGACCATTTTTTAATTAAAAAGTCCCAATTAAAAATATTCTTGGTTTTACATATCAACATGTGCATCACTTCAAAGACTTTTGGATGAATTTTGATAATGATAAAGACATGAGAATTCATCATTACTCATGATTCACTTTTGAAAAAGTCATTGTATTTGACATAGTAGAAATCAAGAAGAATATAGTAGTTGAACAAGATGTGTTAGACCCCATTTATGAGAAAGAAGGAATTGAATCAAAACCTCTTCCAAAAGTGGATTGGGACAAAAAAATAGTTTGCTTCACTCATTGACATGACCCAAGTTGTGTTGAATAGGACTTTCAAATGGTTGAAAATCAAAGGTATTAATGTTCATAAATCAAGATTTCATCCTTCCATGAAAGATATTGAATTGGTAAGTGTTCATAAACAAAAAAAAGTAAAAATAGGACCATCTTTAGCAAAAGAACAAACAAAGACCCATGAAAATTGAAGTAGAAATGAAAGTTGAGGCCATCACAGAAATTGTTCCATTAAAAAATACATTTAAGCTAAAAATAAGAAGGTGAGGTGAAAAAATATCCAATACTCTTAGTATTTCCATTTCAAAAGAAATTCCTCTTGATAGTCTCACTCAATTCCAAATATTGGTGACAAATACCACACAATAGTTCCTAGATTCAAATACATCCTTACTACTTCTGTCTTCTGCCCCCTCTCATCTTGATACTTCATTACTTTTGACTCTTTATCAAAATGTTAAATTATCTCTTATATATTCTCTCAAAACTTTAATTGACACGTTATAAAAAGAGGAAGGTGAAGTTGTACTAGAAAAGTCTCAAGACTTGAAAACTCTTCTTCCTCCTCTTGAGTCTTAAAATGAATCATACACTACACTTGTACAACAAAATCCTAGTATAAAATTCCTTGATTGGTTGAATGAGATAGTGAATAAAAAAAGAAAGATACTGAACCTAAAAATTAACTTCAATACTCTCGTAACTCTCCCTTCCCAAAGAATGAATAAACCCAAAACTATGTCAAGAATAATCATAGATGTTAATGGAGATAGATATGGCAATGTAGTAGTTCAGCCTTTAAAAAAGAATAAGAGAGTATTAGTGATTCAGATTATCATATCTCAAAAGTACATTTGTGGAAAGCAACTAGAGAAGGAATGAAATAAAATGTTCATACAATAATTAGAAACTTGTTTGAAAAGATGGATCAAGATAATGTGACTAACGATCAACTAAAGGAAAAAGTTGAGCAATTTAAATCAATACTCCAACATTTTATCAATACAATTCAATCTTCTTCCTCTATTCCCCCATAGATCACTCATGTGGAGACACTAAATGTTGTAAAAGAAATTGGACACATGAAGAGGGTAAAAAGAAATGGTCAAATAAAATTATGAAACAAGGAGCACTCTGAGATTCAAGTAGACTATGATGATTAAATTGAAGCTAAATAAAATTATCAAAAAAAAAAATCAAAGTGTAAATAGATGTTTCCAAAATTAGAAAATTTCTCATATATAGATCCAAATGATCTCATTCAAGGAGTTATAAAAGCATAAAATATTATAAAACTCACTGCATTTTTAGGATCTATAAATTTAGAATCCACATAATTGAAAAATGTATCAATAAATTTAATGAATCAAAGTCATTAGGGGTGATGCAACTCTGGATATTTTAGGAGTAATTGAGAAACTGAATTATGCATTTGTGGATGATAATGAGGAAGTAATCCCTAAGGAAGCTGTTATTAAATAATTCAAGGAGAATATTAAAAAAATATTAACTCCATAGTCTACATTAAAAACAAATCCATTATTAAATTGGTCAAGTATCAAAATAATTTGGACAACCTTGATGCAAATTTGAAAAGACTTCAACAAATTTCACAACAAATGATAGATTTGCATTGTGAAACAAAAATTGCCTTCATACACTTAGATGGCCAAGATGAAAACAAAGTCAAATAAGGTTATGGAAAATATTTATGAATACATAAATAAGAATCAAATTCAAAATAAATAGAATACCTAGATCACCCTTAGTTAAGAAGAAGAGGAATACTTCATCAACAAATTTTGACTAGCTTCCTACTCAGAATTTTTTGAGTCAATATTGCAAGTTTTAATTGCATATTATGTAATATTAATTTAAATTTATATATATAATGAAAATATAATAGATTTATTTTTAAATTTTTAAGTTATACAAATTTTTAATGCACTTTTACAAATGCAAATTTGCTATTGTAATTTTTCAAGACATTGAAAAACACTAACACACTTTTGCAGTTCGTGCAAATTGCCTAATGTGTTTTTACAAGTTTTGAAGATGTGAAAATTCATTATTAAAATTTATCAATTTACTAAAATAAAAAAAGGTGGTTATGCACTATAACCACCTTGTTAAACCTATAAATATAAGTCTAGGGCTCATTTATAGGGTTTCTTGACAATTAAGATTTTGAAACAAACTAGAGAAAGAGGTGATTATTTTTTTAACTTAATAAGGATCAAAGTTTGAAAAATTTATGTTCAATATTTATTCATGGGTAATGCACATGTTTAAATCCATGTATTATTTATTATGTGATTTTGAAATGATGTTGAAATTATAATTAATTACTTAGAACGTAAGAATTTAGTTGTAAAGTTTCTTTCTTGAACCTATATTTGTAATTTCACAATGATAAAATCTTGGTAGGATAAAACTAGTATTTTTACTTGTTTTTACAAGGAAATATGAAATAATTTTAATATTTATGTTATCAATGATAATCAATTGTTTTGGTGTATGTTTCATATTTTTCTGAATATGTAATTTCTTTCCTACCCATTAAATGAGAAAGGTGTCTTTTTAGTGAATCTACCCTCTTTCCTAACTTTTAAAATAGGTATTTGACTTTAACCCATTGTATTTATTAATCATTCATATTTATACACATATTTATTTCCTCTATCACTCTTCCTTCATATCTATTTTCTACCACCTTTTCATACTTTGTGGTTGAAAGTACTACCTCAATGAAAACCATTTTTATTATGAATAGTTTTATTTTATACATATTTGTGGTTTTAAATAAAGGTAGCTTCATCTTCCAATAAGAGAGGGACTCTATGTGTTATTTTTGAAATAAAACATTCATTTATCTTCTCAACAAATTTTCATGCCAATAGTTTTTGATGACCATCGCGGGGCATGTTTCTAAAACTTCTATGTAATCCACATTCTAATATTTTTGTACACATGAATTTACCATCAATTCAAGGACCACTTTATCAACCTGACCTAGATTTAGAAAAACCTACACATTTAGATATTCTTTCAAATATTAGACAGCTTGCTTGAGATTCTAATGAAATATTTGTAGTTCAGTTTCAAATTATTCTGGTAATTTTCAATCAAGAGTTTTTACAAAAAAACATAGAGAATTATTACATATGGATAGATTATTAGATATCTTCAAGTGGCCCAAAATTAGTAAACATCACATATGACCATTACAACTCTTCAAAATCCTAATCGTCAACCTAGATTAAATTGGATAGAGGTTATAAAGAAAAATTTGGTTTCAAGTCTTTGTCAACTTGTTTGGGATAACAAAACAAGTCTTGTTTATTTTTAGATTGTTACCAGAGAAATAAATGAAGAAGATCATGATACTATTATTTAAAGAACTACAAAAATTGTTTCAAGGAGATAAGTAAGAAGACAAGCTATAAGATCAGTTCATAAGCCACTCAAAGAAGAGCCACAATAAGAAATCCATTTGATGACCATTTAAGTCCAAATACCAGTACTTTGGCCAAATATTGATTGGTTAAGTGACACATAAGAAGATATCTCATCAGATTTTAGAGCATTTGCATGGGATAATAGAACTAGCTTAGTACAATTTTGAAGAGTCATTGAAATATTAGAAGAAGAAAAAGATCATGTTACCTCAGCATAAAGAGATGAAGTAAAAGCCACACATAGAATACAACAAAGGATACCAACTCAAAGAGTTCTTAAAATTCAACCTGCTCTTCAGAAATGGTACTATATTTCCCAAACTAGTAGAAAAATGATTTACTAGGGATTATAAATCAAAGGGTGAAATCGGTCCTTTTTATCAATTATAAGATGCTTTTAATTTCAAGTTAGATCCTGAATAAAAAAATAAACTCAAGAAAATAGCCAGTCTTCTCATGACTCCTAAGAAAGGTAAATAGTCACAAAGAGATATTATAATAAGTCTATCCCTTGAATTATCAGGTGTTGTTATCCCATTACAAGTAATCTTTTTGATTATGTTGTAACCATAAGATAATGTGATCAATCTATTGGCTTTGGGACATTTATATGAACTTACCAGTGGATCATGGAATTTTTTTCCAAAATTTACTAGTGATAGAAAATAACATCTAAATGAACATTTCATTGATTTTTTTATGGATTATGGAATTTTAGGCATTGAGCATGAGGATATCACAGTAAGGCTATTTGTTGAAACTCTTTAGAATGGAGCAACATATTAGTTTTATCATCTTCCTCCAATATCCACTAATAATTAGAATGATATGAAAACTAAGTTCAAAAATAGATTCAAATGGTATAAGATACATGCATTATTGGCTCAACTCACTCAAATGAAAAAAGAGGCTTATGAACCTATGAAATATTTTTATCTAAAATAAATAAGCTACTTCATAAGATACCAAAAATTACTAAATTGATAGATGAGAATATAAAACATTTCTTTATTAATTCTCAATTGTCAGAAGTGAGTTATCAATTGATAAGAGATAGAGTAGTTGACTTAAACGTACCTCAAACTTTAGTCATTGATGTTGAATATGACATGATAATAGTTGAGAAATTAAAAAAATTAAAATTAAAATTAAAAGTTAAATAATAATTTTTAGGTTAGTCTTCTACTAAATAATTTTTACAAAAAATGGCCAATGATATAACATCTTTGAAAAACAACTATCTTAAAAAACCATCACTAATCCTTACCAAGATGTTCCTAAAAGAAGTTATGCACCATTCCAAGGAAATCATCCATGATTGCAAGATCCTCAATAAAATAATGCCATAGAAGCTCCTCCACATCCAAATGTCAATCCTCCAATAAATTTTGTTTTAGAAACAAAATAAATATTTGGATATGAATACATTGAAGAGGGAAATAAATTAGAAAATCTAGATCTTCAAGAGTTTGAAATTGAACATGGTGATGACTCGATAAATTCATTCCTAGAATAAAATTTAGATGAAGATGAATATGAAGAAAACATTAGAGACATGAACAAATCATCATTTTTAGTCTTCACAAGAGCTCATAATTAAAAAAAAGTAAAAAAGTGATGGACAAGAAGAATGTACAAAAGTCATTCTTCCATGAGGAACATTAGCTCCTATTCAAATGAATGGAAAATAATGAATGGGTAAAACATGTGAGCCCTCTCTAACTACTAGTATTGGCTATTCAAAGGGTGATCCTCTTATCAATAATAGTATTGATGTATATCAGTCTATATAATGCTCTTCTTCTACTAGCATACCTACTTTTTCTATAATCAAACATATAAATAAAACAAAATCCAAATGCCTCAAGATGAGTATTTGAGGACAAATCCTAACCAATTAGACATGCTATTATAATTTTTCAAAGGTAAAAATACCAATCCAAAAAGGGTCAATGTCAAATGAATACTAGTCACCTCACCTTCTTCCAATCCAATGAACTTTATAGTTATAGTAACATCTAATTCTAATAAAGTTGATCCTTTTTAAATTTACTTATTCTTTAAGGGATGTAAAGTTAGTAATTCCATAATAGATACAAGAGCCTCATATAATGTGATGTTTTTGAAAGTTTTTCATGCCCTTGGTCTAACTTGTAAAAAAATGTTCATTGTTACTCAATGGAAGCTAAGCAAGTTCCACTTGTTGGTCAAATCAAAGATGATCAAGTTGCCCTAGCATATTTTCCTTAGAAAAGAATCAAGATGACTATTTTGGTAGTAGATATTCCAATCATTTATAACATTCCTTTACAGATAATTTTTTTGAGGGAACTTGGTGTAAAGATTTAGTTAGATTTATCACATGTAATGATTCTAGTCAAAGAAATAAAATAACATCTTGAACTAGAATTGAAAACAAAATAAATAGTGCAAAAATTGGATGATCCCAAGGTAGATATCTTGTATGAATATATAGGTATCAATAATTATTTGTTGATGTCATAAAAATAATTAGATATTCTCCAAATCATGGAAATCAATTCTAATGAAGTCTAGTTGTTAGAATTTGATGGTAGTTTCTATTTAATATAATCTATTGCAGAAATTATTTTGATATCCTCAAATAATTAAATATTTCCTTTCTCTTACAAGTTACAGCTTGAGTGTACTAGAATTATCATATAA
The DNA here is from genome assembly GCA_037957365.1 of Torreya grandis. Lineage (NCBI taxonomy): Eukaryota > Viridiplantae > Streptophyta > Pinopsida > Cupressales > Taxaceae > Torreya > Torreya grandis. The sequence goes on along the minus strand of JARHVA010002541.1, from coordinate 495,039 downwards.
TATGAATAATTTTTAATTGGGTTATATGTTGTAGAAGAGATGGGAATTAAAAATTTGAAAATTTTGGGTGATGTGGAACTTATTGTAAATAAAATAAAAATCAAATATCAGGTGAATAATGACTATTTAACACACTATAGAAAGAAAGTATGTGATAATATAGAAAGTTTTGATGCATTTTCTATTCATTCTATCCCAAAAAAAATAACTCCAGAGCATACATGCTTGTAATGTCGACTTGATTATTAATTCCACATTCAAAATCTAGTATGGATAAATACAAAATTGAATTGATGTATTGATCCTATGTGCCAAATAATTCAAATAACTAGCACGTATTCGATTATGATTAACAAATCATCTCATTTCTTGAAAAAATTAATATATTCATAAATCTATACTTCAAAGTTAGTGATTCTTCATACAGAGAATCTCCATCTCAAACACAAAAAGAAGGAATAGCTGAGGAACAAGATGAGAAGGGAGTAATAAAACTAAAAGGGAACAAGATTCATAAAGGCATGGTTTCTTTAGAAGAGTTATTTGGTAAACATGATAGTTTCATAAAGAAAAAGATGCAAAAATTCAATCTCAACTCAATAGATTATGAGAAAGTGAATATTGGCTCTAAAGAATAACACAAGTTGGTTAACATTAAGAAATGTTATTTACCTAAAGAAAAGATGAAATTTGTTAGCTAGATTCAAAAATATATCGTCAATCTTTGGTACTCATACGAAGATCTCAAATATTTTCATCCCAAGAAATGTAACACATAGTTCCACTCAAGCCCAATGTTAAACCATTTAATAAAAAATAATGGCAATATAATTTGAAGATTGTAGGAACAATTTTTGTAATTATAAAATTTTAAATTCATGGATTATTTTCCCTATTCATCATTTAACTTGGATTTATAACATAGTACTGGTTTGTAAAAAGAATAAAGAAATCAAAATTTATGTCGATTTTAGAAATATGAATTAAGCATCTCTCAAAGATAATTATCCATTAACCATTATGTATCAAGTTCTTCAAGTTGGAATAAGTTCTAAAATTCTCTCAATATTGGATGATTTCTCAGGTTGCAATCAGATCAAGGTTAATAAGGAATACTAACACAAGATAGCTTTCATGACTCCATTGGGCACTTTCACATATCGATGAATGTCATTTAGTTTGATCAATACATGAGATAAATTTCAAAGAGCCATGGACTTAGTGTTCAAGGATTTGAATAACATGATAATTGTGGTTTACTTATATGATCTATTAATTTTTTCAAAAAAGAGAGAATATTATTGTGAACACCTTGGGAAGGTATTCAAAAAGTGTCAACTGGATGGTATTTATCTCAACCCTAAAAATTCTATTTTTGGAGTGATTGAAGGAAAAATTGTTAGGCATATTATTTCCAAAGAAAGAATCATGATTGATTTAGAAAGAGTTGAATAAATCTAGAAATGGTCTCTACCAACTAGAAAACTAGGTGTGCATTCATTATTCAAAAGGTGAACTTCCTAAGGAGATTTATACTAGATTTCACAAAACTTACTAGACATATTCCCAAGATGATGAAAGGAAAAATTTATTTCAAGTGGAATAATGAAGGTAAAGAAACATTCAAGAAAATAAAATCTACTATTACTCATGCACCAAGTATGGTCTAACCATATTTCAAAAAAGAATTCATCATCTATTGTTATTCTTCTGATCATACTCTCTCAACTATATTGATTTAGAAGAATGATGAGGGTATTGAATCTTTTATTGATTTCATGAGTTTTAACATGAAATATTATGAGTTGAAATATTCTCTGGAAGAAAAATATACTAATGCTATTTTGAAAGTTGTTAAGTAGTTCATATATTATATTGTTTATTCACACTCTATTGTGATGGTGCCAAATACAATAGTGAAGTCAATTTTGACTCAATAAATAACTAGGTTCAAAATGAGGAAATTGAATAATAAAGGTTTAAGAGTATGATCTCAAAATCAAACCCACAAATTTGGTTCATGGAAAGGGATTGTCTCATCTTATAATAGAATAGAATTTTTTTTAGATAGTTTCTCCTATAGATTCCAATATTTATAATAGAGAATAATTTTTTCTAGTTCTATTTGTTGACTCAACTAGTGAGTGGTTTGTAGATATTGATTTCTATCTGACATATTAGAATGTCCATCTCATTTATATGTTTAAAAACATAGGACAATCAAGTTAAAGTCCAAAGAGTACATGATCTAGTATGGAACATTATTCAAAAAGAGTATTGATGGTTTTACTTGAGTTGTGTTGACAAAGAAAAACATAAGAAACTCCTACAGGGTTTCCATGATCAAGCATATGTTAGGAACTTTTCTACCCCAATGATAACTTAAAAGACTATAATATCTCACTATTACTAGCCTAAATTATTTAAATACTCATATGAGTGGGTAAGGAAATATGAAGCCTATAAGTAGTTCATTGGACAATCAAAACTTATGGCATTCCCTCCCAAGCCAGTGGTAATAGAAGAGCTTTTACAACAATGGGGATTGGATTTTGTAGGAACAATGAATCCTTATTAAAGTGTGGGACACACACATATTCTCACTGCTATAGACTAATTTACTAAGTGGGTATAATATATCCCAATAAAATAGACAACTTCAAAATCTTTATGTAATTTCATCAAGGAAAACATCTTGGTGAGATATGGTGTTCCACATAAGATTGTGATAGATAATGCTCTAAATTTCTCTTCATCAAAAATGATCATATTTTTCTATAGATAAGGTATTTCATTGTCTCACTCTTCAAATTATCATCCATATGTAAATGACCAAGCTAAATAAAGTAATAAAAATGTGGTTACTATCATTCAAAAATTAGTTGATGAAAATCAGAAGAACTAGCATAAAAAGTTGTATGAAGAAAGACACAAACATGACCCCATTTTAGTTTTTTTATGGGATAGATACAATAATTCCAATAAAACTTAAATTACATCCATTATAGTTGGATAGAGCTATTAAAAACTAGAACTTTGAAAGCTCGTTGGATAAGAGAATTGTATATCTAAGCGAGCTTAACAAACACAAGTTGTTGACATAATTTTTGAGCATCAGGCTCAAGTCAAAGTCCTTTTTGATAAAAAAAGGGGATAAAAGTATTTCTATAGGTAATATATTATTCTTATGTGGGAAAATAACAAATAACAAAAGGAAGTCATGAAAATCTTGATTCCTTATTGATGGGTCCCTTTCTACCTAGCTTATCATGATGGAAATCATTTTCCATTAACCTATAATGGGAAATATCTCAAACACTACTTCAAATGAAAGTAGGTAGTCCCCTTCATGTAAATATGTATATAAAATTTTTGGTCATGTTTCCTTTCTATTATCTTTTTTGGTTTGAGTTATGTTTTGTATTGTGTAGTGGCATTCCCCTTGGTTAGTTATTTTGCCTCTAGAATATATTACTTTTTCCTAAGTTCATCCTTTTATCAAAATTAAAATGACTCCATATCCCAATATAAATGCACTTGTCAATGAAACCAAAGTCTAAAATTCTTTTCTCATCCCTTGTAGTTTGAGGTCCCCAGTATTGTACCAATTTTTGAACAAAGGTCAAAATCCTAAAATGCAAGGTCTTTTAACCACAAACATTCAAAAGAATTAAAATGATTCAAAATTTGGTCAAATTCATTTTTTTCCAAGTTAAATTCCTATTCTATAAAATTTTATTTTCAAAAATTCAATTTGGTCAAAATTGGGAAGAAATGCAAAAAAATGGCCAAGTATTTTAGCATTTTACTATGTGGTACACCTGCCAAACAGAAATCAAATTTTTGCTTATTAACTAGTAGGTAATTGAAAATCGATGTATGTTTTATCAAATGTTGGAACCTAGTGTGTACTCAAGCACATGGAAAAATGCACCCTCCTTGAAAACCAACCCCTTAGACCCTGACATGTGCCCAAACACACATCGGATCTTGACTCCCAAAGTATTCCATTACTTTGTATTTTAACCTTTGATGTGTGAAATTATTTTTATTTGTCGTATATTCCTCTACTTCCTCCATTTTCATTTTTATCTTCAATCTTCATCATTCTCATTCCTCCTTAGAGTTACTTGTCACTTTTTGTGTTTGAATGTTAAAAAGATGATGCTTTCTCACAAAACAAGGACCAAATATTTTGCTTGAAAGTAGAGAGTCTGAAGCTAATTTTTTAGGTCTATTTTGTTTGTTCACATGTGTTTCAAAACTTATTCCAAGCTTAAAATATTACATAATAAAGATCTCTAAACCTACACTTTGCACTAGTGTTTTATTAGATTTTTACTCACTTCTAAACATTCATCAGATTTTAGTCTACCTAAAAACCTATTAGACCTCAGCCTTGATTGAAATATTATAGCATTTTAATCCTATCCAGAACACTATCAGAAATTGACTCTTTATTTATCACACTATCAGACTCCATGTTCTATTTAGAACATAGGCAAAACCTAATACCCACTATGACATGTCATCAAAACTCAAGTCTTGTATGTGCATGTATCTAAATATAAATCTATATTAGACATGCCATCAGATTATGAGCCTTGTATAAACATAACATGGATTTTACCCTTTATTTAGGAACACTTCATAATCTATCACTTGAGTAAACACAATCAAAATTCTACCTTCACAGGTTCATCTCAGGAATTAGTTTTCCTCATACAAGAAGTTGTTCCTCATCAAATGTCAACATTTGGGATTCTAATAAAAGATACCTTGAATAAAATCACCCCAAAAAAGACTCCTAAAAAGGCTCCCCAATTAGAAGAAGACAGAGACATGAAATATTAGTTTTTTGGAGTTGTTCCACCTTTATACCTAGATTCAAATGTTGAAAAATTAATAAATACTAATTTAGGTCACATCAACATGGAATATTTTTGGAATAGAATTAGTGGGGTCCATAAGATAGATTATAGTCAAATCATCCATGACAATAGACTAACTCAAGCAATTGCCTTCCCAATTTTAGGGCAGTGCCTCGAATTAGTATTAACAATGGCTACGCATTATTATACAGAGAAGAGAGAGGTCAAGAATCCATAAGGAGAATATATCTCATGATTAGGAATAGAACATATTGATCACTTGCTTTAATTACTTTATAGGCAAACATTTATTAATTTGACCCCAACATCTCCTCAACAATTTTGGGATTCCAATACTAGTTCATACTCCAAGTGGGTCAACAAATAATGGTTTGAAACCTATATATACATCAACAACAATTATTAAAAATATTTCCAGGTTTGAATTCATGAATGAATTCAATGATATGATCACACTCTTGCATAGAGTAGTGGGGAGCCCAACTAAAATAAAATTATATATATATATATATATATATATATATATATATATATATATATATATATATATATATATATATATATATATATATATATATATATATATATATATATATATATATGATCCATACATTAGAATAAGCAATACATCAATTAGGGACAACTAATCAGTGATTCCATTCACAAATAGTTAATAAAGGTCAATAGCACTTTTAAATTCTACATGACCTCTTATCTCATCTATCTTCTTGCTATGAGAATATTATACAATGGTTTAAATATAGTAGGTGACATGCAAACTAAAAATATATATGAATTTTATCGTCAACTCACATTGAAGGAAAGTGCACATCATTTTTGTAGGGTAAATGATGCATTTTTTAAATATGTGATTCAAATGTTTGAATCAGAACCATACAACATGAGGATATCAGTATAAGCTTTTACAAAGATTTTAAATGAGGATCTTGATTCATATAATTCACAACTTTCACTTATCTGATAATCTATGGGTGTGAGATTAATCCATATATGCTCACAAGGTATGTAGATGACAAATGGGCCTTAATGGACTTAGTAAGGTAGTTGATTGAGACACATAAGCTCTTGTCTAGCAATCACAAGTATAAAACAAAGTTTTCTGTTTCTTTTAGTCATTGCACTTGTGCCTCCTTAGCTAAATCAAAATTAATTGATGAAGAAATGACTTGATTCACCTTTCAGTAATTTAAAAGAACACCTTATTTTGATTACAAAGGCTTAATTTAAAATAAATTTGGTTCTACATATCAACATGTGCATCACTTCAAAGACTTTTGGATGGATTGTGATGATGAGAAAGACATGAAAATCCATGATTACTCATGTTTCACTTTGGAATAGGTCATTATATTTGACATAGTAGAAATCAATAAGAATATAGTAGATGATAAAAATGTTTTATATTGAATTTATGAGAAATAAGGAATTAAATCAAAACCTCTTCCAAAAGTGGATTGGCACAAAAAATAATCTAATTCACTCATTGACAGGATCCAAATTGTGTTGAATAGTACTCTAAAATGGTTGAAAATCAAAGTTATTAATGTTGACAAAGCAAGATTTCCTCCTCCCATGAAAGAGATTGAATTGGTAACTATTCATAAATAAAAACAAGTAGAAATAAGACCATCTTTAGTGGCATGAACAAACAGAGACTCAAAGGGAATTAAAGTAGAAATAGAAGTTGAGGCCATCATAGAAGTTATTTCAATACAAAATCCACTTAAGCTAAAAATAAGAAGGTTAAGTGAAAAAATCTCCAGTACTCCTAGTATTTCCATTTCATAAGAAATTCCTCTTGATAGTTTTGCTCAATCCCAAATCTTAGACACCAATACCACATAACAATTCCTAGATTTAGAGACATCCTTACTATTTCCATATTCTTCTCCCTCTCAAATTTATACTTCATTACCTTTGCCTCTTTTTCAAAATGTTGAATTGCCTCTTATATCTTCTCCTAAAACTCCAATTGACACATTGTAAAAAGAGGGAGGTGAAGTTGTACTATAAAAGTCTCAAGACTTGAAAACTCTTCTTCCTCCTCTTGAGACTCAAAGTAATAGGACACTAAACTTGTGTAATAAACTCCTAGTATATAAATCCTTAATTGGTTGAATGAAATATTCAAGAAAATAAATAAAAATATTAAACTTGAAAAATTTGACTTTATTACTTTGGCAACTCTCCTTTTGCAAAGAATGAAGAAACCTAAAATTGTGTCAGGAATAATCATAAATGATACAAGAGACAAATATGCCAACGTATAAATTCCACTTATAAAAAATTACAAAGAGAGTATTAGTGCTTTAGAGTATTAGATCTCAAAAGTACATTTGGGGAAAGCAATTAGAGAAGGAATTAAAGAAAATGTTCAAGCAGTAATTGGTAGCTTGTTTGAAAATATGAATCAAGATAAGATGACTAAAGATTAATTCAAATAAAAAGTTAAGTAGATAGCATCATTAATCCATTTTTTTATCAATCCAATTCAGTATTCCTCCTCCTTTATTCCCCCATATATCACTCATATAGAAACACTCAATGTTGTAGAAGAAATTAGACACATGGGAAGGGTAACAAAAGAATGGTCAAGAAAATTTTTATAAAAAGGACACAAAGTTTTTAAATTTTTTGATATATTGATCCTTTTTGAGTTACAAAAATAATCTCCCCTTTTTCTATTTTGATTCAAAAGTCTAAATACCAAGAACCCCTATAAATAAGCCCCAAAATTGTATTTATAAGTTGAGTTGGGTGGTTATAGTGCATAACCACCTTTTCTGCATTTTCGGAACATGTAAACATTTAATATTAAATTCACACATCTTAAAAACTTTTAAAAAGATATTAGGAAATTTTCACAATCTACAAAAAACTTGTAAAAAGATATTAGGAAATTCGCACAATCTACAAAAGTGTGTTGGTGTTTTTACATGACTTGAAAAACTACAATATCAAATTTTCACAACTTGAAAAAGTGCAATTGAAAATTTACATGGCTTGGAACTTACAAAATAAATCTATTAAATTTGCATGATATACAATGTGAAAATTACTATTACATAATATGCAATTGAAACTTGAGAGAATGACTCAAAATGTTTCGAGTAGGAAGTTAGTTAAAGTTTCATGACAAGAAAACTCTGAACCAATATTTTCATAATCCAACATCCTTGATGTGAACAAACCCCTTAGATGTAGTATTTTCATACTCCAAATAAATTAAGAGAAGCAAAAATCTACCAACCTGGCCATCTCCTTTTAGATACTGACTCTACCACCAACTTAGCCATCTCCAGGGGATTTGTCCACATGCAAGTAAGTCAAAAAATAAAAAAGACCAACCTTATCCTAAAGTTTGGAAATTTTATGAGCAAACTCTTCCAGATGAAGTCATAAAAAAATCTAAAGATGGTACAGGGTAGAAAGAAGGTTCAGGGTTTTCTTGTCACTAAATTTTGACTAGATTCCTACTCAAAACTTTTTGAGTCATTCTCACAAGTTTCAATTGCATATTAATCTACACATTGTATATCATGAAAATTAAATATATTTATTTTACAAGTTCCAAGTCATGTAAATTTTTCAATGCACTTTTTTAAGTTATGAAAATTTGATATTGTACTTTTTCAAGTCATGCAAAAACACCAATGCACTTTTGTAGGTTGTGCAAATTGCCTTATGTGTTTTTGCAAGTTTTTAAGATATGTGAATTTGGTATTAAAATTTTACATGTTCCTAAAATGAATAAAAGGTGATTATGTACTATAACCACCTAGTTAAACTTATAAATATAGGTTTGGGGCTCTTTTATAGGGGTTCTTGGTAGTTAGACTTTTGAAGCAAACTAGAGAAAGAGGAGATTGTTCTTGTAACTCAATAAAGATAAATATATCAGAGAATTTTCAAACTCTATGTTCAATATTTATTTGTCAAAAATGCATGTGTTTACATCGATGTATGCTTGATTTTATGATTTTGAAATGATGCTAAAATTGTAATTAATTAGTTAGAATGTAGGAATTTTGTTGTATAGTTTCTTTCTTTAACCTACATTCATAATTTCATAATAGCAAAATCTTGTTGGGGTGAAACTAGTATTTTTGCTTATTTTTATGAGGAAATATGAGAAAATTATCATATTTATGTTATCAATTATAATCAATTTTTTTGCTATATGTTGCATATTTTTATGAATATGTAATGTTTTTCCTACCCATTAAATGCAAAATGTTTCATTTTAGTGAATCCACCCTCTTTCCAGACTTTTACAATAAGGTTTTGAGTTTTACCCACTAGATTTTTTTTTCATTCATATTTATACATATATTTATTTCCTCCATCATTCTTCCTTCATATATTCTTTCTACCACCTTTTATTACTTTGTGGTAAAAGTACTACCTTAATAAAAACTATTTTTGTTGTGAATAGTTTTATTTTCAGCATCCTTATTAGTTTTTAATAAAGGTAGCTCCATGTTCTAGTAGGAGATGGAATCTATCTTATTACTATTAATATAAAATTGTGATTTATCCTCTTAAAAAAAAATCATGTTAACACCTACCAACTAATCAACACTAATATTGTTCATGTCCTTACAATCTTCAAGAGTGATCATAATATGTATCCATATTTAATTGAAAGATCTCAAATAATTTCATACTATAACACTATATTTTATATTTTATCCATAAAACGGCATTCTATGCACTATCATTTATCTTTATGCAATATTCTCCAACTCCTTCACTCTCAAACATTCTCAAATATTCAAAGTTAATTTTAAGAGTTTGGAATTTTACTTCTCTTACTTTATTAGATCCTTGATATTATGTTTTTAATCTATTACATACCTCATGGTAAATCTTGCATCCTATCATTCTTGGATGGATGTTTGGGTCTATGACACTCTGAAGATAGAAGAAAGCTTGTGCATTTGAATTTTGTTTTCTTTTTTGATCTCGAGTCAAGGTATTCTAATATCAAGGTGGTGTGTACCCATTAATAAAATTATCTTAAAATCCTTTTCATACAATAATTATTTACAACTGATCTCTCTAATTTTCATAAATGACACCTTTGAAGATAATAACATTCATGGAAGCATAATTCACTAAAGGCGTTTTTCCCTTGATAATGACCTGAAACTCTTGAACCTTTTTTGAATGAGAATTTGATAAAAAAATGAATTATTTTAATGTATGGAGTGTTTGCAAATCAACTCTGATTTAATTTGAAATTGAAACTATATATCAACCAATTTGGCTCAGAATTACTAATTGTTAATCTAATATTATTGTAAGAATGATTGATGATAAGATATGCACCGAATAACTTCAAAAGAAGGAACATTTAGTTCAGGATGCCTATCATGCAATGGAAACTAGAGATCAAGTAAAGGATGATCTTATCCACAATGATAGTCCTGGTGAAACTAAAGAACATAAAAGAATGGAAAGGGAGGATTATACTGAAAAGGATGAAGACAACCCAAAAGAAAACACAAAAGATTTAAGTGATGTATGGAAAAAAGATAGGAGGCATCCCTTTATGAATTCGGCCAAAAGCAAAGCAGATGCTATCCTTCAAGTTGACTCATGGATGTATAAGGAAATAATGGGCCTCAAAAAGAAAATGGAAAAAATGGAACATAATCAGGAAGCCGATCGGAACAAAATCAATAATCTAGAAATGCAGATGAGGGACATTCCAATAAAACTTAAAGAATATGAGAACAATCTAAGAAGTCTCATTAAGGAAAGTAGAATGAAGATGGAGGAGGTTACTTCTAGCATATGTGTAGCTACTGCAAACATTGGAAAACAAGCTAATGAGGAAATAAAATTTTTGGAGGGGCCTAGTAAGAGGACTAGATAGAGCTCAAGAAAGAAAGCAATGCAAGAAGTTGCTACGTGTCGGGGAATCCAAGAACAACACACCTGTTCTGATCCCACTTGTTAGGATCTTGCTCCTCAGAAAGAGCACAATATGATTACCAAATACAAGCAATTAAACATGGAGAATTAACCAAAAGTACAAGTAACTAGAATTCATAAATAGCACAGAATATGAGAGATGATATACAATCTTGTATTAATACTCGTACAGAAAAGAATACAATAAAGAGTTGCCACACTATTCCACCTTACAGAGGCTTCCCACACCTCAAGTTTACAGTAATTCTTCTTCAAAATTTCACTCTCCTACCAAAAATGGTCCCAACACACAACTCACACATAGAATTGGTGTTCACCTCTCCAACTAGTCAGTAATAACCCTACCAATACACCAAGCACTCTAAAGTACTTCAAGTAGATCTCCCATGAACCTGCAACCTACAATTCAACAGACCATACTTACACATGTAGATCTCCTATGAGCTTGCAACAACCTGCAACTCAATGATCTTACAATAGAAGGATCTTCCTTGCCTTCCTTTTCAGCTCATAATTACAATACATGCCAATGGGTCTATAAATAGATCCCAAACTTAAACAATAACTTAGACTCTTAGTTTACTAATAATTATCCACGTAGCTCAAGACTCAAAATAGCCTTTACATGCAAACACTCAGTTTAACTGACTAACTGTTCGTGCAACGAACAGTTATAGAACACACAGGGGACCGACGTCAGTCCTTGTCTAACTGGTGCTGACCGACATTGGCCAACTCCCTGCCGATGCCAGTTGCCTTCTGCATTCATCATGACCGATATCGATCATACTACCAACACTAGTACTTTTGGAACTTCAGCAACCTCCTCTTCATCTACATAGTTGAAGCTTTTAGCTCCATAACCTAATAATCTCCCACTTGGAGATAAACAGTTGCAACTGTACCTATACTTGTACATCATCTAGTTTGTTCCCTTGGCTCTGTATCCCTCTTCAAGATCACTCTTGAAGACCAACCACCACAAATCCTGTGGTGCACCTCCTGTCATCTAAATCACCTACCACATCCACATCTACAAACCATGTATAAAATAACTTGACCCTGCATAGCATGTGCACCTGCTGTTGGTCCCTCTAAGAATCCACTGAACTGCCCTCCAATGCTTCTTTCTCGGATTGGCTCCAAACTTGTGAAAACTCCCACTACTTGGGAAAACTCAGGTTTAGTACACATGTACTCAACCTCATTATGTGAATCAAGACACTGTTCATAGAACTATCCAACCATCGGCGTGCTAACCGGTCTCACATAATCATCCTGAAACAAAGTCAACCTGTGACCTTCCATGCCCCTAGAACACACTCAGGCCAAAGAATCTTGCTGCTCCCAGATTCCTCATGACACACTTTTGAACTAGCTTTACCTTTAGTTCAGCAACTCCCTATATATGTAACCCTGCAACAAGCACATCATATAGTAATAAGATAATGTAGCTAATATTATCCAACCTGGTAAAGAGAAACACAATGATCAAACCTCCATTGTCTTGCAGCTTATTCAAGACCATATACCCTGGCCTTCTATATCACATGTCCATTTTCGCTCTTCTTCATCCTGAACATCCATTCATCTCTCAGTGCTTTCTTCCAGCTGGCAACTCCACCCAAAACTCTCATTTGGTTCTTCTCCAAGGAATCACATCCTTCATCCATGTCAAGCTCCCACTATTTCCTAGATCTACTTACTCTGCTTCTTTAACAACTTCCTGGTTATTTACCTTAAGTGAGCAACAAGTAGTGTAAAGAAGGGAAATGATGAATTTGAGGCTTACATACCCTTTAAGTCCTCCATATGGGTGCTTGAGACTCCTTGACAGCTTGCTATCCACCCAAAATTCATCTCAGTGATCGATGCTGGTCACATCTCAGTCTGCACCTGACCGACGTCAGTTCCATGCAACTGCCTCATCACTGACGTCAGTTCCCCCTGGCCAACACTAGTGTTTATCTATCCCTGAGTCACCAACGTTGGGCTACACATAGACAACATCAGTCCTTGTCTGGATGTCGATGCCAATTTTCTAGCCGACGTCGGTCTCTGTGTTTTTCTTGTGAGAACTGACTTCTACCCATGAACTCCTTTTGGATCAAACCCTTGTCCAAATCACCCTTGCTCTGCTCAAAATTCTTCTTCCCCTTGTGCTAAATTCTGTTCATCACCTTCTCCTTGAAAACCAAGGCTTTCTTGCTCTTGTCACTAACATCGGATTCCTCAAGAAATGTCACCTTCTTCTTTTGCATACAAAAATCTCGATCCATGCCTTTCAAATCTGAAAGCATACCCTTTGACTCAAGAACATGCATCTCCTTCTTATTCATGTGACCAAGCCTATTAAGCCACATCTTTGAGTCTACAGCTGAAGTAGATAACCCAGAAAGAGAATCAGTAATACAAGTAGATAGATAAAGCGTGCCTACTTTCTTACCTCTTTCTATAACAAGTGCACCCTTGGTAACCTTCTAAGAGTCTGCTGTGAGAGTTATTGTGCAACTCTCATCACCCAAACTTCTTATAGAAATCAAATTCTACTCCAGAATTGGGACATGCATGACCTTTTTCAACACCCATGTGTTACCTGTCTACAACTTCAGCTTCACTTTCCCTTTGCTAACCATCTGACAAGGCTTACCATCCCCTAAACAAATTTCTCCAAAGTCTCCCTGGACATACTCATGAAAAAATTCCCTATTTGGGGATGCATGAAAAGAGGCACCAGAATCTAAAACCCAAGATTCTACTTTATCCAAAGAACATACCAGAGCATCCTGTGCAATGAAATCTGCAACATCTACTTCTTCTTCATGTCCTTCATGCTGATCTTCAACCGACTTGCAATCTGTCTTTAAGTGCCCTTGCTTTCCACATTTCCAGCAGTTTATTTTGCCATACTTGGACTTGGATCTTCTGCCTATCTTTGACCTTGATCTCCCACGCTCTATCTTCTCTCTTTGCCTTCCTCTACCTTCAACACTCAAAGCATTCCCTGATGATTCACCTGTGCTTTTCTTGTGTATCTCTTCATTTAAGATTACACGCACAATATCATCCACTTTTAAGATTTTTGAAGTAGACACAGTATTGCTAACTGACATTACCAAACTCTCCCAACTTTCAGGTAATGAACATAAGATTAAGAGAGGCTTAATTTCATCATCAAAAACAATATTGACTGAATTTAACTAGTTTACCAAACCATGGAAATCACTAAGATGACTATGTACAGATCCACCTTCCAACATTTGTAAATTAAATAATTGCTTCATAAGAAATACCTTATTCGAAGCTGAGGGTTTTTCATATAAATTTGCCAAAGATTCCATCAAATCTATCGTTGTCTTCGCATGTGATAAGTTGGAAATCACAGATGATGCAAGACTCAACCTTATAGATTCTAGAGCCTTTCGATCAAGAACTTCCCATTCTTCATCCTTCATAACACGGGGCTTGCAATCAACCCCACCCAATGGTAAGTACAAATCTTTTTGATATAGATAATCTTCAATCTGCATCCTCCATAATTGATAGTTCTTTCCATTAAACTTCTCCATTCGTAGCTTACTTTCTTCTATCATTGCTCTACTCCCACTCAAACAGAAACCCCTGTGAGTAACCTGTAATTAACACACACTAACCAGATCTAATCCAACCTGTTAGTATCCCAACCTAAAAGCTTTGATACCAGTTGTCAGGGAATCCAAGAACAACACAGCTGTTCTGATCCCACTTGTTAGGATCTTGCTCCTCAAAAAGAGCACAATATGATTACCAAACACAAGCAATTAAACATGCAAAATTAACCAGAAGTACAAGTAACTAGAATTCATAAATAGCACAGAATATGAGAGACGATATACAATCTTGTATTAATACTCATACAAAAAAGAATACAATAAAGAGACGCCACACTCTTCCACCTTATAGAGGCTTCCCACACCTCAAGTGTACAGTAATTCTTCTTCAAAAGTTCACTCTCCTACCAAAAATGGTCCCAACACACAACTCACACAAAGAATTGGTGTTCACCTCTCCAACTAGTCAATAATAACCTTGCCAGTACACCAAGCACTCTAAAGTACTTCAAGTAGATCTCCCATGAACCTGCAACCTACAATTTAATAGACCATACTTACACATGTAGATCTCCTATGAGCTTGCAACAACCTGCAACTCAATGATCTTACAATGGAAGGATCTTCCTTGCCTTCCTTTTTAGCTCATAATTACAATACATGCCAATGGGTCTATAAATAGATCCCAGACTTAAACAATAACTTAGACTCTTAGTTTACTAATAATTATCCACGTAGCTCAAGACTCAAAATAGGCTTTACATGCAAACACTCAGTTCAACTAACTAACTGTTCATGCAATGAATAGTTCTGGAACACACAGGCGATCGACATCGGTCCCTGTCTAACTGGTGCTGACTGACGTCGGCTGACTCCCTACCAATGCCAATTTCCTTTTGCATTCATCATGACCGACGTCGGTCATACTGCCGATGCCAGTACTTTTGGAAATTCAACAACCTTATTTTTGATACTACTCAGTAGTAGGTGTTAGGTTTGTTTCACCTGTGGACGTTATTTTTATATCCTTCATCCTTTGTTTCAGGGTTTCGGGGTCCCTTTAAAACCTATTTTTACCATATTTTAAAATGAATTGGCACATCACTTGTGCATAATATTTTATTAATAATAAAGGCTAAAACTAACTTATTAAAATATAAATTGCATGACAAGTTATATCTAAATTAAGTATAAATTAAAAACTAAATCAATAAATTTACCTAAAAACTAAGTGATCTAAAAATAGACTCCTAAAAATAGACTCTAAAATAATAAGTTTAACTCACTGATAAGACATGGACATCATGCAAGAAGCCTCTTTATCATTTAAACAAATATACACACTAAACAAGTACAAGTCTAAAATTAGAAATATAAAAATATAAATCTAAAAATAGAACTCTAAAATAGAAGTTTCACTAAAATAACTATAAATTTAGTTAACTTAACATTCAGTGAACTAGACTCTAACTCACACTTTTACTTATTTTTTGAAAGTTCTGTAAAGTGTCTAAAATTGACCAAACATCTAATTTAGGACATAAATGAATTAAATAATATTTCTAAACTACTAAAATTCAAAATAAATTAAATCTAACATGAATAATCAAGTTCCAATATTGGTATCATTCTCAACATGGACATTAATAAGAAACCCAAAGGTATTGCTTTTTAGTTTGAGTTTATGTGGTTGCAAGATCCCTCCTTTAAGAAGATTGTCAAAACATGTTGTAAAACTCGGATGAAGGGCTCAAAGTGATTCATCATTTCTTAAAAGCTAAAATCAGTGAAATAGGATGAAATAATATGGAATAAAAAAAAAAATTGGTAATCTTTTTTATAAGGAGTGGGTTAAAATTAAACAAAAAGAAATGCAAGTATCTCTATATCATGGTGTGTGGAAAAAATGCTAGAGGTAGGAGGGAAATTTATTGAAGCATAAATATAGAATTTATTGGCTTAAATAAGGGGATGAAAACATAAGTTTTTCTCTCTCCATGGTGATACATAGTAACATGTACAGAATAGATAAATTAACTACTAGATGGAGTAAGATTGGAAGAAGTAAAAGACATCAGAGATGAAGTGGTCTCTTTTTATAAATCACTACTACTCAAGGTTGAGAGGGATAAATAAATATATCATAATTGGTTTCACCAATTCATTATTAAAATAGTTAAAAAAGGAATGAATCAAATGTTGGGTGCCCTAACTTTCATGGAGTAGGTTAAGTAGGCAATTATCAGTTTGGGAGTAGAAAAAACTTTTGGATTGGATGGATTTCAAGCATTTTTTTTTAGCACTTATGGGATGATATGGGATTAGATTTAGTTAAAGTGGTGAAGGAGTGTATAATAAGTAATAGTATATCTAGATAAGGGAATAACATATTCCTAGCCCTTATCCATAAGAAGGAGGATTGTCACTATTTTGATATGTTTCAACTTTTTTATTTGTGTAACTTAATATACAAAGTTGTGACAAATATCATGGAAAAACACTTGAAATTTTTTTTGGAGGACATTATCTATGAGGAACAAGGGATTTTTGTGATAGGGAGACAAATTTTGGATGGAATAATGGTATCACATGAGGCTATTTGCTCCTTAAATTTTAGTAAGATATCTAATATGAGTGTTAAACTATACATGATGAAATCCTATGATAGATTCAATTTAAATTTATTGACTAGATAATGGATAAATTTAAATTTAATAATGACTAGAGAAAGTGGGATTGGAATTACATCTCAACTCCCTCTTTCTTTGTCCTAGTTAACAATGTCCTAGTTGGTTTATTCAAATCCTCTAGAGGACTAAGACAAGGTAACCCCCTTCCCCCTATATCTTTATTATTCTATTGTAGATCTGTAATAGTGTTGTGGTAGAAGGATAACTAAAGGGAATATCCATCAATGATAATTTGGGCAACATATATCACTTGTAATCATTGATGATACAATGTTGTTGGGAGAATCTTTTGAACAAGAAGCGAGATTGCTTAAGGAAATTTTAGATAGATATGAGGCAGCTATCGATCAAAAAGTAAGTCCATCCAAATCTCATTTTTTCCCCTTAAGTGTAAAGCATTTTTTGAAGGATTGAATGAAACATATTCTAGGCTTTAAAGAGGCCTCCTTGTCAAGCCATTATTTTTGAATGCCCTTTTTTATAGGGAGATACATCATGGGAGCTTAAAAACCTATGACTGAAAAAATTGAAAAAAAAAAACACAACATGGAAAGGTAAGTGGTTAGATTTGGCAAGTTAAGCCTAATTAATATAATCTACTCTCCAAGATATGCATGCATATCATTAAAGTATATTAAATTAAGGATGTCTAGCTAAATTATTTGTGATATTTTTCCTTTTTATAAAATTTTGAGGCATAAATTTTAGATCAATTTATATGAGTAGCATGACCCACTTGACTATGTGGCTAGATAGATAAATTTTAAACATAATATACCTTAAATGATCTATTTTTGTTATAATGCGAGTCTTAGTATTAAGCATATAATGCCTAAGTTTTTGAGTTGTGAAAACTATAGATAAATAAAATCTTTCCATTGAGTTATACCTATTTTTCGCAATCAAACAAATCCATAATGATGTTATAAATTTATCTCTCTATGGTCAATATCATATTGTGCCAATAAATTGCCTAAATCATGTTATGTGATATATATATATATATATATATGGTAGTGGTCTATTTGAAATAATTGGCATCATGACAGGATGATTTTATAGATATCCTTTGATTTCATCAAAATATTTTTGGTAGTGTTGATCCCACTCAATTTTTTTACCTTTACATAATAGTCTGGAAATGGATTGGGTTTTGTTAACTAACTAAGCTATAAACTACCATATTTACTAGATTTTAGGTCTACCAAACTTCTTAATTGTTTTAGGTTGCTAGGTGGAGGCTATTAATTATAACTTTTTACCTTTTTAGGATCTGATTCAACATATCACCAAGACATAATAAATCCCAACAATTTTTTAAATGCAACACCAAAGAAAAATTTCCTAAGATTCAATTAGATGTTGAACTTGAGAAATCTTTCAAAAAACATCTATAAGTCTTTGATATGGTCTTCATGCTACTTAGATTTTCCCAATATATCATCAAAATAATCATTAATGGTTTTGTGCATGTAATCATTAAAGATATGAACTGTGTCCCTTTGATAAATAACCCAATAATTTTAGTCCAAAAGACACAATGAATTAGAAAAATGTGCCCCATGAGGTAGTGAAAATTGTATTATATTGATCTTATAATTAATTTTTATTTGATTATAACCAAAAAATCCATACGTGAAGGATAATATCTCATATCCTAATGTGGTATTCATGAGCATGTCTATATTGGGTAAAGGAAATTGATATTTGGGACAAAATTTATTCAAATCATAAATTCATTACATGTGTGAGTAAGTGAAAAAAGATGGTGGACAAAAAAGGACCTACTTGTGGACATGTTATTTCTTGAAAATTAATAAATCTAAACTTCTATAGAAAATTTGAGATGGCTACACTCAAAATTTGAAGGTGGTATAAGAACATGAATTATTGAATTTTGAGTTTGGTTTTCAAAACACATTTTTAAAAAATGGTTAAGTATAAGTAGGTCAAACATCTAAAATTTTAAGATGATTTCCTTTTTTTTAAAGAAAATAGAGTAAATAACCAACATTACAGCCCTCATTTTTTTAGCATCATTTAATATTGTTTGAAACCTTTTGGTGAAAATTTAGATAAGATCATCTAGTTTGTGACATATATTTTTTTATAAATTTTCAATACATATTTTTTTAATTAATTTTAAAATTAAATAGATTCTAAAAATTGACAAAAATGGATAGCCGATTGTGCAACCCTCATGAACTACCTCAAAAAAAATAAAAATTACTTTTTTCCTTTAATGTGTGTATAATTAGGCCTAGTTTGTGACCATATAATTTTGTTTACATTTGGATCAACAAAAAAATATAAATAAACATATATAGGCATGTATATTTCTAGCATGTAGTGGCGTAAAAAAACCATTGTTTAAAATCAACATAGATGAAAACCTTTAAATAGTTCAAAAATTTAAAAAAAAAATTTATTTATAAATATGAGAACATGTTCATCATTGTGGTAATAATTCTATGAATTATCTTATTGTAATTCATAGTGTATTTGGTGATGGAAGTTTAATTTTAATATTTTTTCTCAAAGATCTTAGATTTAACTATGCATTGATAGGTCCAAGCCATTTATGAGGTAAAAGGCTTGGTTTTTTAATTCAAACATAACATAGTGCATACATGTTATAGTACATATGCATTATATTGACATATCCAAAAAAATGAATTTTGACTATGTATACATGTTTATATTTATCTATGTATCTATTCACATTTAAAAAAATTATATTATCATTTTAAAGTGGAGAGTGTCGTTATATACACTACCACAAAAAATACAATGGATATAATGATGCAATTTTGGTGAGTTTGCACATGTGATCATAATTTTGACTATATATAACATGATTTAGGGTTCAACCAGACATAGTTTCATTATAAAATGAATGAACAAGTTAAATTTTTAATGGTGGAGGCAATTATGAACCCCTTGTACATAAAGCATGTATAAGATGTGATTTGAGGCTAAATTAACTTAAATTTTCTAGCATATTGAGTGAATTGGTGCAATCAATGATGTGATTTGAAAAACATTGAGCTTTGTGAACTTAATTTTGACTATAAAGGATTTAATTTGGGGTTGTTGGCCCCAATGTCATAAAAAATAAACCAAATAGTCCATTGGTTGAATATAAACGTAATTGGGGCCAATTTAATCCCATTCAACATAACTGTGACTATAAAATGTGATTTGGGGCTTAATTAGCTCTAATTTCATAAGAGAATGAAGCAAAAAATCATTTGATTCAATGATAGATGCAAGTTTGACATGTATAGGATATGGTTTTGGGTCAATATACTCTAATGTCATCATATAATGAATGAAATAGTCATTTGGTTTAATTATGGATACAATTAAAGTCAATATGAGGCCTATAAACCTAGTTATGACACCATCTCATCATAGATTGAGATAATTAATCAAATGGTGTAATCAATGACATAATTTTTTAAAAATTAAGCCACATGAACCAATTTTTAATTATATATGATGTTATTTGGAATCAAATTGACCCTAAAGTCATCATATAACAAACCAAATAGTTGATTTGTTTAATCAATGAGGCATTTGAGGCCAATTCGATCCCCTTAAACCCAGCTGCTAGAGCATGTTGTGAGTTGGGGCTAAATTTTATTTAATTTCATCATGAATTGATCCAATCATTTAATTAGTTCAATTAGAGATGTGATTTGAGCTAACTTGAGCTTGGTGAATCTAATTTATGGCTTAATTGATTGTATATGATGTAACATATGGATTAATCAACCCTAATTTTATCATAAATGTAAACATGAAGGTAATTGGGGCCAATATAAACATGTTGAACCTTAATGTGAGTATATGATGTGATTTAGGGATAAATTAGCTCATATTTCTTGACAGATTGAGCCAGTTAGGTGATTATTACAACCCTAAATCCTAAACCCTAATATTATCACAAATGCATTTACATGAAGGTAATTAGGGAAATTATGAACCCATTTAACCTAACAATGAGTCTATGATATGATTTTGGGCTAGATTAGCACATATTTCTTGACATATTGAGCCAATTAGTCGATTATTACAACCTTGAACCCTAAACCCTATTTTTATCACAAATGTATTTACATAAAGGTAATTGGGGCCAATCTAAACCCATTGAAAATAATTACGAGTATAGGATTTAATTTGGGGTTAAATTAGCTCATATTTCTTGACATATTAAGCAAATTAGTTGATTTTTAGAATTAGTGATACAAGTTAGACAAAATTGAACCCTATGAATTGGATTTTTCCTATACAAGATGTAATTTTGGGGTCAATCAACTCCAATATCATAACAAAATAAATCAAATAGTCCACTAATTCAATCACAAAGGAAATTATGGCTAATTTTATCCCCTTTAATATAACTACAAGAGCAAGATGTGATTTTGGGTTAAATTAGGTTCGATTCTATCATGAACTAATCTAATTAGTCAATAAGTGAAACTAGGGATATGATTTGGAACAAATTGATCCTGTTGAATCTAATTTATGGCTCAATCAATTGTATAAGATCCAACATATGGCTCAATTGACCCTAATTTTATTAAAAATACAAACATGAAGGTAATTGGAGAAATATGAACTGCTTGAACCTAATTATGAGTATAAGATGTGATTTGGGGATAAATTATCTCATGTTTCTTAACATATTGACCTAGTTATTCCTTTGTTATAATGAGTGATGTAGGTTAGATGAAATTTAACCTTATGAACCTAAATTTGACTATATAAGATGTAATTTGGGGGGTCAATCAACCCCACTAGCATAACATCCTAAATTAAATAGTCTATAAATTCAATCATGAAGGAAAATTAGGCCAATTTGGGCCTTTTATACCTAAGTCAGACTGTATAATGTGATTCAAGGCTCAATTAGGCCTAATTTTATCACAAATGCAATCATAGAGGTAATTGGGAGTAATCTAAACCCCTTGAACATGATTGCAAGTATTGAATATTAATTGTGGCTAATTGAACCTAATTTCATATGTATAGGATGTGATTTAGACATCAATTAAGAGGCAATTACATCAAATAATATTTTAATGATAGTTATATTATATATAACTATGTACATATAACATGTATGTACTATAATGCATATGTATTATAGAATATATGAATTATGTTCACAATAGACAAAAACCCTTCTTTCAATGACTATTTTTAACCTCAATCAAGAATTATGTCCCCAAAAACATTCTCTACATCATTTTTTAGCCTTCAAATCAAGGACTAAAGCTATCAAGTTATTTTTTAGACCCCTCCTTTAAAAGATATCAATTGTCTAGTCATGGGTGATGAATCTCATTCAAATAAGAGGAAGAAGTTAAATCACAAATCATTGAAGAAATTATAATATTTGAGATAAAAATAAAAGGAACAAATATAAGCATTTCACTCAAGACAAGGTATAAACACTATCCCTAATGAACTAAATGTCATAGATAATGATAAAATTGAAAATGATGAATTGAATAACATTGATGAATGTTTACCTACAAGTCCAAATTATGTTACAATTACACATTCAAAGTATAATGTTTTTGATTTTGTTGATGATGAATCTATGTGTTTTAACCTTTTTGGGTTTTACTAGTGTAAATCCTAAGTTAAATTAAAGGGCTCAGTTATCTCACTGAGTGAAATAATGTACAATAAATAACCACTAATTTGTTACAAATTTTGACTTGTTTTGACTTTCTAAAAATAGTAATAAATATGTGAAAATAGAGACTTATATGGAAAACACTTGCCATATAAGATCTGGATGTTGAAAATTGTGTTACAAATAGGTCTAAGTGTCATCATAGGATTCCTGAGTCAAATCTTCCCTTGGATAGTAGCACCACACTTGGATAATAGCAACATGTGGCTCTAGTGTCCTAAAAATGGCACTAATGTCCTTTTTTTAGGATTATTCCTAAATTTTAGGTATACATGTGCCTATGTTTTTGGGTTTTGTACTTATGAACACAAAATATGAAACTCTGTATTGTGCCTATAACAACTAATATATCATGCAAACCCTAATCCTCCTTGTAATTATGGCATGATTTAAAAATGTGTGTTTATTATTAGGATATGCTAGAAATCTTTAAACCTCATTGTGAAGTGAGTTTCCTACATACTAATACTCTAAGGATGGATCTTGCTCAATGTATTTCTCACACGTAATGATTGGTACAAGTGCAGGTTAATGCTATAATGATTGTGGTATTCAATGCATTGAGTGTGCTTGAGATTAGAAATATTATAAATTTGGGCTTAGGGAAACTATATATGGTATTATGTAGAATTAGGTTAAAATAAGGATTAATAACCTTGATTTTTCCCAACTTATTTCTTGCTTGAATAGGTTTTTGCATCTATTTTCTATCCAATGGATATAGGTCTAATAGTATTATATTTATAGTGTTCAGTAGCTTGTGTAGATAATAAAATATGCTTAGGCCAACCTTAGGAGGGTTACATGTTTAAAAAATATATCTATTTGGGATATTAAGGAAGGGACATTATTGCCATGTTGGGGACACAAGCTCTATGTTTCTCTAGTGTCCTTAATGTGGTGTTAGTGTAAATATGATAGGCTATTAGGCATGAAGGGTCAAGATCTAGGAATGGACATTTGAGACTATGTTTGAGCTATTTAAGGACATCTGTGGTTCATACAATGGCTTTAAAAGTGTGATAAAGTCTCTAGGATAGGTTTAGGGATAAGCTAGAAATAGGTTGTCTCAATCAACACTCTTAACATCCAAATACCACTTTTATGTGATTACATTTTCCTCCCCTTTATGCTAGAGATGAAAAAAAGTGAAATGATTAGTATAAAGGAGAAAGAAGCATACCTAGACTTACCTAGGAAATAAAGCTTGTGTAACTGAGTCTGAGTATGTGAAGCTGGGTCTACATATGCGAAACATGACTTGGAATGAAATGTGCATAAATCAGTCCTTACTTAAGAGGTATCAAAATTAAAAGACTATGTTGAATAAATAACTAAGTAAAATTAATTAAAGATATGGGAAAGAGGAAAGGAATGAGTACACCTCATTAGGTAAGTGAACCAATGCATGACCCTAGTGACAACCTATGTGTGTGATATACATAGTGATCAAATCATTGAATATCTTGGATTTAGTTGATAGATTGATAAATACTCATATGTGGGTGGCTTAATAACTCAATATAGTTTTGACTCCATCATTTCCCACACCTACTTATTGGATCATGACCTATGAATAACTTGGATTATACTATAAGTGTGTCTAACCCTTTTATGTGGGTGGCTCAAGAACTCAAGTAGGCTATGACTCCATCATTACCCACCCATATGTAGTAGATGAATATAAAATTGAGCTTCACAAAGTGATGGAAATATCTAAGCAAGCATGTCTAATTATGTATGTTAGCTCTGTGGCCACTCAGGTGCATTAGATAGTTATGGGCCACTTAGGAATGCCAACCACTGTAGATGGAGTAAGGCGTGAAACTAGTGACAACCTAAAATATCATGTCAAGTGTATATATTGTATATAATGACATTGAGTTTTCCATTCCATTTGATCAACTTGTGTGTAATAGATCATATAGAAACAATGTGATATGCACATACCCCTAATCTGATATCTAAGTATACTAATTTTTTATTGAGTTGTAATAACTATATCTAAGTATTTGAACTAAAATGTGGGAATGATCATGTTGTGAATGATTACCCCAATCTAAGCAACTGACATGAATCTAAGTTGAACTAGTATTAATATGAGTAGAATCTAAGCATATCTATCAAACCTATAGCTGTGTCTATGTAAACCTGTATTAGAACTCATGTACTATCCTAGCTAATCTAAATTATCCTAAAATTGGGACTACTAGACAATAGTGCAATGTCTTAGATAGTAGTGCCGTGTGGCACTAGTGTCATAATTTGGGTGCTAACGTCTATCTAGTCTAAAATATGAGTGACAAAACTACTTTTTAAGTCCCTATTTTTTCCTATGTCTTAACTGTGTTTGAATTCTTCAAACTAAACATGTGTAATAAAAATGATCTATGAATGTAATGTAGGATCCTAATCTCTATGGAAAACCCCTATGAATGCCCCCTCTTTTGAGGGTAGTTATTGTCTTATGTAATAACTATAATAAAAATAAATATCTCTACAAAATATGTTAGCTAGAGCATATATGATAACTGCATGGTAATCCAATACAATGTGCAAACATAACATCAGAATGTCAAAGATTTTGGGCATATGTATGTAGTGTAAGTTATATGTTGTATCTAACATTTAAAATGGGTGTCAAGATAAATGTAATCAATGTGTATAATAGTAAATTTGAGTAGTTACCTAGGGGGATGGGGCATGATGTCCATCATGACACCCAAGTAGGAAAGGTAGATGCATGAGGTCCCTCATGGCATCAAAAATTGGTGTTTGTAAAAATAAAAGATAAGTGTCATGGCCATGACACATATAATAAATCATACATAAAAATCACATGAGGCATGAAAAATAGGCCAAGGGTCTATAATACAAGGGCCATAGGCACATATCACTAAATATGAGAGGAGAAGACATACAAGGACATGTCCAAATGTTCAAATGTCCACATACGTAAGCAAAAACCAAATTAAATTAAAGCCACATAAAAAGACACGTTCAAATATCCACATACAAAATCAATAAAACACACAAAAAGGACATGGGCACATGTCTAAGGTATACATGAATATAAGTGACATAGAGCCAAAGAATAATGGCATATTCAAATGCTCTCAAATAGAAGAAACATAAGAAACATGATCAAGTGTAAATTACAAAAGATAAAAATGAAATTATGTATGAATATAGTAAAAATCTATGTAAATGATAGGTTGTACATATGTTGAGTCTAAACTAGTGATAGTTGGAAAAACATTTGAGTATGAGTAGAAATGATCAATGTCAATATATAAAAATACTATCACTAGAATGTATAGAATGTAAGGATATAAATTGGTAATAGAAATTGGGTATGAGATGCCCCCAAGTGGGCATACGTGTCAAATGAATAAACCTAGATCAGTGTATATTTCCCTTGTGGATAAATGATAGCAAGTCTAGATCAATGTAGTGGACATGATTCCTATAAGCAATTTGCAAGCACTTGATAAGAACAAGTGAAGAATATATGTATGATACAAATAATTATACTAAGATGTCTAGCATATGAAGTGTCTGGCAAATAGATGAAATGTAAACATAGCAATGCATACAATCTATAAATTTTGTTTTTTTGGTAATATTTGAATGTTGTTGCGTGTTGACATGTTATATATATATATATATATATATATATATATATATATATATATATATATATATATATATATATATATATATATATATATATATATATATATATATATATATTATACACACACACACACACACACACAAGATATGTACAAGAAAATGAAAATAAACTATGTAAAAGGAAAAACATTGAATAAAGTATGTAAAAGTAAATAATAGAAATTTAAATGACATACTATACAAGCAAAGTGTAATGTCTCTATAGACCCAAGAGCACATCCATGGGATGTGGATAATTGAATAGTGGATATAGTGGAAGATCATCCAATGTTAGATACTGAATCTATGTAAATTTAAATAAGTTATCATTGTTATGATAATTGTACCACTCTATATGTCAGTGGAGCCTTATCCTTGGCATGAGCCTGAAGTCTATGCATTCAAATGGCATGTTGATCAATAGTGTAAGATGTTTATCACATGGCCCTAGGGTAAACCACAATAGACCATAGAGTATCTATGTGAAACATATGGTTTTCATCGATATCATGTAAGATGTGAACCATGTGTCCATTGTGAATAAATGTCAATCATTTATTTGATCTATCAATAGTGGCATCCATCCTCTGTAACCATATACTTCCAAGTGTAACCTATAGATGAGTGTCCCTATTCAAAATGAAGATTAATGTATTGGCCACCTTGGGGCCAATGCAACTAGTGGTGCAACATGTCCGATGGAATCCTAAAAGTGTATAACATGTTGTACCTCACTCTCCTAATAACTAATGTGGTGTAAAAATGCCAACGTGTAAGTGTTAGGATCGAAATCCTCATCTATAACTACATGGGAAACATATTTGTCTTCTAAATTTTTTTTATAGTTAATGGATCATGTCATGTATATCTATGTCAATGATTTTATCATGGTGTGCATATTGATGATGGTGGCCATGCCTATGGAGGTGGAGCTTGTATGATCTGTATAGTGCCATTTAAAATATTTTAGTAAAGATGGGATTTCCATTTCTAATGGGATAGTGCCATATATGAGTGAATAAGGAGTAACTCCTATTAGTGTGGTAAGCCCATAGTGCATATAAGAGCTGATTATGCCATTTATTGCCAAATTCGGTAATTGTTTTACTAAGAATACTATTGATTATATTATTTATTACTTTTGCTTTAACATTACCCTGTGGGTAGTATGGGGTAGAGAATGTGTGTCAAATTTTATATTTAGCACCAAAAAAATTCACTATTTTATTATTGAAATAGGTTCCATTATCTATAATTATAGTTGTTGGGGGGGTTGAAGTGCAAAATAATATTGGTCATTAGAAACTGGAAAATATCCTCTCCCTTTTTTTATTATAATAGGATTACTTATACCCATTTTGTCAAATATTTTTTATCTATGATAATGAATTTGTGACCTATAAACTCTAGGTTTATCTTACTAATTATATTAAATCCCCATAGCATGAATCGCCATGGGGATATGATAGGTTGAAACTATTATAAAGGTACATGGTGCAAGTTACCATGATGTTGACACTTGTCACCTAATTTGGCATACTCCTGGAATTCTTGTTGCATGGTTGGCCAATAGTAACCTTATTTGTGTAACTTGTGTGACATTGCTTTACCATTGAATGGTCACCATATTCATTATCGTGTATTTGTCGAATAACCAATTTAGTTTCCTCAACTGTTAAGCATAGGAGTAAGTCTCTAGCAAAAGATCTCTAAAACAAATTTCCACCAATTATGACAGATCAAAGAGAGTTTTGTTATAGTTTATGATTTTTATTCTTTGTAAAAGTATCAGGTGTAATATATTTATTCAAAAAGTTATATATATATATATATATATATATATATATATATATATATATATATATATATATATATATATATATATATGAGAACCATTTAGATAGTGTTGTACTATGCATGGTAACTAGGACTTTTAGATAAATAAGGTCCACATGGGATACTGACAAAGATTATAATCATTTAATAGTAAAAATAACCTAATTTACATCTATATAAATGGATATTAATGATGTGAAACTTTCCATTGCATTGGCATGATGGTTGTCTTTGCATGGGATATTCTTGATAGAAAAAATTAACTAAGCTTGTAGACATTAAACCATGTTTTTATAAGGAATAAGGTGTTCTTATTTTGTTTGGTAGACATATGTGACTTGATTAACAATTAATTGGGAGTCCTTGTAACTTTTATTGATTAAATATTGAGAGATTGAGCTGATTAAAGGCCTAATATAATATCTTTGTATTCTATGACATTATTAGTACATGAAAAATTGAGTCAGTATATGAGAGGTATTGTGTGTCTTAAGGGATCAATAAAAACAATTTCAGCACTGACACCAAATGCATATCTAAAATCATCAAAGAACATTATCCATGTATCTAAAGTGGTATTATATGCTATGAAATCATCTCTAAAATCATCATTAATAGGATTTGTATCCATTAATAGAGCTACTTCCAATTGATCTGCTATTATCTGGCTTTTTACTGATTTTTGTAGAATGATTTTGAGGTCAAATTCACTAAGTAACATAACCCATTTTTCAATACATCTTGAAAGATATGGTTTTGACATGAGGAATTTTAAAGGATCAACTTTCATAATGAACCATGTCTCATTATTAATCATATAGTGATGAAGTTTATGAGTAACAAATACTAGTGCTAAGTAAAGTTTTTTAATTGTTAGATAATTTCGCTCATAGTCAACTAGTGTATGACTAATGTCGTAAATTGATCTTTATTTATGTTAATTATTGTGTTATGCTAGGAGTGCTCCCAGTTCATGATATGTTGTTGAAAGGTAAAGTATGAGTGGTTTACCAGGTATGGGTGGGACCAAGAAAGGAGGGTTGAGTAAGTATTGCTTAAGTGTATAAAATATCTCTTGACATGTGATGTCCCTTTCAAATTTCACATCTTTTTTAAGTATTCTAGTGAATGATTAGGTTCCATATGTGAGTTGTGCCACAAAGCAATGAATTAATATAATTTTCCCCTAGAGGGACCAAAGTTGTTTTAGATTAGTAGGAGGAGGTATATCTATGATTGTTTTGACCTTCTTAGGGTCAACTTATATGTTGTGTTGAGATATAATGAATCCTAAAAGTTTCCCCAAAGAAACTAAAAAGACACACTTCTTAGGGTTGATTCATACATTGTATTTTTTGAGTCTTTAAAAAAATTGTCACTAATTGATTGCATGATGTTGTCACTATTTTGAATTTTCCAACAAATTTTCAACATAATCTTTGACTATCTTATGAATGAGGCCATGAAATATATGTGTCATAGTTCATTGGTAAGTTGCACTGGCATTATTTAATCAAAATGGAATGTAACTATAGTATAAAGTGTAACATGGTGTGGTGAAAGAAGTATTTTCTTGATATTCTTTAATGATCTTGATTTGATTGTACCCAATGAAACTATCCATAAAAGAGAGCATCTCATAGCCGACTGTAGAATTGACTATCACATCAATGTTGGGTAAAGGAAAGTCATCTTTAGGACATGATTTATTGAGGTCTCTGGAATCACAATAACATTGGAGTTGGCCATTAAGTTTTACAATAAGAACAATATTGGCAACCCACTATGGATGAGTGACTGACCTAATGAAACTAACATGTAATAATCATTGGATCTCATCCTTAACAAGGAGAGAAAATTTATGATGCATTTTTCAAATCTTTTTTTACTAGCTTGGCATATGGATATAGCATAATTTTATGTATTATGATTGAGGGATTAATGCTAGGCATATTGAAATAATACCAAGTAAATACTTCAAAAAAGTTAGTTAAATTATGATGAATATCTATGTCTTTTGATTTATGTAAGGTGATAACTAATAGTATGATGTAAGGATTAGTTTTTCTACCATAACTAAATTTGATTGTTTCTTCATTAAGTAATGTAGATCGATCCAAAGTGTATGGTATTGTAGGGATTGTATTATCTATGTTGGGTAAGATATAAACCAAGTCATTTGAATGTTCACCAAAGCATGCCTATGCACTTGTGGAATGAGGAAACCTATTCTTATGATAGAAAGAAGGGATATCCTCATATACACCCAAAAATTCTAAGAGAGCCTCATCGTTAATGAATTCATCAAGAATGGGTAAATCTAGAGAAACTATATCATTGATGAGATTGGGGTAAATAACTAAGAGTGTATAAACAAAGTTCACTGTATTAACTACCTATGGAATAGGTGGACAAAACATGATATGTTGAGAAGTATTGTGAGAGGATTTGACATTAGATGTATGATTTCTATATCCAAGTCCTTGTCTACCCTATTGATCATATGCTTCAACAGGATTTAGGATTCCCTAATCATTTTTTCCAAGGCCCTATCCTATGTAGCCCATCTTTTGTAAATATCATAATGAAAAAGGTGAAGTGAACTTGTTACCCTATGTACTAGAAATAACTAGGGGAGTTGTATGTGTATTTTAAATGGTAAACTAGGGTGGTGTAGTAGCAAAATCCATGTGAGAAATATAATTATGTGAAGGCTTTGTATGTTGGTATTAATTGAATGGTTATTTATCCATATGACATGTATATATATGACCTCTATAGCTAAATTTTAAGCATGCATCTAAAGTTGATGGAACTATGTGCATAGTGTGAATCTATGGTCTCCCAAGTAAGATATTATAATTTAGATCACTAGGCATAAATTGGCATTTTTATAGGTAGTGTTATAGGCTCGAGAGTAAGGTTTAATGTGATTTGACTCAAAAATTTATGTGGAATATTATTTAACCCTTGGATGTTCATATAAAAAGGATCTAAATCCATAACATGTATATTAAGATGTTGTAGAAAAGAGATGTTGCAAATATTTAACCCTAATATATTATCAATTAGAACTCATTTGACATATACCTAATAAATTCATAAATAAATATAGAGATTCATATGTAAGTTTATGATGTGATGAGGTGGGAGCTCCTCTCTCTCAAAATAAATATGTTTTGTCTATTTTATACTAATAATTATGGAATTGTTGACCTTTTTTGCCCAACAAGGCAAAAAATCGATGCCCTCCTTCCCTTACTGTTCAAGGCCAATTCATTTTTTGATTTTGCACAAGTCCAAGAATTTCTAAGGACTCTACAGGTTCATTTCTATGGACTCTGCAGGTCCATTTCTACGGATTCTACAGAGCTTGTTTTTCTATGGACTCTGCAGGTTTCTACAGACTTCACAAGTTTTTCTATAGACTCAGCAGGTGTAATCGTTAGCAGATAAAAATTAGTTTAAGAGAGTATGGGGTTTTACAAAGCTTCTTTAGGCTCTTGTCTAAAGAAAATGACAAGAAGAGTTGGCACTTTTGAATCGTTGAACCGGTTCAATCACTTGGTTCAATGCCTTGGTTCAATCGATGAGTTCATCGACAAAGTTCAAATGCCTTGGTTCATCAGCTTAGTTCAATGCTTTAGCTTAGTTCAACACTTCAGCAATTTTATCAGTGTGCAGTATTAAACCGTTGAACTGGTTCAATCACTTGGTTTAATGCATTGGTTCAATCACTTGGTTCAATGCCTCCAATTCAACGCGCAGGTTCAATGGCTGAGGTGAGTGAGAAAAGTTCAAAGGCTTAGTTCAATGGGCTTGGTGTGCAGCATTAAATCATTAAATTGGTTCAAGAAAATGGTTTAATGGATTGGTTCAAGTGAATGGTTCAACAAGTGGTTCAAATAGACAGATTATTAGCTTGGTTTAAATAGCTCAGGGCGTAGCATTGAACTATTGAACTGATTGAACTGTTGAACCTTTTTGGTTCAATAGCTTGGTTTAAGGGTGCATCCCAAGGCTGAAGGATAGGTACTCTCATGGAGGGTAGTCTTGGGTTTAAGAGCCCTTGTGAAGGGTAAGAACTTTTCAAAAGGAGCCAAAGAGGTAAGTTGTCAAAATTTCACCAAAGTCTGAAGGAATTCATTGAAAGGCCATAGTAACAGAGCTCGAAGGAAGAATCCCACCCAAAGGGTATGTGCCCTTGCAGGGGGCTCTCACCGAGGATGATGGATTGTTCTTAAAAATTTGAGGGTCTTTTCCCTTCTGGGAAGTATAAATCAAGGAAATCAAAGCAGCCAATTCCTACGGACTTTTTACTTGCTGAAAAAGGCTTGAAGTAGAAAACTCAAAAGAGTGACCCACTAAAGAGCCGAAGGAGAGTCCAAGGGTGATGGGACCAAGGACATCATATTTAAGGCTGAAAAATAGCCATTGTTTTTTAAAAATTGCTTACGCACCAACTATGGAATGAGCCTAAAGAATGCAGTGACCTATCATAAGATTGCCCCTGAGGGTTGAAGGAGCAGAAGAAGGTAAAGTAGGAAAAGGACAAAGAGCCCAAGGAAAAAGAAAAGGAAAATGGCCAAGCGAAGGAGTAGATGAAGTGATCCAAGTGACGTAGGAAAGTGTCAATTTAAGAAGTTATTTCAGTGGTTGACACAATACCTACCATGCGATCATCAAAGAGGCACAAATAGTGTAGCGTGACTTGTTTTGTTTAAATATGCATTGAAGAGCAGGCAAACGGTGTAGCTCATAAATTTAAACCCTGATAGGGGCTGACACAACATTATATTCAGATGGCTTCCTCATCCCAATGCTTGAAAGGCACATGGGTCACTTGTAAAAAGGGTGCCAAAAGGCTTCTTTTCTTCCTCTATATATTGGAGACTTGTCATTTGAGAAATGATCTTCCACATTTGTAAGGTGTAGCCCTGGAAAATTTTCACTTGAATCAATAAATGCATTTTTTACCTCTATCTTGGTTAGATATCTTTGTGTATGTTTGAGTGTTAGTTTGTGTTTAGTCATTGCTTCTTGATGCTTCCACAGCTTCAACACCAATATACTTGGTGTTTATAAGGTGCCATTTTTGTAGCTAACAAGGAGACATATATTTGGAAGTGCAGAAATAGAAGAAATTACTATACAGTGTGCCTTTCCACAACACCTTTGGTGAGTCTCTATTTTCTATATTTTCCATTAAAGCCTCCCTGCCAAGCTTCTTGCAGCCTGGTCCTTCTACCAGTTTGAACTGTATGTATGTGTTTGTCTGATTTTAAGTGTGAGTGTGAGAAGGTCAAATCATTTTGGTGCATCACCCCTTTTAGAGTAGATTTCTTTTCCTGTAATCCTTCTCTCTTTTCACTCCCCCTCATTATATATCTATATACTTGTATTAGCACTTATTGAAACAACTCAGATGCATCAAAGGGAGCTAGCCCTTACCTAGAGATTCTCCTCTCCAGCTTTTCTAGTCCCACAGGTGAGAGGGGAGTTTCCATTGTTGTGTGTGGAAAGGTAGGAGTTCAACCTCCTTGCCCCAAGTGCAATCCACTGCGTCAATAGGAATCAACATAGGTGGGCGCGGATGTTTAAGGTACTTGAGTATCATGGAATATCACATAAAAATATATTTGTATATGTCAAAGTGTTATAATATATATAAAATATAAAATTTACTTGAAGTGATATTGATATGATTAATAAATCTATAACCATGGGTATTGTAAACCTGCTAAGTTTCATGACCATATGAGGACATCATAACCTAGACCACAAGGTCTAATAAGAGTGTAAAGCTAATATTAGATGCAGGATGGTGGCTAGATGTTTATAATTGAGAATAAGGAATACCAATGATGTTTTTATATGTCTAGGAATTATAGGAAAGGAATTAGAATAGGCTAAAGAGAAACATGCATCTAAGAGAGAGTTGTTGATTTTACGTAGTATAATTATTATTTGATGTAATAAGTTATCTATGTGATTAAAGAATAATGTCTTAATTATATTTCACATAGGATAAAAATAACATGTGAAATAAAGAATGAAACATGAAAGACATTTTAATTGATATGAAGCATCATGTATACATATATCCATGTCATTTTTGAGTTTATTTTTAATTAGAGGAAACAAGCATGCAAATGAAAATAGTAAAATTTGCAATAAAAAGTGATTAATTTCCTCTATCATTATAATCATGATTATACAAATTAGAAGATATATGAGTTTGAAATATAAATTATAGAAATGTAAAACCTAGGGTTAGTTAGAGTTAGGGTTTGTAATTAGGGTTAATTTGTCAAAGATTTAACATATATTTAAATAAATAAAATCTTAATGTGATATTAATTAAATGAGTTAGGTTATGCAAACATTATCATAAAAATAGGAGTTTGTAGCCCTAATTTAGTACACACAAAAAATGAGAGAAGGTAAACCCTAGACAGAATTAGGGTTTTGATAAATGAGAGAAGGTTCACCAAATGTTTTAACCTTTTTGGGTTTTACTAGTGTAAATGCTAAGTTAGATTAAAGGGTTGAGTTATCTAAATTGGTGAAATAATATGCAATAAATAACTAATAATTTGTCACATAATTTGACTTGATTTGAGTTTCTAAAAATATTAATAAATATGTGTAAATAGAGACTTATCTAGAAAACACATATTGTAGAAGATCTGAGTGCTAAAAATTAGGTTACAAATAGGTTTGAGTGTCATTTAAAGGATCCTTAAGTTAGATCTTCCCTTAGATAGTAGCACCAAGTGGCTCTAATGTTTTAAAAATGGCACTAGTTTCCTCTTTGTAGGATTATTTATAAATTTTGAGTGTACTTATGCCTATGTTCTTGGGTTATGTTCTTATGCACATGAAATATAGAACTCTGTATTGTGCTTGTAATAGTTAGTTTATCATGCAAACCCTAATCCTCCTTGCAAGTATGGCATGAGATAAAATGTGTGTTCTTTAGTAGGATAGATTAGACATCATCAACACTCCACTTTTAAGAGAATTGCCTACATACCAATACTCTGAGGAGGGATCAATCCTGATGTAGTTCTCCCACCTAATACTTGGTGCATGTGCAAGTGAATGGTAGAATGATAGTGGTCTTTAATGCCTTGAGTGTGCTTGAGATTGGAAATATTTGAAATCTAAGCTTAGGATAATTGTAGATGGTAGTATTCAAAATTAGGGTAGAATATGGATTAATAACCTTGATTTTTCTCAACTTGTTTCGTGTTTGAATAGGCTTTTTGCATTATTTTCTATCTAGTGGATATAGGTCTAATAGTATTATATTTATAGTGTTCTATAGATTATATAGATAATAAAATGTGCTTAATAAAACCTTATAAGGGTTACACATTAAAAAATATATTCATTTGGGAGAGTTAGGGCAAGGGACACTAGCACCATGTTGGGTACACTTGTGTCATGTGGCTCTAGTGTCCTTAATGTGGTGCTAGTGTCCATCTATTAGGATGTTGGGCATGAAGGGTCAAGATATGGTAATGGAGGTCTGAGAGTGTGTTTAAGATAAATAGGGATATCTTTGGTTTGTGTAATGGCTATAAAAGTGTGATAAAGGATCTAGGTTAGGTTTATGGCTAAGTTAGGAATAGGTTGTCTCAAGTAACACTCTTAGCATCCAAATACCACTTTTGGGTGATTACACTATGCATGATGATTTACCACTTAACCATGAATAAAATTGCATGGAAACACACAATGATGAAATTAAAAATGAATAAAACTCCATGTAAATACTAAATAATGAAGGTAACAATGAAGAAACAAGTAGGGAATATAACTATTTTGAAACACCCTCTCAACTAATTCCACCATTAATAACACTTCCAATGATTGTGTATAGAAAAAGCAAGTGCTTAATTTAAGTTGATGAAAATATTTTAAAACCAATTCATAACAAATTTATTGACTTCCATTCAATAAGACTAGCTAAAAATTTTTGGGATAATGTCTTTGAAAAATTAAACATTGATAGTCAAAAATATCAATTTTTTGTTTCATTGATGAAATTCATTAAGATGAGACCTAAAATGTACAACCTAAAATTAATAACATCTAACATGGATGATGAAAACAATCATTTAAAAAATATATACATGATGTATATCATATTATAGGCCTGACATCACGTAACAAAGATTATAATGTTGCAAATGTATAATTACAACTTGTGCAGTAAGTGGTCAAATAGGGAGAAAATGATTGATTTCAAGAACCAGATGAGCATTGAACATAAATATAAAAACATTAGTGAAATAAATTGGAGTATGCTAAAGACTTAATATTTCCAATACCAATGAACTCTAGGAATTCTCTAGCAAACTTACATGAAAGGATAAGGCTATAGTTGATGCTCTTAAATATTTACTTGCACAATTTTGGAAGGACAATAGAAGAGTTTCACCTAATACAAGAGATGTAATGAAAATAAGAGTTGCTTATCATAACCATGAACTACATCTAAAACATTTCTTGGATATGACATAAATATAATTGTACTCAACGTTTTTGAAAAAACATCCATAAATATCTATTATAAAAGATATTTTGAGATGGACATACGCTTTTATATTAAAATAAATCATGCATGCACCACTTGTTGTAAGAAACATGTTGAATTATTAAAACACTATGATGTTTTTAACCATATATGTTATACTTTACATATTAATAATATTTTATAGGAGTCTGGCATAAAAGTTCCACCAAAATCAGCCACAAAATTTATTCCAACCATTTTTTTTTGAAAGACCAAATGGATAGTTTTTTACAACAAGGCATGTTTGGATGGAAATTGTAGAATTTGTTGTAGATTGCTGAAATTATAAAAATTGTATACATGAGAAGAGTATAAGTGTAATTGGACATGAATTAGTTGGTTTGAGCAAATACAAATATGTGACTTATTAAGAAAAAGATGGAAAAAAATCTAAAAGGTGTGAGCTTGTTATAAAACAAATACTTGTTTCATAATTTATGGTCAAATTCAAGGAAGAAATTATTTATGAGTATACAAGTCACACACACAACTCTATATGTTTTGATGAACATTTTATTATAAACAAGGACACATTCCCACTTTGTTGTATTATTTCAATAGTTGACTTTGCTTAGAATTAATCATTCAAACCACAAATAGAAGTCCATTCATAATATTACAACTAAGTACAAGCTGCCATATTCATGCATATAACATTCATGCATGCATCTGATAGTAGAGATAAACATCAATAATATTAAGGGATTACCATTTCTATGTCATTGATGATCAATCATATTATATAGATTATGTGAAATATTTTTTATAGTTGTTCTATGGAAATTTGACTGAGAGGAACATTACTTTCAATCAAAATTACATCTGGTTAGTTAATTGGACATCATAATTCAAGAATGCACTGATGTTTTACTAGTTTTGAATGATGCACATTACCACTGACATAAAACATATTTGGAGTTTTAATAAGGTTGGATATTGAAAATGGGATCATGATGGTGTTGGAGCATGTGTAAAATAGCCATTGTAGGAGAGGAGTTAGAGTTTGAAGATGGTGTTGTTTTGAATAATACAACAACCATTGTTAAATGGTGTAATGATAAAATGGGCCATGATGCTCAATAAAATTATACTATTCATAGATATTTTTTGTTGATGGAGAAGGAAAATTTAGAAAAATATGAGGATTGTATGACCGTAATAGGATCAAGTGAGCTCGACTTATTTCATAGCTTAAATGTAGGTTTAGGGACTATTCATATGAGACACTTGGCATGTTTTTATCCTACATGCATGGGCTATGTTTATAATGAGTGTGAGTTAAATAGTAGGTGGATGAATGGAGTTGCAAAAATATAATTTCAATCGACACATATCAAGTTCTACCAATATTTGACCATGTATCTGATCTAGTGTAACTAGGTAGAAGATGAATCTTTATGTACTATTTATTCTCATATCTATCTTAATAATTATTGACTAATTTAACCCTATTTTCAAATAATTCAACCCGCTTGAAATTTGAAACTTGTCATGAGGTCTCCTAGGTCCTAGAGTGTCCACCATGGTCATAGACTAAAGTTAAATAGATTATCTTAATATGGTCATATGTGTTATTTTGTCCTAATGTCATTTATGTCACCTTTGAACCACTTTGATGAATTATATGATTACTTCTCAAGATAAGTGTGTAAAATTGATCTTCAATGTACCATGTGTTAGGTGAATGTTATGGGACTATTTTATAATTAAAAATTTGTAGGGTTCCACATTGGAAACAAGAAGACAATTGAAAAAGGAAGATGTTTGGGTAGTTGTACAAACTGTACAAAAGTATTGAAACATGTGGTAGACTTCAAAGTGACACTTAAGATCCCAAAAATTATTTTCCATGTTCAAATTTCCTTGACAACTCTAAAAATGAGAAAAATCAAATTACCTTCTCGATTGCTCTCTTGTATAAGTCAAGACTAGTCAACCAATTTTCTATTAGTATAGATTGGAGGGGTAGAGTTGAGAAGAATGCATTTGAGGGATTAAATTAGTCTTTGTGTGATTCAATTCTAAGCCAATAATTTTAAAATTTATGGATTTTACTTCATGAATCATCTTCAAGACTATGAATGCCTCTAATAAGACTTCACATTCCTATCACCTACAAATTTCTCACTTGTTTGCATTATCTGATGTTTCTAAATGGTGTATTTGTTTTAGAAAAGCATTTTCATATTATTCATTTTGGACTAAATCCAAGTTTCACATGTGTTTAAGAAAGTTAGGCATGAAAAATCACATCTTATTGGAAAAGGACATCACGATGATCTGTAGAATAGTGATTCCAAGTTGTAGACTTTCATTTTATGTAAAAGGCCTTAGAATAAGCTAATGAACCTGTGTTTCACTTTCCAAAACATGGAAGGTCTTTTCACCAAGAAAATTTTGCATTAGAAGGATTCAAGGGTTTTGAGTATGGTTCTCAAGATAATGATTAGAGACTAGTCAGAATTCTTCCATATGACAGTCATATATAGTCATGTTAAACATGTATGAAATGTAGGGGAGATTTTCAAAACCCAAGACATGGGTGGTGTTCATGCCCAAGTCTTGACTGAGCTTCTAAAATCATATAAGTTCATTGTGTTGATCCTAGATCAATTTGATTAATGTCTATAGGTGAAATATAGAAAGGTCAATTAAAGGAAACTTTACCTTAATATCTATGAAATATCTCTTTTCTCTATAATTTTCTATCTTATGGTGATGTGTCTTGGATTCTAAACAAGCCTAATGGTTCATATCTTGTATTATAGACCTGAATGTCATACCTTGACATAAGTGGATGATTTATAAGTTAAGATGAATAATGATTGAATATTATCAACTTATGTCAAGTTGATACTAAGGGTATTCAGTGATATACAATATTTTTAAGCTCAAAGAAGCCTATAACTTGCAAAGTTCTAATGCATTGACAATATAAAGATGAGAACCTAGTTTGAAGGCACACGATGAGTTTTATCCAGCTATGTATTGGACCAAAATGACCTTAGAATAAATATAAGGTGTATAATATAGTTTTAAAACATGAATAGGAACCTATATAATCCTTTTGACTCCTACTTAATGTATACCTATAATTGACATACACTGCAAACCAATACAAGCTAAGGAAAGATGTAAGTCTAGCTAATAGATAGAGATGATACATCCAAGTATGAGAAACACTCAACAACATAAGGGTTTATATAAGGAGTTGAGACATTATTTTTTATATAAATCAACACTTACAAGAAACCATATTCTTCTAATGCATATCTACATCTAGGAGATAGTCTGCAGACTAGTCCAAGCTAGTGAGAGATTTTAAGTTATGGGAAAAGATATGTATTGAATATGGTAAAATAAATTTCATAGTGATGCTAAAAATTATAATTTTATATTAAAATTAAGGATAGATAGAGCAAGGATTGAGACCAAGAATTGGGTTTGAATTTCCACACGTAGTCTACCTAAACCCTGTGCATAGTTTGTACAAACTAGTAACCAGTCTTGAGTGTTTGAGGTGTTAAGGACACTTAAAGGATGAATAAGACTTGAAAATACTTAACAAGGTAAAAATTACCTAATAAAAATCTCCATATCTTTAGTTTAGTTATATGAATAGGGTATATGCCCTTTGTTTTATCTCAGACAAAGGGCACTCCACAAGTAATCAAAGTCTACAGGTAAGTATGTAAAGAGAAAAAGGATGAAGGATAGAGTATTGGAATGATAATTTAATGATATATATATATATATATATATATATATATATATATATATATTTATTAAGTGTGAATTATATATAAAATATATGCATTATCAATAGAAACCTACATGTGGGTTATATACCTAGTCTCACATAGTTAGGCCTAATACTGGGTCTATACCCTAATGACTCCTAAAATTATATAGGTAAATTAATGAACATATCTAAACCAATTTATAAACTTTAAGTGAGAGTAAAATATGAATTTTATCCATCATTTTTCAAAGATAATCCCAAGAGTGGTCAATTTGGCCTAAAATTATCTCAAACCCACCTAGAATGCACTGCAAGGGCTCGAAGGCCACTTTCCTTTACTCACATATATATGGAGGGATTACATGATAATCCAATGATTTAGGCATAGTTTAAGGGGGTATATATCTCAAACTCAATGGGGTTTGTTTAGGGTTTCAACATCAGGATTTTATGAATAATCCTTAACAGTCAAAGACATTAGAAACCCTCCCAAAACCCTCAATCAAACTTGATGGTGAAGGCATGAATAATGTTGCATTAAAATGTGGTAAAACTATTAGTTAAGTATTATAAAAATGTTTATCACTATCATAGTCTCCTTGATACTCTTTTGATTGGTACTGTATTCTATACAAACAAAACTAGTATGAGTTTTTTTGCAAGTTTTGATTCATTCTATAGGTACAAAGGGGAATTATTGGGTGAGAATAATTTTAGGAGGTCTATGGGGACTTTTTAAAATTCCTAATATTAATATATCATGACATTAAATCGTGAAAACATCTCTATTAACACATTCATCATAGGTAGTTTGAGTGAGATAGTGAAAAGGCAGGGTGACTATCCAATATTGAAAGTGAGAAGTATGTATAGAGTTTCATGAAGGTTTATTTGATATATTAGAGGGGAAATATGTATTAAATATGTTTCATAAAAACTCTTAAACACATAATCTTGAAAAAATTTAGGTCACTCAAATGACAAGTGTGAAGACAAGTTGAGAAAGGCTAATGAGTAATTGCTAGAGACTAAACACAAGTGTCAAGAAAGAGACCATCAGCTAGGGATGCATATGAGGACTGTTACCATTAGGTTTCCATATTATCATAATAGTGAATATGTTTCAAAGACTCTTATATAATTTTCAAACATTCAAATGAACCTCTCATCACCAAGGTAGTTTCAAATAAGATGATGAAGAGTCTCTACACTAAATTGAGGGAAGATGTCATACTCATGATAAACACTTGTCCAAGAGAACTTCATGACCTCTTTTCCACCTCATTCACTTGATTTTCAAATATTTTTCATAGTTTTACACTTTTATTTGTGAACCTTCCACTTATCTTCTTCTCTTTCTTCTCTTTTGATCTATACATGCATGCCTTTTGGCAATTGTATCTAGTACACACCTAGTATGGTGAAGCCCTACTAGTTTGACACCTTGTTTTGTCCTTTGAATAAAGTTATAAAATTGATTTAATCTCTACAAATCTTACCTAAGTATCTCAAGTGGTTTATTTTATTGACAAGTGATGAAGATTATTTCTCTTTTCTTTCATTTTACCATTGTATGCATTGTGTGAGTGGCATCTCTTCTATCAAGTCTCATAAAGTGTATTTCTTGTTAAGGTGTACTTGAAGTGTGAGAGAGACTATTAATGTCTAGTATTAGACCTTATTTTCATGCAAATCTAGTTATGTATAGAAATCTACCTCTATGAGAAACACTTGTGCTAGAAGATCATAGATTTGAGGTCTATTTTAGTAGATTTCTCTCTTATTATATATGCAAGTGTGTTTGTGGACTAATATTTTTGTGTATCACCTCACTAGTATAGGTTTAATTTATATTACCTTCTTCCATTTTCACCCCCAAAGTGATTTATCTAGTGTAGTGTGTGATCTTAAGAGACTAATCAATGGATCTATCCCTTTAACATAGAGTTTTACCTCTGATATAGGCAACCCATAGGCCTAGAGGTAATACAATGTTGCCCAAATCTTAGAGTAGGATTGAAAAACCATCTCTAAGGTGCATGATTTGGTGACAATAGTTTTGGAAAACTTGGTGGGACCAAGGTACAAAAGAGTATAGGAATTATTGGTGTGTTCTTCCTACTATTAGCTTTTGGAAGCATGCAACAAACACCAATGGTGACTTCAAAGTGCAATAATCTAGTTATCAACAACTCAGATACCTATTTGAAAATATTTCATAATTTCTTGTGTCTCATTTGACTAATTAATCTAATATGGATGGTTATGTTGAGAGATATTACTATGTAACTCCCTATTTAAATTATTATCCACCATATTTTCAATCCATTCCTCTTCCATATGGTCATGAAGTTGTTGAGGATTCTTATGAAGAAGCCTATGAATAAGGCTATCAAGAAGAGAGGATTAGGGATCTTGAAAAATAAATCCAAGATCTTAAGAGGTAGATTTGTGAAAGTATTCCTCTCTAACATCCCTATCCATTTTATCAAGCTCCTATGTAATCTCCTCAAGTTAAATACCAAAACCCACACTTCTCTCTTCTTCCTCCTCCAATTCCACCTCAAACTATGTATTTGTTGGCCCTTATGCCTAAATTTATAAACTTAGAAATATTGATGAAGAAATGGGATCAAGAGATTATTATGATGCCTATTCATTCCATAGAGAAAATGATAAATGCAATTAATTTTATTTTGATTAAATGGAGATTGGTTGAAGAAGAAGCTAACTACATCATCAATGAATACTTGCATGAGATG
Organism: Torreya grandis; assembly: GCA_037957365.1. Classification (NCBI taxonomy): domain Eukaryota; kingdom Viridiplantae; phylum Streptophyta; class Pinopsida; order Cupressales; family Taxaceae; genus Torreya; species Torreya grandis. The sequence continues at coordinate 451,597 of JARHVA010002541.1, read as the reverse complement.
AGATGTTACATTCAATGGTGGGTTGATAGGCCTGTAAGGTGGGAAAATAAAGAAGTTGAGAGGCAACTTGAATCTATTAAAAGGCCTTATGAAGGCGATGGAGAAAGTGAAGATTTAATTGAAGAATAAGTCAGTCTCTCCCATTTTCAAGTGTTTACATATGTTCCATGCCAGTCCTCTCATGCCTCTCATCCTCATTACGAGTCTATCCAACCTGCAAAAGAGCCTAGTAGCCTCAAAGCTTTACCTTGGAACCAAGAATTTGATGATAGGAATGAAAAACTTATCTATGATCAAGCCACATTGACTTCCCTTCAAAAATCCATTTATTATCCATATTGAAAGTCCATCCAAGAGGGGTTTCAAAATGAAAGATTAGCCTTGGAGGAAGAATTGGAGGTCAAAGTTATAGTTGTGGAGGAGTTTCAAGAAGGCAATGAAAATAAATATGTACTTATTAAATAAAGTGACTATCCATAGCCTAGTAAAACCTCCTCTCTCTCTCCAATAGTTCTTCCAAGTGTCTCCTATTCCAATGCCCATTTATGATCCCTCCATCATTCCTCCTACTCTCTCTCCAAACCATGAACCAATCCACCACCCTCCCACCTCTTCTCCTCTTAAAAGAGAACCCATCTTATGAGAAGTAAGGAAGATCAACCTCTATGTGTAGTAGATCAAGAATATGTTTCAAGTGAGTATGAAGAAGATCCCATCATAGGGACTCCACTTGGTGAGAACAAGTGCAATGCATACTTATTAAGCTAATAAAGAGAAGGTATAGATGAAGTTGTATCTATTCATCAATATATTGATCAAGGTATGTGGCATACCTATCAAGAGATGTTTAATGAGTATGAAAGTCTTGAAACTCTAGTCTTTGAAGGAGAGCAAGCTGAGATTGTGGAGAAAGAATGCAAATTTCCTATTGAACAACCATGTCTTGAGGAACATATTGAGGTAGTCTATGATGACTATGATAGTCATGAACATGATCAAGAGAATGAATTTGAAGAAGTGGTGTCTCTTAAGGATAAAGAGAGCAAAGATGATTGGTTGTAGTAGATTGGGTTGTTTGAGGAAATTGAAGATCTTTGCAATGTTGAAGGTCAAAAGCATAAGATAATAAAACAAGATTTTCTCATGGAGGATAATGATCAAGATTGAATGAACTATACAAGGATCTATAATGATATTGAGGATCTTATAGCTAATGAGAAGCCTGATCTCATTAAGAGTACCATGGAGGTCAAGAAAAAATGCCTTATTGAAGCACCATTAGAGGTTGTAGTTGAGGATTTTCATGAAAATATTGAGATGATTGAAGTGATAAAGGAATTCACCTTCATAGGTGACTTGTATGAATATACCCTAATTGCATTAAAGGTCATGCCAAATAGGTTGGAAAACATTAAAAAGTTGAAGACATCAAATCCCATGGTCAATTATAAAATTTCCTCATGCATTCCTCTATCTCATGGAACAAGATATGGTGACAATTTTCCTTTTGATCTAGAAGAAGAAACTTGTTTCAGGCTAGTTTGTACATAACTTAGTTTTCTTATGTTGTGTGTGTCTTCCCTAAGTGTTCTTGAGAACACAATTGTGTGTCTTTGTCTTAATTTGTTTGTTTATTACCTTTTTCTATTTGGTGTGTGTGTTTGTTGTCCAATCAAAGGCTTGTTGTCATCAAATGTGATGTACATATGACTCTATTAACAAATGGATAGGAGAAGGCAACTGGTCCTTATCATAGTAGGCTTGTTACCCTTAGGAAATTACCAAAATATTAAATAATTTAACCCCCTAGTCAAATAAGTCAACCCCCTAAAATTTTAACTTGTCATGAGGTCTCCTAGGTCCTAAAGTGTCCACCATGGTCATATAGTAAAGTTAAATATCTTGTCTTACTCTGGCCATATGTGTTATTTTATCCTAATGTCATTTATGTCACCTTTGAACCACTTTGATGAATTATATGATATCATTATTAATAAAAGTGTGTAAAAGTGTTCTCCAGCATCCCATGTGTGAGGTGAATGTTATGGGACTATTTTATAAATGAAAATTTTGTAGGGTTTCCTATTGAAAATAAGAAGATAGTTGAAAAAGAAGAGTTTTAGGTAGTTGTACAGATTGTACAATAGTCCTGACACATGTGGGAGACAAAAAAGTGACCCTTCATCTCCCCAAAAATATTTTTCATGTTAAAATTACCTTGAAAACTCCAAAAATATCAAAAATTGATTTACCTTATCCATCTCTCTCTTGTGCAATTCAAGACGAGTCAAATAATTTTCTGATGGTATGGATTAGAGGGGCGGAGTTGAGAAGAATGAATTTGAGGGATTAAAGTAGTCTTTGTGAGATTCAATTCTAGGGAAATAGTTTTAAAATTGATGGATTGTACTTCATGAATCATCTTCAAGACTATTGATGCCTCTAGGAAGATTGTATATTCCTATCACCTGCAAGTTTTTGACTTGTTTGCATGATTTGATGTTTCTAATTAGTGTATTTATTCTAGCAGAGCAAGTTCATACTATTCATGTTAGATTCCATCAAGTTTTAACATGTGTTCAATAAAGGTAGGTAGGAAACATCTCATCTTGTTGGAAAAGGACATCATAGTGACCTACAATATAGTATTTCCAAGTTTTAGAGTTTCATCTTCTACAAGTGGCCTTAGATCAAGCTAATGAACCTATGTTTCACTTCCCAAAACATGGAAGGTATTTTCTCCATGAAAAGTTTACATTATAAGGATTCAAGGTCGATGAAGATGGTTCTCAATAAAATGATCATAGACTAGTCATAATTTTTCCATATGATAATCATCTTACACATGTACAAAACATAGGGGAGATTTTCAAAACCCAAGACACAAGTGGTGTTTATGCCCAAGTCTTGAATGAGCTTCTCAAATCATATAAGGTCATTGTGTTGATCCTAGATCAGTTTGAGTAATGTATGTAGGTGAAAGATATAAAGGTTGCTTAAAGGAAACTTTACCTTAATATCTATAAAATAGGTTTATGTTCTATAATGTTATATCTTATGGTGATGTGTCTTGGATTCTAAACAAGCCTAATGGTTCATATCTTCTAGCCTAAAAATAAATACCCTACCTTGACATGAGTGGATTATTTCTAAGTTAATATGACTAATTATTTAGTAGTATCAACTTATGTCAAGTTTATACTAAGGGTAGTCAATGATATATAGAGTTTTTAAGATCAAAGAAGCCTATAACTTGCAAACTTATAATGCATTGATAATGGACAGATGAGAACCTAGTTTATGGGCATAAGATGAGTTTCATCTAGGTGTGTATTGGCCCTAAATGACTTTATAATAAAGAGAATGTGTAAAACATGGTACTAAAGTATGAATATGAACCTATAGGATCCTTTTGACTCCTACTTAATGTATACTTACAATTGACATACTTTGCATACCAATATAAGCTAAAGAAAGATGTAAGTCTAGCCAATAGATAGAGATGATACATCAAAGTATGATAAAAACTTAACAACCTCAGGATTAATCTAAATATTTTATATGTTGTGTTTTATATAAATCAACACCTATATGAAACCATATTCTTCTAATGCACACCTACAACTAGGAGATAGTCTACAGAGTAGTCCAAGCTAGTGAGAGATTACAAGTTGTGGGCAGAGATATGTATTGAATATGGTCAAATAAATTTCATAGTGATGATAAAAATTACCATTTTATCTTCAAAGGTAGTTAATATAGAGCAAGGACTGAGAGCAAGAACTGGGTTTGAATCTCCACACTCAATCTACCTAAACCTTGTGCATAGTTTACAGAAACTAGTTACTAGTCTTGAGTGTTTGAGGTGTTAAGGACCCTTGGAAGATGAATAAGACTTTACAATTCTTAAATATTTTTAACATGACATAATAAAACTCTCCATATCTTTATTTTAAATAGATGAATAGGGGATATGCTCAATGTTTTTTCTTAGATAGAGGACACTCCATAAGTAATTAAAGTCTACAAGTTAGTATGTAAAGAGTAAAAGGATGAAGGATAGAGTATATAAATGAGAATTTAATGATGTATATATCTGGTTTGAGTGTGAAGGACATATAAAATACACACATAATAAAAAAAAACCTACATGTGGGTTATATACCCAGTCTCACATAATTAGGCCTAATAGGCCTAATAATGGGTCTATACCCTAATGACCCCTAAACTCACCTAGGTAACTTTATGGATATCTCCAAAAAAATTGAGAACATTTAATGGATATTACAAGATACATTGGAGCCATCAATTTGGAGATAAATTACTAAGAATGGTCAATTTGGACTAAAACTATCTTAGACCCACCTAGAATGCACTGCAAGGGCTTGAAGGCCACTTTCCTTTTCTCACATTTGTAGGAAGAACTGCATGAGACTCCAAGGAGTTATTAATAGTTTAAGGGGGTATCAAGATGAAACTCAATGGGATTTTTTTGGAGTTTTAATGTCCAAATTTTATAAATAATCCTTAACAGTCCAAGATACTATAAACCCTCCTAAGACCCTCATTCAGACCCGATGGTGAAGGCATGAATAATTTTAAATTAATAGGTGGTAAAATTATAAATGAAGTGATATAAACATGTTAATGACTCTCATATGCTCCTTTATACTCATTTTATCTATATTGTATTCTATACAGATAAACCTAGTATGAGTTTTTTGCAAGTTTTGATTCATTCTACAGGTACATAGGGGAATTAATGGGTGAGAATAATTATAAGAGGTATGTTGGGACTTATTTCAACCCCTCATATTCATATGTCATCATATTATGAAATCATATTTTCTATCACATTCATCACATTCATCACAGGTAGTCTGAGTGAGATAGTGAGAAGGTAGGGTGACTATCCAAGATTGGAAGTGAGAAAGTTTCATGAAGATTTATTTGATAGAGAAGAGGGAAAATGTGTCTTCACCAAGTGTATTAACACCTATTCAACACATCCTATTTAAAACTCTAGGTTACTCAGAGATAAGTGTGAAGATAAGTTGAGAAAGGCTAATGAGTAACTACTAGAGAGTGAACACAAGTGTCGAGAAAGAGACCATCATTTAGGGAGGTGTATGAGGATTGTTACCATCAAGGTTCCATATTACCATGATAGTTAATATGTGTCAAAGACTCATATACTAGTTTCAAACATTCAAATTAACCTCTCATCACCAAAGTAGTTTCAAACAAGAAGATGAAGAGTCTATATGCCAAATTGAGGTAATATGTCATACTTGTGATAGACACTTGTCCAAGAAGACTTCCTAACCTCCTTTCCACCTCATTCAATTATTATGTAACTAGTTATCATAGTTTGAAACTTGTCTTTGTGACCCTTCTACTTATCTTCTTCTCTCTATTCACTTTTGATCTATAAAGGCATGCCTTTTTTCAATTATATCTAGTACACACCTAGGATGTCAAAGCCCTGTTAGTTTGACACTTTGTTTTGTCCTTTGAATAAATTTAAGGAGTTGATTTAATATCTACACATCTTGCATAAGTATCTTAAATGGTTAATTTATTGACAAGTGATGAATATTATTTCTCCTTGCTTTCATTTTACCCTTGTATGCATTATTTGAGTGCCATCTCTTCTATCAAGTCTCATAAAGTGTATTGTTTGTTATGATGCACTTTAAGTGTGAGAGAGACTAGTAGTGTCTAGTATTAGACCTTATTTTCACCCACCTCTAGTTTTGCATAACAACTTGCCTCTATGAGAAACACTTATGCTAGAAGGTCATAGAGTTGAGGTCTGTTTTAGTAGCTTTCTCTCTTAGTGTTTATGCAAGTGTGTTTTTGGATTAATATTTTGGTGTATCATCTCACTAGCATAGTTTTAATTTTTGTTATCTTCTTCCATTTTCACCCCCCAAGTGATTAATCTAGTGTAGTGTGTGAGATTAAGAGACTAAACATGGGATCTAGCCCTTTAACCTAGAGTTTTACTTCTACTATAGGTAACTCATAGGCCTAGAGGTAATCTACCATTGCCCAAATATTAGAGTAGGCTTAAACAACCATCTCTAGGGTGCAATATTTGGTGAAAACAATAATGTCATTAATTTTTTTTGTGATATAGGACATGTTTTTGTAGTTATTATTTAAGAGTACAATGAAGAGGGAACACATTAATACTTATGTCGATGTTTAGAGGAAAAAAAAACTTCCCTAGTCATAGAAGGAGAAAAAATTAACTATCCCACTAGGTTTGTGGTAGTCACTAGAACTTTGCTTCGATGATATCTTATCAAAAAAATTATATGTATAGTTACATGAATACTTTGAAACACATAAGAAATACTACACTATTCAAATTTGGTTCTTGCAATAACTATTCATTTAGTCAAATATCATGGGAGACCATTGAATAAGAATCTATGGAAATTTCATGATTCAAACCATGAATCTATTCTTGCTACTATCAAGATTAGAGTAGATCATAGTGGTTCATAGGATTGAAATTACAAGGTATGTTGAGTTATCAAATGTAAATGCATTTAATTTTACCAATTTTTTGTATTCTTAGGTAATACATATTATTATTTTTTAATTACGTACTAACAATTTTTTTGTGGATTAGTGGTGCTAAATAAACTTCCACCTTCACATGGTTGGCACTTATAGTAAAGAATTTCATATTCTTGAGGCTAAGTGAAGATTAATATAAATACTCAATTATTATAGAAAGGGCATTATTGAGGCTAAAATCAATAGTGGGTTTCTCAATTGAGCATGATTGGAGACCAAAAACCTAGTCTTATATGTTATCCACCACTTATACATGTTGACAGTGCTAGTTTCTAGCCACAAAGCATTGAAGGTGGAGTTCTTCAACTATAGCTTCAACATTCACAACATTTGTTATTAGTGTTTTCATGTTCCTAAATAGTAGATGAAACATGCATCCTGGTATATTTGTATATCATGGTCATAGGAACACATGCCATTTTCCTATTCATATGTGTTCAGATTAATTGACTTACACCTGGAGGTCCTAGAGGAAAAAATGCTAGGTGAAGGACAAGAACATGTCTCTTCACTACAAAAAAGTTACATTTTTTAGACTTGTTACTGTAGTGTGTGCCATAGATTCATAGCTAAGTTTCCATCAATGTGATTGGGTGAAATTAAATGGATTCATCATGCATGTGAGGGTTTTTTTTGGTTTGTACCAATGACTTAATATTTTAGTTTTATGTGTGTCTAAAGTTAGGCCAAAAAACTATAATTTTCTTGTATTGAGAAGGGTGTTATTGAGGCTAGAATGGGTAGTGGGTCTCTTGAAATGGTGTGATAGGAGGATAATAACCTAGTCCTAGATGTTATCTATCACCCCAAATATGTTAGTAGTGTCAGTTTCAAGCCATGAAGCATTGGAGGTAGAGTTATCCAACTCTAACTTCAACTTTGATAACATTTATTGTTAGTGCTACAATGCTCCTGAATAGTAGAGAAAACATTCATTCAAGTGGATTTATACACCATGGTTACGGGAACATATTTTATTTTCCTATCCATACATGTTTAAAGTGATGGACTTACACCTGGTGGTCTCATAGGTGGATATGTTAGTTGAAGGACAAGAACTTATCTCTTCATTGTAAAAAAATTGCATCTCAAGACCCATTATTATAGTGTATGACATAGATTCATATATAAGGTCACATATACATTCTCCAAGGTGAAATTATAGGTCTTATATATCTACGTGAGGGTTCTTTCAATTTTTACCAATGAATTATGATTTCTATTTTATAGATGTATGAAGTTGGGCCAAAAAAATGTTTTTTCTTGTATTAGGAAGGGTAATCTTGAGGCTAGAATGGATAGTGGATATCTCAAATAGGTGTTATGAGAGGCTAAAAGCCTATTCCTATATGTTATCCACCACACTAGACATGTTTTTAGTCTTAGTTTTGAGCTGTAATGCACCGAAGGTGGAGTTATCCAACTGTAGCTTTAACTTTGATAACATTTATTATCAATGTTTCCATGCTCTTAAATAGTAGATAAAAAACATATAAAGTTAGATTTGGATGTCATTTCCATGTTATAACATGTCATTTACCTTTATAGATGTGTTTGAAATGATGGACTTGCATCTATAGGTCTCGAAGGAAGAGGATAAGAACTTGTCTCTTCACTATAAAAATGTTACATTTCAGGATCCATTATGGTAGTGTGTACCATGGATTATTATCTAAGTTTTAATCAATGTGTTTAGGGGTGAAATTATAAGCCTTAGAAATGAATGTGAGGGTTATTTTGGTTTGTTCCAATAACTTGTGTTTTCCATTTTATGTGTATTTGAAGTTAGGCCAAAAAACTGCAATTTTCTTATATTGGGAAGGGCATTCTTGAGGCTAGAATAGGTAATGGATATCTCGATGGAGCATGATTGGAGCCATAAAATTGGTATTGGATATTATATTCCACCTCATATATGTTATTAGTTTCATATTTGATCCATGAATCACCATAGGTGGAGTTCTCTAACAACAACTTTAACTTTGACAACATTTGTTACTAGTTTTTACATGCTCTTAAACAATAGAAAAAACATGAATCCAAGTGGATTTGTATGTCTTGGTAATGGTATCATGTGTAATTTGAATATTCATACATGTTCAAAGTGATGTATTTACACTTGGAGGTCCTATAGGTAGATATATCAATTGGAGGACAAGAACTTGTCTCTTCATTATAAAAAAGTTTCATTTCAGGACCTGTTACTGTAGTGTGTGACACATATTCATATAAAAGTTTATATCAACATGATTTATGGTAAAATTATATGGATTTAAAATTAAAACTATGATTCTTTTTATTCATCCTAATGACTTACAGTTTCCATTTTATGCATATCTAAAGTTAGGCCAAAAAAAATTTCTTGTATTGGGAAGGGCATTCTTGAGGCCATAATGGGTAGTGGGTCTTGTTGTCTCCAAATGTTTCACACTAGAAGAGAGTGTTCAAGTATCTTCCATATTTGTGAAATTTTGAAACATTTCCATGCATGTGGGTATGCCTATAGAAGAAATGAACCTCTAGATTTAAAGGGTTAGCTCCCTAAATGTATCTCTACAAAACAACCTCTATCTAAACTACTTTGATTTAAAGGAAAAGAGTTAGAAATTGCACAAAATAAAACCTACTCTAATATTGGTGATGCACTAAGATTATCTTCCACATGAATATCATATTCTAATGCATAATACAAAAAAACACACAAACTAGTTTCAAGTTCTAAAGGGTTCTAACACAAGTATTTCAGTATAGAGGTGAGATGTATAAAATGACATAAGGCAAATGAACTGTAAGGCAAATTGCATATTCTAATAATAGTTATACACTTACAACAATTCAACACACTTGAACACACTCTATATGACCTATTATACTAATAAGTTTTGCTTAGGCATGAAGGATAAAGGAAAGAAGGATGGAAAATCATCACTATACGTCACTTACATGCTCAAATAATTGTTTATAACTAGAAAGAAAAAACTTTTACTAATTATTAAAGGCAAAATATAACATTGATCCAGCAAGGCATCGCCATACACTATGTGGTTATTTTTTACTATGTGGTTATTTTTTACACTAGCCCAAGGGTTATATTAATAGTGGAAAAGAAGAGAAGAGGAGGCCTTTGGCACCAAAAAGAGGAATCAATATGTTAGAAGTCTCCATCTTCAGCTGCAACCATATTTTTAAATGATTCTCATTCAAGCCATTTGATTGATCCATGTCACCTTAAGTGGTTACATAATTATCCTAGTCTCACAAAGATGCTTCCCTAATGGCTACAATAGCAAAAGATATTTTGAAATGGCATCAATGTGGTTATGAAAAATGATTCCACTTATTATGGATTTATCTTGATACTAACAGCTTCTCATTAGATCACTAAGGTGTGCAACAGTGTGGGGAAGAGTCCTTTTCATTTTGTTGGCCTGGGAGAGGCATCACTTGGAGTCTATGTACATGCTTTCATGGAATTTTTCAGAATGTTGGCTCCATGTGTATGTCCACAAACATCCCTTAAAAGCTCACCCCAGCTTGACATGAGTTGAATGTTCAAATCCTACAAAGTGCCTCAATCGATTGTTCCTTTGATTGGCCAACAAAAAATGACTCGGATCTTGATTTGATTGCAATGGTGAGATGAACCCTCTGTCTTATTTGGTGGATGAATAATGTGAGCCCTTAAATATTTGAGTATTTGAGTGAGGACCATTGATCTGCCTAGGACCCACTATTTAAATGCCAATGGCTAGCTCATCACCTTGAAGTTGATGTCCATCTAACTGTCATTCTACTAGGACCATTCTTTTAGGGCATTTTCTTAGACAATTTCATTGTAGACCCTTTTATTTTTTCCCTTTTAAAATCCTAAACATGCCCTCCGGTATTTTTGAAATGTCCCTTTGGAAATCTTAAACTAGACACTTTCCCAAGAAAAGACCCTTTGGAATTTTTACAAGTGTCCCTTTGGGTTTTTTTCAAAGGACCTTTTAGACTTTTTGAGAGATCACGAATTCCTTTATAAAAAATGTGAGAGCTAATTATTTTGGAAAGATTATTTTGAACAAAATGTTTGAAACAATTCCTTCAAAAAAATGCAAAAGACCAATTACCAAGAAAAGACCCTTTAGAAATATTGAAAATGTCCCTTCGCAATATATAGAAGGATCCCTTTTCTTGAGAAATGATCCTTCAGACTTTTTGAAAGTGTCCCTTCACAAGAGGAAAGACCCTTTGGCAAAATTGAAAATGTCCCTTCAAAAATATTACAAAGCACACTTCCATGAGAAAAAGACACTTCGAAAAGATTGTTTCAGACAAAATGTCCAAAATAATTCCTTCAAAAAAGTTGAAAGAGCCAATTCCTTTAGAAAAGTTGAGAGAACCAATTCTCAAGAAAAGATCCTTCATAAATATTGAAAATGTACCCTTTAAACTTTTTGCAAATGACACTTCCATGAGAAAAAGACCCTTCAAACTTTTCATAAGTGACCCTTCAAACTTTTTGTTTTTTACAAAAAGTCCAAAAAAATTCTTTTGAGACTTGAACAAAAAACCCAAAGCAAAACCTTGTTGAAATAAATAATACTTGAGCAAAAAGACCAAAAAAATGCTTATAAAAAGACCAAACAAAGGATTCCAAAGGAAATAACACTTGACACTTTGTTGTGGGGACAAACAAATTAAGAATGATGCACTTAGCCAAAATAAAAGATGCAAAACTTAGGTGTGAAAATTGGATAACATTCTTGGCTACTCTTAGGGGTGGCATGCCTACTATGTCTAAGACCATTTGCCTAAATCCTTCCATTGGGCATGGAATCACACATATAGGCACCCAAAAAATGACTTGAACAAAACCTTGGCATAGAAAAAACACAAGCTAGTTAATCACATGCACAAAGGCAAAAATACACACCAAAAAAAAGGAAGGAAACACACTTGTGCTACAAATCACTTAGGGAACACAACAACAAACCAAAACAAAACTAGACCAAACACACACACCTAAGCTAATATTTAAAACACATGTCCTGCAAGGACTAATAGTAGAACTTTAGATGTATCCCATTCATAGGGATAGGCAATTCTTCTCCATTCATCTTGGTCAGCTGAAAGGAGTTGCTTTGCTTGCACTTGCTAATGATGTAAGGGCCACTACACAAAGTGTCAAACTTTGTATGTCTACCCAATTTTTCTATATCCTCATCCTATTTTAAGACCAAGTCACCTTCCTTGAACACTCTTGCACTTTCTCTTTTGTCAAAGGACTTCTTTGTGAGTATTTGGTGGTGTTTTATGGCCTTGTGTGCATTGTCTCTTGCTTATTGTAGTTGTATTATTTATGTCAATATGACTTCACTTGGAGTATTTTCAAGTAGTTTTAGCTGTTGTGCAAGTTCTAGAGTAGGGAGTTCTTGAGATATAGACAACCTAGCCTCTCTCCCATAAAAAAACACAAAGAGAGAATTACGAATTGATCTCTTAGGAGTAATCTTGTTAGCCCATAAGGCTTTCTTCAACTTGTTGTGTCATGCTCTTTGATTGTTCTCTAATGTCCTATTGATGATCTTGATGAGATTCTTGTTAGTAAATTCAACCAATCCTTACCTTGAAGGTAATATTTGGATGAGGTACTCAAGTAAACTCCATTCCTATTTGCCCAATCAAAAATTTTAGCACTTATAAAAGTAAGTGCATTATCAGAAATGATAACATGGGGAAATCCAAACCTTGATATAATGTTCTCATAAAACTCCAAGATAACATTTTCACTTTCATCCTTCAATACAATAGCCTCTACCCACCTTGTGAAGTAGTCATTAGCAGTCAATATCTATTTGTGTCTAGAACTTGATGGAGGGTTGATCACACTAATGAAATCAAGGCCTCATTGCATGAAAGGCCGGTCTACTTAGATATGATTCAATGGAAGGACTCTAAGTTTCTTTTTGCCTAAAAAAAAGGCATATTGAGGATACATCTTAGCCCAATGATAATAGTCCTTGAAACTAGGCCAATAGTAACTATCCCTCATGACCTTTACAATTGTCATCCTAGGAGAGAAATGACCTCCATCTGCACCATTATGATACTTTTACAGTAGCATATCAAATTGATCACTATTAACACACCTCAACAACACACCATTCATGTATTTCCTAAAGATAACACCATCTACAAGATGGTAGGAAATGGTCTACAATCTAAAATATCTTCTTTGAGACTTATTCAAGCCATTGGGACACCCACCATTTTGAAGAAAATTAATGATGTCTTGTGTCCAACTTTGAAATTGTATGTGATCAACTGATTAGGGACAAAATTAGTTGATCAAGACTTCCTCTTTTGGTTGTTGAAAATCTGAATCTAAATGCTCGTATATACCTTTTCCTATTACCAAGTTCATCACCTTAATATCCACATCATATTCCATTACTTTGGTAATCCACCTAACTTGATTTTCATTAAGGTCTTTGCTTAGGAGAAACTCCTTGGTACTAAGATGAGAAACCATGACATTTATCTTGTTATTTGAAACCATGTGTCTAAATTTTTTAAATCCTCTTATCACTGTTAGAGCTTACTTCTTAATAAATATATACTTGACCTCATAATCTTCCAATCCTTGGTGGAAGAATGTAATTGGTTGCTCTACCTCTTCATCATTTTTTTGCATAAGCATAGCTGAGATTGTATCAATGTTAACAAAGTTATAGAGTATGAAATATTTGGCAAAGTTTGGGTTCAAGAGAGTAGGATATTTTTCAATTTCTTGCTTGATTACCCCAAAACTACTCTTACCTTCTTTTGTCCAAGTAAAATCTTGGTTCTTCTTGAGCATGGTTGTGATAGGTTTTACCACAGTTGCAAAGCTTAGAATAAACCTTCTTACAAAGCTTATTTTCACCAAGAAGCTTTGAAGTCCTTTCTTGTGTTGAGTCAAAGACAAGCCTAAAATAGCCTCGATATTCTTGAGGTCAATAGACAAGCCTTCTTTTGAAACAATATGACCCAATAAATTACCTTCATGGACAACAAAGATGCACTTTTTTGGATTAAGGGATATTCCATACTCCCTACATTTCTCAAACACCTACCTTAGATTTTCTATATGATTAGTATCATCCTTCAAAAAAATAGTTATATCATCAAGGTACACAAGCAAAAACTTATTGATCAAACCTTTAAGATCTATTTCCATTGCCCTTTGAAATGTAGCTCCAGCATTAGATAAACCAAAAGGCATATTCATATTGACAAAGGTCCCCTATTTTTTAGTGAAGGCTATCTTGAACTGATCCTCTTCATTCACCAGCATTTGATTGTAACCTGAATAACCATCAAGAATTGAGAAGCATTGAGAACCTAAAATAACTTGTAAAATTTGTTCCATTGAAGGTAGTGGATAATGATCCTTGAGAGACACTCTATTAAGGTCTTAAAAATCCACACAAAGTCTGATTTCTCCATTATTATTTCAGATAGGTATAAGATTAACCACCCAAGTTGAGTGTTTGATAGGAAATATAATCCTAGACTCAATCAACTTGGTTAGCTCTTTCTTCATGAGTTCTTCTATCTTAAGATTGATAGGCCTTTGTTTTTGCCTGACTAATTTAGCTCTAGGTTCTAACTCAAAGGTGTGATGAGATAGAATTGAATCAAACCCTTTCAAATATTTATATTCTCAAGCAAATATGTCATGAAACTCTTTTCATAATTCAATAAAGGCTTGCCTCTCAGATAGAGATCATATCTTACCAATTTTCAAAAGCTTGTCTTTGTAAAGCATGACTCTCTCATAGTTTTCTTCTTTCATTGTCATGCTCACTCTTTCTTTATTCTTTTTATCATATTCATTGAAAAAACTCTCCAAATTAATCATCCCCTTAGTTATCTTTTTTTTCTTCGGTTTAATAACATGTTCTTCCTATTGATCATGCAGTCTCTTTTGGTTCCTCAAGGAGAATCTTGCCTCATTCTATAATAAGTGTGCAATGTGTTCATCACTTTCAAACATCTACCATGAAACATCATTATATAAAATATAATTCCTCATAATGACCTTGATATGAGACTGGTCTTTCTCCTTTCCTACATTAGGAACTGCATCAAATTGTGCTCCTATGGTAGCCAATCTATCAATGTGTTTATTTGAATCCTTTGGTATGGGTTATATGTTGAAGGCATCAAAGTCTTCAAGTAGGTCCCATACCCTATTCTTGTAGGATTTAATTAAGGGATTCTTATATTTATCTTTATTTATCACTTGGTGGATGACCAACTCACTATCCCCATAAACCTTCAAATTCTTGATCCCTCTCTTCTTTGCCCATTGGAGGCTATGAACTAGGCCTTCATATTTTGCCACATTGCAAGTGTAGCTAAAGTGGAATATATATGAGGATTAGTATTTATTTTTTATGTAAAAACTAACATAACACCATCCCTTGCACCTACTTTATTTCTTAAGCCATCAAAAAACATTTCCTAAATCCCTTCAAGTTCATGATCTTCATTAGTGAGTGAAGGGATTGAAACATCCTTTTCATGCATACAATAAAATCCAAAATCAGTCTCTTCTATGAATGTATATAGATCAATTCCATGTATTTCAATTTTTTACTTATCAAGGAAAAGATCAAAAATACCTTCGAGTGGGGAGGATGCTTCACCATCCATGACACCTTCTTTACTAATTAAATAATTCTGATTTGAACTTGTCTCCATATATGGATCAATATGAAACCTTGCTAAGGGATATGTCCTTATAGTCACCTTGGTTTCATATATTTTTTAAAAATATATAAAAGACCAATCATCAGAAAGGTACCCTCGTATCTTATTTATGAAGTCCCTTGACAAGCAAAAATCAAAATGAGATGAAAGGTCTACCACCACAATGTCTTGTATAATGGGGAAACTTAGGCAATCATGTAGAAATATTTTCAGACCTCTGACCAATCCACTATCTTGGTTGGAGTCCCATTGAGTTGCAACACACCTTTACTATGTGTTTCATACTTCAATCCCAATTTATTAGCCACCACCTTAGGCATGATAGTGGTACTAACTCCACTATCTACAATACAATCATGAACCAACTTGTCTCCCACAATGAGTGTGAGGTAGAAGGGTGGATTATTTTCATATTTGGTGGAGGGATCTAATACATGACTTGGAGTATTGGTAAGGGCTACACTATTGTTTTTTGAAGTTTGGGGGGATACATGAATGCTCACAAGCTATTCTTGTAAGAGCTCCTTTTGACCAGGCATATGCAAGACTTCCCAAAGAGATATGATTGCCTTGGTATTATTCAAAGAATCAAAAAAAATTATAAGTGAAGTATTCACCTTTTCTTGCATTATTGAAGGTAGTGAGGGAGTCTAAACCTATTTCAATGTAGGCTTGAAAATCCTACTTACATTCTAACTTTGTTGAGGAGCATGATTGGTAGTAGGTATTGCACTAGGATTCATAATTTGTGGCCTTGGAGAGGAATCACTTAGAGTCACATGTCCTCCCAAAAAATATCCTAGATCTCTTTTCTTGGCTATAATTGATGTGATTTGATTCAACACATAATCATCCTTTGCTTGAAAATTCATCATACCTACACTCTGGCTGCTACCTTCTCCATGAATATCCCTTTGCATGAGATTCACTTATTTTGATGTCACATAAGGAGTAGACTCTTCTTGTGCCACCAAAGCTTGGTCATCTTCTCCACCATCATGCATAAACTAACCTTGAGGTTATCCACATTGGTCCAAATGATCCTCCCCTTGGACTAGGTTAGCATGAACTAGAATAATAGCCTTCATAGAAGAAGTGGAATTAAGATTATAAGCATTGGGCTTCCTATTGAAACCTTGTTGACCTTGTTCTCTTCCTTGGTAGTTGTATTAGGGTGGAGTTCTATAGCCTTATTGAGGATAGTATTGAGTGTTAGGTGGAGTGTTTGCCTAGAACTGAGCTTACTTGAGCTAAGTGCATAAAGATTGTATTTCCCCATCTTTGTCCATAGCATTATACACCTTATTAGGAAAGGTTCTCATCTTGACATTAGTGTTAGTAACTTATGCTATGCTTGGAGCTTCAACTGAACTATGAGACAACAAAGGCATGGAAACTCTTGGAGGTAGCTTTTTAGCTTGTATCAAGTTATTCTTAACTTTAATAGCTATCTCATATGCATTTGGCAGATCAGATCTTTCCATTGAATACAATATTACTACCACATAAGTACCGATATCCTTGAGATAAGTGGGAAACACAAAGCTAGGAGGACGTCTCATGACATGCGACAACCTATGCCATGTCCTTTGAAATCATTCATTAAAATATCCCATAGATTCATTAAGACCTCTCTTTATCACATTAATTTGGTGGATTAGCAAAGTATGGTCACTCTTGTTCTCAAATATAGTTACCAACAATTCCCCAAAGCCATCCCAACTTGTAATACAACCACCTTCCAAAGTCCTAGACTAGTCAAGTGCCTTACCTCTTAGAGACATGGCAAGTAATCTAATGGCTATGTTGGCTTGAGTAACATTATGGAAGTTACAAAAATTTGAAATGTCCCTAATATTCTTATATGGGGTAATATAACCCTCTCCATTGAAACTAGGGAGATTCTTGGTAGCATTGGGAGGAATAGGGTTGTATGTAGGAAGGTGAATAAGATTTTGGGTGTTGAAGGCCAGGAAAGGTTGTTGCCTATCCATTTCTCTTCTTTCATCTTGATCTCCTATATCTTCAACTTCTTCTTCTTCTTCTTTAAAACCTCCTTGTCTAGGATATCTAAGCATTAGGAATGGTTTAGGGTGTTGTTCTTCAAGAAGGGTTTTAGCTAGAGGGGTTTAATAAAAAATCCTAGATGACCTAGTGAGGACCATGAAGTACAATGTGGGAAAATTAATCTACAACTATAGATTCTCACTGGGCATGCCAAAATTGTTGTCTCCAAATCTTGCACCCTATAAGAGAGTTTTCAAGTCTCTTCCAGATTTGGGTAGTGTTGGAACATTTCTAGGCATGTGGGTATGCTTATAGAGGAAATGAACCTCTAGATTTAAAGGGCTAGCTTCCTAAATGTATCTCTATAAAATAACCTCTATCTAAACTAGTTTTATTTATATGAAAAGAGTTAGAAATTGCACAAAATGAAACCTACTCTAATATTGATGATGCACTGAGATTATCTTCCACGTTAATATCATATTCTAATGCACAATATAGAAAAACACATAGACAATTTTTAAGTTCTAAAAGGTTATAACACAAGTATTTTAGTTTAGAGGCAAGATGTATAAAATGACATAAAGCAAATGAACTAAAATTCAAATTGGACATTCCAAGAATAGTTATACACTTATAGTAATTCAACACACTTGAACACACTCTATATGACCTATTAGGCTAAGAACTTTTGCTCAAGTGTGAAGGATAAAGGATAGAAAGATGGAAAATAATCACTTACTATCACTATACATCACTTACATGCTCAAATAATTATTCATAACTAGAAATAAAATACTTTTACTAATGCTTAAAGGCAAAATATAACATCAATCTAGTAGGGCTTTGCCATACACTATGTAGTTGTTTTTTACATTAGCCCAAGGGTTGTATTTATAGAAGAAAGGAAGAGAGAGGAGGAGGCCTTTAGTACCAAAAAGAGGAATCAATATATTAGAAGTCTCCATCTTTAGCTGTAACCATCTTTGCAAATGATGCTCATTCAAGCCATTTGATTGATCCATGTCACCTCAAGTGGTTACATAATTAGCTTGCTCTCTCAAAGATGCTTCCTCAATGGTTATACTAGCAGAAGATATTTTGAAATGGCATCAATGCGATTATGATAAATGAGTCCACTTTTTGTGGATTTCTCTTGATACTAACAACTTCTCATCAGCTCGTTGAGGTGTGAAATGGCATGGGAAAGAGTCCTTTTCATTCTATTAGTCTTACAGAGGCATCACTTAGAGTCTACATACATGTTTTCATGGCATTTGTTAGAATGTTGGATCCATGTGTATGTTTTCAAACATCCCTTGAAATCTCACCCCAACTCAACCTTAGTCAAATGTTCAAATCTTGTAAATCCCCTCAGTTGATTGTTCCCTTAATTGGCCTTCAAAAAATGACTTGGATCTTGATATGATCAATGGTGAGATGAACTCTATGATCTACTTTGGTGGATTAAAAATGTGAACCCTTAGATCTTTGAGCATTTGAGCAAGGACTATCGATCTGACTGGGACCCATTGTTTAAATGCCAACAGCTAGCTCATCATCTTAAAGTTGATGTCTATATAACCATCATTCTACTAGGACCATTCTTTCAAGGCATTTTCCTAGATAATTTTCTCATAGACCCTTTTATTTTCACCCTTAAAAAATCTTGAACATGCCCTTTGGTAATCTTGAAATGTCCCTTTGAAAATCTTGAACTAGACACTTTCTCTAGAAAAGACCCTTCAGACTTTTTGCAAGTGTCCCTTCGGGGTTTTTGCAAAGGACCTTTCAGATTTTTTGAGAAAGCACCAATTCCTTCAGAAATAATGTAAGAGATAATTCTTTTAGAAATATTGTTTTGGACAAAATGTCCAAAACAATTCCTTCAAAAAAATGCAAAGGACCAATTCCTGAGAAAAGACCCTTCAAAAATATTGAAAATGTAACTTTGCAAGATAAAGAAGCATCCCTTTTCTTGAGAGATGATCCTTCAAACTTTTTGAAAGTGTCCCTTTAGAGTTTTTTAAAGTCTCCCTTTTCAAGAGAAAAGACCCTTCAAAAAAATTGAAAATGTTCCTTCAAAAATATTGCAAAGGACACTTCCATAAGAAAAAGACCCTTTGGAAAGATTGTTTCAGACAAAATGTCTGAAATAATTCCTTCAAAAAAGTTGAAAGAGCTAATTTGTTTAGAAAAGTTGAAAAGACCAATTCCCAAGAAAAGACATTTCATAAATATTGAAAATGTACCCTTCAAACTTTTTGCACAAGACACTTCGATGAGAAAAAGACCCTTCGGACTTTTTGTAAGTGACCCTTCAAAAATCTTGAAATAGACCAATTCCTTTGGACTTTTTTTTTGGACAAAAAGTCCACAATAATTCCTTTGAGACTTGAATAAAAAACCCGAAGCAAAACCTTATCAAAAGAAATAATACTTGAGCAAAAATATTGAAATAACACTTGCAAAAAGACCAAACAAAGGCTTCCAAAGGAAATAACACTTGACACTTTGTTGTGGGGACAAACATATTAAGAATTCTTCACTTATCCAAAATGAAAGATGCAAAACTTAGGTGTGAAAATTGGTTAATAAGTCTCTCAATAAGGTATGTTGGGAGGACAATAACTTGGTCATAGACATTATCAAATGACCTAAATGTGTTGATAGTTCCAGTTTCAAGCCATGAGGTGTCAAAGGTGGAGTTTTCCAACTGTAACTTCAACTTTGACAATATTTATTGTCAGTGTTTCCACACTCTTAAACAATAGATAACACATGCATCTAGATGGAATTATATGTCATGATCATGGGAACATGTGCCATTTTCCTATTTATACATGTTTTAAGTGATGTAATTTCACTTGGAGGTCTTAGAGGTGGAAATACTAGTTGAAGGACAAGAAATGGTCTCTTCACTGCAAAAAAGTTACATTTCAAGACCCATTATTGTAGTGTGTGCCACAGATTCATCTCCAAGGTTACATTAACATGATATAAGTTGAAATTAAAGGGATTATAAATGTACATGAAGCTTCTTTTGGTTCAGGATAATGACTAACTATTTCCATTTTATGCATGTTTGAAGTTAGGCCAAAAAACTACAATTTTCTTGTATTGGGAAAGGCATTCTTGAGCCTAAAATGAGTAGTGTGTCTTTTGACTGGGTGTGATGGGAGGCCAAGAACCTAGTCCTAGACATTAGATATGACCATGAACATGTTGGTAATGCCATTTTTGAGCCACAAAGCATCGGATGTGGATTTCTCTAACTATAACTTCAACTTTGACAACATTTTTTGTTTGTGTTTCCATGCTCTTGAACAATAGAGAAAACATGCATCCAAGTGTATTTAGATGTCTTGGTGATGAGATAACATGTAATTTAATTATCCAAATGTGTTTAAAGTTATGTAATTACACCTAGAGGTCCCAGAAGTGGGAATGCTATTTGGAAGACAAGAACTTGTCTCTTCATTAAAAAAACATTATTTTTAAGGACCCATTATTGTAGTGTGTGCCATAGATTTATATCTAAGGTTAAATTGAAGTGATCTAGGGTGAAATTATATGGATTTTACATACATGTGAGGGTTTTTTTTAGTTTTTTAATATGACTTATGATTTATATTTTATGCATGTATAAATTTAGGTTAAAAATTATAAAAAATTTGTATTAGGAAGGACATTCTTGAGGTTAAAAAGTGTAATGGGTCTCTCAACCAGGTGTGATGGGAGGAAAAAAACCTAGTCCTAAACATTATCCACCACCTTAGACATGTTTTAATTTCTATTTTTGAGCCAAAAATTATTGAAGGTAGAGTTCTCTAACTATAGCTTCAACTTTGACAACATTTAGTGTCAATGTTTTCACGCTTTTAAACAATACATAAAACATGCATTTGAGTAGATTTGGACATCATGGTCATGGAATCACATGTATTTTTCCTATCTATACATGTTAACTTATGTAATTTCATTTTTCCCTAGAGGTGTAAATATTAGTTGGAGGACAAGAACTTGACTCTTCACTACAAAAAAGTTGCATTTCAGAACCCATTACTGCACTTTATGCCACAAATTTATCTCCAAGGTTCCATAAACATGCTCTAGGGTGAAATTAAAGATATTTTAAATGCACATGAAGGTTCTTTTAGTTCATGCCAACAATTTACGTATTATATTTATGCACATCTAAAGTTAGGTAAAAAACTATAATTTTCTTGTATTGGCAAGGGCATTTTTAAGGTTAAAATGGGTAGTGTATCTCTTGATTGGGCATGATCAGAGCCCAATAACTAGGTCTTGTATGTTATCTATCACCCTAGACATGTTTTTAGTGCCAATTTTGAACCATGAAGCACTAAAAGTGGAGATATCAAATTGTCATAGTTATAAAAGCATATATCACCCCATCATCTTACGTGAAGATGTTTGCTTTGCTCATTTTTCATGTCATAGGGAAGGGATGGTCTCTTTGATAACATCCTCATACTAACATTGCAAAAATAATATTTTTTTGTGTTCTTTCCTTATTATGGATATGCATTTCTAAACAAATCTTAATGATATTTTTTGATTGTGTGTGTGTGTGTGTGTGTGTGTGTGTGTGTGTGTGTGTGTGTGTGTGTTGAGTATATATATGATGACAAGAGAATAAATGCCCAAGCTAAGTGTAGTGGAGAGGGAGAGAACAGAGTTGAGGAAGTGAAACAAAATATATATAACCATCAAATATTCTAAGGCCTTAGGAGACACGAGAATTAAAATATTTCACTAATTCAAAGGGCCAAAGAATAGTCTTTAAAATAAGGGCAACAACTCTATGAAGAAGGAGATAGCACAACATCATTTCATGATTAATTTAACCCATTTTCATGAAAAGGTAAGGAGTAATTTTGCTCTTCAAGGATGAATATGGATCAGTTGTCTAATCTATTTGAGAAGCAAAAGTTAGAGTATTCCATTTCATCAAAGATATTGTATCATTTTTAACATTTTCATGTTGGCATATGATGAGAAGAGAAGAAATGGCCAAGCTAAGTGTAGTGGATGTGGAGAGAACAATGTTAAGGAATTGAAACAAAGAGATATAACCACTAAAATATTCCAAAGCCTCAAGAGACATGAGAATTACAATCTTGCACTCAAATCAGATATAAATGAGGTTCTTCATGCCCTTACTGAAGAAGTTGGTTGGATTGTCAAAGTGGATGGCACTACTTACATAAATGCAGTATGTCTATAAATTTAATGAATATAAAATGTGAACAAAAAGTCCCAAATGATATTAAACCAATGTAGCATGGGAATCCACATTATAATACTAATAAATGGTATATCACTTCACACTAATATATGACTTTATCTCAAACATTATACTATTTTCTCACATATAGTTTTAATTGCAACACATATTGAAGGATTTTAGGTTGGTTTTAATAATTACATGAAGGAAATATTAAGATGATTAAATATGGCCATACAACCATCAAATTTAGTTTTGTAATAATAATGTCAGGTGAATTCTATATAGGCATACAATGCCAAAAACGCATACATTACCATATAGACATACCAAAAATTACATTATCTAATAACATAATACAATGCCTAGTGAATGTCATATGCACACAATGCCAAAAATGTGTACATTTCCATATGGCCATAAAAATGAGTATATCATCTAAGACATACTGATCATCAAAAAGTCTCCCTCTCTTTGTATTCCTCGAAGAAGACTTTCCTTGGGATTCCCTGCTTGTAAATAGAGATCCCTCAGATGCCTTGGTTTCCTCCAATGTTTGACTGCGAGTCCTTTTAGGCTCATATCTCACCTATATATAAATATATCCATATAAAAATATTATTAAAAACTTTACATACTAGACATGCAACCATGTTCATAAATTAATTTTAAACTAATACAAAAATTAGTTAAACATTTTCTTACCATAATCTCTTGGTCATTCTCAATCCACCTCTGATGCTTAATAGAGTCAGTGATAAGTTTAGGTGCACAAAAAAGTGTGTTAAAGTGGGAGAAAACATTAGAAGGTGCCCTACTAATCATCAGAATGGGACTATTAAATGTCATCACATAACCCTACATTCACAATACATGCACATAGGTTATATTTTCCTAAGTATAGAGAAAATTATTAAAAAAAATCTATATTTACAATTAAAAATTACAAATTAACATGTATCTCAATGAGTGCATGTGCAGTTGAAATTATAACATCAATACCTATGTTTTTTTCATCCCACAGAGATGGATGAGTCTCCACTATGGTCATCAACTAAACAAATAATATATGATTTTTAGCTGAGCATAAATCTATATAAATAAATACATGTGCATGAAGTATAATATTGATGAAAATTTACCTTTATATATGTAAACATTATCTATGTAAAACTAATAGATACAGTAGTAGATGGACCACAAATATGTTGTGAAGATGATGGCACCATTTCCTCTTGCAACATGAAAAATTACATATATATTATTGAATTTATATTAAATTGTTACCTTTGCAATATAAATATAACTAAAATTTAACATGTCAAATATATAATATACCTGCATATTGTAGTTGATGTGTGCACACCAAATGCATGTGCCAAAAACTCATCACTCAAAGCTATAACATCTAAGCCCTCAGAATCACCACCATCATCATTTGAAGGTGTAGTGTATATAACACCACAACATCTACAAGGGTGAGGTTATGTATGCACATTAGGTGGAGTATCCCCATGTCCACCCTTTCCAACATCAATCTCAAAAAGCTTACTCATATGCTGAATGAGTGTGTCCGTAAGCACATGAAGTGCATGCAAAGTGTCAATCACCAAGACCTCCTTCACTATAGAGGGGATCTAAGGATGGAGTGGATTTTGGATGAGGATAGTTGTAGACTGATTATGTACATGATGTGCCCCTGATCTATCTTGTATAGATCCTTTCCCTTGACCTTGAAACTTTGAGTATTCAAAATAGTTGGGAATCTCATTGAGGAAAAATTTGCAATAGAGTTTCATCAAAAAATATAATGGAACCTCATGGTTGTTGAAATGTGGGTAATCAAAGACCATCCAACATCGATCCCAAAAATTATTTGTAATCAAATTGTGTACATTAATGGATTGGGAACCATTTTTTGGATAGTGGAAAAGGTGCATTGGTTGTTGGATTCATAAATTAGGTACAAATTAGGTATTTTGATATTTTTTGTCATTCACTTAATGTGCTAACAATTTATCAGCATAATAATCCCTAAATGTATCCCTATATGATTCCAATTTGTCAATTTGACTTGTTATCATGTCAACTTAGCCTAGTACTGACTCTAGGTCCATATTAGCCAAAATGGTACAGTGGGAGTTGGTCAAAGTGGGGTCCCCCATTCTCCTAATTGTTTGTTCAATTTTTATTTTATTCTTAGCTATATGTTTATCCAAATCCTTCTAACTACTTTAGGGGTCTTGCGGAATTATATGACGATTAAAAGGGTTAAGAGGGTTAGGTAGAGGGTTAGAAGGGGGTTAGGATATTGCCTTGTACTTGAATGGGTTGTTCCAAAAAAAAATTGATTTTAACAATAAAATAATGAAAATTCAAAAAATCACTTAAATATAATGTTAACAAGCTTGGTTTTTGCTTACTTATCTCTCATCTACGGTGACATTATCAATTCATTGAAGTAACGGGGAATGATAGTGTGTTTTATTCTCCTCCAAACATAACATGAACACTATCTAGGTCAAAGATGATGGAGGTGAAATCAAAATAAAAATGAAATAATGTGGCCATGGTATGGGGATTTTATGTTTTGTTTGTAGATATTATAATGCATATGCATTACATAAATTATACATAACATGTATGTGTTATGCATACTATACATAATGCGTACACTTTAGATTTTTTTATTTTTGTTTCTAGTTATTATAATGCATATGCATTACATAAATTATACATAACATGTACGTGTTATGCATACTATACATAATGCGTACACTTTAGATTTTTTTATTTTTATTTCTAGTTATTAAAACACATATGCATTATGCATATCATACATAATGCATACACATAATGTACACTATGCATAACACATACACATTATGGTTCGATAATTCTTGAGCCTAAATTAAAATAATGTGTACATGTTATTGCTATAACATTTACATGTTATGCTAAATTTTCCACATAATTGTCCATCATCTCCATGCACTTACCCATGTGTATGTGTCCATAAGGTTTTATAATTGTATAATGTTATAAATCCAAGGTGAAAATTTAATAGGTCGTATAAATCTTACATTTAGTAATCATTATATCTCATTTTTGGGTATAAGGCCACTTTAGGGTGCATCTTTCATATCTTTTGATTGACTAATTTGATATCAAGATTGAACAAGAGATTGTCAATTGCTATTGATGGATCGATGTTAGGAATATCTTGTTAAGCCCAAGAAAATATAATAGGGAAGTCTATTAACAACTTTCTATGGTCGTTACTTGAAATTTCGTAACTAATGTTTAATGTCCAATTTATACATTCAATATAATCGTCCTTAAGGGGATTTGTGATTTATTTTCAAAACCTTTAATGATCATGTCAAATGGTGATAGATACTTTCAATATATACCTAATGCCATATTAAAAGCTTCACTGCCTATGTTTAATACTGAAATGTTATCAATGAAGACCATCTTAATTATTGTGTTATTGATTTTGGGTATAATGTAAAATAGAATATTTTTAATAATGTCCTATGTAGATGTAATATCCTCTAAATGAAATTAGATAACATGTTTCTCATTTTGTAATGTCTTGAGATGAAAAATTAATAGGGATTGCATCTACCAATAATGTTGTATCACACAAGACATCACATAAATTATCCTTGTGAGATAATGTTTGCCTAATTAGTTCTGGGATAAAGACCTTGGCAGTATGTTTTTTAATTAATCTACCAAGTCATAGGGTTTGTTGATCTAAATCCTAAAGGAACAACCATGGTTTATTTTATTTTGTAAATAGGGATGAGGAACAACAAAATTATATAAGGGTCTATCTTTTTGAGATGCTACAATATTGACATGTTAATGAGACATCCTAATGAAACATTAGACAAGATGGTATAATATGTTTACCTCACATCCCAATATGTGAGCACCACTTTATAGAAGGTGGATATGATTTTATAAGTAGAAAGTGATTAGTTGTTTAAGTGAAGTTTTTATAATATCACTAGGAAGAATATGTAAATATGAAAGTAGTCAATGTATGAGAGTATAAACCCTAATGTAAGAAGCAAATCTTAAAATAAAATTTTTAATAAAGGGGAAAAACCCTTAAGGCTAAGAGGGTTTGTAAAACCTTAGCTTGAATGAGTGTTTGTAAAACCCTAAGTTGAAGGAGTATTCAAAAAGATCAGGTTCACCATTTATATTTACCCTAATTATGAGTTTATACAAAATAAGTAATAAATTAATTGTAATTAAATAGATATAACATAAATGAATGAAAGAAAAAAAATTATATGTAACATGCTACAATGATAAATAATTGCAAATGCCACAAGTGAAACTAGGGTAATCAATGTAAATGATAAAGGGGTAAAGAATTATCACACGTGTTTGTTATTATGGAAATATGAGACTAGAGACTAACTGTGTTGAGTGTGTGTAATGCAATTTTAAAATTTGTAAACTATTCCATGCTCTAGGATATACTTTTTCACTATGACACACCTATCCCTATGTCGATCCTATTGGAATAGACTTGTCCGGTCATGACTATCTAACTATGGCTAGGTTTATCCTCCTACAACTAGGTTTATCTTACTAGGGTTTTTAATCCTAGTTTTTGTATCACTTTTGCATTGACACCTTCCTATTATGCCTATGTATTCACTTCATAAATTTATTAAGCATAATTTGTATAATATAAGAAACTCTTCCTTGAACTAACTTGACACTTCAAAACAAACAAATAGTTGTGGAGTCAAGTAACTACTACAACAACACTGTGAACTATGTATCTTGAAATATCAAAAGCAAATTTTCATGTAGTTATAATATTGTGAGAATGAAATAGTTCAAGGGAGGTTTTTGTAACTTATCTTCCCTAGAAGTGATGATGTAGCTATATGAAATATAATATCCTATTTTGGCACAAGGCAAGTGTTGAAAGACCTAGATAGAATG
Source organism: Torreya grandis (assembly GCA_037957365.1). NCBI lineage: Eukaryota > Viridiplantae > Streptophyta > Pinopsida > Cupressales > Taxaceae > Torreya > Torreya grandis. Next base: position 424,029 of record JARHVA010002541.1, on the reverse strand, counting down.
ATAATCTCATAAGTGTATGAGATTTAATGAAGCTTGATTTAAGTGATATTTGGATCTAGGCATGACCCTAGATATGACTTGGCTCTTGATATTCAAATATGTCTTATGCTTCCCTTTGGATCCATAAATGGATTGGTTAGAACTTATATAAATAGGTTGACCTAGGATAACTTGTGCACACTGGCCAAATTTAGAAATGTAGAAAAAAAGAATAACAAGCATGAATAATGTAAACGAGTAAAATTTCCCACAAAATCTAAATGGAACAAACCTATGGAGTGTACGGGTTTGTCTAGGATGGATTCATATAGTGGATACTTTGTCTAGGAGATGATTATGTCTTTGTTTTCAAGGCAAGTTTGGGTAACATTTGATAAATAGTCCATATGCGTTAACATATACCTTTTTTATAAGCATTAAGGTGGTTTTAGGCTTAATGGAATAAGTGTATACCTCTTTTGGGGCTGGGGTAGTCCTATAAATAAGTTAAAATGTACAAGTTTTCCAAATAAAATAAATTGGGAATAAGGTCTTTTGTCAAATTTAAGTGTTTACAAATATAAAATAACTGATAAGGGTATTTTATCAAATTTAGGTGTCTAAAAATATAGAAAGTTGAATTGTGCTTCTTTTGGACAAGAGTATGTAGAGACAATGTATTCCAAAATGTAGCTATTGAGCATTCCTTTCCACCACACATCCACTGCATGTGTCTAGGTATCTTTCAACTTTTCTAAGACTATCTGATGCTCTATTGACCAAGGAGCCTTCCTTTTGTAATTTCTTGAATAGTCTTGCAAATATGCTGGAAGCCAAGCATGCAAGTAAATGGGTAATTCTATAAATAATGTTTCATATAGGGAATCATATAGGTGTTGCTCTACCCATGTGTGCATAAAAACACCTGGTTCAATATAGTGAAGTGCAAAGTTCTATTCTATGGTACAACCCAATGCTTAATGTTTTGCAAGGATAGCCACTTAAGTATCTTTCTACCATCGTGCTAACAAGTGAAATGGGTCCCAACAATGGACCCAAAATGTTGGGATTTTTTAACCATAGTTTTGTATGACTAAGTACTAGTTGTGTGCCTAGAAGAAGGAAAAAAATAACATGATATAGTGTTAGCATATCATGTGAGTAGTGACCTCACGCACTCACCCAAGACATGCAACCTAGAATGGTTCCCATAGATTCTGTCATGTGCTGGTTGATAGGCAAATATCTTACTTAGACACTTGAGTCAACAACTATCTTACTTCGACACTTTAGTTAACACATTTAGTCATTGTTACTCTAAACATCACTCTAGAGTTAGCCACTTGATGTATTCACACAGTGCATGTACTCATCTAGTATCATAAAATCAAAATTAACACCAAATATGTTTAACACATCAAAATTTACAGACAAAGTATTAGTTCTATTGATCTCATTTGATAAGATTAAAAGGTACTTCATTCTGTACACAATCTCTCTAGATATCTATCTTGACAACAACTTCACATGTACATTTAACAATACTCTCTAATAAAATATAAGGGGTATTTATACACAAGCTCACCCCTCTTGGGTTACATCTAAATGATAAGACAACAACTATTTCAGAAAAAATAAGTCATGGCAAGCCATTAACATTATGTCCCTTTTGACTCGGGCCTAACAGCCTCTATACACTCTCTATGCTAGATATTCGCTTTCATACTTCTCTTTTCTCACAAACCGATGCTAGATTCACACTTGAGTAATATTTGATGCTTTTATGAACTACTTTGCAATTGTCACTGCTTTTTGTGCCCTTGTCCTAATCTTGCATTTTTTGAGTCCTACATCTTATGTTCCTCATTCTTTGTTTCCTTGTCTTTCACAACTCGATCTTTTGTGTTGTTCTTCCATGTCTCTCTTCTGCATAGTTCTATCATGCACCAAGGTCCTCTATTATCTTCTCTTTCCCTTGTAACTCTACACCATGGCTCTAAAATACTTAGAATATATTATTACAAAATTGGGTTCCAGCAAGATGCAAACACCACTTTCTAGAAGGGGGATATAATTCTAAAAGCAAAAAGTGATTAATTGTTTAAATGAGGTTTTTATAATGTCATAGGGAAGAATATGTAGAAACTTTAAAATGTATGAGAGTATAAACCATAATGTAAGAATCAAATATTAAAATCAAATTTTGAAGAAAGAGAAAAAAACCCTAAGTTGAATGACTGTTCAAAAAGATCGAGTTCGCCATTTATGTTTACCCTAATTATGGGTTTATACAAAAAAGTAATAAAGTAATTGTAATTAAATAGATCTAACATACATGAATGAAAGAAAAAAATTTATATCTAACATGATGTAATGATAAATAATTCCAAATGTCACAAGTGAAACAGACTAATCAATATAAATGACAAAGGGGTAAAGAATTATCATACATGTTTGTTATTAAGGAAATATGATATTACAGGTTGATTGTGTTGAATGTGTGTAATGCACTTTTGAAATTTAGAAACTATGTCATGTTCTAGGATAGACATGTTCATTGTGACACCTTTTCCTATGTCAATCCTATCAGAATAGACCTGTCTGATTGTGACTATCTAACTATTGATGGGTTTATCCTCCTACAACCAGGTTTGTCTTACTAAGAGTTTTTAGCCTAGGTTTTCTATCACTTCTGCACTGCCACCTTCCTATTATGCCTATGTCTTCACTTCACAAAGTTATTAAGCAGAATGTGTAGAATAGAACAATCTCCTCCTTGACCTAACTTGACACTTTAAAACAAATAAATAGTTATGGAGTCAAGTAACTACTACAACAACATTAAAAACTATGTATCTTGCAAGCTCATAAGCAAATATTCATGTAGTTATTTTATTGTGAGGATGAAATAGATCAAGTAAGGTATTTTTAAACTCCTCTTCCCTGGAAGTGATGATGTAGTTACATGCAATATAATGCCCTATTTTAGCATAGGGGAAGTGTTGAGAGATCTAGATAGAATGAAAATATCATAAGTGTATGAGATTTAATGAAGCTTGACTTGAGTGATATTTGGATTTAGGCTTGGCCCTGGATGTGGCTTGGCTCTTGATATTCAAATATGTCTTAAGCTTCCCTTTAGATTCATAAATGGAATGGTTAGAACTTGTATATATAGGGTGACCTAGGATAACTTGTGCACACTAGCCAAATTTAGAAATGTAGAAAAACAATACTCCATTCGTAGCTTTCTTCTGCCATTGCTATACTCCCACTCAATCTGAAACCCCTGAGAGTGACTTGTAATAAAAAACACTACCAGATCTGAACCACCTGTTAGTCAACCCAACCAAAAGCTCTGATACCACTTGATGGTATCGGCCCTTGAACCTATAACCAAGGCTCTGATACCACGTGTCAGGAACCTAGAACAAATAAACATGCTCTAATACCACTTGTCAGGATCTTGCTCCACCAATAGAGCACATATGATTACTTCTTGTATTAGCAACTAAACACGGAATTTAACCAGAATCAATAAGTAACTAGAAATATGAAACAACACAGGAATATGAGAGACAATACACAATTGTATTAATAATCACTCAGAAGAATATACAATAAAGAAGATGCCACTTCTTCCACCTCAAAGGCTCGCCACACCTCAAGATCTTCTTCCCTCTCTCTCTTGGTCCCAACAATCAACTCCAATACAGAATTGATGTTCACCTCTCCAACCAGTCAGTAACACGCTGCTAGTACACCAAGTACGCAACCGTACTCCAAGTAGATCTCCTGCTCTCTGCTGCTACTTGCAAATCACTAGACCTTACTCACCATTGTAGATCTCCAAAAGAAGCCATGCTACCCTGCTGACTAAGATCATACAAATATGAAGAACCCTGCTGATTCTCCAATCCAGTACCCACCTTGGTACTGTGGCATTAGGAGGAACACACCATTGCTCTCCTCTCTCAGAAGGAGCTTATTGCTCTCTTACTCTCTAGTTACAAGTTTACAATACAGCCCATGAGTCCATATATAGATCTCATGCTTACAATAATTAGACTATCTTAATTACAATAATTAGACGCACAACTCAAGACTACGACTAGCCTTTAACATGCAAACTAACAGTCCAAAAATAGACTCTCCGAAATCGACATGCAAACTGCATGTTCACATACAGGCTGCCGACGTCGGCTCCTACATGACCGATGTCGGCCGACTGGTAACCGATGCCGGTTGGTTCTTCGCTGCTATCTGACCGACGTCGGCTGATCAGAGTAACGTCGGTTGCCCTGCAACTGATTCTGCAACTCTCCGCAACCTCCGCAAGCTCCGTGACTTCTTCTGTTTGCATCCTGGTGAAGCTTTTAGCTCCACAACCTAACACACACTAGCCAAATTTAGAAATGTAGAAAAACAATAATAAGGAGCATGAATCATGGAAATGAGGAAAAGTTCCCACAAAAGCTAAATGGAAAAAACCCGTGGAGTGTATGGGTTTGTTTAGGATGGATTCCTACAATGGATACTTTATCCAAGAGATGATCATGTCTTTGTTTTCAAGGCAAGATTGGGAAACATTTGATAAATACTCCATATGCATTAACATATACTTTTTTAATAGGCATTAAGGTACTTTTAGGCTCAATGGAATAAGTTTTCTAAACAAAATAAATTGGGAAGAAGACACAGGAATAAGGATCTTTTGTCAAATTTAGGTGTCTATAAATATAAAGCAACAAAAAACTCCAAAGTCATATTTTTTTGGTGAAGTTGATATTCAAGTATTAGGAGACCCATAAGTACACAACCCATGTGGTAGAAGAAGATCAATTGAATTTTTCAATCATCCTCACTATTTCTCAAATAAAGACCACTAAGGCTAAAACAAACTATTGATCTAATGTTAAAAATAGAAACAGGAGGATTGAAACTGAAATATTATGTTTGGAAGCATTCGATTTTGTTTATGAGGGTTTCCAATGGACTATGGAGGCCCTTCTTGCCCGTAAAAGTAGGAGGAATCCTCTGGCCCTTAGGAACTAAAGATTGTCTCTTTCGAGGTCTTTAGACGAGTGTTAATACCTCGTATTAGTTGCTTTGTATTGTTGCATTTTCCTTCTTACCTTAGAAATTTTAGTTTTCTTTAGTTATATAAAGTTTGTTCTCTTGTTCTTTTCTTTCTTCAATTTTTTTGTTTGGGCAAGGGCTTTTACAGATCCCATTTTTAATTTACTAATTTTTTTACTGAAACTATTACATTATTATTGTATAAAATATTACCATATATGAAGTAAATTTGACCTACTTAATATGCAAGTACGACATATCTTTTTTAGATACAATAAATATTTCTTAATAAAGAGAAAAATAATGAAAATAATCTATTACTTATAAAAATTATTCTATAACTTCTTTTATCTTCCACATTTTTTTATTTTTTATTTTTTTAAAAGCATAATAATAATAATAATAATAATAATAATAATAATAATAATAATAATAATAATAATAATAATAATTATTTTAACGTCCACGAGACTAAAAATAGTCTATGGGACAGCAAGACAACTCAAGCAGATTTAAGTAGCACTGTTCGCTTCTTGTGTACGCTGATGATGAGCCCCCTTAATTGCTCAATGTGCTCTTCGTTGAATAGGTTATGCCAAGAACTGTCACATATAGTATCCGCAAATTTATCTCTGCTATCTTTGTAGGCCTCACATTCTAGAATAAAGTGCTATTCAGTTTCCACTTTCCCAGAATTGCAAAATCTGCAAATTCTCTCTTCCCAAGCCTCCTTTGGCCTCTTCCAATGCCCGGTCTCACAACGAAGTTGGTGAGAGTTGGTTCTCAGCTGAGCAATAAGAATTTTAGCCCTCCAAGAAATGTTGGCTCCTATGTACGCTTTTTGGAGTTGATCACAAGTGGGGTTGAACTCATTTATATAATATAGTTTCTATAACACTTTATATATTAGCTGTCTCACAATTCATGTTAATATAAGATTAACTCAATCACGATTTATATAATCTTAATCTCATTATTAAAATCTTTAATTCATTCATTTACTACTGTTGGTATTAAAAATTTGTTTAGGAATTTAATAGATTGTTTTAAGAAATGAGTGACGTCGTTTGAGCCGTCGAATCGAGAAATCGATGACGTGGACATATAAGAGGATGGTAAAAGATTCATCAAAGACCTACAAACTAATAAGGCCTACGTGGCAGTGGTTTTGCGGCGGAAACCAGGAAACCACTACTTTCAAACACGACGTTCAGGGTCTTTCTGCAGAAAGGTTTACCGGCACGTGGCTCGCCGGCAACATTCACGACTTGCATACAAGAAGCCTCCCCCGTGGACTTTCATGGCCGGTAAACCGCTCTGGCAAAGCCTCCAGGGATGCGTCCGTTAGTCTTCTCGACACACAGAAATGCCGATTGGCGGTTGATATAAGAAGGCAGGCCGTATTGTGTATTGAATGCGGGGATCAATTAACTTATCAAATTAGTACAGGAGTGTAGGCTTCATTGGGCCTCTGGTTCGATTGTTTAGAGGCAGGCGCGCCGACCATGGCGCCAAACACAACTGCATATCAATCACCAGAGGTGCATTCTTCGTCACCCACACCCGTCGGAGGGTTTATTTTCTTCTGCAATGACGACACCATGTCTGAACAACTTCAGCGCCACCTTTTTGGTCCATTACAAACATTCTCTTCTCTCAGTCCCTACTTTTCTTTTTTTCTTTTCAATTCATTATTTAGTTCGTTGGTTATGGAAACTTTTGTCGGAAGCTAAATTTGTGCTGTCATGTGGCGATGGTGGTGGTGCAGGGTTGCCAATGGAATATCTTGACAGAGTTAAGGCTATAAGACCTGGTTTGCCTCTTTTTCTTTACAACTATTCTACTAGGCGATTACACGGAGTTTTTGAGGTAGGTAATTCGATCTTTACAGTTACCGACAAGGCTAAAGTTGTTTTAGTTTTGATTTTTGTTTTTATAGTTTGGCTTGAGCTTGTTAGCTAGAAATTTGTTAAGGAAAGACCCTGTAACTAGGTGGGTATCCAATTCAGAAGGTTCATTGAAACTGGATTGGGTAAAGATTCTTTGGGAGGGAAAGAAACAAAAAAAGAAAACGAAACCCACATTTCAAATGAAAGATGGTAGCAATAAAACTGTTGGGGACCATCGAATTCTGGGGTTCTGATTGAGATTCCCTGAAAAAGAAACTCACAGTTCAGATGGAAGATGGTAGCAACTATCAACTAAACTGTTGTGAGCAATGGAATTCTGGGGTTTTGATTACGATTTCCTTACGATGTTTGGGCTAGAGAAAATGTCATTCATTGGCGTTCTTGTACCATAATTTAAATGTTCGTTGGTAAAATTGAGCTAATAACTTCAAGTTGAAAATGGTAGCAATACAATTGATGGAAGCTACGGAATTCTAGGGTATTAAATAAGGTCTCTTGTGCTGCTTTGTCTAAAATGAATACTGTCAATCATTATCCCATACTTGGTACACCATTCTTGTAGTATAATTTGAATTTTGATGTCGGTACAAATGAACCCATAATTCAAAATTGAAGATGGTAAGAATAAAACTGTTGGAAGCCATGGACAAAGCGTAGAACAAACACAATTTCATTAGCACCCACTTTGGACACCGTTCTGGTACTCGATTTGAAAGTTGCTATGTGTTCAATTCAAATGGAGGATTGTAGCAATGAAGCTGTTGGAAGCCATGGAATTCTGAGGATTTGATGCAGATTTCCAATGCTGCTTGGACACTAGAAAACTGTCAATCATTCGCATTGTTGTACCATAATTTGAATGTTGATGTTGGTAAAAATGAACCCATAATTCAAATTAAAGATTGTAGGCATTAAAATTGAATGGAAACCATGGAATTTTGAATTTTGAATAAAACCTTTAATACTCATTGCTCAGTATGGAGAACCGTTAATCATTAGCACGTTCATTGGACTCTGTTCTTGTATGATTTTATTATTGGTGCTAGTGGTACAAATGAATCCAATTTTATTTGACTTAGAATTAATTTGCTTAAGTCCTTGCAGAATGTACTTCCATGTCCTTAGCAAACTTGCAGATTGGACTTTCTTTAATTAAAATAGGATGCATCTCTCTGATAGCTGAAGAGAACAGGGTATGTTATAAAGATTTATTATGCAAATAATTTTGGAGTCCATGATTGTAATATTTTATTTGTACGTGCGTGGTAGAAATAAACCTAAGAGAATTTGTAATATCATGCAGATAGAATTTTCTTTGGTTAAAAATTAAAATAAGATGTTTTTCTCTCCGATAGAGGAAGAAAGCAGGGTGTGTTTTCAAGATTGGTTATGCATGTAACATTGGAGCCCATGCTTTCATTATTTGATTTTGGATGTGGGTGGTAGAAATAAACCTAATTGAATTTGAGTCTTGACTTGTGGTGGTTCTCGCAAGTCTTTGCAGACTGTTTTTCCATAGACTGTTCTGATAGAGGAAGAGGGTTCGGTATATTGTCAAGATTGGTTATGCACGTAATATTGGAATCCATGCTTGTATTATCTGATTTTGGATGTTACAAATAAACCTTATCAAAATTGACCTGAGACAGTTCTAATAAGTCTTTGCAGACTATTCCTCTATTTCCTTAGGAATCTTGCAGGTATAATTTTCTTTACATAGCATGTATGCAGTACTCTGATAGGTCAAAAGAGCATGTTGAAAAAATAAATTTGGTATAACACTGAACTCCGTGCTTGTATTTCTTGATTTTAAATGTAGATAGTTTAAATGAATGTACTTTGATTTCACTTGGGCAGTTCGCATAAGGTATTGCAGACTCTCCTTCCATGGCCTTAAACTTGTAGATAGAATTTACATTTGATAAAATATGTGCACTCCTCTTATAGCATAAGAGCTGAGGGTATGCTATTAAAGCTCAATTATATTCTCATACAATGGCTTGTCTCAGTGTTATTCCCTTTGAGAGGATTGCATATAGCTTCTTTCGGGATAATATTTTAGTACTTCAGGCTAAACACAGGAGGATATTTCATTGACATATCTATGAGACTTAAAATCAAATACTGACCACAGAGGAATCAAGTGGCTTAGGGCAACATTTTACTGTTTGGAATTTTGTCATTCTTAGGCAGTATGTAGTGGAGGATCAAATTTGAAGAATTGTTCAAAGCCAATGAGTGCCGATCGAAGTGGAAGAGCGTTTGAATCCCAGTATCCAGCCCAGGTAATCTTGCACATTGATCATTTAATATCACTTTTGTTACCAAGGCTAGGAGTTTGAAGTATTGACCACAAGGATGTCCAGTTCTTTATGTACGTCCCTGAATTCGCACATTTTGTCTTATAGTTTTCTGCACTTTGTATAGAACAAGGTAGATCAGTTCTCTACAATTTTCTGACTTTAATTTTGGCACATGCAAAAAACACCTTCACTTTCTTCTGATGTTTTTCAGGTCAGAATGCGTGTCAGGGAAAAAAGACCTTCCCTTGATATAGATCATGTTAGATCAGCTCTTTATACATATGACTGCCCTGAAGTTCAGTTTGAATTATCTCCAGCAGAGGTAGATTGGTCATGAACCATGCAATTTGTGACAATAAAAATTATTAGGCTCTGACTGGCTAAAATTTAACAGTTCAAACTTTCCGGCAATACTAAAACCTTTCAATACTATTAATTCAGGTGGAGAATTTGCTGAGATTGTTTGGTTGCAACAATAGAAAGTTCAAGGGATATCAGTCATCATCAGAGGATATCAATGGAAATAGTTATGCTGCTGTAAGCCCAAAAGATAATGTAATATCAAATATTTGTTTTGGGTCATATAGGGCTCCTTTGAAGGCTGGAATATATGCTACCAATGCATCACTTAGAGAAGATAAGATGGCCCGTGAGAAAACAGCTCTATCTAAAGATAAAGGTATCCTGCCCTCAAATATTGACACATGTTCAAATGGTGTGCTTGAAAGCAATGGAAGAGGATACAGGAGAAATGAGACTTTCTGGCGTAAGAAAGCAGTATCTAATGGCCCTGCTAATAGTTCTGCTGACTGTGCTGAAATGGATGTTCATTCTAAGGAAAGTAATAGTTCTACATCAGGAAAAGAACAGAGCTCTTATGAGGCTGAGGCTAACAGTTTACAGAAGTCAAAGCATAGTGGAAATGGTGGCCTGTTAAGTCTACGGGGTCAGAAGTTAAATGAACATTCTGACACTAGGAAGAGAGAGGCTTTTTCAAAAACAAACAAAATATGTGGTAATCAGAAATACATTTCTGTTGAATCTAATGCCCCATATGAACAAGAATCTGTTTCTGGAAGTTCTCCTTATAATAACTTTAAGTGGGGTAAGAACTTGCAGAAGTCTCGTTGGAATAATAACAAGGAGGAGCAGACGCAAAAACAACAGACACAAGAAGAGATACTACAAAAACATTTGATTTCTTCCTCTTCTTCTGTAGTGTCTTTTGTACCATATGTATTGCGGATTCCATTTCTGTATTTTAATGTGCCAATCACAAATAGGTCGGCACAATTTTCTTATTCATCATTTAGTCCATTAGAGGAATCTATTATTTATACTTCCCTTGGCTCTTCTACTTTTTCTTCAAGTTATACCTTACTGGAAGGTAATGAAGTTAATGTGCATTCTCTTCACTCGGAGATATTACAATTTGCATGGAATGCCAGACCCAGCGCTGCAGTATATCAGCAAGCAGAGTCTGCAGTTAAATGTGTACGCCAAGTAGTAAAGCACTGTTGGCCTGACAAAGATATAGAGGTCAGTCGTATGGTTATTATTCTTAAATCTAATGCTTTTTTTGCTTGTGTGAAAGCAACATCAGCTAGATAAAATTTGTGTGTTTATTTCAATTTCCATTTCAATTTGTGGATTTCATTAGACATAAGTAGCATGCATCTATCTCTTATATCTAATATACTGCAATCTGCATCTTTAGTTACTGCTCTGAATAACTGTGAAGCTCAGTATTTCATTTAAACATTTAGCTAGTTATCCAGAGAAAAATAGTGTGCAAGTTTGATTTCGCTGTTGGTTCATTTAGGCCTTTTTTCTTGTTTCCCAAAGTAGCAGGTATTATTGTTAGAATAGATTTATTATTGTAGTTTGACTTTGCAAATCAAACAGTGACTGTATATCTTAGTTATGTTAGTTTGTGCTCCTGGTGCAGAAGCAATGTTCTATTTCATGTAGTTTCAAAATGCAAAATGAAACATTCCTTCTAGTTTCCTCTATTCTGTGACCATTGGGTAGATTGTGTTTGACTAACTCTTGCTTGGGATTTCTTAGTTCTTCCTTTGCTCTCTGGTAACTGGGCATCTTTTTTATAATGACTCATACGAGAAATTCTCCTTTCAGTTTTATTTCTTTCCTTGAATTTGTCCTGCTTCCAATGCATCTGTCTTTGTAATTGTGATAAACACGAAGTTCTTTCTGATTGATTTCGTATACAACTTTATTTTGTTTCAATTTCTTCTTATGCCTTCCAATTTCAAATGTAGTGATCTTCTTCTATATTCTTAAGGTTTGCAATTACATTATTTCCATGATTGTATAGTCTCTCTCTTGATAGCATGTAGGTTTCATGTCTCATGAAATAATATTTGTTTGTTTGACGTTTTTCAGGTTTTTGGTTCTTTCGCAACAGGACTTTGCCTTCCTCACAGTGATATTGATGTGGTAGTGGTTGATGGGTTGTGCCGAGCCCCACTTGAAACCACTCTTCCAGAAGGAGGTCCACTTTCTTTGATCAGGGTACTTGCGAAACGATTGAGAGAATGTAGCTGGTGTCAACGCCTAAATACAATAGAATCTTCATCCATGCCTGTAATAAGGCTTACTTGCAATCCTAGTATAGTCGTCTCTTCAGATGAAGGATCTTGCTTGGAATCTATTGCTATTGATATTACAATTGAAGGAACAAGAAATGGGTCTACAAAAAATGAAAATGATGATCACTCAATTGTGGAGTCTGAGACTGAAAAAAACACCCATACTGGTGTAAGAGCAAGGGAGTTTGTTCTACAGAAGTTGCATCAGTTCCCTTCTTTGGCACCCTTGGTGAGAAGTTTAACTTATGCTGAAGGAATTTTAAGTTATTTTATACCACACATTTGAATATAATGCTTAGGATTCTTCTCTGGCAGGATCTCGTGCTAAAATCATATCTGCATCATAAAGGGTTGAACAACGTCTATTATGGAGGACTGGGATCTTATTCGCTGACCCTTATGCTAGTATTCTATCTAGAGGTATGTTTTAACACACTTCTTTTTTCTTACTTGTTGTATACCATGCTCCATATTGTTTTGAGGGTGGCTCTTTGTCAATTTTAATAGATCCTTGAGACTGCAATTTCTCAATAGTTGTATGGAAGAAAAATTATATAGGATCTTGAAGCAATAAAGCTCTGGATGCTTTATGTTTAGAATTGGGATATTGAAATGAGGACATTAATTTAGCTTATTTTTTAAATTCAGATCTTCGTGTCAATTTTGTTTTATGTCTACAGCAAACATTTTCATCGTCTCCAGATGTGCCTACAACCCCAATTTCTTTAAAACCAATTGATTCCTTATGCTTCTTCAGTGAAGATTCTTCTGATGGGGAACCCATGATTGAAAGGGCCAGATATGCTATAAACCAGTTGCTCGGGCTTCTGGACACTTATGTTGGATCCCCAAATCTAGGGACCTTACTTATTGGTTTCTTGCAATATTTTGGATCATATTTAGACTTCTCCCGTATGAAGATTGTTTTACAGGTAAAGGCATTTATCTGCTTACATCTATGATATTATAAATCTTATAAGGTGGTTATAATATATTTTTTTTCTCAGGATAAAGATGGAAATCCTGGTGGGATATTCTGGCAAGGTGATAGGCAGATCCCAGTTCCATTGTTTATTGAAGACCCTTTGCGACCAGGTGTAAATGTTGGTGCAGGATCTTTTGCGATGTGCCATGTACAGGTATCCAGATTTTGTGACGCTCCTTAACTGCTCTTTTTGGTAGCTTTCCAACACGTTCTTTGACGTTTTTCTATCAAAGTGTGTTCGCCTCTTAACGTGTATCTATGACTGCTCAGTTGTTTTCTTTATTACTTCTGTACGTTTATTTTGGTATTGCTTTTGATTTGTCTGAATGCCCAGCCAAGATTGAGACCTAAATTTGAGGAACATGTCAGCGAAGATGAAAGATAATGGAAGCCTATTGAAAGGAGAGGGGATACGTCTTGCCCTCAGATGGAAGAAAGATTGAGTTTGACTAACTAATGCTTGGGATTTCTTAGTTCTACTTCCTTGTCTCTCTGAGGATATTTTAGGACCTGAGATATTGTAGTGTGCATGTAGCTTGTCATCTTCATGAACAATAACACTTGCACTGGTAGGGCCCCATTTCTCCAGCAGTCTAGAGGTAGATCCACCCTAAACCCTAAACCCGACTCTTGAAACATATTTGCCTGGGTCGTATGTTTTCTTATTATGGATGTTATTAAAACATATCCATTTATGCCCGTTACCTTTCAATGCTATCATGCTAAAACAAATATACTGTGCTTTATGATTTATCATACTGTATTTATACAAGAGACAGCAGCAGCAAGGGTTGTGCATGATGATGTGAACTATGCTTTGGACGTGGTTCTGTTCTAATTAATTATTGATTATATTTTTTGTTTGCAGGCTGCATTTTTGGAGATGTTGCAAATCCTACGAAGATCAAGAGATGAGCAAGAATTTGTTGCAAATCTTAGATTAAACACTTCCAAATGATTTCAAATAAAAAATCTGAAAATGTATAGAATTTGTTGGAGAACTATTTTCTTATGGAAGCTTATAAATTTCGACATTTTTATTGCAATCTTGTTATTAGGCTATAACCTATATTGATAAATAAAGGGATGGGACATAATAGGACTGTAATCTTGTCTGGAAGAGAAAGTGTCAAAATGGTCAACCCTGAATTTGACGACCATTTTACTATTGCAAAACAGTTTTTATGTTAAATTTGATGTATATTTAAATGTTATCAAAATTGACAAAAAAAAATTCAGTAAGAAGACAAATGTAATATGCCACAAATCCAAGATATTACTTGACTTCGCAATTATAGTAGAGCAAGTTATATTGAGATATAGGATAATTGTAATTAAAAAGTGTTTTCTATATTTTCAAAATTTTGAAAGGAACTTTTTAAATGTATATTTTAAGTATATCAAAACCGACAAAAATTTGTTGAAAAGAGAGTGTAATATTCCACAAATCCAAGCTATCACTCGATGTTCAATTATAATGTTTTCTATTTTTTAAATTTTTTTAAGGGAGCCTTTTAGTAATCAAGGGGCTTTTCTTGGTTCAGACAAAAATTCAAAAATTAGCCATCCACGTAATATTTTGAGATCTATTTTTATTTATTTAATTTTATTTAAGAATTATAAGATCTAGTTTTAATTAAATTAAATATAAATAATTATTTATATTTAAGAATTTTTATAATTATTTTAAAATATTAAATTGAATGTCCACAGTTGTGAATAATGTTCATATTACATGTAAATATCTATCGACCAACTTAAAATATTTATATCATGTGCTTCTTAAACTTTTATCATAGGGATCTTTTTAGGGAGTTTTCTACAATTTGGATGATTGAAATGGGATGTTTAGAGGAGGCCCATGGTTTATTCAGAATGTAGAAATTTATCTTGACAACTAGTCCCCTAATTTCAACCCATTCGAGGAATTTCTCAGAGTATACAAGCCCCTCCTTGGATACTGGGTTGAGGAAATTCTCAAGATTTGTGTAGAAGAAATTGGTGAGTTTGTATGCTTATCTGAGATCACTTCCCAAGGGGAAGTTTGCACTTATGCTAGAATGTGTGTTAAGGTAGATCTCACTAACCAATTCCCCATGCCATTTCACTTTCCTCTTCCATTGGAAGTTGGAAACAAGACCTAGATTATCTTTTCAATGCTTTTAGTGTTGTAAGATTGGACATTTGAAAAAACCATGCCAAGATTCAACTGGGAAAAATCATAAAAAAGGCAAATAGAAGAGAAGGAAAAGAAAAGTTGGCCTAAGTCGAGCCACAACGAGGGTGAACATTTTTCATCTAATTGGTAGTGGAGGAAACAACAGACACCCAAAGAAAGATAAAAACTATTCACTTGGAGAAATCACTCTCAGTTCTTCTTCCCTCACTCTCAGTTCTTCCTCCTTGGAGAAATCCAGAAAAGAAAATATTTAGGTGGAAACTTGAGTTGACTTAGAGCATTAGAGCCATAAAAAGCTCACAAACATGCAAATGGGTGGTAGAAGTACCCCTGCCACCAAGACATTATGAAAATCTAAAGTTGGAATGTTTGAGGCTTAAATACTTCTGTCAAATGTCTCTTACTCAGGGGATTAGTAGAGGAAGAAATTTTGAGAAAAGAAGGGTGGCTTTGTTTGAATCTCTCAAGCTATGTGTGACTTTAATAAATTCTACTTAGATGTGAGTTTTTTATTTTGAATCTTATAAGTTTAGATTCCCTTGAAACAACAAAAAACTAGGGGATCAATTAATTTTGGAAAAAAATTTATAGATTCTTGGTAAACTCAATAATGCTGACTAGGAATGTCAAGTTCATAATTGAAGGTATTCATTTTGCTAGCCATGACCACTGGTCAATATCCCTTAAAATGGATATCTATAAGAAACCTAAAGGTATTCCTTTTAACTTTGAATATACATGGTTGCAAGATCCCTTGTTTGAGGAGATTGCCAAGACATGTTGGAATACTCAAGTGAAGGGATCAAAGTGCTTCATCGTTTCTCAAAAGCTAAAGGTGGTGATATAGGATGAAATAACATGGAATAAGAAAAAAATTGGGAATCTTTTTGACAAGAAGGATCGAGATGAAATTGAACTAAAATAACTACAAGTATCTTTGGATCATGGTGTGTGGGACAAACACTTCGTTGATATGGAAAGAAGCCTTCTTTTAGAGAAACAAAAACTCCTGAGGCAGGAGGAAACTTTATGGAAGCAAAAATATATGATTTCTTGGCTTCAAGAAGGGGAAAAAACATATTTTTTTTCCATTTCTCCATGGTGATCCATAGGAATAGGTACAAAATACATAAAATAACTACTCTAGATGGAGTAGAATTGGAATAACTAAAGGACATCAGAGATGAAGTGGTCTCTTTTTACAAATCACTAGTACTTGAGGATGGGAGGGCTAAATCAATAGATCATGATTGGTTTCATCAATTCATTCCTATAATAATAACAAAAGGAATGAATCAAATATTGATTGCCCTAACTTTTGTGGAGTAAGTTAAGTCAAACAATATTTAGTTTGGGAGTGAAAAAAGATTGTAGACCAGATGGATTTCAAGCCATTTTTTTAGCATTTCTTGGGTGATTTAGGATTAGATGTGGTTAAAGCAGTGGAGAAGTGTATAAGAATGAATAATATATCTATAGAATGGAATAACACCTTCCTAACCCTTATCCATAAGAGGGAAGATTACCCCTATTTTGATACTTTTCAATTTATTTATTTGTGCATGCAAATACTAGATATTAATTATATAACACCTTAGTCTTGTACTTTTTAGTACCTTTTAGTTCTTAGACCTTCCTATTATCAAAAGAATTGCATAGACTATCTTTTGTGCCTTTTACTCATCTCTTAGTTTGACCATATGTTAATGTGATGACCAGGCTCTGTATGCTACTCAAAATACTATAAACATGCTTATTATAATCCTCTACAAGTTTTAGACCTATACTTATTTTCTAGTTTCCTGAACACTTTTGTCCTAGCCAGATGCCTATGTTGACACAAGTGTCATGTGATAAACTAAGTGCCCAATTAGCTAAAGTCATCAAATTTAAAAATTTAATGTGAGATATTTTCAAAAAGGATTGGTATATATAAGATCAACCCTCACTCATTCCTCACCTAGAAAATTCATACTTAAGAATTCACAAGACAACTTAACAAAAGCATTCAATTTAGCATTCAAGTGAGAAAATATTTCCTATTCATCCTCATTTCCATATCAAGCATAGGAAAATTATTCCCATAGGTTTAAATTACTAAAAGAGCATTCCATGAGCCATATTTGCCAAGTTACAAGCTGGGTCAGTTTATATACTTGATTATCACACATTGCATCCTTATGCACATACAAGCCAACACATAGGGGAAAACTACATAAGTTTGAGGCCCTCTTCATAGTATTGACTGTGTAGGTAGTGCCCATTGATAAATGGGTCCTTGAGAAAGCTTGACACTGTGTGCCCACTAACCCATTTTTCCCATAGTCATTCCAAGGGTGAAGAAGTTAAGGTTTGATCATTTTATAAAGAATGATTCATTGTGCATATGAATTGAACATATCAAAAGAAAGGTGACATAAAATATAAAAGTTTCTAGGTGGTCACATCTAGATCCAATCACTATTCTGTACTTGACACATGCATCTAACTTAGACACTAGCATCAATGCAACTGTCTAAATCCAACACATCTTGGGATTCTATGTGATCACATATTATGTACCTCATAGCTATATTTACCTAGACATGATAATCTTATATGCTACATGATCCAAACATAGATTGTATAGTTGTCTTATCTTTTTTAAGTAAGGTAACTACCAATTTATACTTCCCCTCACCTCGAAAGGGGGGCATATCAGTGGGAGAATGTCATAGAGGCATAACTTTCACACCTTCACAATTTCAAATTTTAGTGGGAGCATGTCCAAAAGGCATGACCTCCACACGTATTTAGTACCCAATATTTTTAAATTCAGTGGGGGAATGTAATGGAAACATGTTCTCCACACTTATACCAGTTCTCAGTTTTAGATTTTAGTGGGGGCATGTTATGGAAACATTTTATCCATACTTTCACAATATATAAATTGGCTAAATTGCATAGTTATATGATTCAGCATATTGATTGAAACATTTTATATATTGGTACCATTGTTATACCTATGTTTTAGTTTGAGACATATAGGAGGTACATATGCTATGCAAAGGGCACCTTAAATTGAAAAATCAAAATTAGTTTCAAATTTCAAATACTTCTATGGAATTCAACATACACCAAGATGGACTTTTACAGACTCTTATTTAGCCAATCTATTATAGTAGTTGGTTCACTTTTGGGAATGTTGAGGTGATTAAATTACTCAATCTTGCCAAATTTATAAGTTGGACTTAATTAAATCATACAAATTCACATATGTATAGTGTGAGTTGACTTGGATCACTCACACTCACTAGGTTATAAGTGTGATTGGGTTGCATAGTTGAGTTAACCTCAACTACCAGGTGGCAACTCACATTTTATCTAAGGTGTAGCTCTAAAAATCCAAATGAGCCACTAGGGTTTTGAAAAGGGGGTACCAAGGGTATTAAGAAAATACCTACTAGTTTGAAAGACATTAGAATCCACTAGAAATATAAGGTAACTATCTAGTTTGCCAGCTTGTACTAGGCCATAGACTAACTTGAAAACTAGGTTAGGGATAACATGATTAGGCACACAAAGGATGCAAGTATTTCTAACTAATCTAACCATAATAATAAAAGTAGATGAAGGAAAGATAAGATTCATAAATATCATGAAAGTAAACTATCTAAATAAAGGAACACTACCAAGTAAAGAAAATGATTCAAAAGCATACAACCCTATGGAAATAAAATATGATTTCGAATGAAAGATGTTTTCAAAGGGGAAATGCATGTAAGATTCATAAACCTAAGGGAAAAGACTATTTATAATAAAACTAACCCTAACATGTAATCTATAACCATAGAAATAACACTAAACTAAACTAATAAAATAGTTTCATATTACAAGCAAGGTGCCCTCAGATTATGCTCGAACATAATGCAATAAATATACCAACTGAGAGTCCAAGTATGACCTTGACTGAATGAATACCAAGATGCAATGTAGAGATATGTCCAATCCAAATCCAATAATATAAGAGATAAAGTGAAGTAAAAATTAAGAGTTATGAGATCCAATCTAAGTGCACAAATTATGGGCAATGTCAATCGAAAGAACACAAGAGAGAGCAACAGTGAAAAAAAGAACATCTGAGGAAAAATAATGGTGAATCTAGTTCATTTAGCAAGTAAGAATGTGTATTTATCTCTAAAATAGAGGAGAAACCATATAGTGTGTAGTATAGGAACTCAAGAGAGGTGAAGAGATGCCTAGAGATTAAGAACAACTCAAGAGAGATGAAGAGATTTCAATATGTCAAGAGGATCAAGGAGTGAATCCCAAGAGATATGAAGAGAAATTAGACCAATATTAATCCAAGAAATGGACCAAGTAAGAATAATATAGGAGAGGGAGGCACATTTTGGCCTCATATAAGGATCCCAAAAGTCATATTCCCAAAAATATGGTCATTTCTATCCATTTGGCAATGGCTGAGAGTGAAACAGGTGGTTTTAGAAAAGTTACAGCCTAGGCCATATGTTAGGCAGGAAAGCATGTGGTCTAGGCTAAATCCAGGCCATGGGTTATGACATAAGCCATAACCTAGGCCTAAAATATGTAAAAAAGGCCCAAATACTAGGGAACTCTCCAAATGACTAAGTAGGACCAAAAAGGGCTAATAATGATTGATAGTATAAATGATAAGTAGATATGTAATCATTGGGAGGAATAGGGTCAAAGGAATCATAATTACATATGCCACTGAGGTACAAGCAATTGATTTTCAATAGATTAAGGAGTATTGTGCAGTACTTGGAATCCAAAGTAAAAAGTATAAAGGAGCCAAAAGGGAAAAAATAGAACATCACCTATACTCACCTATTAGGAATGGTAATAGATAAAAAGTTGACAACGTGATCCAGAAGGTACGAATTCTAATCTCTATGTGATCCAAGTCTAGCTATAGCTCCTGCATAGGGGACACAAAAGTGACATCAAACCCAAAAATACAAGATGAAATGAGGGATATGGGAGGTTTGAGAGTCCTAAAAAGGGGAAAGCAAAGTGTGTGTTGCCTTAGTGAGATGGGGAGAAACTCAGTGCTGATGACATTCTAGACCCTAATGAGCTGAGACATGGCTAAGAATGAGAGTAGGACAACTTCACATATCACCTTTTAAGCACACAAACATTGGTCAAGGCTCCAATGATTACGTGATACTTGGTAGTATTGTTCATCTCACTAGTAGGAAGAAACTAGTTGCAGTAAGATTGTGGCCTCATGGATCATGAATAGTCAGAACTACAGTCATAAGTCTTGGGTTGCCTTAACTACTACCATTGGTGTGAATAACTAGTAAGTGGTGCACCATGATGGGGTTCAAGGACATAAGACACAACCACAAAGGGAATATCTCAGCACAAAGTAAACTAAGCAAGTTGTATGAGGGAAATAAATAATGTGACAAAGACATAATCATAGGAAAGAGACTAACACTAGCCATAATGAGAGGCAAAGAGGGGTGGTAGGAGGCCAATTCAAGACCAAATAATAGTTATAAAATACCATAGCAACTCCCAAACAACCACAACCATTAACCTTCACCACCTGCAGAGAATAGAAGAGAGGTGGTATGAGGTTGGTGAAAGGCGAAGACTAGTCAAAGAATACTAGAGCAAGTCCCAAACAACCAAAACCACTAACCCACACACCTACAAAGATCGTGATTAATGAGAGAGGGAATTAGTAGAGGAACAACTAAAAATAAGTAGTAGAACTCCCAAATGAAAGATGTAAAATACTTTTCTTCTATCCCAAGGTATATCTGAGGAGGAATGTATAGGCCAAATGACCAAGGAGACCCACAAGGTCTAATAGTGGACATCATAAAAGAGACAATATATTAGAAAGGGGCTTGAAGAGGGTATTTAGGAAGCTCTAGGTTTTATCAAGATAATCTAGGTTTACGCTACTACTTAAACCTAACTAGTGGCCTAACCTAAAGGCAAGTTGTTACTTAACTTGATAAGTTGTGACCTGGCCTTTAAGGGGATAGAAAATGGAAAAATGAGGAAGAAGGGGATAGAGAATTCAAATATTTAGGTTCACCAGTCATGACCTAAAACATGAGAATATTGGAGGTGTGGTCATTGTTGATGAACAAGATCTCTAAACCCAGATGAGTAAGAGGGTGACAACACATATGATGTGCGGTCATGAGCTTATTATAAGCCCTTCTCTAATTGAATGAGTTACGTGTTGTGACATGGATGAAATAGAACTCAAAATTTGAAGTGAAAACTCTAGGGCCTCCACAAGGGAGGCATTAAGTGTGTTGATGCCACAATGGAGAAGTTGTGAGGAGAGAATGGGCTCAATGATTGGGGAGATGTATTGAAAGAGATTTCCTAAGAGTAAATAACCACCTTCATGCAAAAAATAGGGAGGGGGATATAGAGAACATGAAATAGGCATAAAAGAAGTGAACATAGATTGACATATATCTAATTACACATTTAATTATCTAAGCTATCATAATACGTGCACTATTCAAACTTAAAACAACATTACACCTACTAATTAACACTCAATATGCATAGATTGCTTTAGACGTATAGATTTTCATACATACATAAATACACAGGTTTATACAACTATTCATATTCATAGGTTTTTATATATATAGATACATAGGTATACATTTTTACACAGGTATTCAGATTCATAGGTTTTCAGATATATAGACACAGGGTCTACACAGATATACATGTTTACACAAATATTTTGATTCAAAGGTTTTCAGATATATAGACACATGGGGCTACACAAGTGCATAGATTTACATAGATATTAATATTTATAGGTTGTTAGATACACATGTATTCATATGCACAGGTTCTCAAATAACAGACACACAAGTTCACATAGGTATTCAGATATATCGTACACACAAATATAGATATGTAGATATATAGTTTTGACTTAGGTATATCAATCTACTTCGATATTAATACATAGCTACATTTTTTAGATATCAAGATTAGGGGGCACAATGTAGAGTGCATGTCCTTGGTCCTCATTTTTATATTATCAGATTACATTTAGTATCATCACTAGGTTTTTACTAGTTTGGGTCATAGGACCATCTACAATAGTTGATCCATAGCATTTCATTAGACCCAATTCACATACTCAGATTCAATTCAGATATCAAAGTGGGGAAAAATGAACCTTATTCTCCACACATTTAGTTTACATACTTAGATTTAGTCTAGATATCATAGTGGGGTCAAGTGAGCCTTGTTATTCTACACATTTAGTTTACATATTGCACTCCAGTTCTTATCCACTTCTTTGGCCAAAAAGTGGACCAAATCTAGATTACATTCACATAGGTAAGTATAGGTATGCAATATTTTTTTATTTTACTCTAGTACTTTCATTTCACTACATTACTAGAATAAAGGGGGGTGGAAAATGTAAACACCTAAATTTGATCAAGCAACCACAAGTACTATGTATTTTGTTTCTCTTTCACATTAAGGTATTAGTGATGATTATATCCCTTGTTTGTGTGGTCATTTTAAGTATTTTGATCTTTTTTATGTCTTATTTTTCCTTATTTATGACACTCCTAATAGTCACAAGTCACCTTTTCCTAGTCATAGGGGCCCCTAGCCTATCCTACCTGATTTTAACATTGTTTTAGGACTTAGGACATTAACACCAATTTCAAGACATTAACACCAAATGGTGCTAGTGTCGACTTATGGCTCTAGTGTCTAACAGTCCTTTTTTCTTGTGTTTGAGTCCTACCTCTTTGTGAGCCTTATCTTATGTTTTTTATCCCTCTTTTATGACTTTTCATCCATTGCACAAGGCATTATGATTATAATAAATATAATTATATATAAAGAGCCTTAAAAGGCATTTCACATCTAGAACTTACTATTTTGACACTTATTTACATAAAAACAATCAATAATACATCTCAATACTCTATATACTACTCAATATTCACACTTAAATATTGCATGTTTTATCAAAGAAGGGCCTAAGCAAAAATAATTCTCTCATAATATGAAATTTGATGGTACACATTCCCCAAGGGAGAACTACATGTGATTTGAGACCCTTAACATTGGGGTTGATATAAGTAGTGGCTAGGACAACATGGGTTTTGCTCTATGTGATCATAACATCCCACAACCTAGTCTTTCCTTTCATTTTTGCATTTGATCCATTTATTGTTTCATGTGTGTAGGTATTCATTAGGGTTTTAGAGGAGATTCAACCACTTATAGGACCTTTAGAACCTCCTATAACTTCCCTAAAAGTTTTAGATAATCCCTATAGAAAGGACATTGTGCCAAAATTGGACACTAGTACCACATGGTACTATTGTCTTGACAGGGGTGCTAGTGTCTTGAGCTAGATCTCAATAAATAGTCAGAAGACAAAATATTCTTGTGTGTTTGCTCAGTAATTTTTAGTACCCTATTCCATGAAAAACTCTATTTATTTCTAGATAAATTCCTTTTCTCTTCCCACTTGCTATTTTGGGAAATTTTAATAAAATGAATAATTTCTAGTCTTATTCCATCTTAATAACATACTCATCCCTTTAAATACATATGATTTACACAAGTAAAACCCTAAAAGGTCAAAACACCAGGCTATGGGTTAGGTAGGAAACTATGTAACCTAGGCCATGGGTTATGACATAAGCCATGGACTAGGATGTCACTATGAAAAAAAGGCCCTGGAGTGGGACCTTAAGGGCTTGAGAAGGCCCTGAGAAGTGTGGTAAGGTCCAATGGAGTGAGGGAAGGCATAAAAGGGTGCTCAAAGTTTGGTGAATTCTCCAAATTATTGAGAAGGATAAAAATGGCTCATAATAATCAGTAGTATGCATGATGAGTAGATATGTAATCATTGGAAAGAATAGGGTAAAATAAATAAAAATTACACAAGGTTGGGGGTAAGTTGTCCTCCAATATTTATATATATGCACTTATAGGTTTTACATTTGTTCTAATTTTAATTTCAATGATTCATATTGAAACATCTTTTCAAATTAAAATTTTAAAAGGTAAGATGGTTGCATCGATACATAGGTGTACTCCTAACCTTTCTCTCTTTACTTTCAAACATCAAATGCTTTAAATTTCATATTATATGCACTAATTATATACTGTATCATGTTCTTGGTTTTAGGTCAGTCACTAACAAAACACTCAACTTAGACTCATGCAAAGACAAGGTGTGTTATACACATCCAAGTGCACATTTATTTTTCTTTAAACTAGTAATTTCATTCCTAGATTAAAGGGGAAAATGTAGATACTAAATCTTAATTATATAACACCTCAATCTTGTATACTTGGCAAGTACTTCTCATGCTTGTACCCTTAAGTTCCTAGACCTTCCCACTATCGAAAGGCTTGCATCCACTATCTCTTGTGCCTATTGTTATCTCTTAATCTGACCATATGTTATTATGATATCTAGGCCTTCTATGCTACTCAAAATGATATAAAATTTCTCATTAAAATCCTTTATAGTTTTTGGACATGTACCTATTTTATAGATTTTTGGACACTTGCATCCTAGCTAGATTGCTACATCAATGCAAGTATCTTGTGCCAAAATAAGTGTCTAATGCCCTAAAGTCACAACATTTGTAATTGTAACATGTACTTATGGTAGGCCTAAGTAATTTAATGTGAGGTATTTTCAAAAGGGATTGGTATATATACAAGATCAACCCTCGTTCATTTCTCACCTGGCAAAATCATACTTGATAACTTATAAGGAAACTTACTAAAAACACTCAATCAAACATTCAAATGAGAAAATATGGCCTATTCATCCCTATTTATATATCAGGTATAGGATAAATATTCCCACAAGTCTAAATTACTGAAGGAACACCCCATGAGTCATATCAAGTTAGGTCACTCTATGTACTTTCTTATTACACATTGCATCCTTATGCACACACAAGCCAACATGTAGGGGAGAAATATATAAGTCTGAGGCCCTCATCAAATTATTGGCTATGTAGGCAACACCCATTAACAAAGGGGTCATTAAGTTATCTTAACTTCGTGTGCACACTAACTTATTTTTACCATAGTAAATCTAAGGGCGAGGAAGCTAGGGTTTGATTATTTTATAAAGAGTGACAACTTATGTGTACAACCTGAACACATCAAAAGAAAGGTTACATAAAACCCAAAAGGGCCCATGTGGTCACATCTAGATAAGTCACTATTTATTATTGGACACCTTCATCTAACTCAAACACCAACATTGATGCAACTATCCATATCCGATGTAAGTGTTTAAGGCCACAGAGTGTAAATTTATAGAATCTGATAATTCATCTAGAATTTAGATCCAATCTACTTCTAGCCCATTTCATATTATATCTATAAGTTCATAGTAAACTAAGTACTCTTGTTTCTCATTTATTGCAATAATTATAAAGCCCCATTTCATAAAGTGCCTATATTTGACAAATATGATTATTATATTATGGCCTATATGTTTTCATTATTGAATTATGTTGTTAAGTCACATTACACTAAGGCATGCAAGGAATTATGAAGGATTTTCATGTGTTGGGAACCATGAGAAAGACCTATTATCAATCATGTTTTGAATCGCTTACTTATGAAAGCATGATACTTACATTTCTTTATGCAATGTTTATTTATGAAATTCAATTATATCTATGAGATATATTAACTTAAATCATGTTGAACCATTGCTTCTAAACTTATGAAATTTTAATTACTTATGTATTGAATCATATGAAATTATATATGTGTATATAAATATTCCATGAATGATTATCTATGGTTAATTCATGGAAATAACCTTGTTTGATTAAATTTTGTAACTTGGATATTAGGTTAGAGGAATTTGATGTGTGCATCAAGTGTGTAGGAATAGGAAAAGGGCCAATGAAGGAAAGAGACTATGCCAAGTGTGGTTATATAAATAATTAGTTTTAAATCTTCTAGAACCCGTGCTAAGTATTCGATTGCATAGTTCACCACCTTTGTAGACTTAACATCTATTTTAGGTGACCAACCTCTTATAACCAATGTCTAGAATGCCTAGTGGACTATTAGTAGATATTTCATGAATTTCCTTAGTAAATATCAAGTGGTGAGAGAGGTAAGAAAGTCCTATAATTAACCACAAAAATATATAAGAGATGTCATGCACTTAATTGAGCATAGGAAATAAAATCCCATAATGAAGCATGGTCAGACAAAAGTTGGTGGTTGGCATATTTTGGGATGTCTATATATATAATTCAATACCCTTTAGTTGGGGATTTTTTTTTCCAATTATAAATAATTATACTTAGCATAGGTTAAGGAGAATCAATAGATAGGATCATCTTGTTAGGAGAGTCAAGTCTAGATAGCTAGAGGATTGTGCCCAAGTAGTTTAAAGGTCAATAGGTGGGCTTCATTTTAACTTATATTTTCTATTATTCTTTTGAAATGTAATTATATATTCTTTGATTTTTCTTATTGAGTTTAGGATAATAAGACCACTTGGTTTATTCCACCTATTTTATTGTATGCCCATGGTTAAGCATTGGCCACTATGTAGTGCTTGCCTGTTTGAGGGCCTTGGAGAGATTGTTCCTCCTTAGTTTGGATGAAATGATTTTGGCTCTTTGTTTGTGATATTGATTAAAGGAAAATAAGAAAACTTGGTTTATTCTACCTATCTTATTATATTTACATGGTTGTGTATTGACTTTCATGTAATTCTATACCTAATTGAAGTCCTGGGAGAGGTTGTGTTCCTCTTTGCTTGACTTGAATGTTTTAGCTTTTACATGAAGTGTATTATATGTTTTTTTGACACTTGGGAATGGTGGTAGAATGATTGAAACTCTTGTAAATGTCATGGTGGAAGTTTTTAATCCCTCTTGTGATTGGACATGATGGTATATTACTTAACCCTCCCATGACTATTGGAAGGAAACAATAAAGTGAGGTATCATCTTGCTAATCCAATATTTCAGTAGGCCTTGTTATGTTATAAGCCCTTTCTTATTAATATAATATTCATGAAAGATTTTCTTCACTTGAATGATAATTTGAATTCTTGTTGGCTTTCATTTGGGATTGGAAGTCTCTTTGGGTAAGAACCAAGAATATGAATTTAGGTGTTGCATGGTCATTCCTTTATGTTAAGATACCTTTACTTAGATATCCATCCTTGTCTTTACCAAGTGATATAAACGTACTAGGAATTGGGAGTCTTGAGTTTCGGGGTGTCTAGAGAAATAGCTTGATGATGACAAAAAGGTTGGCAGTGAGCCTTCCTTTTTATGGCCAACAGATGCTTGGGAGAAGTCAAGGAGCATCATTGAAGACTCACTGCTCCTCCAACTTTTAATTAGGCATAGAGATATGCATTTTTATATGTAATTAAATGGATGAATTTTGTGGTATCATTAATGCTTTAATAGCTAGATTACTTGTAATATTCTTACAAAAGATAGAGTTTGGGTGATATTCCAACTATGGAATAAGACATCTGCTTCTATTTATTAAAACCTTCGTGTCAATATGAGATGTAATTGATTATGAATACTTGATTTATAAGATATTGGGAAGAGTACTATATATATCAAAGTCTTTATCCTTTGAGGGACTTTGAAATGAATAAACAAATTGATTTCCTTGTTTATATCTTTTTCATGAGTGGCTGGTCTGTTAAGCTTTATGCATTTCTATTTATTTGAATGAGAAGATTTAATGGAATTAAAATTATCTAAAATTAAGTGCAACTTAGAGGAAAAGGTATGAGATTTTTATTGGGAATAACAATTTATCTTGTTGAAAATAATTAAACATTAGTGTTTAATGGTATAGTTATGCCAATAATGAATAAAGACTTATGTTTTTTTTTATGTTTAATATTTTTGTAAAATGAGTCCTGTTTGGATATGACTATTTGTATGATGACCCTTGGAAAGGAGTATTTTGTTAAAAAATCTCCATTCTACTTTATTGATTTTATAATTAAAAAACTATGAGTTATTCGATTAAATATTTGTTGAGAACAATCTCTTTATTATACTCGTGTCTCTCCTTTTTAATCTATTATGGTTTAATTATGGCCTACATGTAGCTTGTGTAAGGTTGAGTATAACACAATTGCTAGTATAAATATTGTTATTTGGAATAATAATAGAAATAGTTCATTGAACCTTTGATGATGTTCTGGATCAGATGGATGTCTTGTGGAAGAATCCCCTAGGCTTTTATAGTTGAGTGGCTACCTATATTATGCCTTCCTAACAATTAGGTCTAGTAAATGAATGAATTTTTAGTAAGCTTAGATCTTTGGCATGTATTTTAATGAGCCATTCCTTTAGAGCTATTGGCTTGAGCAAACTCACCTTGTGTTTATTTGATAAATCAACTAAACTAATGAGTTTATTGGTTTAGAATTATACTCTTTTCTCTAAGTAAGTCTTTACTTCTTTTTGGGCTTGATAGAAGCAATGTAGGCATGTATATTTATCCTTGTGTTTCTAGTTATGGAGACATATATGTGTTTTTATTTGTATCAAACCTTAGTCGATTACCGAGATCTTGATGGATTTTTTCTTTAGTCATTTTCCTTGTCGACTAAATTGATGTCTTACCTTAACAACTTTAGCTTTGAGTTTCTTTCAAATTTTTCCTTAGCTAAATTTTAGACTTTTTAAAATTTGGTGAGATGATACCATGTAGCATCATCCAAACAACATGAATGATTAGTAGGAAGGCTAGGCCCCTAATGCCCCAGAGTTCCACAAAACTACCAGGTGGTAGCATTTGGGAGTGTAGAAGCATAGAGGGACTAAGTCATTGGGGTTAATACCCCAATGCCTCTACATTATACATATATGATTAGGTTAATGACCTGAAGGATTATGCCTTTGAGTTTGGAGACCTTTGCTTTATTTTTACCTTAGTCAATTTTCCTAACTTTGATGAGTGGTTCAAAGGAAACCATGCATCACCATCCTATTAACCTGGGAGTGAAATCAGTGTGGTTTACCATATGATTAGTGCCAAGTCAACACCATGTGAAAATATCTCGATGACCATGATCTTGTAGAAGATTGGAAAAAGTGCAGAGCCTCAAGGCCATTAAGTGAGTGGGATGTTACCACATGGTACCATCTTGATAACTTATTACCCTAGAGGTGACCAAACAAGGAGCTTGACTTTAGGATGGTGAGATAGTAGGATGTTACCATGTGGCATCATCCTAATAGTCTATACTCCTAGTGTTGTGGGTGAAACACAAAATCTTGTCAACTCCATGGGTAAGTGGTAGGATGCCATATGGAAAAAATGTTCCCCTGGGAATTCAAGGATTATCTTGCATGCCTTAGAGGCCATCAAAGCAATCACATGGATTTTAGTTGTGTTAGATTTAAAACAAGTTTAAATTTATGGCCATCTCAATGTCTTAAGCATAATAATCTTTTACACAAGCTCGTGGATAGTTTTGAATGTTGGCCAAATGAATCAAGACTATAGCCTTTAGATATAGGGCATGCTCCAATTATGAAATGATGGCAATGGTAAGGATTGCTTGAGTGTTATTATTAACATGAAATCATGTATTTAATTATGTGTTTTTGTTTGACTATTTATGTTTTGACTATGTCATACTTAATTTTAAGAGGAAACAAAATGGATAAGACATTTTGGTATCAGATCTCAAGTTGTAACACTAGGAGCTCTGGGTAATTTAAATTCATTTATCTACATATTTTTTGTCTTTCCTATTGACTGTTGAATGAGAGGAGGACATCAAGCACATCATGGTGATGATCCTATTGATGAACATGAGCCTCCCATTTAGTTATGACTGAATGAAATAGGACCACAACTCCTCATCCATGTAATAGATGAAGGATGTCTTGTAGGAGACATTGCCTATGGTTTAACATGAATTAGAAAGGCACTCTCCATGACATTCCAAAGATGATGAAGAATCAGTTGAAAGAGAAAGATAGAGGTCTAGGAGCCATCCTCACCACCATTCTGAGGGTGATAGATGTTTTCATCACCATAGCGAGTGATGTGAGAGAAGAAACTTAGACCACCCTCCTAGGTATATGCTTGGTGACCTTGTTAAAGACTTCATTAGGTTTCATCCTCTTAGTTTTGATGGGACTTAGGAAGGATTTACAATAAAATCTTGGTTGGTAAGTATGAGAGGATGTTTCACCTTATATGATTGTGACTCCAACAGGAAGGCCCATTTGGATACCCATATTATCAAAGATGTAGATAATATGTGGTGGGAAGGTGAGGAGAAAAAAATCCAACTGACACTAGCATCCCTAACTTGGGAATTATTTGAGGAACATTTTAGAGCATGTTACCTATCCCTAAGATATGTTTAAAAGAAGGTAGATGAATTTCATGACCTTTAGTAGGGAAGTGGCATTGTCACACAATATGAGTATATTTTTATGGACTTAATAAAATATGTGCAAGGTTATATGGATGAGATAATCCAAGTGAACAGGTTCATTAGAGGTCTAATTTGGAGCTGGCTACTGCAATGTGCATTTTAGCTCCCATAACCTTAATAATAGCTGTTGAAAAGGTCTACTTGGCCAAAGAGTCTTGTGGAAAGACTCAAGATGCATAAGAGAAGTTTCATGGAAAATTTTAATCTTAGCACAACTTAAGGTTTCAAAGTTTGTAGCCTACACCTAGGGGAGGTTGAAGGTAACTTAATCAAACTTTAGGCCCCCTCAATAACATTAATAAGAGAGTAGACATTATGAACGTAAATGAAGTAAGAATAAGTTTGATCAATACCACTAGAGTTGAGTTGATGTTATACCTTAAGAGTATCAACATTCTAGGACTGCACAAACCTAATAAACTGAGCAGGCAAGACTTTTAGGGTTGATTACTTATTTTAGACCTAAAACAACTAGATCTCCCTTAGGGTGAGAACATCAAAAAGGTGTTTGTTTCAATTTTGGATCTCCTAATCATTTTTCATGAGATTTTCCTCTTGGACTATCAACTTCCAATAGGTATAAGGTCCCAATGTTGGAGTAGACAGTGGGTGATGTGGGTTGAGGACATAAGATTTATGTAGCAGTGGATGATCACCAAGACAAACACCAAGAAATGGTCATATAGACCACATGTATGATATAAATAATTTCAATTGTAATTTTTTTTATTCAAGGGTGATAAACTCCTTTATTTATCCTTCTATTGTGAATCATTATGGGCTAGTGGCTATTAAGTAGTTAGAAATCTAGGCAGTTGAGTTGGCCATTAGGGCCAAGATATTCATTAGCTCCCTAGAGAGTAGTTGCATATTAGACCTTGGTGTCTTATCCAATACAATAGACTTATGCATTATTTCCTTAGGCACCTACGATGTTGTCTTGGGTATGGATTGGATTGTAGCTATAAAGCCAAGTTAGATTACCATGATAAGGTTATTAAGTGTGAAGATGACCTCAAAATGATTATGGTAATATCTAGAGTCAATAGACCTATTTCCCACATAATCATTGTGATGTAACTCAATAAAAATGTAGGAAAGGTTTTAAATTGCTTACTATCATGGTAAGTGATAATTCAGTTGAGTTAGAGAAGGCTTCTCTAGATGACCATCATATTTTATGAGAATTTCCTGATTTATTTGTAGATGGATTACCAAGTATTCCTCCTCTATGGGAGATTAATTTTTAGATTGACTTAATAATTTGGGTTGAGCCCATATAAAAAGTGTTGGTTGAATATTTAGTCGATCAACGTACTAATAAACAAAATAGGTCTGATTAGCCAAAGTAGGATGATTAGTCATCTAAATGTGTAGGTTTACCACATCAGAATGGGACTGGTCTCTCCTCTCATCAAGGGGAGGTTCCCTATATATATATATATATAAATAGAAAATAATACTTAAGGGTAGGACAAACCATCCATCTCTCTTTCTTCATATATGATGTATGCAAATCAAAGGAAAAACTAAAGGGAAATGACAGACAACACTCCTCTTCTTTCAAAAGTACTATTCAACAAACCACAAGAATACTCCTGGTAATAAATGCAAAGTGTAACCAAAGATGTAGTAACCAACAAATCGAGATGCCGCACAAAGTCTCCACTTGAATTACTCAAGAGTAAGATACGAAGGACAATGAGGGCACAAAGTTGTCCCAAGGTCCTTTACACAGAAATGAAAGAAAACACACTAAAGGCAATTATGGGGGCACAAAGTCTCTCCACAGTTGACTCTTCAGGACACCTTCCTAACTATTTTTACTAATTCTACTTGTTGAATTAAAGGAGCAGAAAATATATCAAGGAAAAAGACATAAGAATAGTTTCCCCAACAACAAAGATATCACAGCACAAAGTCTGAAAAGTCACTTGCTTTCTTATTCCAATAACAAAATATGATCAACAAACTTAGCTCAAAGTCTCATAAATGCCTTTCAATTTAGGCAGAGTTTTGTTTTGATTGTCAAAAAGAGATATCTTTACAATAAAAGAGAGTCCCTTATATAGCCTCTTCAAGAAGGACTCGGGAACAATAACACATCATGTTGTGTTGAAAACTGTTAGGAAGATAGGCTAGAAATTAGGGGCATCTACCCATTTGTTTTTATCAATGCAGAGAAACAAGTCAAAGCTATTGAAAGTTTTCAACTTTCAATGTCCACCTGGTGATCTGATCTTTCTTCATCATTGCTTCTTTTTTGGTTAAGTGAATCGGGTCCTTGATTCAATTTGATGTTCTATTCCTTCCCCACTTCCTGCTGGTCTTGGCCTCGAAGCCTGTGAATGCATTCAGGTCTGTAGATTACAAGGATCAATGACTATTTTATGAGCTTTGAAATTCTTTTTCGTGTGCCTGTCACTATGTTTTCAACAGCTAGTTCGTTGTCTTGAATTTGACATCTTCGGGCGTGTCACCCCTTGGTCCTTCTTCGGCTTTTCTATTTGGCACTTTCCCAAAAAGAATCTGCCCTTTTGGGCCTTAAGAAATGATCTACTTTGGGTCAGGATGAGCCCCATGCAAGGGTATCTACCCTTCTGGCGGTCTTTGAATGGCCTTCAGGCTTCGACAGTCTCTCGCAGACACTTCCTGCAGACAATCCCTGTGGGCATTTTCCCCAAGCTTTTCCACGGGAATTTTCCCATGGATAAAAAGTCTGTGGACAAATTCCTTGGGCTTTGTCTGTGGGTATTTTCCTGTGGACAAATTGTCCACAAATTTTTTCTATTTTGTTTTGTTTGCCTTTGATAATTTCCTTTGGGTTTTCTTCCCGCAGTCGCTTTCCTGAATTCCTTCAAACTTTTTGTCTGAAGGAATTCATTTAGACAAAAACTCTGAAGGAATTATTTCTTGCCTTAGTATTTTTTGAATTCCTTAAACAAAAATCCAAAAGAATTACCTTTGCAGCCTTCTTTGAAAATGACCCTTCCAAAGGGTACTTTTGTTGACCAAGTGCCCTCCGCAAGGGCACTTGTCCTTCGGGAGGCTTCTTTGAACTTTTGCATTTGAACCGCTCCTTTGAATCGTCTGAGTGAACTGCTTGGTTGAACCAAGCCGTTGAACCAATTTTTTGAACTGCTCCATTAAACCAAGCTTTGAACCAAGAGATGAACTATTTGATCGAACCAACCGTCGATGAACCAACTGAGTGAAACGAAGCTGATGAACCAAGGCAATGAACCAAAAGCATTGAACCAATTGTTGAACCATTTGATTGAACCAAATGTTGAACCAAGCCGATGAACCAATCTTTGAACCAAAATGGTTGAAGCTGATGGTTCAAGCCGATGGTTCAAGCTAATGAACCAATTGAATGAACCAAAGCATTGAACCAACCGTTGAACCAAGCTTTAGTTTAATGGTTCAAATGAAGCTTTTGAACCAACTGACGAACCATTTGATTGAACCAAAGGATGAACTAAAGCATTGAAATAAAGCAGATGAACTAACTAAGTGAAATAAAGTGTTGAACCACTTGGTTGAACCAAGCCATTGAACCGTTCCTTTGATTGAACCTGCCGTTGAACCGAAAGAGTTGAACCTATTGAACTTTGAACTCATTGAACCTTTGAACCAAAGTGGTTCAATGGTTCAATGGTTCAAGCCTTCTTTGCTTAGATGCTTGCCGATGGAGATTTTTGATTAAACCAAGGCACTGAACCAATCCTGAAAATGACCAAGTGTTAAAAACTGATTCTTTTGGTTGAACCCACCTGCAGAAGTCTTTAAACCTATAGAAATGAACCTGCCTGCAGAGTCCATAGAAATCAAGTCTATAAAAATCAACTTGTAAAGACCATTAAACTTGGCCTATAGAGTCTGTAGATTCCTGAGAAGTTTGAAAAATGAGGAATTTGAATACCCAAGACAAATTTCAAAAAGGGAAGAGACAATTTTGGTCTGTAGGACCAAAATAGTTCAAATGTTGTCCCAAAAATGAGTGATATTTTTGGGGGACAACAGCTGGCTCCAGTTGGGGAACTTCTATCAATTGTAAAAAGAATTGAAGGAACTAGAATCCAAAATCTCCAGTGTCTTCATGTGTACCATTGGGTTACAGAGTCATGCTACCCAGAAATGGAAGGCATAAAAAATGGAAATAAACAAAACAAAACAAAATTAAAAACTATACAAATATACATATGTATAGATGAAATGATCTGATACTTCAAGAATTGAAGTATTTTAGATGCTGATTCTTGAGAGATAGTGAAAATAGTGCTCTATCTTGGTAAACCAGTAGGAAACCATTTTTCCCCCAAAAATGGTGACGAGCGAATGGAGCTCTCCACCATGAAACTAATTTTTTGCATCTTCCTATTGACTCTTTCTTCTTCTTACCCCATGGCAGGATGTGGTCTTCAACTTGAAATCCATACTCCTTATTTTCTTGGCGAAGGGTTCCTTTGCTTGATTTTGATTTGCAGCAGCATGGTCCATTACCATAATTGGTTGTTCTTCTAGTTCAGTCTAACATATGATTAGATTGTCCATATCAAACTCTTGACAAATTATCAGCTTAGCATCTCCTTTGATGTAAAGGAGTTTGATTTCTTCAGTTTGAGTAATCTTCAATCCAAGCAATAAAGATTCACATCCATCTATGTTGTTGGTGTTGCTAACTTGCAAATTGCATGAAGGAAGAATATCTCCTTGAAGAGAAATTAACACAGTCCCTACTCCATCATTGGTGGAAAAATTGTTGCATTGGGTTTTAGGATTGAAGCATCATCAAAAGCTGATCTCCTATCAGATTTCTCTTCATTAGAGATGGAAAATCCTTCCTTACTTGTACTGTGCCCTACCAAGTCTCTTGAAATCTTATTTGGATCAATTCTTAGATTGTTAGCTATAGGACTTTCATCTGTAGAAACATGAACATCCTCTATGGTAAAGAAATAATTACCCCTACCTGAACACTCAAATAGAATTTGTGCTACAGGGGCTGATGTTTGGGTGACCACGTATTTTGCCTCCTTTTCAGGGAGCAATATCTTCATTATGCCTTGTACAGGGATCCTTGCCTTAGACAGGGCCATGCTTAGTTCTCCTCCCACATCCTTACAAAAATTTCATCCAAGAAAAATTCCATAAGATGTTGGGACGTCAGCCACCAAGATAGTCATCTTGATTCTCTTGTCTGGAAAGGCTGCCAATGCAAATTGGGCATCTTTAATTTTCCCCAACAATGGTACTTACTTGTTCTCCATGGAGAAACATCTCCCAAAGGTTTTGGTCAATGTGAGACCCAGAGACTCAGCTACTTTAGTAGGCATGACATTGTCAGATGCCCCAGAATCAATGATGCATTTGTTGAATTGATAACCATTTATTAACAGGGAAACATAAAAAGGTTCTATTTTCCCAGGGGCAGCTAGAGGAGTAATGATAAGATTATTTGGAATGGGCATGTTCCTTGGGGAATCAAGAATTATTTTCTTAACCTCTTGTATTATAGGGATGGTTTGGTTCTTGACACATTGGACCAACCTATCCAATTGATCAGGATTAGAATGCAAATATTTAAATTCAGACATTTGAATTTTGGTCTTCTTGACATGATTGATTATGCCAAATGGCTGAATTGGACTAGGAACAGAGGAAAGCATTTCAACCTTTTAGGTTTTAGGAGGGATGGGAGGAGGGCTGGTTTGTGAAATTGAAGAAGAAGATGAAGGTGAAATTGATGTACTTACATTTTGGGTGATCACCGGATCCTTTGACTGAAAAGGTAGAGTGGTTCCACGCTTAGCAATTGTAATTGCTAGTTGAGGTTGCTCCTCTATCTTTCCTTTATCAACTTGCTAGACTGATTGGTTCTTGGACCTGGTAAACACTGCATATGATCCATCAATAGCTTCTCCTTTGCTTCTGAGTTTATCTTGGTGGTTCAGGAAACCAATGTGGGAGTCGCTAGCTGATTCTTTTTGATTGTCTTCAAGGAGATCAACATCATTTTTTTGATTCAATTTAGGCTGAAAAGAGAACTCTGATTCTGCTTCAAGATATCCCATTGCTGAATTGGTTGGGGGAGCTTCCAGGGCAAGTTTCCCTTGTGGGGGAGGAAGGTGATTATGTTGCCCTTGATTCTTGGCAGCATTGCCCTGATATGACTAATTTGGGAATGTCCTTCTATATGAAGAATCAGAAGACATTCCTTGAGCCATTTGCTTTTTGAGAGCAAGCAACTCATTTGCCAATTTATACACCATTGGATCTATGGTGCTTGTAGATGAATATTCAAAAGATGATGAAGCTCTATTTCTATTTAGATCTCTTCTTATCTTCCTTGCTAAGATGAGATCATCTTCTACCTCAGTGGCCAAATGTTGAGCTGCAGTAAGATCTATTTCGCCAGCATGTCTCAAAAGAAAACTTACTTCAAGTAACTGAGAATTAATGAAGAATCATTTGAGATTCTCAGCTGTAGGTTGAGCAATTACAAGAATTCTATTCCTTAGTTTGTCAAATTTGGCTATGAAGTCTCTCATTGGTTCATAAGGCTCTTTCTTCATCTATATAAGTTGAGCTAAAAGTGCATGTGCATCTTCTGTAGGTTTGAATCTAGCTTCAAACTTAGCTTTGAGGGTATTCCAATCAGTTACTGACTGAGTCTGTAGATGATAAAACCAATTTGCAGCAGCACCTTGTAATGTTTCTATAAAAATCTTGATTGCTACATCTTCAAATTCTACTCTGATTACTCCACAAGCTATGCTAAAGGATGCAATGTGTTCATCAGGATGAACTTTCCCATCACCATAGAATTTTGGGAAATTCTTCCTTGAACTACATGGAAGCTCATGTAGAGGTGGAGTAAGATTGAGAGGACCAAAAGCATTACCCCAAGGGCCTTGAACTGCCATTGTAAGATTATGAAAAGGAGGAATAACAAATCTCAGAGGGGTAATTATTGAAAAAGCTTTATCAACAACAGAAGTGGATACTTCATCTGGCAATGGAGATCTAACTTTAGTAGGAGGAAAGCTCTTGGTTCATTGGAGACAAGATGGTGAAAGAAATAGATCAAAATCACTTTTCTATACCAACTCGAATATAGGGTCAACAATCCCTTTAGCCGTTTGGCTTCATGTATACCTTGAATCTGCCAGATTGTGAAACAAAAAAGGGAAAAGAATTGACCTTGCTTCAGTTTGCAGCTTGAGGATTTAAACTGTGCATTCTTTCCCAGTTAGTGTGGAGGTGAATGGATAGATTATAAATGGATAATGGATATTATATCCCCAGCGAAGTTGCCAAAAATTGTTGGTTGAATATTTTGTCGATCAACGTACTGATAAACAAAATAGGTCTAATCAGCCAAAGTAGGAAGATTAGTCATCCAAATGTGTAGGTTTACCACATCAGAAGGGGACTAATCTCTCCTCTCATCAATGGGAGGTTCCCTATAGATTATATATATATAAATAAAAAATAATACTCAAGGGTAGGACAAACCATCCATCTCTCTTTCTTCAGAGATGATGTATGTAAATCAAAGGAAAAACTCAAGGGAAATGACAGACAACACTCCTCTTCTTTCAATTGTACTATTCAACAAACCACAAGAATACTCTTGGTAATAAATGCAAAGTGTAACCAAGGATGTAGTAACCAACAAATCAAGATGCAACACAAAGTCTCCACCTGAATTTCTCAAGAGTAAGATATGAAGGAAAATGAGGGCACAAAGTCATCCCAAGGTCCTTTACACAAAAATGAAAGAAAACACACTAAAGGCAATTATGGGGGCACAAAGTCTCTCAACAGTTGACTCTTTAGGACACCTTCTTGATTACTTTTACTAATTTTGCCTATTGAATTAAAGGAGCAAAAAATATATCAAGGAAAAAGACATAAGAATAGTTTCCCCAACAACAAAGATATCACATCACAAAGTCTAAAAAGTCACTTGCTTTCTTATTCCAATAACAAAATATGATCAACAAATTGAGCTCAAAGTCTCAAAAATGCCTTTCAATTTGGGCAGAGTTTCGTTCTGATTGTCAAAAAGAGATATCTTTACGATAAAAGAGAGTCCCTTATATAGCCTCTTCAAGGACTCGGGAATAGTAACACATCATGTTGCATTGAAAACTGTTAGGAAGACATGCTAGAAATTAGGGGCATCTACCCATTTGTTTTTCTCAATGCAGAGAAACAAGTCAAGCTATTGAAAGTTTTCAAATTTTAATGTCCACCCGGTGATCTGATCTTTCTTCATCATTCCTTCTTTTTTGGTTAAGTGAATCGGGTCCTTGATTCAATTTGATGTTTTGTTCCTTTTTCACTTCCTACTGATCTTGGCCTCAAAGCCTGTGAATGCATTCAAGTCTATAGATTACAAGGATAAATGGCTATTTTATGACCTTTGAAATTGACGTTCACATGCCCATCACTACATTTTCAATGGCTAGTTCGCTGTCTTGAATTTGACATCTTCGAGCGCGTCACCCCTTGGTCCTTTGGCTTTTTTATTTGGCACTTTCTCAAAAAGAATTTGCCCTTTTAGGCCTTAAGAAATGATCTACTTTGGGTTGGGAAGAGCCCCTTGCAAGGGTATCTACCCTTCAGATGGTCTTTGAATGGCCTTTAGGCTTCGACAGTCTCTCGCAGACACTTCCTGCAGACAATCCCCGTAGGCATTTTCCTCGGGCTTTTTTGCAGGCATTTTCTCGCAGATAAAAATTCTACGGACAAATTCCCTGGGCTTTCTCTATGGGTATTTTCTCATGAGCAAATTTTCTGCATAATTGTTCCATTTTGTTCCATTTGCCTTTGAGAATTTCCTTCGGGTTTTCTTCTCACAGTCGCTTTCCCGAATTCCTTTGGTCAAAAAGTCTGAAGGAATTGTTTCTTGCCTTAGTCTTTTTTGAATTCCTTAAACAAAAATCTAAAAGAATTACCTTTGCAGCCTTATTTGAAAATGACACTTCTAAAGGGTGCTTTTTTTGACCAAGTGCCCTCCGCAAGAGCACTTGTCCTTTGGGAGGCTTCTTTAAACTTTTGCATTTAAACCACTCCTTTGAACCATCTGAGTGAACCGCTTGGTTGAACCAAGCCATTGAACCAATTTGTTGAACCACTCTATTGAATCACTCTGTTGAACCAAGCTTTGAACCAAGCCGATGGTTCAAGCTTTGAACCAAGCAGATGAACTATTTGATTGAACCAAAGCATTGAACCAACCGTCGATGAACCAACTGAGTGAAACGAAGATGATGAACCAAGGTGATGAATCAAAAGCATTAAACCAAATGTTGAACCATTTGATTGAACCAAGCTGATGAACCAAGCTTTAAGCCAAAATGGTTCAAGCCAATGGTTCAAGCTAATGAACCAATTGAATGAACCGAAGCATTAAACCAACTGTTGAACCAAGATTTGGTTCAATGGTTCAGACGAAGCTTTTGAACCAACTGATGAACCATTTGATTGAACCAAAGGATGAACCAAAGCATTGAAACAAAGTGGATGAACCAACTGAGTGAAACAAAGCATTGAACCGCTTGGTTGAACCAAGCCATTGAACCGTTCCTTTGATTGAACCCGCTGTTGAACCGAAAGCATTGAACTTATTGAACTTTGAACTCATTGAACCTTTGAACCAAAGTGGTTCAATGGTTTAATGATTCAAGCCTTCTTTGCTTAGATGCTTGCTGATGGAGATTTTTGATTAAACCAAGGCACTTAACCAATCCTGAAAATGACCAAGTGCTAGAAACTGATTCTTTTGGTTGAACTTGCCTGCAGAAGTCTTTGAACCTGTAGAAATGAACCTACCTGTAGAGTCTGTAGAAATCAAGTTTATAGAAATCAACTTGTAAAGCCCATTGAACTTGGCCTGTAGAGTCCATAGATTCCTAATAAGTTTGAAAAATGAGGAATTTGAATGCCCAAGACAAATTTCATAAAGGGAAGAGACAATTTTGGTCTGTAAGACCAAAATAGTTCAAATGTTGTCCCAAAAATGAGTGATATTTTTGGGGGACAACAAAAAGCACCATATAGAATGACCACCTTAGATTTGTGTGAACTCAAGTTACATCTTGAGAAAATATTTGAGAAAGGACTGATTCACCTTAGTGTGTGCCCATAGGGAGAACTAATCATCTTTGTGAAGAATAAATATAGATCCCTTTGGTTGTGCACTGATTACTACCAATTAAATAAGGTAACAATTAAGAACATTTATTCCTTGTATAAAATTGATGATTTATTTGATCAAATGTGGGGAGCCAAAGTGTTCTCCAAGATTGATTTAAAATATAGATATCGTCGGTTGCGTATCACAGAGCCTGATATTCATAATATTGCATTTAAAACATAGTATGGGCAATATAAATTTATAGTTGTACTATTTAGGTTGACTAATGCTCAAGCAGTATTCATGATTTTGATGAATGGACTATTTCACTCCTTTTTAGATCAATTCATGTTGATTTTTCTTGATGACATTCTAATCTATTCATAGAATGAACAGGAGCATGAGGACCATTTAAGGTAGGTCCTAGAGGTTTTAAGAGAAAAAGATTATTTAGAACCTTAGAGAAGTGCACATTTATGCAGTCTAAGGTAGAATATATTGGTTAAATCATTTTAGGAGAAGGAATCTCTATGGATCTTGCCAATATTTGGGCCATTATGGAATGGCCAACACCCTCTAATGATGCAAAAGTGCATAGCTTCATAGGATTGGCAAGATATTATAGATGTTTTATTGAGAATTTATCTCACATTACAAATCCCATCAGTTCAATTCAAAAAAAGGGGAAGAAGTTTATTTAGACAACAATGTGTGAGGAATATTTTCATTTACTAAAAGAGCAACTCACTAGTGCACCAATTTTGGCTGTGCCTATCCTATGAAAAAATTCCTTGTTTACATTGATGCATTAAAGGAAGAATTAGGATCTTTACTCATTTAGGAAGGTATATTTATTATGTATGAATCTTGAAAACTGAATGATTATGATATGAGATACCCCACATATGATACATAATTTGTAGCCATCATTCATGCTTGCTTGAGATGGTGACACTTCTTACTTTGTCATCATTTTGTTTTAAAGATAATTCATTTGATTTTGCAACATATATTTAATCATCCCAACCTCAACGTGCATCAAGGTCACTGGATGGAATTATTGTGAAAATATGACATTGAAATTTTTTATATCAAAGGAAAGGAAAACATAGTTACTGATGCCTTAAGCAGGAGGCACCATGAGTTGGTAACAATGAGTTTGTGAATTGACTTGAGAAGTCATATTTTCAAATAAGTTCATGGGGATAACCTCTATAATTAAGTAAGACAACTATTGGATTCTAGTATGAATCTGAAGGGTGAATTTGAAGGTTATTCCCTTAATCCTAATGATTTGTTGTGCCATAAAGGGTGTATTTATGTTCCCTTAGCTGGTGGCTTGCATGAGCTAATTTTGTCTAAGTCTCACAATGCTCCTTACCAAGAACACCCTGGAGTTAATAAAATACATGCCAAGTTAAGGAAATTAATCATTGGTCTAGTTTGAGACGTGATATTTTTGCTTATGTGTCTCATTATCTAGAGTGCCAAAGGGTGAAAGCTGAGTATTATCATCCAATAGGATAGTTATATCCTCATGAGGTTCCAGAATAGAAGTGGGAAACTATTTCTATGGATTTTATAGTAGGATTTCCTACCTCAACTTATCATCATGATGTAATCAGGTCACAGTGGATAATTTGACCAAATTATCTCACTTTTATCCTATGAAGACCACTTATAATGCTAATTCAGTGGAAAAAGTTTTTCTAGATGATGTTGTTAGATTTCATGGGATTCCTCATAAGATTATTTTAGATCAAGTTCTGGTATATACTTCTCACTTATAGACTTATTTGTAGAAGGCAATAGGCACTCATCTCAATTTTAGTACTTCTTATCATCCTGAGATTGATGGAAAAACTGAGAGAGTCAATCAAGTCGTGTAAGATATTTTGCACATCTATTTTATGGACCAATAATCTC
The DNA here is from genome assembly GCA_037957365.1 of Torreya grandis. Lineage (NCBI taxonomy): Eukaryota > Viridiplantae > Streptophyta > Pinopsida > Cupressales > Taxaceae > Torreya > Torreya grandis. Next base: position 381,416 of record JARHVA010002541.1, on the reverse strand, counting down.
TTTGGAAAGATTATTTATATCTTATGGAATTTGCTTACAATAATAGCTATCATAATTCAATTAATATGGCACCTTTATAGACTATGTATGGTCATGACTATATAACCCCACTGAGTTGGTACTGATTTGAGGATAGATTCATGATTGGCCTTGTGATGTTATAATATATAGAGTGATAATTAATTAAGACATGACAATACTTGGAGACTGTAGGGATCGGCAAAAGAAGTATGTTGATGCAAAAAAAAAATGACCAACATTTTAATGTTGGTGATAATTTTTTCTTAAGGGTGAGACCCAAAAAGAGCCCCATTCATTATGGAAAAGGGTCAAAGTTGACACCTCATTTTATTAGACAATTTGAGGTCTTATATACTATTGGTTTAGTAACTTATAGATTGGCCTTGCCACCTAGACTATCTCATGTTCATGATGTATTTCATGTCTTTATATTACATTGATATGTTTCTAACATTATTCATGTATTGGATTAGATGACCTTATAGATCGAGATCAATAGGGATATGACTTTATATCACATCTGGATTTTAGTGTGTATGGTACTAAAACTTTGAGGTAGAGACCTGGATCAAGTCAAGATCCAATGGGACAAATATGATGAATTGACAACTACTTAGGAATATGCTACACCTTTGAGGGTCTGTTATCCTCACCTTTTATAATGACTTCTAGGTAGAAGTCTACATAAGGGGAGGGGGATGTAAGGCTTCATTTTACATAGTGCCTATCTTTGACAAAGATGACTATGAAATTATGACTTACATGTTTTGATTATTGAATTATGTTGTTGAGTCACATTTTGATAAGGCGTGTAAGTAATTATGAAGGATTTTTATGTGTTGGGAACCATGAGAAAGTCCTATTTTCAACCATGTTTTGGATTACTTACTTATCAAAGTATGATGCTTACATTTCTTTATGCAATGTCTATTTATGAAATTTTATTATGTATATGAGATATATTGACTCATATCATGTTTAACGATTGCTTATAAGCTTATGAAATGTCACCTACTTATGTATTGAATCATGTAAAATTATCTACATCTATGTAAATATTTTATGAATTATTGGCTATGGTTAGTTGATGGAAATTGCCTTATTTGATTAAATTTTGTAGCTTCAGCTATTAGGTTAGAGGAATTTGATGTGTGCATCGAGTGTACAGGAATAAGAAAAGGGCCAATGAAGGAAAGAGACTACACCAAGCATGGTTATATCACTAATTAGTTTTAAACCTTCTAGAAATCTTATTAAGTATTTGGTTGCCTAGTTTACCACTTTTATGAACTTAGCATCTATTTTAGGCAACCAACCTTTAGTCTTGGTAGGTAAAACTTGTTGTTTACTAAATTGAAGATCTTGCAACCAATGTCTAGAATGTCTAGTGGCTGATTAACATATCTTTCATGAATTACCTTAGTACTTAGATCAAGTGGGAAAAGATGTAATAAAGTATTGGAAGTAATCAAATATATATGCAAGATATAACATGCACCTTAATTGAGTATAGAGAAGAACGTCCCTTAATGAGGCATGACTAAGCAAATATTGGTGGTTGAAATATTCTGGGATATCTATATATAGAATTCAATCTCTTTTAGTTGGGGATTTTTTTCTAATTTGAAAAGAATTAGACTTAACATAGGAGAAATAGAAGCAATAGATAGGATCAACTAGTTAGGATAGTTGAGTCTAGATAGATGGAGGATAATACCCAATTGGTCTGAAGGTCAATAGGTGGGCTTCCTTTTAATTTATGTTTTTTATTGTTCATTTGGAATGTAATGATATATTCTTTGCTTATTTTTCTTAATTTCATAAGAATAAGACCACTTGGTTTAATCCATCTATTTTATTGTTTGCCCATGGTTGGATATTGGCCTCTATGTAGTGCTTGATAATTTGAGGGCCTTAGAGAGATTGCTCATCCTTAATTTAAATGAAATGATTCTAGTTATTTGTTTATACTCTTGATTAAAAGAAAATAAGACCACTTGGTTTTCCCTTCCTATATTCTTGTCTTTATATGGTTGTGCATTTTCCATTATCTACTTCTTTTCCTAGTTGAGGGCCTAGGAGAGGTTGTGTTCCTCATCTCTTGACTTGGATGTTTCAACTTTTGCTTGAAGTCTATTATATACTATTGTGACACTAGGTGATGGTGGTATATGAGAAACATGCTCATGGTGGAATAATTTCAAGCCATCATGTCATGGGTATGGTGGTAGGAATGCTTGACCCTCCTATGAATATCATGATGGAAGTTGTTAAGCCCTCTCATGATGAGACATGATGGTAGATTGATTAACCCTCCCATGACTATTAAAAGAAATCAATAGAGTGAGATATCATCTTTCTACTCTAATATTTTGATGGGCCTTGTTATGTTATATTCCCTTGCCTATTAATATCATATTCATAATTGCTTTACTTCACTTGAATGATCATTTGAATATTTTTTGGCTTGTATTTGTGACTAGGAGTGTCTTTGGGTAAGAACTAGGAATTTGAATGTAGGTGTTTCATAGTGATTCCTTTATGTTAGGACACCCTTGTTTAGATATGTCAAGATCCTACTCCACCAATAAGAGCATATATGATTACCTCTTGTATTAGCAACTAAACACGGAATTTAACCAGAATGACAAGTAACTAGAAATATGAAACAACATAGGATATGAGAGACAATACACAATTGTATTAATAATCACTTAGAAGAAAATACAATAAAGAAGATGCCACTTCTTCTTCCACCTCAAAGGCTTGCCACACCTCAAGGACTTATTCCCTCTCTCTCTTACGGTCCCAACACACAACTCCAATACAGAGTTGTTGTTCACCTCCACCAGTTAGTAACAATGTTGCCAGTACACCAAGTACACAACCATACTCCAAGTAGATCTCTCTTTCCTTGCTGCCACCTGTAAATCAACAGACCTTACTTACCATGTAGATATCTCTACACCCTGAAGAACCCTTGTCCTTGCCTCACCAAGTCCTTATGATTCTTCAACTAGTACCTCGGTGGATCTTCTACCAGAACTTACACACCTGCAACTCTCCAAGATCATACACACTCAGCACCCCTTTGAAACTAGGAGGAACACACCATGCTCTCTTCCCTCTGAAGGAGCTAATATTTGTTCTCTTACTCTCTAGCACACATTTACAATACAACCCATGAGTCTATTATATAGATCTCATGCATACAATAATTAGACCCTAATTACAATAATTAGATCCACAACTTCTAGTCTAAAATTGGCTCTTAACATGCAAACACTCAATTCATTAACTAATTATTCATGAAACTGGCAGTTCTGAATAGTACAGGTGACCAACATCGGTCTCTATCTGCCTAGAGATGATCAACACCAGCTGGTCCCTGATCGACATCGGTTGCTCTTCCTATCTAATCCTGTTGACGTCGGTTGGCCTGATCGATGCTGGTGTCTGTAACACTTCAGCAACTCCTCCTGTTCACAACCTGGTGAAGCTTTTAACTCCACAACCTAACAATCTCCCACTTGGAGATAAATAGCTGCACTTGTACCTGTACCTTTGTCTAATTCATTTTCTGGCTTGTATCCCTCTTCAAGCTCAATCCTGAAGATCAACCACCACACAACTTTTGATGGTACACCTGTCATCCATGTAACCTACCACATTCGAACCTACAAACCTATGTAGTGAAGACCTTGACCCTACATAACATGAATCCCTACTACTGGTCCCTCTCAGATACTTGAGAATCCACCTTCCCCGAATTGGCTCCAAACTCTCTAACAACTCCCACTGCTTGGGAAAACTCAGGTCTACACCAGAGCTCATGTGATTTCAAACACTGTTCTAAGCTCTATTTGAACTATCCAACTCTTGGTGTGCTTACCGATTCTACATCATGCATCTTGAATCTCACCAACACCTTCTTCACATCAGCTCCCATTGGAGACAAAATCTCCATGTCTCTTAATCCAAAGAATTTTGCTGCTCCAAATTCTTCATGACATACCTCTGAACTAACTTTACCTTTAGCTCAAAAAACTCCCTGCATGTATAACCCTGTAAAAAGCAACCACACCACATACAGTAACAAGATAATGTCACGACTCATCATCCACCTGGTAAAGACAAACATAATGGTTACATTGACATTGACTGAAGCCCTACTTTGTCATCCACCTACCAAAACCTGTACCACTGTCTTGCAGCTTCCTCAAGACCATATACCTTGGCCTTTCATCTCATGTATCCATCCACTCTCTTCTTTAATTTGGAAATCCATCCATCTTTTAGTGCTTTCTTCCAGCTGACAACTCCACCAACAAACTCCTATTTGGTTCTTCTCCAAGGACTCACACTCCTCATCCATGCCAAGCTCCCACTATTTTTGGATTCTACCTGCATTGCCTCTTCACATCTTCCTGGTTCTCAACCATCAGTAAGCAACTAGTAAGAAGGTGAACAATGAATATGAGGTCCACTTACCATTTTAGTCCTCCATATGGGCATTTGAGACTCCTTGACAGCTTGCTGTCTGCCCAATATCCATTCTAGTGACCGATCTCAGCCATCTCCCAATTTGCACCCAACCAACATCGGTTCCCTACGATTGACCTTGTTTGTCGACATCGATTTCTTGATCGATGCTGGTATACCTACTACCGACATCAGTTCCTGTATGACCGATGTTGGTTCCTGCTGCCTGACACCACCAACTCTATTGATCTGCACATGACTGACATCGGTGCATGTCTGTTCAACGTCGGTTCCTCCTGACCGATGTCGGTACCTGTGTTTGTTTGTGAGTGATGACTTTTTACTCGTGAGCTCTCCATGGATCAAAAACCTATTCAAATTAACACAGCCTTGCTCAGAATAATTCAATACCCTTAGCTGATCTCTGTGCATCATCTCCTCCATGAACACCAAGGCTTTCCAGTTCTTAAGTTTATCAAAGATATCTGTCTTTCGCTTAAGAACATGCATTCCCCTCCTACATATGTGACCAAGCATACAAAGCCACATCTCTACAATAGAAGGTGAATCAGTAATATATGTAGATAGATAAAGGATACCTACTTTCTTACCACCGTCTAATTCAATTGCATCTGCTGTGAGAGTTACTGTGCATCTCTCATCACCCAACTTTCCTGAAGAAATTGGACTCATCTCCAAGACTGGAACCTGCATGACCTTCTTCAACACCTGTGTGTTACCCATCTGCAATTTCAACTTCACTTCCCTTTTGCCAACAATCTGACAAGGCTCACCAACCCCTAAATAAATCTCTCCAAAGTCTCCCTGGACATACCCATGAAAAGATGCTCTATTTTGAGCTACATGGAAAGAGGCAAAAGAATCTATAAACCAAGATTCTACTTTATCCAGAGCACCCTGTGCAATAACACCTACAACATCTGCTTCTACACACTGATCTTCTACCGACCAATAATCTTCCTTTACCTGCTCTTTCTTTCCATCAATCAGACCATTCGTGCTATTCAGTTTCTCCATTCGTAGTTTACTTTCTTCTGCCATTGCTATACTCCCACTCAATCTGAAACCCCTGAGAGTGACCTGTAATCAACAACCACTAACCAGATATAATATGCCTGTTAGTCAACCCAACCAAAAGCTCTAATACCAACTGTTAAGTGGTATCAAGCTCTAAAACCTACAACCAGGCTCTGATACCAACTGTCAGGATCCTACTCCACCAATAAGAGCATATATGATTACCTCTTGTATTAGCAACTAAACATGGAATTTAACTAGAATGATAAGTAACTAGAAATATGAAACAACACAGGATATGAGAGACAATACACAATTGTATTAATAATCACTCAGAAGAAAATACAATAAAGAAGATGCCACTTCTTCTTCCACCTCAAAAGCTTGCCACACCTCAAGGACTTCTTCCCTCTCTCTCTTATGGTCCCAACACACAACTCTAATATAGAGTTATTGTTCACCTCCACCAGTTAGTAACAACACTACCAGTAGACAAAGTACACAACCGTACTCCAAGTAGATCTCCCTTTCCTTGCTGCCACCTGCAAATCAACAGACCTTACTTACCATGTAGATATCTCTACACCCTGAAGAACCCTTGTCCTTGCCTCACCAAGTCCTTATGATTCTTCAACTAGTACCCCGATGGATCTTCTACCAGAACTTACACACTTGCAACTCTCCAAGATCATACACACTCAGCACCCCTTTGGAACTAGGAGGAACACACCATGCTCTCTTCCCTCTGAAGGAGCTAATATTTGCTCTCTTACTCTCTAGCACACATTTACAATACATCCCATGAGTCTATTATATAGATCTCATGCATACAATAATAAGACCCTAATTATAATAATTAGATCCGTAGCTTCTAGTCTAAAATTGGCTCTTAACATGCAAACACTCGGTTCGTTAACTAACTATCCGTGAAACTGGCAATTCTGAACCACACAGGGGATTGACATCAGTCCCTGTCTACCTGGAGATGACCGACACCGACTGATCCCTGACCGACATCAGTTGCTCTTCCTGTCTAATCTTTTCGATGTCGGTTGGCCTAATCGACGCTGGTGTCTGTGACACTTCAGCAACTCCTCTTATTCACAACCTGGTGAAGCTTTTAACTCCACAACCTAACAAGATATCCATCCTTGCCTTTAACAAGTGATATAAACATACTTGGAGTTGGGAGTCTTTAGCTCAGGGTGTCTAGAGAAACAACTTGATGATGACAAAAAGGTTCGGTAGTTAGCCTTCCTTCTTATGGCCAATAGATGCTTGTGAGAGGATGATGAGCACCATTGAAGATTGACTGGTCCTTCATTGCTTAAATACATGAGATGTTCTTTTTGTTACATAATTAAATGGATTAATTGTATGGTATTATTAATTCTTTAACAACTAACTTTCTTGTAAGATTCTTACAAAATATAGAATTTAGATGATATTCCAACTATAAAATAAGACATCTGCTTCTATTTATTAAAATATCATTGTCAATTTGAGATGTAACTGATTATTAATGCTTGATTTATAGGATATTGGAAAGTGTATTATATGTATTAAAGTTTTTAGCCTTTGAGGCACTTTCAAATGAATAAATAGATTGATTTCCTTGCTTATATCTTTTTCACGAGTGACTAGTCTATTAAGATTATGCATTTCTATTTATTTAAATGAGAAGATTAATGGAATTAAGATTATCTAAAAGTAAGTGGAACTTAGAGGAATATATATTAGATTGTTATTGGGAATAAAAATTTAGTTTGTTGAAAAGAATTAAATATTAGTACTTTTTGGTATAGTTATGCTAGTAATGAATAAAGACCTATGTTGTCTTTGTGTTTAATCTTTTTGTAAAATGAGTCCTATCTGGATATGACCATTTGTATGTTGACCCTTGGGAAGGAGTAAATTTTTAAATAAATATCCATTCTACTTTATGAATTTTTTGATAAAAGACTATGAGTTATTTGATCAAATTTTTGCTAAGAATAGTCTCTTTATTATGTATGTGTCTCTCCTTTTTAAATCTACTATGGTTTGCATATAACTTATGTAAGGTTGATCATAACATTACTAAGCTATGGATATTTATTTTTAATAACAATAGAAATAATTCATTTAACTTTTTTTGTTGTTGTGGATTAGTTAGATGTCTTGTGTAAGAATCCCCAAGGATTTTATAGTTGAATTGCTGCCTATTTTATGCCTTCACAACAACTAGGTCATTTAATAAACATATGAAGTTTTATTAAGCTTGGATCTTCAACATGGTTTTTAACAAGCCATTCCTTTAGAGTCATTGGCTTGAGAAAACTCACCTTGTGTTCATTTGATAAGTTGAATAAACAAGTGAGTTTATTGGTTTAGAGTCATGCTCTTTACTCTAAGCATGCCTTTATTTATTTCTAGACTTGATAGAAACAATGTAGGCATGTATATTTTTCCTTGATATGTTTTTAGTTATGAATTTGTCCCTATGTTTTTCTTCAGATCAAGCCTTAGCTGATTACGAAACTATTTATGTCTTTTTACCTTAGTCATTTTTCTTGACTAATTTGATGTCTTGCCTTAGCAACTTTAGATTTGAGTTTATTTATATTTTTTCCTTAGTTGAATTTTAGGATTTTTGAAAGATGTCCAGATGATGCCACATGGCATCATCCCATTAGCCTAAAGGATTATCTAAAAGACTAGGCCTCTAACACCTTGGAGTTCTATGGAACTACCATGTGATAGTGTCTAAGAGAATGAAAGCTTAGAGGGACTAAGTCATTAGGGTTAATAACCCAATGCATCTACATTTTGCATCTTTTATTTAGTTAATGACTTGAAGGATTATGCCTTTGATTTTAGGGCCCTTTTCTTTGTTTTTTCCTTAGTCATTATTTTCAACTTTGATAAGTGGTTCGAAAGAACCCATGTGTTTCCATCTTGATAACCTAAGAGTGACATCAGTGTGGTCTATTGTAAATTTAGTGATGGGATAGTAGGAAAGTAAGATGTTTTCATGTGACATCATATTGATGACCCACAATCCTAAAGAGGAATAAAGTGCAGAGCCTTCAGGATAATGATCTAGTAGGATGTTGCCTTGTAAAACTATCCCAATGACCTGCAACTCCATAGGTGATTGAATAGGGTTTTTGCCTATGGGATGGTGGGATAATATGATGTTTCCATGTGGCATCATCCTAACATTGCATAATCTTGGGACTATAGGTGAAATATAAAATCCCCTATAGGTAAATGGTAGGATGCCACATGGTGAGAAAGTTCTCTGGGAGCTCAAGCTCGAAGATTATTTTGCATGGCCTTGGAGGCTACTAAAGTAGCCACATGGATGATGGTTGCATCAAATTTAAATTATGTTTAAATTGATAGTTCTCTTAACATCTTAAGTGCGTGTTAGCTGAATGAATCAGGATTATTGCCTTCAAATTTAGGGCATGCTTTGATTATGGAATGGTGGAAGTGGTAAGATTTCTTAAGTATTATGATTAAGATGAAATCTTGTATTTTTTATGTGTTTTTGTTTAATTATTTATGTTTTGACTGTGTTGTGATTATTTTAAGAAGGAAAAAAATGGGCATGATAATATTAATCAATAGTTATAATTTTCAATTTTAGCATATCATCAAATTTAAATTCAAAATATTATTTATTTGAGATTAGAAATTATTTGGCTAGCTATAAATATGTTTATCACACTTATGATTATTCATATTTATATTCTTAACCCTATACTATATTAATCCATCTCAATTTAGGGTTAACCATTACAACACACAATACAAAGTTATGACAAAGGTCATGGTAAAAAACTTGAATAATTTTTTGGACAACATTATCTTTTAGAAACAAGGGGGTTTTGAGATAGGGATACAAATTGGGATGGAATAGTGGTATCACATGAGGCTATCTTCTTCTTAAATTTTAGTTAGATATCAAGTATGACTATTAAACTAGATATGAGAAAATCATATGATAGATTCAATTAGAATTTATTGACTAAATAATGGAGAAATTAAGATTCAATGATAATTAGATAAAGTGGGTTTGGGATTGCATCTCAACTCCCTCTTTCTATGCCCTAGTTAACAATGTCTCATCTTGGTTCTTCAAATACTCTAGGGGAATAAGATAGGGCACCCACTTCTCCCTATCTCTTTATTATTCTAGTAGAAGCCCTTAATAGAGCCCTCAAAGGTGTTATGGTAGAAGGATTGAGGAAGCACTAATTTAGGAAATATATCTCATTTGTAAGTCATTTATGATGCATTGTTATTGGGATAAAATTTTGAATAATAAGATATATTTATTAATAAAAATTTGGATAGATACGAGGTAGTCATTGGTCAAAAAGTAAGTCCATCTAAATCTCATTTTTTTCTTAAATGTAAAGCCTTTTCTAAAGGACAAAATGAAATATATTTCAGGATTTGAGAAAGGATATATGTTAAGACATTATTTTAGAATTCTCTTATTTGCATGAAAATACAACATGAGAGCTTGAAAACCTATGATTGACATAATTCAAAATAAAATTGAAATATGGAAAGCTAAGTAGTTATCCTTGGCAAGTCAAACCTAATTAATATAATCCACTCTCCAAGATATGTCTATTAACTTAATGTCAGTCTTTGAGGTACATATTGAGCATGGTCACTGATGTTAGGTGGTCATTGATTTCAAGGTGAGTGTTAGATACTAGTGCATTAATGACAAAGTGATCAGATTGATGGTTTGGAGAGATATGGCACATTTTCAGGTCTATAAGGACAAAGAAGAAGTAATATATGTCACTTTATCATTTGGAATAAGAAACATGCATCTTATAGTTTAAGATAATCCAGACTATCATTACACATCATACAAATATGAATCAACTAAAAAGATTGTGCATTTAATATAAGGTTTCAGAAAGTTAAATAAGGTTAAGGAATTTCACAGAGATGTTATATATAGTACCAAGAAAGTACCCTAAAAATTTGGACTCTTGAAGTATTTTCTAGATCAAGTTATAAAACTTACAAGTTGTTCTTACAGATTCTGATGGGCCAGAGACCATCAAGTTTAATTGCATTAAAATATAAGGTCACTAATCAATTGATCTAATGGTGAGAATTCATCATCAAAATCTTGATCCAATAGTACACGTGAAGTCAAATTGTCAAAGGTTCCTAAGATTAAACATGCTTATGATAAGTGTCTCTATCTCATTAATATGATAGAAGATCAATGGGTCATGGGTGTTCGTATAGATAGAGATCGATAGTGTGGGTCAAGTCAAAGATTCAAATGTGTAGAAGGCACATAGAGCTGCCAAGTGGCACAATCATGGGAGCTTTAATCTAAGATCAATGATGAGCATTGCCAGATAAAGACCAGGTTACTCCAAGGAGATTGATGGTATGTATTTATCCATAGTTTCCATGGAGCATGAGATGAGGTTAAGGTGATAGATGTTTAGTGTCTGAATAGTGACAGTTGGAATTCAAATATTCAAATTAATGATGGAAAACCAATGATTAGTTTTTTAAATATAATTTTTGATCCAAGAAGAATTTCTTGATGTAGTAAAAATAAAATTTATAAAGGACTAAAAGGAACATCCATACACACTAGTTATAAGGTCTGAATTATTTGTAGAGTCAAATTTATGGAGCTTCAACATTAAATATTTATTCATTCATGGTGCTACTATGTACATAATTCCATTTGAGCAAATTATGCTTTAGTAGAAGAGTGTTTTTGTAGATGTATTCACATGAATATGTCAGAAGGGTCATATTGGGTGGACCCATGTATTTCAAACTGATCCTATGTTCTTAATTTGCTCGATGAAGTGCTAAATGGGTGAATAAGTTTCCATGAGACCTAAAAGGGCTACTAAAGCCTAATTGAAAGGTGTAACTACTTAAATGTGACCCACAAATGCTATGGCTGACCTGTGATAATGAATTTGAGATATGTTTTAACATGATAGAAGTATTAATAAGTATTATGTCTAACCTAGAAGTTGTTATTCATGAAGACTATATAAAGAGTGAAAGAAAAGGTGATGGTTTCTAGACTTGTGAATGGAGAGTGGAGAAGTTGTGTGTGTGTGTGTGGATTCAAGTGAAGGAGAGAACCTTTAAAAGAGAAGGTATAGGTCAATTAGGACCATTAGAGTATGAAAAATATTAGACATGTTTATCTGATCAAGTTGATATAGAAGAACATACAAGTCATTGGACTTAATGTGCATAAAAGAGGAAATTTAATCAAGTTATCCCTAGAGGCAACTTGAGAGAGAGATTGGAGGTGAAGAGTGTAGACATAAGTGATCATCATCAGTTAAAGAGTAGAAATATGTGTTCAAGGTGATATGTTCAAGGTAGCTGAGTGGGTGCTTGGTTTTTTAGGGGGTTGGTTCCTCCTTACAAGGTAAAGATTGTTAAAGGTCTAGTTATTGTGGGTGTTAAGCTAAACAGGGAAAGTATATCCTTGGTGTCTCACTAAACTAAGGGATGGGTGTTCCATTATTAGTTGGTGCTAGTCTAAATGTTAGATCTTATTTTATAGGGTTGTAGTCCATCTTGTAGGGTTCAGTGGGTTTTATCTCCCAAGATGGTTTCTTACATACATGATGTATGATATTACATATGCTTTGGATGTATGTGCTTTCATGTTTATGTTTCTTGATCAAGTTGATGTATGCTAAATGTTTAAAGAGTTGGAATTAAATTGAATTATCTTGCATCATTGATTCACCTCCCCTCTCAATGATTATATCTCAAACAATTGGTATCAAAATAGGACCTTCTTTGCAAGTTTAACCACTTGAAGGTGATCCAAGGTACATAGATGGATAAGTAGTGAGGAAATAAAATATTGAGTTGAGATCAATGGTCAAAAGTCTTGAAGAAAAAATTAGTCACATCGAGACTGGGAAGAGTAATTCTAATTCCAAGGATGATGAACATGAGATGAGGCATGAGGATCTTAACTAACAGATCATGAAACATAATGAAATAATAAGTATTGTTCAAACCAAGTTTTAGAGATTAAGTGAAATAGTCAAAGAAGACAAGATGACCATGCATGATTTTGAGGATTAGTTAAGAGTTACAAAGACTAATCTGAGTTCAAAAGAGGAAGAATTCAGACATCTCAAAACTCAATTAGAAAAGATAAATGCCAAGTTGAGTTCAAATCAAGGTGAGCATGATGAGTTGAAGTTTGATCTTGATTATGTAAATATTATTGAAGAATAAGCATATATATTGAAGGATGACATCACTAAAGAAGCTAAGAGGGATAAGGAGACTATCCAAGGTCTCAAAATTTAGTTAGAAGCTACAATTTCAAGTATGAGAGCTAAAAAGGATGAGAGCTCTTAATTAAAGACCAAGCTAGATTCATTGAAGGATGGACATGAGCAATTTGTTGTCAAGGTAAACAAGACTAATAAATAGCAAGAGAGGTCAACTCAATACAAGAAGGATGAAAGCATCAAGATTAAAAAGAAAATATCCATCAGGTAACCAAGTGCCATGAGGTATGAAAGATCCTTTAATGGTCATTTTTATGCTTGTCATAGGTTTGGTCATAAGGCAAGAAACTATATAAGGAAGAGTAGCTAGTTAGCTAGAGGTATGGATGATGTAGTCTACTATAACTATAATGACATGGGACATATTGCTAGATTTTGCCCTAGAATTCATAGCAAAAGACTAACCCAAGTATGAAGACCTAAGATAGTTAAGCTTGAGAAAAATGATCCTAAAAGACAAGATGGTATATTAGCTGAGATTTAGAATACTCATCAAACAGAAGGTATGAATGATTTTATTTGTTTTAGTTGTCATCAAGTTGCTCATATTTCAAGATATTATAAAAGTAAGATCTTAAGCCATAAGAAGGTGCAAGGACATTCTAGTGTGTTCAAGAAAGGTCAATCCTTGGTATAAAATCCTAAGGAAGTGAAGATGAAGAAAACTAATTTAGTTGAGATAAAAGATCAAGGTGGACTACTTACTAAAGTAAAAGAAGAATCAAATATGAAGAAGTTTTAAGAATTCCAAGAGAATGTATTATCTATCCAAATAGAAAAGGAGAATCAAAATTCAATTCAAGTTGAGCTCAAGGAGAAGACCAAGGTGCTAGTTGAGTCTAGTTCTGAGGTGTGTATGGATACAAGTAAACTTCTTGCTATTGTTGAGCAAGTTTCATGTAAAGAACATTAGTTATCAATGCCTAGTGATGACGTTATTTCTTCATATGAAAAGGCATGTCATGAATATTTGTTGTCTCCATATATTTTCAATCCATTCTTAGAAGAAAAGGAGAATATTGTTGTGGATGAGCTTGTTGCTTCTCTTACACCTAATAAGAATAAAAAAACTATTAGTATCAGACAACCAAGGAGGAAAAGGAATATAAGGAGTTGTGGGTAACTCCTAGTTTCACATTGTTCTAAGACATTTTAAGTGAGGGTGTCTCTATCTAAGCTTTAAGGAGATACTTGTCAGCAAGAGGAAGCATGGTGGATGCCAATTTAGTTTTGGATAAATATTTACAAAACAATAATATCATTTAATGATATGTTTGGCTAAAAGGGAGCTAAATTAGTTAACTTTTGTGGCTTGAACAAGATGTGCATGATGTAATAGGGAGCATATGTGAAGATGCTTTAGTCATGATAGAAGTATGAAGATGTCTGTTACAGTTGAGAATACAATAAGATTGACATGATGACTTGATCAAACCAAGTCATGTATGTTGAAAAAGTATTGAATCTTCATGCATGAGCAAAGAGAGCTTGTGAGTTTTGTATGTAGATAGGTCCAAGGATAAAAAAATACCAATTTTAGATTGGTGTATGTAAAATAAAATATGACATAAGATGGATATTAATATTAGGGGGAGATTTCTAAGCTCTATGAGTAGTTTATTAGGTCTAAGAATAAGAGAAATCTAAGTTTAGATTGGTGCATGTCAAAGGGGAAGCAATTGATTCATATGCCTGAAAGTATGTAAGTATTATGAGCATCTTAAATAGTATTTGAATTCATACACAATGTTGAGGAATGATTATTGGCATGTTGAGGAAGAGACCCTTTCTCATTAATGTCAAAGGGGGAGAAAGATTAGAATAAAGAAGTTCACATGTGTATAAAGTCATTCTTAGGGTGTTTTACCATCAATGACAAAGGGGGAGATTGTTGAGCATGGTAATTTATGTTAGGTTGTCATTGATGTCAAAGAGAGCATGAGATACTAATGTATTAATGACAAAGTGATTAGATTGATGGTTTGGAGAGATATGACACATTTTTAGGTTTATAAGGATAAAGAAGAAGTTGTGAAGCATCCATAGATGTCTTGGTGAAGTTATGTTATGTCACTTGATCATTTAGAATTAGAAACATGCATCTTATAGCTTAAGAGAATCTTTACCATCACATCAAGATTGTGTATTTAATATAGGGTCTCAAAAAGTCAACCAAGGTCAAAGGATTTCATGGAGATGTTGTTTATAGTGCCAAGAAGGTACCCTAAAAATTTGGACTCTTGAAGTATTTTCTAGCTCAAGTTATAAACCTTAAAAATTTCTCTTGTAAACTGTGATGGGCTAGAGACCATTAAGTTTAACTATGTTTAAATCTGAGGTCACTAATTAGTTGGTCTAACTTTGACCATTCATCATCAAAATCTTGATCCAACAATGTGTGTGAGGTCAAATTATCAAAGTTTATTAAGATTAAATACAGTTGTGACAAGTGTCTCTATGTCATTAATTTGATAGAAGATCAATGGTTTGTGGGTGTTCATACAAATAGAGATCAATGGTGCTGATTGAGTCAAAAAGTCAAATGTGCAAAAGGCATGTAGAGCTGCCAGGGGGCACAATCATAGGATCTCTTATGTAAGATCAATGGTGAGAATTGAAAGATAAAGACCAATATAATCTAAGGAGATTGATGGTTCATATTTTTCCATAGTTTCCAAAGAGAACAAGATGAGGTTAAGGTGATAGATGTTTAGTGTCTGAATAGTGACAGTTGGAATTCAAATATTTAAATTAATGAGAGAAAATTGGTGCTTAGTTTTTGAGATATAACTTTTGATCCAGGATGAATTTATTGATGTAGTAAAAAGAAAAGTTATAAAGGATTCCAAGTGCATCTAGAGACACTAGTTAGAAGGTCTAAATTTTTTTATAGTTAAAGTTATGGAGATTAAAAATTAACTATTTGTTTTTCATGGTGCTACTATGTACATAATTCTATTTGAGTAAATTGTGCTTTAGTAAAAGAGTGTTTTGGTGGATGTATTCACATGAATATGTCATAAGGGTCATATGGAGTGGACCCATGTATTTGAAAGTGATCCTATGTTCTTAATTTGTTTGATGAAGTGCTAAATGGGTGAATAAGTCTCCATGAGACCTATAAGGGCTACTAAGGCCTAATTGAAAGGTGTAGCTTCTTAATTGTGACCCATAGATGCTATGGATGGCCTATGATAATGAATTTTAGTTATGATTTATCATGATAGAAGTCTTAATTGTTGAGGTAAGTATTATGGTCGACCTAGAAGTTGTTATTCATGAAGACTCTATAAAACATGAAAGCAAAGGTGATTATTTCTAGACTTGTGAGTTGAGAGTGGAACAATTATGTGTGTGTAGATTCAAGTGAAGGAGATAATATTTAAAAGATAAGGTACAAGTTAGTTAGGACCATCAAAGTGCAAAAAATATCAGACATATTTATATGATTAAGTTGATGCAGAAGAACATACAAGTCATTAGACTTAATGTGCTTATAAGAGGTAGTTTTATCAAGTTAGCCCTAGAGGTAGCTTGAGAGAAATTGGAGGTGAAGAGTATATACATAAGTGATCATTATCAATTGAAGATTAGAAATAGGTGTTCAAGGTGATCTATTCAAGGTAGTTGAGTGGGTGCTTGGTTGCCTAAGGGGTTGGTTCCTCCTTACAAGGGAAAGCTTGCTAAAGGTCTAGTTGTTATGGGTGCTCAGATAGATAGGGGAAATAGATCCCTTTGGGATTGGTGTCTCACTAAACTAAGGGATGGGTTTTACTTGATTAGTTGATGCTAGTATAAATGTTGGATATTGTTTTATAATACTATAGTTCATCTTGTAGGGTTCAGTGGGTTTTATCCCCAAGAGGGTTTCTTACATATATGATGTGTTCATGTGATGTATGCCCTTATGTATGCTTTAGATGTATATGATTTCATGTGTATGTTTCTTGAATAAGTTGATGTATGATTCATGTTTAAAGAGTTAATATTGAATTAGATTATCTTGCATCATTGATTCACCCCCGCCTCTCAATGATTATACCTCTAACAATTGGTATCAGAGCATGACATTCTTTACAAGTTTAACCACTTGAAGGTGATCCAAGGTAACAAATAGAAAAATTAAAATTAAAATAAATTTACTATGGATATGGATAGAGGAAAAATAGAATGATTTTGGTTTCTTATCAAATCAAGAATCCTTGGTTTAGGGAAACTTATGAATATAAATTTAGGTTCTAAAGTATTATGGAGAATATATTAAAAAAGAGATAGGATTTGGTGTCTATTAGTGTGGGTTTCATTCACACCATGGGAAACTTATGAGGTAGCATCTAACATTTTAGAATTGGTGAAAAATATTCAATCCAAGGCACAAGTTGTAGGGTATGGGGTTTTATTAAACAACTTGGTGGTAGAATAGCAGTTAGCAGAGCATTTGTTTACCTTGGATGGTTTAGATATGATGTGAGTATGGAATTACTTGAGATGGATGGATGATGAATATAAACTAAGGTGGGTAGGATCAAAATAAAACCCAAAAGAAAGAAGGGTAGGGTAAAAAAGGAGGTTTACAAACCAAAGTTAGATGAAACCTTTTAAACTAGAACTTGAACTAGGGGTTGGACATGTATTCAGAGAATCAATGCTTGTTACAAATTATTTTTAGCACATATGTAATCAAACATATTTAAGATTCCAAGGAAAAAATATAATGAACTTTAGTGCACATAATAAAAGTTTATTGCATTTGTAAGATTACAATTACACATCTACAAAGGAAGATTATGATTATAACACACAAAGAATTCAAATAAACTACTAAATATTATGAATAAATATATTAAAATAACACTTATACACAACCAAAATACTAAAATAATATAATAATGGAACTTCTTCAATGATTCACATATTTGGAGAAGAATAAGATTTACACATCAAGACAAATTTATAGAACAATCCTTAAAATTTCTTATTTATCTCAATAGGTAGAATTTTCCTCCCTTTGGAATTAAGAGGATACAATAATATATAAGCTTAGGATGGGAGATACCTCATCTCTCAATAAAATTATAAATTTACATTATCTAAAAATATATTGTGTGTCAAAATTCATGCATGATAGGCATGTATACAATAAAATCATGAACAATAGTCCTCTACCTAAATAACTCTTAGATACAAAATTAGCCCCTCTAAAAATAGACTTAGGTTATGATTTAGACATGTACCTAAACCCACAACAACTATAATTTTTATGTGGAATTTCCTAAATATGGAATTTGCATACTCATAATAGTTGCTTGAGTTGTATTTATAATTAGAGTTACAACTTGACTGGGCACTGTAGTGCTAATTGAAACTATGACTAGAGTGAATAATGGTACCATTGGAATTTTAATTGTAATTGGAGGCATTGAATATGATGACATAGCCACAAAACTAATTGAAGCAGTCCCCATTGCCAATACAATAAAAGTGGGGAGTGGAACATAAGCATGCCTAGTTCAAGTTTGTACAAATATATACCCTAGGACCTGAGGTTGAGTGCCATGTGGAGGTACTAAGGGTACTGATGAAATATTATTAGATTTATTTTTTGCCTCCATATATAGTTACAAGGTGTAGCTATCCTAGAAATCAACATTTATGGTTTCAAAATTAAGATGAAGTTTCTTAAAAAATTATGGGATATTATCCTTTTGTTTGCAACACCACTATAACCATGACTTCTGATGTAACTTAGGTTTTCATCCTTTGAGGAAATGTCTTAGATATCCTCATAAAAGTGGCACAATGGAAAAATCTCACAAGATATGGGTAACCAATAGGTGAGATGACTCTTTAAAAGGGCTAGTTCCCTTGATGCACTCTTTGAAACACCTTCCTACTTATCAACCTTGCATGAAAAGGATTAATAAGAAAAACTTTAAGAATTTAAAAAGGTGATGAAAAATTAATGAGTTTATTACTATTGAATTAAATTATAATAATTAGAGTAAATCAAAGCTTATTTCACACATAACTCACAACCCAAGATAGATTATTGCATCAATGTTTCATATGTTAGGTTCAAGAGGTATATTTTATGTTTAGGAGGGATAATGAATGATATTTTGAAGAATAAAGTCATAAAATACTTCTAAAACTATCATAAAATAATAATTAACACTAAAAAAGACTTGCAACAATTACTCTTTTGCATACTTGGTGGACAATCAAAGACAACATACTAGAAAAGCCAATCTTTTACTAGACAAGATCAACAAGATTTGCAACCAGACTCAATTATGCAAAAATTAGTAAATTTAAATTATTTATTTATTTAAGAGACATTAAAATAAAAAATTGGCTAGGTTTTCACCATTAATAAATGGAGGTTTCTCAAAAGATCCTAAAAAGTCACTACTTATATCATTTGGGAGAGGGGAAAGCTAAAGGAAGTCCAAAGGTCACTTGGACACTTGTCAAGCTGAGAAAATAAGTTACACATGCATGATAAGAATATTTTAAATGGACCATGTAAGTTTAGAAAGTACAAGTGTCAATCTAAGGCATGAAACTCTTGGAATGTGGCATGAAATTCCTTGTGTTGGCTCAGAAAACTGCCTTCATCATCTAACTCTATTGGAACATCACAAAACTAAATAGGGATATTCATAATGATTTTAATGAGATAAAGGTGTTTTATAAATGCTTATACATTCATTTTTTTCATTCCTAATCACCTGGATTCCTCTAAAAGTGAGCCATCACTACCTGCATTCAAAGAAACTCGTCTTTCACATACATTGCACACTTGGACTCCAAAATGGATTAAATTTATCATGAAAATACATAAAATGGAGTTAATGAAATTTTCCAAGGACATACATGGATTTAGAGGCATCATGCACACCTTAAAATCATCTTACTTGATGTTTTCCATCCTTCTCACTAGCTTGGTAATGATGATAGTTTGACTGGTTGAGATGGAGCTAATAGTAGTAACATTTAGGATATTTTATATAGTATGATATGGTAATAGTGAGTAATAATAAGTACTAATATCACTCCTAAAGTTGATTTATCCTCTTTAAAGTCCTTAAAACCTATAAAATGCATAAAATAGCTAAATAAAACCATTTTTTACCAGGCTCATACAGGTAGGGTAACAAAAAAATTAATGAAGAGGAGTCATAAATAGTATTATATAACCTATAACCACTTCCATGGTCACTTAATCTGATTAGATTATCTTTCCATGCTTGTTTTCTCAGTCGGGACCTTATCTAGGGTTTAACAAGGGTTTTTAGTCATTTCTAATCTTAAGGTTTGTTCATAAATCCCTGAAATTGGATCTACCAAAAAATTATAAACATTTCATTTACAAGACCCTATAAATCCCTACAAACTTCTTGGATTTACATTCAAAGTGCTAAGGGAGATATGAGCATCTTAAATTGCTTACTCGAGCTTTGCCTTCATTTCCTATAGGCTTGAATTGCCTTTGAGCCCAAAAAAGGATATTTTATGCTTTATCTACAAAAATGAGACTTGAAAACCTCTATAATGACCTAAAAAACATGATAAAATAGACTAAAAATCCCACCTAAGGCTATAAATGATATTGACCCCTCATTTAGATATTAGGCCAAAACCCTGCCTAATAGGGTTGTCTGCAACCTTGATGATTTAGACCATTCTATTGAGATTATCTACTCTTTTATTTATTCCTAATGTTTTCCTAGGTATTATACTTCCACACATTTTCATAAGTCCATTTATCTTTTGGTCCACCATTTCACCTTCATTCTTAAAAAAATGCAGGTTTTGTTCACAAGGGAGTGCCCTCTATTTGAGACAAAACTGAGGTCACTTCCCCTATTTTTAAAGATAAACCAAAGGTGAGATGGGTTTCTATAAGAAGTGAGGACCTTATACGTAAAAATTCATCTTTTGGTCATGTCATTTGACTCCTCAACACTTGTAAAAACTAAAATAGACTCCTATGTAGGCAGATTGTGTGTAAGGTTACACTTTAAACTGTGTATTGCTTGAATTGAGTTATTTATTGTGAATCATATTAATTGGTGAGATAAATTTAAAGGTATAAACATCATGGTGGATATTTTATAAAGCTATTGATCACTCTAGCTTACTACATATGCTTCAAACTTGCTTAGTCAAGACTGAGTTTCAACTCTTGACTATGTTTCATGTCATGGAAGTACACCTATAGATGTTCATGCCTATTTTACATTGATAAAAAGTATGTTGATCACATTATATCCTCTTAGGATCATTATATTTTTGTTTGGGCTCATTTGGAATCAACTCTATGCATTTTTAACCCTCACATTTCACTTAGCCTACTGCCTACTATTGCCAAACATAATCAACTGTGTTGGGAAAGGTGAAACCCTATAGGTGAAGATTACTATTTTATATGGTTACCCATAACTATTAAATCTCATAAAATATTTTAAATAATATTTCATTTTTCAACCTTGGTGACTCCATCTTCAAGCCTCTATCTAGACTATGTGCTCCTACAGTCAGCTGTAGGTGTGCATTTGGCCTAATGGGACACTTGTAAGTGTAGGTTGGACCTTATAACACCATCCATTAAATATTATTGATGATAATTTAGATTATAATTTACACTTTCATTATTTATAACCATTCAAAATGGTGGCACAGTCTAGCTTTGCAACATTAGGTGAAGAGGGCTCTTTTAGGATCAAACATGTAGGTGATCACTACTTGAAATCAGTACATAAAAGTGAATATTTAAGCTATTAAATAACCACATTTCATTAGCCTTATTGAATTAATATTTTTTATAGGTCTTATCCTTCATATATTCTACAAGGTATGGTCATTTTGATGCACTAGATCTCATGATAACCTTGTTATAATATATTCACAAAATGGCCTAGACCTCTATTTTCACCCTTAAGGGAAAGTGTCTTTAAAATCAGTCATCACCTCTTTAAAGATGATCTAACATTACATTTTTCCATTTTAAAATTCATATAGGTCTAAAATTTTCAACCCACATTTTAGGATTCTAGACAAGGCCTTACCATATTCCCACTTCCCCATACAAAGACCTTTGTAGTTTTGTGGTTCCACCTATATGTGGGCATTTGCATATACAGGTAGTGGGTATAAAATTTGGATAACATGTATAGGTTTAAGATCACTTATATTCTTTCAAAAAGTGTTTGAATTCACTCTTATCAATCAAAAAATATTTAAACATCTATCAAATTCTCCATCTCAGCATGACATCATCAAAGAGACTCCTGTAGGTGTATTTGAGTTGTATGTGGGCAATGGATAGAATTTAAACAATGTATGTTTATTAATTGTGTCATGAACATGATTAGGATAATTATAAATTCTTAAATTAGTGTTTGGCATTATGAGAATATTGATACAAGTCTCAAACCTTTTGTTCCAATGTGATATCCCCTTGCAAACACTTGTTACAGAGCAAACATAGATAGCTAGTGACTGTTTGTGTGGTGCATGAGCTAACATCCAACCTTGAATATTATTAAAACATTAAAATTTACTATAATTATCTCCTAATTACTTGAAAAAATTGATACACCTTCATTGCAATTCCATGAACAAGCTGGGCAAGCCTCATACATGCGACTGCAAATATGAGTGAGTGGAGAGTTGACTATGAGAATGGCAAGGCTAAATGTTGATCAAAGCATGGTGTGATGAAATAAAATATTAAGGGAGGAATTATTATGGGATTAAGATATTTTAATCATCATATTCCATTTACATGAGACCTCTGTAGAGAAACACACATTTTGCAACAAGGAAAACTTGACTGAAGATTCACAATGGTGACACCTTCTTGCAACATGAGA
This sequence comes from Torreya grandis, assembly GCA_037957365.1. Taxonomy (NCBI): domain Eukaryota; kingdom Viridiplantae; phylum Streptophyta; class Pinopsida; order Cupressales; family Taxaceae; genus Torreya; species Torreya grandis. The sequence goes on along the minus strand of JARHVA010002541.1, from coordinate 358,672 downwards.
CAAATTGCCTATAAAAAAACCATGAAAAATGAAACCAAGAATGAATAAAATTTTATAAGATATCCAACATCCTTTGGATTCAACATCACTAATTGGATTGTATGAACCTATCCAAAATAGAGCAAAACCTATAGGGTGTAAGAAACAGTGAGAAGAAAAACATAGTCAACTTGTTAGAGATGGTTAATAAAGAATGGTTGACCAATCCTTGAAATATTGATATGTAAATTAATATATTTGAGTTTAATACCATCTCCCAAAGGTTTTTGACCTATAATCTCTTCTATTGACTGTACTAAACATGAACCTGCTAACCATTTTTGTGTGTCTAGAAGGGCGAAGAAGGAGCAGAACGGTTTTGGGATTTAAAAAAAATAAATTTAAAAGAATTTAAATCACTTATATGAGTATAAGGAAGATGAAGATACATACCATGACCTTTTCCCATGTTTCACCTTCACTCATGGGCTATACAAGTGCCAAAATCCTCCTTTTTTAGTTGATTTATTGAATTTTAGTTAGATAACCTACAAGATTCAGATAGGAATAACATTATTGATAGATAATATAAATTATTGGATGTTTGAAAGGAAATTAGGACACTTGAACACCTTTAAAACCATTCCACTTTCATTTATGGCCTCTAAATGACTACTCAATGACCTAAAATGACATATAATCTAATTAAATCATGGCTGAGGATAAAGAGGCATCAAATTATATCAAAATGACTATAAAACACCCCATAACAAAGTATTAGATCCATAAAACATCTGAAAAAACATGTTTTTTACCTATAGGGGTCCAAATTTGACCTTGAAGTCAAATTTGGTCAACAAAATGGTGACTCATAGGGGCAATATGCCTGATATACTAAAGATCATTAGCCTTATCTTTCCATGGGCCAATGGAGTCAATGAATTATTGAAGACAACTAGAAAGGAATTACCTAAAACACACATAAAATAACCACAACACACCAAGAAAACACAAAACAAAGAAAGACACCAACAAGACTCACACATGTGCATAAACACTTAGTGAAAATAATAAAAATAGTAACTATGTACAAGGAGAGAGGAGAACCTTAGTAGAAATGTTTAAGATAGATCTTGTTGACTTGGATATGAAGCTCCTCTCCATCCAACCTTGAGAGTTGAAAAGCATTATATTGCTTGTATTGAGTGATGACATAAGGGCCACTCCATAAAGCATTAAACTTTGTGTGTTTTCCAGGATTAGCCCTATGTTCATCACACTTTAGAACAATGTATCCTTCTTGAAAGGTTATTGGCATGGATTTATTATCAAAATATCTCTTTTTTTGATCTTGATGAGCTCTCATAGTGTGCATATCTTGATCCCTTATTTCTTCAAGCTCCATCAACTCACATAATTTGACATCTATGCTTTCATTTTCCATCAACTCTAGTTGGTAAGTGAGATCCAAAGCTAATAACTGAAGTGAAATAGGAAGTCTAGCTTATCTTCCATAAATAAGTGTGTATTTTGATTTTTCAATAGCTCTCTTAGGGGTGATTCTATCATCCCAAAGAGCTATCTTCAACTTGGAATGCCATGTTCTTTGGTTTTCCTCCATTGTCCTCTTGATAATACTAATTAGATTCTTGTTAGTGGACTCAACTAGTCCATTACCTTGTGGATAATAATTGGAGAAATTACTATGATAAATACCATGTTTTAAATCCCACTCACTTATATTAATTCCAAGGAAAACCAATGCATTATCTAAAATAATTGTTGAAGGATCCCCAAATATTATCACTATGCCTTCATATAAGTCTAAAATAAACTTTAATTTGCTTCCTTGAGATATAAAACCTCCACCCATATTGTAAAGTAATCTATGACAGCTAACACCTACTTGTGCTAGCACTAGAAGGTGGGTTAATTAAGCCTATAAAATATAGACCCCATTGCATAAAAGGTTGGTCTACTTGTATTGGATGAAGAGGTAGGGCTGAAAGATTTTGTTTTCTATCAAAGAGGGCACATTTCTGACATTTCCTTACCCAAGCATGAGCATCTTTAAATAAACTAGGCCAAAAATATCTAGATCTCATAATCTTAGTGACTGTGGGCCTTAGAGCAAAGTGATTACCTATTGGTCCATTATGAAACTCAAATAATATCTTCTCAACCTGATCTAATTCAACACATCTCAATAGTACACCTGAGAAATATTTTATAAATAACACTCCATTAACAAGTACATAATGAATAGATTGTAATTTGAAGTACGTTCTTTTGGCTCTATCTAGGCCATGTGAACACTCACTAGTTTGAATAAAATTTATCATTTCTTATGTCCAAATCCTCTTTGGTGAAGATGAAGCTATCATAGGATCATCTTGAAGGGTTAAAATAACTTCCTTTAATTCCTTCAAGTTTGAATCAAGGTGATCACATAATCCCTTCCCTTTCACTAGCTTGGTTGTCTTGATTGTACATCATACTCCATTACTTTTGTAATCCAACCAACCCTTTTTTTAGTTAAATATCTACTCAAAAGGAAGTATTTGACATTATGATGAGGTAAAAATATATGAATATTATTGTTCAATAATATGTGCCTAAAATTCTTTAGGCTTCTAATAACTAAAAGTACTTACTTCTCTACATAAGTGTACCTTACCTCATAGCCTTCTAATCCTTGGATAAAGAAGGCAATAGGTTTTTACTTGTTTTATTAATTTGATTGAGTGAGCATGGAATAGATTAATTCTTCATTTCCAAAGTGTATAATTTGAAATCCTTTGAGAAATTTAGACTTGCAAGAGTTTGGGCTTGAGCAATATCTTGCTTGATATCTTCAACACTCTCTTTCCTTCTCCTTGTCTAAGTAAAAACTTCATATTTCCTTATAATAGAGGTTAGAGGCTTTAATAAAATAGAAAAATCATGAATAAACCTCATAAAATTTATTTTTCCAAAGAAACTTTTCAAACCTTTCTTGTGCTTGGGTAAAGTCAATGCCAAGATTGCACTCACCCTTTCAAGATCTATGGATAGACCTTTCTTTGAAATAATGTGTCCCAAAAGTTTGCCTTTATGGAGAAAACACACACACTTATTTGGGTTAAGAGATATTCCAAACTCTCTAAATCTCTCAAAAATCTTCCTAAGATGATTCAAATCATCCTTTGCATCATTCGAGAAAATTGTGATATCATCAAGATACATAAACACTATATCATTTATTAGACCTTAAAAAGCCATATCCATTACATGCTGAAAGGTTTCACCAACATTAAACAAACCAAAATTAATTTTACTATAAGCATATGTGCCTAATTTAGTGGTAAAAACTATCTTTTATTGATCTCCTTCTTTCACCAAAATCTGATTATACCCTGAATATCTATCAAGGAGTGAGAACCTTTCACTACCTACCATAACTTACAAAATTTTCTCCATGGAATGAAGATGATAATGATCCTTCAAGGAAAATGTATTAAAATATATAAATTCAACACATAACCTGATCTCCCCATTCTTCTTCCTTACTGGGACTAAGTTTGCTAACCAAGATGATGCTTTATAGGAAAAATGATCTTAGACTCAATCAACTTTGTAAGCTCCTTTCTCATGAGAGGCTCAATCATAAGATTGATTGGCCTTTTTTTTTTATTGATAAGCTTAGCATTATCATCTAAATATATGGTATTTTGAGCTATATTTGGATCAAAGCCCTTTAAATCACTATGTTCCCATGCAAAGATATTAGAAAATTCTTTACATCATTCAATGTAAGCATACCTTTCTTCACTAGTACATACCTTCCCAAGAGCAAGTAACTTATCCTTGAATATTTTTACTATCTTATATATTTATTAATTATTGGAAATTCTTTCCTTTTCTTTCTTTAGCTGATCATCATCACTAAAAATACTCTCAAGTGTGACTAAGCCCTTAGGGAGCTTGTTTGTATTCAATTGTATAATCTGCCCTTCATATTGCTGCTATAGTTTGGACTAGTTATTTGAGGAAAAATCCTCTTCCTCTTGTAAAAAAAGGGATATTTGTTGGTCACTATAAAAAACTTGCCAATTAGTGACATTATTAGGTATAGAGGGCCTTACAATCACTTTGATACAAGGTTGGTTCTTGTCCTCTCTTATCTCCTTTGGAATATCAAACTAAGCTCCAATGGCTACCAACCTATCAACATGTTTGTTATCTTCTCTTGGAATAAATTGAATGTTGGAATCTTGGAAATATTCTAAAATATCCCACACTCTATGCTTATAGGACTTAATCAAAGAGTTATTAGTCATATTTTGACCTCTCACTTGATTTGCAACCAACTGACTATCACCATACACTTGTAACTCCTTCACACCTCTATTTCTAGCCCACTCAAGTCTATAAATGAGGGCCTAATATTCTACCACATTACAAGTAAAACTAAGTTTAAATATGAAATTAGAGTAATACCTTTCTTTGGATGGAAAAACTAACATTGCCCCACCACCTGATCCAACCTTGCTTCTTGATCCATTAAAATAGAGTTGCCATATACCATCTATAGTCTCATTTGGCTTCATCAAGTTTGGCATGAAACAACCTTATTCATGAAGGCAATACAATCCAAGACCAGATTCCTCTATGAATTTATAAAGATCATGTTCATAGTGCTCAACTCCATATTCATCTAGATGTATATCATCAAGTCCTTTAAGATAAGAAGTTAGAGATTGATCCATGTGAAGCTCTTCCTCATCAAAAATAATGTAATTAACATTTGAAACCTTAGGCATGTAGGGCTATAAATTATTGTGATGAATAGGTTCTAATTCAATCTTAACCTTGGTACCATATTTGGTTCTAAAAACCATATATGACCAATTTGTTGCCAAGTGTCCACCTATCTTGGCTATAAACTCTCTTGACAAACAAAGAGCAAAGTATGGGGGTAAATCTGAAACAACCACATCATGAGGGATGGATAAATTAGGACATGCATGTAAAATCAAATTTATATTGTTTATTACTCCCAAGGTCTTTGTTAGTGACCCATCCAATTTTATAACTCCTTTAAACATTGGTTCATATTTGAGGCCTAGTTTATCCACTATTGACTTGGGCATAATTTTAGTAATAGCCACACTATCTATGATAAAATTATGAAACAAATAATCACCAATGATCAAGGATAGATAAAAATGAGTCTTAATATTTTTATTTACTTGTCCATCAATGGGATGAGCTCCATTCACCAAAACAACATTTTCAGTCCTTGTTGGTCCAACTAGTTTACTTAGTCTAAGCAACTCCTTTTGAAGAATATATTTTTATCCCAATATTGATAATGAGTCCCATAATGAAATATTCATATGTAAATTCTTCATTTGATCCACAACATTTATAGAAGGATTGTTCATCTTGAATGGCTCTTTGGAAGCACTAGTACCTTATGGTGTAACATGTAAAGATGGATGTGTAGGAGTTAACCTTGCATTATTAAACTTATAATTTTCCTACACCTTAGGAGCTCAGTTAGACCCACCTACTGTTATTGGTGATGGTGGAATCAAAATAGGTCCTTGAGTTTCCCCTTATGCTTCTTTAACAACCCTCTTCTTAGATCTAGTATTAGAAGATACACTAGCATTCACATTATTTGAACTCCCCAAATAATTCATGGCACAAAACTCTCCCTCTAAATGATTCATAAGAGTAGAATCAGATTGTGCTTGTCCATTTTCCATTCCATTTTACACTAGCATCTCAAAAGTGGGAACTTGAGGTACTTGATAACTGTGCATTGTCATGGCTTGAATAGGCATTTCATTGGCATATGCAACTTGGCCTTGATTTTGGTCATAGAAAAGATAACATGGTTGTTCTTAAAAAAAGTTTTTTTAAGTGGGAACAAGATCTATATGAGATGATGGGGAATTAGAATTGAAAATTTGATAAGGTCTAGCTTGATTTATTTAACTTTGTCCTTGAGTATTACCTTGAAGAGGATGCCTACTTGCTTGTCCAAACTGATTATAAGGCTAGTAAGGCCTATAAATTTGAGCTTGTTGTCTTTTGAGAGAAACCAATTCACTAGTAACACTTTGAAGTAAAATCTTTACTTCATAAATCTCATTGACAAGGGTAAGGTAAGACTTATCTTGGCTATTAGGAAAATGATCCAAGGTAGGTAATGCAATTTAAATAGGAGGCTACAAATCAAGAAACAATGGCATTGGTGGTCTAGGAGCAATCTTCCCCGATTAAACAAGACAATTCTCAGAATTAATATCTATCTCATAGGTACTAAGTAGTGTATTCCCACCCATGTATTGGATCATCATGGCTACATCACTATTCAATTCTTTTAGGTAATACAAGAAGGTATAATTTGGAGTGGGTTTCACAAGGGCTGGGATCCTATCCCATGTCTTTAAAATATAGAGTTAAAATATTGAATGATATCTTGGGGATCCCTCTTGATAGTAATCAATTTCTCAACTAGTGACAAATAATCACTCTTCTCTTCAAACCTCTTAAATAATAGATTTCATAGTTCATCCCATGCAGCAAAGGTAACATGAGGTAAAGTTCAATACCAATCTAAAGCTTTCCATTTGAAAGATAATGCCAATAGCCTAATGGATACATTTTATTGAGTGATATTGTGGATGTTTCATAAATTTTGCATGTTTCTAATGTGTTTAATGGGAGTAGTAGGACCTTATCTACTAAAAGATGGAACACTCTTAAGGGATGCTCCAAGAATTTGGTCATATTGAGCAAGATTAAAGGAGATGATCTGGTGAAGGCTAAAAAAGGAAGGTTTCTATCCATATTTGAAATCAGATTATTAGTATTAGGGTTTGAACCAAGTAAAAATTTGGACTTTATAAAAACCAACTCCCTTGAATAAGGATGAGTATTCACAAATCTTAACCTTTTGACCAAATAACAAGGCAATTGCACAAAATCAAAATGTATAACCTTAAAAATAGACCTAGTGGTCACCTTTGGCATGGAAATAAAGGATTGATCAACAAACAAAGAGTTAAAAACTTATTGGAGTTACTAGGTACTGAATGTAGATGTTCTTGTAACTATAAATATACCAAGACCAACACCAATCTTGGACAACATTCTAAGACTTAGAGTCCCATCAAGCACACCAAAAACTATAGTCACTTGGGTTTTCACCCTTTGAAGAGATGTATAAACTCTCCTCATCTAAGTGGCACAATGGCAACAAATCACAAGCTATGGGTAACCAATAGGCGAGATGAATCTCTAGAAGGGCTAGTTCCCTTGATGCACTCTTTGAAACACCTTCCTACTTATCAGCTTTGCATGAAAGGGGTTAGAAGACAAAATTAAATTAGTTAAAAATGTGATTCAAAAATAATGAGTTTACTCTTATTGACTGAAATTATACTACTTAGAGAAAATCAAAGCTTCTTTCACACATAATTCACAACTCAAGATAGATTGTTGCATCAATGTTTCATATGTTAGGTTCAAGAGGTATATTTAATGTTTAGGAGGGATAATGAATGATAATTTGAAGAATATAGTCATAAAACACTTCTAAAACTCTCAGACACTAAGAAGGAACACTAACAAAGACTTGAAATAATTACTCTTTTGCATACTTGGTGGACAATCAAAGACAACATGCTAGAAAAGGTTATCTTTTACTAGACAAGATCAATAAAATTTGTAACTAGAATCAATTATGAAACATGTAAGTAGGAAAATTATCATTTTTATTGATTCAAGATACATTTAAATACAAAATTGGCTAAGGTTTCACTTCTAACCAATAGAGGCTAATCATAAGAGCCCAAAAAGTCACTACTTATAACATTTGGGAGAGGGGTGAGACAAGGGAAGTCCAAAGGTCACTTGGAAACTTGTAAAGATGAAAAAATAGGTTACACATGCATGATAATAATATTTTAAATATAACATGCAAGGTTATAAATTACAAGTGTTAATCCAGGCATGAAACTCTTGTAATGTGGCATGGAATTCCTTGTGTTGGCTTAGAAAACTGCCTTTATCATCTAGCTCTATTGGAATGTCTAAAAAATGAATAGGGATATGCATAATTATTTTAATTTTATGGATGGGTTTCAAACATGCTTCTCCATACATTTTTTTAAAGCCTAATCACATGGATTCCTCTAAAAGTGAGCCATCATTGCCTGTAGTAAAAGAAACTCCTCTTTCACACACCTTGCACACTTGGATTCGAAAATGGATTTAGTTTCTCATGAAAATATGTAAAATGGAGTGAATTAAATGTTTCAAGTCAATACATTTCCTTATTGGCATCATGAACACCTTAAAATTAGTTTACTTGAAGTTTTTCACACTTCTCACTATCTTGGTCACTATGACAGTTTGACTGGCTGAGATGGAGCTGCTAGTAGGAACACTTAGGATATTTTTTATAGTATGAGATGGTCATAGTGGGTTATAATAAGTTATAATATCACTATAAAATTTTATTTATCCTCTTGAAAGTACCTATACCCAACACAATACATAAAATATTCAAAGAAATCCATTTTGTACAATGTCTGTACAGGTAGGGTAGCACAAAAATTGATGGGGAGGAGCCCTTAATAGTGTTATACAACCTAAAACCATTTTCATGGTCACTTAATCCCATTAAAGTAGGTTTTTGTTCTATTTTTATTAGTCATTTCCTTATCTAGGGTTTACCAAGGGTTTTGAGTCATTTTTACTCTTAAGGTTTGTTCATAAAGACCTGACGTTTTAACTACAAAAAAAATCAAAAAATGTGGTTTAAAAGACCCCCGTCAACCCCTCAAAACTTCTTGGATTTCCATGCAAAGTTACGTGGGAGATATGAAAATCTTAAACTACTTACTCAAGCTTTCACTTTCATTTCTTATAGCCTTGAATTAGATCCAAGCCCCAAAAAGGATCTTTTATGATTTCTATGAAAAAAGGAGGATTCAAAACCTCTATAGTGACCTAAAAATCATTCTCCAATAGACTATAAATCCAACCTATGTCTAGAAATGACATTGACCCCTCATTTAGATATTAAGACAAAACTCTACCTAACATGTTTGTCTATAACCTTGATGAGTTAGACCATTATGTTGAGATTGTCTCCTATTTTCTTGATTATTCATGTTGTCCTAGGTATGATCCATATTTTCACACCTTTTTATAAGGTTCCTTTAGCTTCTGGTCCACTAGTTCACCTTCATTATTCAAAAAATGTAGGTTGTGTTCATAAGGGAGTGCCCTCTATTTGAGACAAAATAGAGGGAAATTCCACTATTTGTCTAGATAAAACAAAGGATATAGGGGTTTATCTAAGAGGTGAGGAAATTTTCAATAAAAATTCAGCTTTTGGTTATGTCATTTGACCCCTCAACACTTGTAAAAACCCAAATAGACTCATATGCAGGCAGACTATGTGCAGGGTTACACTTTAAACTATGTATTACTTAGTTTGAGTTCTTTATTGTGCATGATATTCATTGGTGAGAGAAATTTAAAAGTATAAAAATCATGGTGGAGATTTTATAAAGTTTTTCATCACTCTAACCTACTACATAACCTTCACACTCCTTGCTTAGTCAAGACTGAGTTTCAACTCTTGATTGTGTTTTATGTCATGGAGGTACACTTGTAGGTGTTCATGCCTATTTCATCTTGATAAAAAGTTTTTTGATAAAATTAGATCCTATTAGTATTAGTATATTTTTGTTTTGGCCCATTTTGAATCATCTCTATTAATTGGTAACCCTCACACTTCACTCCTTAACCCACTACCTACTATGGTCAAACACATTCAAGTATGTTGGGAAAGGTAAAACCCTATAGGTGAAGATTCCTCTTTTACAGGATTACCCATAACTATTAAATATCATAAACCATTTGAAATCATATTCCATTTATCAATCTTGGTGACTCTATGTTTAATCCTCTATCTAGACTGTGTGCTCCTACAGTAAGGTATAGGTGTGCATTTGGCCTAATTGGACACCTGTAGGTGTAGGTTGGACCTTGAAACACCATCCATTAACTCTTATTGATGATACTCTAGATTATAATTTCCAATTTCACTATTTATAACCATTTAACATGGTGCAATAGTCTAGCTTTTCAACATTAGGTGAAGAGGGCTCTTTTAGGATCAAACTTGTAGGTGATCACTGCTTGAAATTAATACATAAAAGTGCATATTTAAGATATTAAATAACCACATTTCATTAGCCTTATTGACTCCATATTTTTTAGAGGTATTCTCCTTCATATAGGCTACAAGGTAGGGTCATTTGGATGCACAAGATCTCATGATAACCTTGTTATAAGATATTCACAAAATGACTTAGATATTTATATTCACCCTTAAGGGAAAGTGTTTTTGAACTCAATCATCACCTCTTCAAAGATAATATACAATTCCATTTATCCATTTACCACTTAATATAGGTCTATAATGTTCAACCCACATTTTAATATTCAAGATAAGGCCTTACCATATTCCAACTTCCCCATACAAAGACCTTCATAGTTCTTTGGTACCACTTGTAGGTGGGTATTTGCTTATATAGGTAGTGGGTATAAACTTTGGATAGTATGTAATATGTAAAGGTTTATGATCACTTTTATGATTTCACCAAGTGTTCAAATGAACTCTTAGAAATCTTAAAATATTTAAACATCTATCGAATTCTCCATCTTAACATGACGTCATCAAGAAGACTCCTATAGGTGCATTTGGGTTGTATGTGGGTAGTGGATAAATTTTGACCAATGTATGTTGATTAATGGTATCTTGAACATGATTAGGCTCATTATCAATTCCTAAAATGAGTGTTTTGACTTATGAGAATCTTGATACAAGTGTCAAACCTTTTATTCCAATGTGATATTCTCTTGCAAACACTTGCTATAATGCAAATAGGGATAACTAGTGACTATTTGTGTGGTGAATGAGCTAGAAACCAACCCTAAATATTCTAAAAAAATTCAAATTAACTCTCATAATCTCTTGATTACTTAAAAAAATTGATACACCTTCATTATAGTTCCATGAACATGCTAAGCAAGCCTCATACATGTGACTATAAATATGAGTGAGTGGAGAGATTACTATGAGAATGGCAAGGCTAAATTTTTATCAAAGAATGGTGTGATGAAAAAAAACATGGAAGGAGGAAGTATTATGACATTTATATATGTGGAAAATCATATTCCATTTACATGAGATATTTGTAGAGAAACACACATTCTACAACAAGGAAAACTTGATTGAAGCTTCATAATGATGATACCTTCTTGAAACATGATATAACTTGCCTATCAAAACACCATGAAACATTAAAAAAATCATAAATAACATTTAATAAGAGATCAAAAATCCTATGGAGTCAAAATAACCATCTGGATTATAAGGACTTGTCCAAAATAGAGCAAAACCTATAGGGTGCAGGAAATCATGAGCAGAAAAACATAGTCAACTTGTTAGAGATGGTTCACAAATCATGGTTACCAATCATTGAAATATTATTATGGAAATTAATATATATAAGTTTAATAACACCTCCTAAATGAATTTTACTTAGACCCTCTTTTATTGACCATACCAAGCATGAACTTGCTGACAATTTTTGTGTCTAAAAGGGTGAAGAAGGAGCAAAATGGTTTTGGGACTTTTTAGAACTTATAAATCATATAAAGTGTTGAGATGAGTCTAAGGAATATTAATAGACATTATATGACCTTATACCACATGTCACCTTCCCTCATGGGTCATACAAGTGCCAAACTCCTCCTTTTTCAATTGGTTTCTTAAATATTAGGTAGATAACCTGTAAGATTCAAATGAGACTGGCATTATTTATAGGTAATCTAACTTCTTGGATTTTTGAAAGGAAATTAGGATAGTTAGACACCTTTAAAACCATGCCACTTGCATTTATGACCTCTAAATGACTACTAAGTGACCCAAAATGACATATAAACTAATTAGATCATGACTAAAGCTAAAGAGGCATCAATTTATATAAAAAGGACTACAAAACACCCTATGACAAAGTATTAGACCCCTAAAACATATAAAAAACAAGTTTTTTAACTATAAGGGTCCAAATTTTCCCTTGAAGTCAAATTTGGTCAACAACTTCCACATAGAAAGTGCCAATTCTTGTAACTCTCCCCTTTGCAAAATCTATCTACTGCATGATTTCCTCATTAGTCTTGTGAGATGGAAATTTTGAGCAATCATTTATGATATGAAAATCATATAAAAATCACCCAAATATATAATCCAATTTATGAATTTAGAGAAATTAGACAATAATGTGAATAAAACCAACATCTATAACAACATTATAAAATCTAAAGCTAATTGCTCTAAACAAGATTCAAAAAACAAAAGATTAAAAGATCATGGATTTGCTTACAACCTTAAAATTTCATCATGATATTTGACTTGATTCAAGACACGGATTAGAGGATTATTTGACAAAAGACCAATGTATTGTTATGAAGATATTTTAATGGAATCTCATGAATTTCCTAGTTAAATTCAAAGTGGAGTGGTTAAATTTAAATAGAAGAAGTGGAGGGAATAAATGGGAATTAAAAATTCTTAATAAGCCTCTATACTTAGAGGTTTCTAGAGAAGATGGAAAGAGTAGAGGACACTTATATAATTATATTATTTCAGAATCTATTTAGAGCTAAACAAGATTAGTAGGTGGTTATATGAGGTGATTAGATTGGTGACTAAGAACTAGGAATGTAGGATAACCTAGGAATAGGTTAGGGTAGGTGGGATTGGAATTTAAAATTCTAATATAATGGATAAGTGGGGTTAGAATAATATTAGATGATAAATGAAATATTATAATAAGGAATAATTTACTTGTGGGGTAATTTAAGGTTAGTAGATGAAGAATGAAGAAGTGGAGAATATAAAAATGACTGGAAGGGGTGATATTAGGACAAAATTAGAAGAGATAAGCCATATTAGATGAGATAGGTGAAATTAATGTCAATTAATAATAATACTAGTGATGAAGGATGAGGTGAGAAAATTTATATATGTACTGTAGACATCCAATTCCTAACACCATTTGTGTTTAAATTGTCAATCTTACTCAAATTGCACTCAAATGCACATTTTAGGTCAAAAACCATAAAATGCCCTAAACGATTCAAACTTGTCACTTACAAATACCAGTTTAGGTTAAAATATCCCTAAATAGGGAAATGCATTTTATGGGTTAGCTAACTTTGATCAATTCATTTTGAGTAAAAATGATAATTTTGCTAGTTAGTGCTATGGATCACTCTTTTCTTATAATTCATTGGTACACATCACGTACCTATATTATTTGGTGTTGGAAACATACTAAATCGGAATAAAACTCCAATGCATCTAAAATCACCTTCTAATTTATTTTTAGACAAATTATGACCTAGTAATATGAATTTTTGACCATTTTAATTAATTAAGAGACAATTTTCAAATAATTGCACAAATGTTGATTAACCTTATTTAAGGCTAATTAATTTAAATCAAGAGCTTAAGTGGATTTTCCATGAGATTTGTTGAATATTTATTTTTGAAAATTGATTCCTATTAACTGCATCATTAGGTCACATTATTTCTTAGGAAGACATCCCTAGGCCATAAATGCCACAAATATTAGGATTATGGGTCACCCATGCCTAGTTAATGCCTCCCATGCCTCTTTAATGCTTATTTATCTTGAGGATATTTATGAATTTAATTCCAAATATTAGGATTATCCATGGCTACACATCTCAATCTTGAGATGGATGGTCATGGTTGATCTTGACCAATCTCAAAAATCTATAAATAGAGAGGCCATGGACATGAATTTTAGATCTTGAATATCGCAAAGTTATAATGTTAAATTGTTTCTAATGGCCTTTGCATTTGATCATTGATTTTGTTTGAAAGCTTCATTGATAGGTTAGTTTAGTGATTTGAAATCACGAGCCTAAGTTTTATGGAGTGTTCTTGAAGCATTGGAGGAGTTTACCACCATTGTTAACAAAGACAAGGATGCTTGATCAAGGGAGAACATGTTTTTGAGCCACATAGGTATGGGAAATTCATTTGGGAAGGTAATATGATGTTGCTTTACTTCATTGTTTCTTACTATCCTTTTTAATTCCCATAGGAATAGATAGGCTTAGTTATTTTGTTCTTTATGCATGTTTCATTATTTATAAACTAATGCTTGACTATCTTGCTTTGTAATCCTCTCTACATCTTGGCATGACCGATGGGACTAAGATGCATCTCACACCTGAAGATCATTTTAAAACTTTAAAATATTCATTTAGATCTATAAAACTATTGAAAATTGATTTTCTAACTTTATTTTTCCATTTTTGTTTGCCACAGTTTTATACAGTAATCAACATTAGCTAGTAAGACTGACATCGGTTGTATATCTTAATTGACATCAGTTAGCAAAACTGAGATCAGTTGCATTCTACCATCAGTCACATCAGTATAATTGCTATCAGTTGGATAACTGACATCAGTTAGAAAATGTAACCATCATTGGTTGTATATAACTGACATCGGTGACTGTGTTTTTCTTAAAACATAGACCTGAGAGCTCTTTTTCTAAAGTCTATTATTTCAAACCAAAAAGAGCTTCAAAGCTAAAGGACATGATGACATTTTCGTTGCAGGACCAAACTTGAAATTTGCTCAAAACATGTTTAGATCACCTTTTACATGCTTAAAAAATCAATTAGGAACCTTGTTTTGGTGCTAAATAAAATAATTTAGATGTTTATGGTGAATGTTTTCAAAGTTCACAATCTTAAGAACAAAGGGTCAAATGAACACCACTAAATATTTCATTTGGGCTTAAAATTGAACATACTTGTCAATTTTTGTTTGGAATAGTTGTTTAATTAGATTTTGTTTGGAAAAAAGATGAATGTTGCATGTATATTCTTCCATTTGTCCCCTTTAGGGAACCCTTGGAATCAAAAGCACCATTCTTATTGAAAATAGCCTATTCCAAGGCTTAGAAATAATGTTGTCTAAATCACTCCCCAAAAACTCACCAAAGTTTGAATGATATTGAAAATGACCCTAAAGTCTTTCTATTTTATGCTTTATTTATTTTTCATGCAAACTTGGCTTATGAGGGGGACGTCATTACCTCCCGCAAGTTCTTTAGGGAAGCTTTGACCTGGGGTTTCATCTCCTAGCATTGAATTTATTTGGCTCCTAGTTAGAGTTGCACATGAGAAGTATCTACATTTAGACATCACACTACATTAATAAAATAATAAGATGTAGTGGTTGTAAAAAGGAATAGACATTTTACAACTAGCCAATGTTGTGGTCACCCAATTTCCATGCTTTTATTTTGCATCATTTGATATGAAAGTCATCATGAAATTGATTCCCCTAGAATGATCAAAACCTTACTAGTTTAGTAGACCCCACTTTGTCGTACCTTGTCAGTTTAGACTTAAGATGTTTCTTTTTTGTCATTAGCTTACTTGGTCTTGATTTGTGTCTAAAACTACTTGTTAACTCAATGAACTTAACCAAAACACATTCTCCTCAATCTTCTTGAGCAAGGGAGGTGTTATGCTGTCCAAATGGAAAATTCATCTTTTCCTTGTTCAAATTTTTATCAAAATCTTTGTGTCATGTCATCCACTTTGATGCAGTCATGCTTCCCAATTGAGTCTAGATCTTTTACCTAATTTATTTAAATCCTTCATTTATAATCCACATTTGAAATTAAACCTTTTTGAGTTCTAAGGGTTGGTGTGTCAATGTGGGTTCACCATTTGCACACTAAGCTTGTTTTAACTTGGGTTCAATTTTCCATTTGGATTGAAGGTAATTTATTAAGACTCAAAATCACATTATCATCTTAGTGGACTTAAGTCATCTTGTGTATCTCTCACATTTTGAGTCCTAGAACATATTTTATCCTACTAGAATCATGTGGCGATGCTGTGCCACTTAACTGGTCCTAGATTTATACTTAGTGATTCACATATGTTTTTACATCTTGAGTTGCTTATTTCATTTTGTCTTCTTCATAATCTGGAGAGCTTTCCTCTAAACTTCTAGCATTAACTTGTCAAAATTGATGCTAGCTTTTATGACATTTTTGTTATAGGACTAAACTTGACATTTGCTCAAAACATGTTTAGATCACCTTTTACATGCTTAAAAAATCAATTAGGAACCTTTTTTTGGTGCTTAACAAAATAATTTAGATGTTTATGGTGAATCTTTTCAAAGTTCACAATCTTAAGACCAAAGGGTCAAATGAACACCACCAAATCTTTCATTTGGGCTTAAAATTAAACACACTTGTCAATTTTTGTTTGCAATAGTTGTTTAATTAGATTTTGTTTGGAAAAAAGAGGAATGTTGAATGTATTCTCTTCCATTTGTCCCCTTTAGGGAACCCTTGGAATCAAAAGCTCCATTCTTATTGCAAATAGCCTAGTCCAAGGTTTAGAAAGAAAGTTATCTAAAGCACTCCCCAAAAACTCACCAAAGTTTGGGTGATCTTGAAAATGAACCTAAAGTCTTTATATTTTATGATTTATTTATTTTTCATGAAAACTTAGCTTGCGAGAGGGAAGCCATTACCTCCTACAAGTTATTTAGGGAAGCTTTGACCCAAGGTTTCATCTCCCAACATTGACTTTATTTGGCTCCTAGTTGAAGTTGCACATGGGATGTATCTGCATTTGGACATCACACTACATTGAGAAAACAATAAGATGTAGTGGTTGTAAAAAGGACTAGACCTTTTTACAACTAGCCAATGCTACGGTCACCAAATTTCCATGCTTGTCTTTTGCATCGTTTAACATGAAAGTCATTGTGTAATTGATTTCCCTAGAATGATCAAAACCTTACTATTTTAGTAGACCCCACTTTACCGTACCTTATCAGTTTAGACATAAGACATTTGGTTTTTTTCATTATCTTACTTGGTCTTGATTTGTGTCTAAAAATACTTGTTAACCCAATGAACTTAACCAAAACACATTGTCCCCAATTTTCTTGAGCAAGGGAGGCATTACACTATCCAATTGGAAAATTCACCTTTTTCCTTGTTTAAATTATTATCAAAAGCTTTGTGTCATATCATACACTTTGGTGCAGTCATGATACCCAATTGAGTCTAGATATTTTACCCAATTTATTTAAATCCTTAATTTATAATCAACATTCAAAATTGAACCTTTCTGAGTTCTAAGGTTGGTGTGTCAAATTGGGTTCACCATTTGCACACTAAGCTTATTTTAATTTGGGTTAAATTTTATATTTAGATTGAAGGTTGTTTATTAAGACTCAAAATCACATTATCATATTTGTGGACTCAAGTCATCTTGTGTATCACTCATGCTTTGAGTCTTAAAACATATTTTATCCTACTAGAATCATGTGGCAACATTATGCTGCCTATTTAGTCCTAGATTTATACTTAGTGATTCATGTTGTTTTTACATCTTGAGTTGCTTAGTCCATTTTATCTTCTTTTTAATCTCAAGAGTTTCCTCTAAACTTCTAGGGTCAACTTGTCAAGGTTGAAACTAGCTTTTATAGTATGGGTGTATCACAAATATCTAGAATTTGGTGTACTAGTTTTCACCTTGGGTCTTTGAGTTACCTTAACCTCTTCTGATCTATACAATTTTAACCTTACCAAAGGTTGAGTAAACTCATGAACCAAATATTATAAATTGTGCATGGTTTCAAACCACCCTCCCTTATAGTCTCACTAGTACCTTGGTTATTTGTTTAAAAGAGAGCCAAATCATACTTTGTTTGGTTAACAAACATTGGTCCAAAGTTAGTCAAATGCACAGAATAACTCTTTTAGACATGAATCAAAGGTTCACTCGTAGTGGGGCCTCTTATGGCCTTATTTATGAAGATGAGAAATTTTATGAAGGTAAAGATAACCCCATTATTTTTTATGATATCCCCACAACAGTAGGATCCAAAGATGATTATAATGAATATAAACCCAAAGAAGATCAAAATGAATCCCTTCTTAGATTGATAGAATCATGTGCTAGACTACCTTCTAACTTTCTTATAGAATAATTGCATACCATAGTTAGAGAAGGAGAACAATGATGGCAAGAACAAGATTTTGTACAAATAGAATTACCTTTTTCCTCTAACAAAGGAAAGGAAATACAAAGAGTCAAAACCCACAAATCCAAATCTTCTAGCTAAGATAAAGATAATAAGTCAATGATATGCAGATCAACTTGTCACAAACTTAATTGACTCCCTAGTTGCCACTTTAATTCACAAAAATACTTCGAAAGAACAAGTAAATGTGGTTGAAAGTATGCAAAAAATATTGGATGAGGACATTACCATAGTGGATCAAGGTAATCTAAATGAATAGTTAAAGGCACAAAAGACCTTACAAAGTGTTCCATTTGACACGAAACATACATTTTTAAATAATCAAGAACCTATTGTTACTTTACAAACTCAAAAACCCAAACATTTAGTTTGAATTGAGGAAATCCATTAAGATAATTTGGCTAGTTCTTTTTAATAAACCCAAAAATTGGTAAATAAACATAGAAATTTCCAAAATCAACAAAGTACAAAATAACCAAATTTAGGTAATGTTTTACAATCCAAGAATCAATGGCCTATGTTCTCAACTCAAAAAAAAAAATAGAACCAAGTTATGGATCGAAAGGTATAGACTCCCTATAGATTCACACAAAACTAGGGGCATATTCTACCCCAACAACAATAACAAAACCAAGGGCACATTCCATCCCAACAACAACAAAACCAAGGGCACATTCCACCCCAATAACAATAAAACTAGGGGCATATTCCACCCCAATAATAGCAAAAATAGGGGCACATTCCACCCCAACAACAACAAAACTAATGACACATTCCACCCCAACAATAATAAAACTAGGGGCCATTCCACCCCAAACAACAATAAAACCAGGGGCACATTCCACCCCAACAACAACAAAAATAGGGGCACATCCCACCTCAACAATAATGAAACCAGAGGTACATTCCACCCCAACAACATCTTATTCGATCCATAAATGCACCAAACATGCAAGAATGGAATTCTATGAAGGTAATTACTCAAAGATTAGAGATGAATAATAGGGTCAAAAAGTTCAAATTTGATGAGATATGCCCATATCTATTTGATTTATCAATTATCCAAAACCCATTTCCACCTCATTTTAAGGCACCCAAATTTGACAAATACAAAGGAAAAGGAAATCTACATGAGCACATATAGACTTTCTTCATCTTATGTCAAGAGATTACCTATAGTAGAGAGTACTTACTATGACTATTTATGAAAAGTTTAGTGGGACAAGCTCTTGATTGGCTACTTAAACTACCTAAGGGATCGGTTTTAGATTGGAATGACTTATCAAAAAAGTTCATTAACCATTTATCATATAACATAGAACATGAATTAACCATTTTTGACTTATGAAAAGCTAAGCAACGTGATGGTGAAAGTTTTGCTACATATCTACAAAGGTGGAGAGCATTGGGAGGCCACTTTCAACATAACTTGCTAGACAAATAGTTGGCTAATATATTTGTATAAAATTTTCATCCTGAAGTTGTACATAAACTATGATTATCTTGTGTTAACTCATTTGAATAAATTATTGACAAAGGAGTGCAGATTGAGAAGTCTCTTATTGCTAAGGGCCTTGTTAATATTTTTGCATAAGGTCAAGCATTTAATTAGACTAAATCACCAGCTCAAATAGTTATGTAGTATAAACCTAAAGGCTTTAGAAAAAATAAGAAAATGGTTGGAAATGGGGTGACTAAAACAAGACATCTATAAATGGTACAGGCTATGCCTCCTCCAAATGTATAATTAACTCCCCCAAATCCATTACCTACTTTGTAGAGACAATCTCCATGAAGGACATTTCATAACAATTTTAATGTCTTTACCAATTTAGAAGAATCAGTTGAAATAGTGTTACAAAAGCTCATTTTAGCTAATTTAATTGTATGGCCAATATCAAGGCCATTTCCTCAAGATCAACCAAAACTAGATTAGTACAAAGAGAACAAATGGTGTAACTTTCATCATGTTGCTAGTCATGGTACATATCATTACGTTCAACTACAACATATTATTGAGGACTTTATTGAAAGTGGTGAATTAGAAATTAAGTTGGCCCCTAATCAGGACACAAATTAGGATATGGGAATCTACAAAGACCCCTTTCCTTGAGATGATCCACTACCACCAAGAAATAATCAAAATGGTCAAAATCAAGGATAGAGGCATAATCAAAACTAACAACAAGGTCAAAATCACAATGAGCATAATCAAGATCATAATGCCCATACTAATAATGTGGCTTATAATAATGTACCTTATGACTATAATAATAATTTGGGATGCATTTTTTCAACCCACATTACCACTGTTACTGTAAAACCATGTGGCCAATCTCATGTTCCTTGCAACATGGGACCCATAATTATAGGGTCATCACCCTCTCCCCCTAGTAATACCATGTTGGGTTCACATCATCATGTTTTTAATCCATTTGTATGGGTTAAAAATTATGAACAACAACACCTTTCTTCTAATTATAAAGGCTCCTCCCTAACCCAAAATTATAGCAATATAGTTAGACACCCACGAGTCACCATCCAAGGCCCTTTGCCTTCCTCTTCTAATTATAATAACTCCTTATCACCTCTAGGTTGTGCAGGCATAACTAGACACCTTTGAGTCACCATCCAAGGCCCTTTGCCTTCCTCTTCTAATTATAATAACTCCTTGCCACCTCTAGGTTATGCAATCACAACTAGATGCCTAAGAGTCACCATCCAAGGCCCTTTGCCTTCCTCTTCTAATTATAATAACTCCTTGCCACCTCTACATTTTACAGTCATAAATAGATGCCCATGAGTTACCATCTAGGGCCCTTCACCCACTTCTTCCATAAAACCTAATGAGAACATTATGCCAATGGTTATAAAGCTAAATACTGTCCTAACAAAGACTAAACTAGTTCAAACCATAATTCAAAGGCCTTATAGTCTAGCAAATCAATTAGATAAAACCCCTACATAAATTTCCATATTAGAACTCTTATGGATATCTAATGCCCATAGAATCATCTTTAATAAACTTTTGAAAGAGTCTATTGTGCCTAATGATATAAACCTTGATCAATTGTAGAACCTAGTTAGACACTTGTCTTCATTTCAGCAAATCACATTTGATCAAAAAGACATGTCCACCCCCAGCCCAAACCACAATAACCCACTATAAATTGAGATAATCATTGTTGATCACAAGATCAAGCAGGTTCTTATAGATAATGGTTCAGGGATAAACATCATATCTCTTAAATTGGTATGATGATTGGGCTACATGGATAAAGACATTCAACCAAAAACTATTACAATCAAGGCTTATGACAATGTTGAGAGGGAGTCATTTGGTAAAATTTGGTTCCCAGTCATGGTTGGGTCTATTTCTCATAACAAATTATTCCATATTATGGATATTGATCTTCCTTATAACAAAATTTTTAGTCATTCTTGGATCCATGTAGTACAAGCAGTTCTATCTACTCTTCACCAATGTCTTAAGTTTCCCTATGATGGGATCGAGGTTACTATTCCCATTGATCAGTAGCCATATCAATATTGCAAACATCTTGAAGTAGATTTTTATAATTATAACTATTGCCTTGGTTCTAAATTCATTACAAAGAAGAACAAAGCCATCATTTCTCATCCATCTCCATCTAATTATATAGACCCTAGTGATCTAGCCTCTACTTTGATCGATCTATTTCTTGTAGCTCTAGCCAAGAAGGTTATTATTAAAGATGTAGGCATTTCCACATACCATCTAAAGGATGTCCTCCATATTGAAAAATTACCCAAATCCCCTATAACATTTGGTAAGTCTAAAATGCCTATTGGAGCTTTCCATCTTGAAGCAAAAACCCATCCTAATGGTGCTTCCCTTCCTAAAGTAGGGCATTATATCTTTACCATTGGTACTTCCCATCTTGAAGTAAACCCTCACCATAACCTATGCCTTTTCCATCCTAAACTCATAGATTGGGATCAGAAAATTTGATCATATACCTCAATGAGTTTCAAAATGAAGAATCAATTGCAAAATACATAGGCTTATGAGATGCATTTCCTATTGGTGATCATAAGCAGGGTTTTGATATTTCATTGGATCCTTATACCTAATTTGGAGAGTAAGAAAATTTTTTTGGTCATAATAAAGAACAAACATTGAGATCTTTAGGTGAAAACCTCTTTGAGGCACATTTCAATCAGGGAAAAAGTAAAGAAAAAGACAAGCCTTTGAGTGAAAACCTATTTCAAGCACTCCTAGGTGGGAAAGTTTTCTCATCCCCTTAGGACATAGAAAGCCCATCCATCCCAAGTTCCATAGCTAGTATAAACATCTATTTAGAATAACATCAAATATTTGAGTGTCTTGCTCTTGAGTTTCTAGAGGTTTTTGCCAATTGGACTTTACCTAAGAAGGTAGATTTTGATTCTTCATATTATCTAGATCTTTGGGAGGAATAACAAAGATATATAATAGAGGAAAATGATCATGACCATACATTGCCTACAATTCTAGAAGATGGATCCATACTCCTTATGGAAAGCATAATAAAAGTGAATTTGGGAACCCATGAGGATCCCAAAATGGTTTATCTTGGAGCTTTCCTTACTGAAGTAGAATGTGAAGATATTATATCTATTCTTAAGGATTATATAGAAATTTTTACATGGGAACACTCTAACATTCTAGGCTTGGACCTAAATTTAGTTGTGCATCATCTTGTTGTTCACCCTGGTGTTAAACTAGTCAAGCAAAAGTTGAGAAAGATACATCTGTGCATCAGCCTTGTGGTTAAGGCTGAGTTGGAAAAGTTGTTAGGAGCCAATTTTATCAGACCATTGGAATACTTTAAATGGGTTTCTAACATAGTACCAGTGAGTAAAAAGAACCTATGTATACATGTTTATACTAATTTTCATGATATCAACAAAGCATGCCCCAAAGATGATTTTCCTCTACCCAACATTGACATGATCATCAACTCAACTGCTGGGTATGAGATTCTATCCTAATTGGATGGATTTTCTACTTACAATCAGATCAAGATAGCCCCTAAAGATTAGCATAAGACTGCGTTCACCCCTTCATAGGGGATATTCTATTACCAAGTCATGCCATTTGGTTTGAAGAATGCTAGAGCCACATATCAATGTGCAATGACTATCATTTTCCATGACATGATGCATGACATTATCAAGGACTATGTTGATGATATATTGGTAAAATCAAGAATAAGAGTTGGACAATCTGACATTCTATGAAGAATATTTGAGAGGCTTCATGCATATAAAGTCCACTTGAATCCTAATAAATGTGTCTTTGGAGTCACATCAAGAAAATTGCTAGGGTTCATTGTATCACAATGAGGGATCAAAGTCAACCCTAAAAAGGTTTACGCTATTATAGAAATGCCTCGACCAATCAATATTAAATAGTTTTGAGGTCTACAAGGAAAGATCTAGTCTATACACATGCTCATTTCTCAATTGGTAGATTAGTGCCATCCATTTAATCATCTCTTAAAGAAAGGGGTAACATTTTACTGGGATAAAGATTGCCAGATGTCATTTTTAAAACTTAAAACATACTTGGCCAATCCACCAGTATTATGACCTCCAACACAAGGAAATCCATTACTTATTTATATATTAGCCATAGAACATGCACTGGGGGCACTTTTGGCTCAACATGATGATCATGGTAAAAAACACACTATTTATTATTTAATCTACACATTGGTAGCCTATGAATATAATTATATGCCTATTGAGAAGGCATATTTAGCTATGGTATTTGTCACTTAGAAATTGTTACAATATATGATAAATAACAAAACTATTGTTATCATCAAGGTAGATCCTCTCAAGTTCCTCTTATCTAAAGTAGATCTTCAAAGATGCAAGGCTAAATGGATTATGATCCTCAGTGAGTTTGATATTGAGTACCTAAATTAAAAGGCAATCAAAGGACAAGTTCTTGCTAACCAAGTTGCAGAAGCTCTTATTACAACCACTCAACCTCTCAACTTTGACCTTCCAGATGATTCTATCATGACGATAGAACAAGCATCACAGGAACCTAAATAGTGTATGCTCTATTTTTATGGATCCTTCACATCTTAAAGGTCTAGAGTTGGCTATCACACCATAGGAGGATTTGATCCCCAAATCCTTCCATATATAATTTTAGTGTACAAATAATATGGTTGAATATGAGGCATTGGTTGTAGGGCTCCATCTTACCATATAGTGGGATATTCAAAGCTTAAAGGTCTATGGATATTCATAGCTAATCATAAATTAGACAACTGACTAGTATCAAAAAAGAGATGATAAGCTTGTTCCTTACAAGAAAATTATTGATAACCTTAAAACACATTTTAAATCTCTATAATTTGAACAAGTTCTATGAGTCAACAACAAATCTATGGACACCATGGAAACAATAAATTCTATGATTCAAATGCATGACAATGCTAAAGAGTATCAGTTCTTGATTGAAAATCTTCTTTATCCAGCACATACTCTATCAGATTTAGAGAGGATATGCACCATTGCTGATGCTAATCCCTCACCTAAGCTACCATGGTACCAAGAATTTTATAACTATTTCCATAGTCATGTATTTCTCGCCAACCTTTCCAATAACCAACAAAAACTATTCCTTCATCACTTAACATGTTATATCCTCCTTAGAAACACACTTTATTATAAAGGCTATGATGTAACACTTCTTTGTTATTTATCTTTAGGAGAATCCAAGCTGGCACTAAAGGAGGTTCATGAAGGAATGTGTGGGGCCCATACCAATGGTGTAGTCCTAGCAAAGAAAATCCTTAGAATAGGCTATTATTGGCCCAAAATGGAGATAGATGCTTGTAATTATGTAAAGAAGTGTGTTCCTTGTTAGTAGCATGGCAACTTGATACATGGACCTTCCTTACCATTGTAGCTGATTACAACACCATGGCCATTCTCAACATGAGGTCTCAATCTCATTGGGAAAATTAACCTAACATCTTTAGATGGCCATAATCACATTTTAACTATAACCAAATACTTTACCAAGTGAATTAAGGCCATTCCTCTCACTTATGTTATCGGTAAACAAATCACCAAATTCATTCATTACCATATCATTTGTCGATACGGCATCCCAACCCATATTATATCTGATAATGGAGGATATTTTGTGAACCAAGATGTGAAATATCTTTGTGAAAAATTCAAGATCAAGCACAAAAAATCCACTCCATATAATCCATAAGGTAATAGACAAGTTGAGACATCAAATAAAACCATTCTAGCCATCTTAAATAAGATTGTCAATGATGCTGGCTATAATTGGCACTTGTAACTCTTTCCTGCCCTTTGGGATTATAGAACCAATCATTGTACCCCAACTGGAGCTACTCCATACTCCCTTGTTTTTGGCACTAAATTTATCATCTCAGTTAAGATTGAGATCCCATCATTAAGAATATCACTGGAGCACATTGAAGATAATGAAGACTATAGAGCCTCGTGACTACATGAACTAGATCTTCTTGATGGCAAGAGTTTGGACACCCTAGAAAATTTATAGGCCTATCAAAAATAATTATGGAGAAGCTAAAACAAATGCATTTTCTCTCAAGAATTTGAGATTGGTGACTTAGTTTTGAAAGAGAACCAAAAGAATATGAATGCTAAATGTAAAAAGAAAGGCAAGTTTCAACCTAATTGGTTAAGACCATATATTATCATAGTAAACTATGGATCAAGAGCATATCAAGTAGCTAAACCTAATGGTAATTTTTTTTATATCCCATGAACATCATACACCTTAAAAGGTTCTATGCATGAATAACTTTTAACCATTGTCTACGAGACCCCTAACTTGGGGGCAACTTGTGCTGATGTAATTTTATCCCACCCTTTTATCTTACCTTAAACACATTTTATACTACCCTAGTCCACTTTTCATGATTCTTGACAGTAAAGGCTTTGAATCCTTGGCACTCTAAACACATTCTTCATCCCATTCTAGATTGCTCTCTTTAAAAAATATATTCTTTGTTATGTCTAAGGCATGTTATAAGCTTGAACACTTTTTATCCCTTGACCAATTATGATCTCAATTATGTCTCATGAACATTATGAAATTCCTCAGTAATAATTCTATAAAGGAGTTCATCCAAGATAGTATTATGTAGCTTCAGACAAGTGAACAGAAACATCTTCTTAGTTTTAGATTATTACTACACTATTATAGATTAAAAACCTCATTCTCATCGATTTGTGAGTATGGGCCATTACAGTTAACTTAGCTATCTTATTAGAACATCTACTCTCAAGATGTGCATCTCCTTGACTAGATGGTCCAACCTTGTGCATATTTTATCCCAAAAACACTAAAAATATTAGAAATACTTTGAAAATACCAAAAACATTAGAACATGATCCACAAAAGAATAAAAGCATTGTCTCACACTTCTATACATTTGTACATTCCCATTCTACCATGCTACGCTCTTGCCATTTTACAAGCACAAAAATACTAGTTCATTTCATCTTGTCCCATGCACTTGCAATTTTTCAAGATCATTCTTTTTCATCTCACTAGCTTCTTGTTTGCCAAACCATTTTTGTTTTTTTGTCATATCTTCCATTTCTTCTATAAAATTAATCATACTGATTTGATCATCATTTTTCTTCTATCCCATTTCCTGGGAGAACTACATTCAGCCTGAAGTTCATGTTGGAACATGCATCCATAGAACTATGTAGGCAACATCCACTTGTCTTATATATCTAGAGTCAACTTGGCCAAACCCCTTCCTTTTCTTATCTTCCCCCTTTTCTTCTATCATTGTTCCTCTTTAATTAGGGAACAATTGTCATTATTCTTTGTTATGATGTGGTAGAAAGTAATGCCTCTACCACACATAAATGAAGATTTGTCTTTAAATCACACTAACTTTTTATTGTTTATGTGTATTTATTTCTATTTACTTGGTATTTTTTTGTGCTTTCACACCTATCCTTTTATTTCTTCTCCTTTTCCCTTTTTTATTACCTCTTGTCTCATTCTTGGTCTTGTGTTTCCTTGATTATTTTTCTGTTTGATTTTGCTTTTTTTTTGTCTGTTTCAGAACATCTTGATGATTCACATGGATCTCAATTGTTTATATCTTGATCCTATGTTATTATGTTGTTCTTGGACAATTTTTTTAATTTTATTATTGTTGGTGTCTTGTTTTTCTATTTAAGTTTGCTTTTCTCTTTTATGTTCAAGAATGGCTTGATAGTCCACATGGATCTTGATTATTCATATCTTAGTCTCATATCATTAATAAATTCTTAAATTTTGTTTTTAAACATTTTGTTCCTACTTAAGATCATATCTTGATTTCAAGTTAGGTTAATTTCTGTTTATCTTTTTCTTTGTTTTTGTTTTTTTATTTAATTATAAATCACTGTAACTCTAGTTTTGGTCATTGTGTCAAAATTATCCTTAGTTATAGATATTCACATTTGTATTAGCTCAGCACAATTGTAATCTTATGTCATTATAAGTTATTTATACTTATTATGACTAATTTATTTTTCTATAGCAAGCACTTTGTGCTCAGGTCTCAACGTCTTAACATCAACATCATCTCTGATGAACGATTCTCAAGAACACTTTACAAAACCTAGGCTCATGATATAGAATTAGGCTTCTAGGTAGCAAGCATTTTAGGCTTATTTTTCTATGCTTAGATGTGCATCTCTTTTCATACATTATAAGTCTAATAAATTCTTGGTCATTTTTCATCATTCCTCATTCCATTCTCTCCCAAACTTGGGTGAACTACATTGGCCTGAAGTTCATTTTGGTACATGAGTCCATGGAAATATGTAGGTAGATATCAATTTCTATTGAGGTCAACTCAACTATCTCCATTCTTATTTTCATTACTCATCACTTTGTGCATTCTCATATGCTTGTTTTTATATGGATTTCTAAGCCATTACACCATCACATGTACATTTGCACTTGCTCCCTTTAATCTATCTTTTTGATTATATCCTTGAGCTATTTTTGCTTGCCAATTACCCATGTTGGGGCACAACATCTGAACCATTTATAAATTGAATCAGCTCTATAGGGGTAAAATAATTCTTTATTCTTTATCAATGATCAAAATTTACCCTATTGGGGCAAAACTATTTTATCATGATCAAATCTACTCTACTGGAGTACTTCTTATTATATTCTCTTTAGAGACCCCATTCTAGTGGCAATTCCCTTTCTAAAGTATAACATTCTCTCTTTTCCTCTAATTCTAAGCTCTTCACATTAAAGCCCATGATGGAAATGTTTTAGTTTATAACTTATCTTGAGATTGATTAATGTCATAAGCATGCAGCTTGTACTCTCTAATTGGGTACATTTAAAGTGTGTCCCTTACATTTATGGATTATATCTTTCCCATTCCCCCTATCTCTAGGGCCTATTATACTCCTAATTATATTTTTATCATTGATGGTAATCATATGTGAAAGCCTTAGCTCGTTTGGATGTGATCTATTCCATGGGTTAATCTCTCACTTTCTCTCTCTTTTTGAGAGTCCATCCTTTTCTTTCATCCTAGTATGTCCTCTCAAGGGGGCATCATGGGTCTATTCCAATTTCTTCTTGAAAACTCTTTTCTTTGAAAATACATTGCTTCACTTAAATGTCTCACTATGCCTTCTCAAATAGAGGCAAAATATAGACATCCAATTCCTAACACCATTTGTGTTGAAATTGTCAACCTTACTCCAATTGTACTCAAATGCACATTTTAGGTCAAAATACATAAAATGCCCTAAATTATTTGAACTTGTCACTTACAAGTACCAATTTAGGTCAAATTATCCATAAATATGGCAATGCATTTTATGGGCCAACTAACTTTAATCAGTTCATTTCGAGTCAAAATGATAATTTTGCCATTTAGTGCTTTGGATCACTCTTTTATTCTAATTTATTAGTACACATCACATACCTTTGTTATTTGGTGTTGGAAACATCCTAAATGGGAATACAACTCCAACTCATCTAACATCACCTTCCAATTCCTCTCCAGTCAAATTATAACCCAGTAATATGACTTTTTGACCATTTTGATTAATTAAGAGCCAATTTTCAAATAATTGCACAAATGTTGATTAACCTTGTTTAAGGCTAATTAATCCAAATAAAGAGCTTAAATGGATTTTCCATGAGAGTTGTTGAATATTTCTTTTTAAAAATTTATTCCTATTAACTATATCATTAGGTGACATCATTTCTTGAGAAGACATCGCTAGGCCATAAATGCCATAAATATCAGGATTATGGGTCACCCATGCCTAGTTAATGCCTTCCATACCTCTTTAATGATTATTTATCTTAAGGATATTTATGGATTTAATTCCAAATATTAGGATTATCCATGGCCACACATCTCAATCTTGAGATGGATGGTCATGGTTGATCTTGACCAATCTCAAAAATCTATAAATAGAGAGGCCATGGACATGAATTTTAGAGCTTGAATATTTCAAAGTTATAATGCTAAATTTTTTCCACAATCCTTGATTTGTTCATTGATTTTTTTTTCAAGCTTCATTGATATGCTAGTTTAGTGATTTGGAATCATGAGCCTAGGTTTTATGGAGTGTTCTTGAAGAATTGGAGGATTTTTCCACCATTGTTGACAAATACAAGGATGCTTGATCAAGGGAGAACATGTTTTTAAGCCACATAGGTATGGTGAATTCATTTGGGAAGGTAATATGATGTTTCTTTCTTTCATTTGTTTCTTTCTATCATTTGTAATTATTATAGGAATAAATAGTCTTAGTTAGTTAGTTCTTTATGCATGTTTCATTATTTACAGACTAATGTTTGAATAAATTTATTTGTAATCCTATCTACATGTACATGTCTTATAAATACTTCCCTCAATTTTGATTCAACAAATATCAGTTGAATATTTGATTAAACTTGAAAAATGGGCTTGATAACTAGTTGATCGAGAAGATTATTTACACTTACCACTCTCATGTTCTTAAAAAAAGATATGTAACTTACTTATTGATTATAAAATTACTAAAATAAACTACCATCTCTTGATTCCAATCAAGAATGTTATCCCTCTTGGCAACCACATGAATTAAACTTAAATGGGTGTAGGATTTATTCCTTGTAGCTTTCCCAAAAAAATTAAGCCTTCCATCAATATATTTCATTTTATTATATAGTTCGGACACATCTCCCCATTTATGTTGATATTTATCCTTCATAGACCTTATTTCATAAAAAAGTGTCATATAGCTTCTTTGTTGCACTCTGCACATTATCTATAATTTCCCTAGGAGCTTGAATGGTATTTTTTTGTAGTTTATGCCTTGATTGATCATAACTCTTGAAAATTTTATTTATTATTCCTCTAGTGGAATATGAAAAACTATAGGGATCATACCTATATTAATATGGATCTATGGGGTTGAGATTTCTCTTCTTTGTTAGAGAGAGAATGTCTTCTCTCTATTCTAGTTCTACATTTCCTCCTCTACCACCATAGTTTTCCTTTTTATATTTCTTAGTGTATTCATTTATTTATCAAAATGGAAACACACCATTGCCTACTCCATAATTATTAAATCATGCCTACCCTCCTCCTCTTCTTATAACCTTTGAATCCAAGAGGGGACCTATACCATATCTTGTGATTCTACTTTCTCTTTAGATGCATGGGTGGTAGAATGAGACTACCATAGAGGACAAATTTAGACTAAAGTAGATGGGTTACAGATGGTGGTGTTGTCAACTCTAGGAAAGAATCAATGGATTTACTTGAGTCAATGACCTTCTTCTAGGCTTTGTATAAATGATATATTTGATCTTACACTGTGCCCTATGCACTTAAACCATGTTTGATTTTGTTGAGATGGCTTGATCAAATGGCATACCCACTTATGTCGATAGCTTAGGAGGTGTATCCTATGTATAAAAAATGGAAGTAGACACTATATTTTCTAAACTAACCTATTTCTTTGGATCTATAGGTAGTGGGTTAGTCTGATTGAAAAAAATAAGTTATAGGGGTACTAAGTAGGTTCTACATATAACTTGTATCTAATGTATGAATAAACCCAATAGTAATAATAGTGGTAGGGGGATATTTAATGGGATAATTAATAGGATGGAAATCCCAAATCATAGGACATAAGGCTAGGGTATATAAGAATGGATTGTGTATGCTTGGGACTTATTCAATGGGTTTGAATAATATAAAGAATGGAAAATACCTATTGCATTAGTGGTAATCAAAGAAGTTGTCAAAGAATACAAGACTTGGGTAATCACATTTTGGGAGGAATTTGGGGGAGCATTTGAGATGAAAAACTAGGAGGCATAAATGGAAATGACCCTCGAGCTTGGACTTATTGACCATTTTATGCATTAAGTTTCATATCATCTTCTTTTATTGCTAACAACTCAGTTACAACAAATTCAATTTTTCACTAATCACCCCCTTCATAATTCTTCACATATATTTGTCCCCTCAACTTTATTTTATTATTCTTCACATTCATTTTTATCAAATGAATTATCTTATTATGTTTAGTGTCTATTTTAGACAACCATTCTTATTCAGTTGCCCATATTTCATCTTCTTTAGTGCTATCATAAATTTGATTATCTTGAAGATTTCTTGATCTTGTCTTCTTATCCTTGTGTATTTCCCTTCTCCTCTTCCTTGGGGTCCTCTTTAGACTCCTCATATAAAGGTGTTACTCTAATAAATGAGCCTTCATAAGGCCTCTTTTCTTCTTGTGTGATATTAGGGGAAACAAGATGAGTCCTTAACTTCCTCTGATAGGTATTTAGAGGCTGGGAAGGAGTAACATATGTTCTTAAAGTGGGTGAAATGGAAGATGAATGGGAGATAAGAGTGGAAGGTGAGGCTGAAGTGTAAATGGCTATAATAATGGGTGAAGGTGTTAGTTGTGGTGTTGTAGGAGGTAGTGATAAAGGGGCTAGGGGAAATCATGATAGGAAAGAAGGGAGGCTTACTTATTGCACTATGGTAAAGGAGGTAGGGGTGTGAAAGAGAATGGTCCTGTAGCTCTGCTTGGACATGTAAACCTTTCTATGCTAGTTGTTGGCAAAGGGGAAATGGAAATAATTAAATGCATGGGGAAATATTGGGCAATACCAACACTATCTTGAGAATCTACTTCCCCAGAAGAGCCTACCTCTGCATCTTCACCAAATTCCCTCTCTACTATTATCCAAGAAGGGGACCCATGAATTGGTGTGGATATCCATTGTTCTGTATCTATCCTTTTTTCATCCTCCTGTGTGATTATAGGATCATATTGGATCCTCTGATTTACTATCATTGACATGCTAACACTATGCATTTTGAAAACAACCTCACTGTCATCTTGAGTATTCATGACTATAAAGTAATGGCTATACAATTCATGCCCATAAGGAATTTTAACATTTTTCTCATATGTCTTCAAGTGTTCCTTGACATTATTTATAGGATCCCATTAATTTAAAGGTGACATATTTAGGCCAGAGTGTATTCTGACATTTCCCACATAGATAAGGTGTTTCCATATCATATATTAAATGCAACCAATGTTGAGGGGATTTGGGTGCATAAATCTTTGTCTAACACCTCTTAATTGAGTGTCCACACTATCTACCAATTATACAAAAATTTCTTGCTCTACCACTTTATCTTGAACAAGAAGTGTAAAATATAGAGGTTTCACTGTGGTGCCCTCTTTCTTGATTACAATGCACTCTAGGTAGAACCAATAGTCCTCACCTATTTTGTTGAGAGTTCTATTTATATGGTCCTATAACCTAGGCATATTTTGACCATAAATGGTTTGATATAACTTGGTCTAGGAAGGCCTCTATCAACCTCTTAATCTATCTTCTAAACTTATGTATATGAAGGATGTTAAATTCATCACAAATTTTGTTCTTGGTGTATTTTGTGGAAGGCTCCCATGATCCTATGAAGGATGAATCAACTGTGGTATCTATGGCATCCCTGACATATAAAATCACATATAAATTATTTTCAAGTAATTTTCCTATATTATTAATATGATACATCAAGTTAAAATTGATAATTTCATCTAGGGAAATAATTTTTTTGAGCATAGGATAAAGTCTAGAAGTAAGACCCATATATCTTGGATGTAATAAATGCTGG
Organism: Torreya grandis; assembly: GCA_037957365.1. Lineage (NCBI taxonomy): Eukaryota > Viridiplantae > Streptophyta > Pinopsida > Cupressales > Taxaceae > Torreya > Torreya grandis. Next base: position 325,249 of record JARHVA010002541.1, on the reverse strand, counting down.
GGAACCCATACATTTAGTTTATTAGAACCATGGAAATCCTTACACCTATTTTGAAGGTTGTTATAGGGATGGAAGATATTGGGCCTTTAATTGTGAAGTTGTTTAGATTATCATCCCACTACTGTAATTTAATATGGATTTAGTTTGAAAGCAACCATGAATTGAACATGGCCTAGCCATAAGTGATTTCATGGGTAGGAATCCTATAATACTTATCAAAGACATTATTGTTAATGTAATCCACAAGGTGGTATTGGGCCTAAGGTGTAATATTTTTCTAGTAATTTTCCCATTTACAAATAAATCAAAGAGCAAGTCAATGCAGGGCATTACCTCTAGTTTTATCACATAATTATGTAGGCCTACTACCTTGATGGCCAAGAGATCATGTTTATATCTCTAGGTGAAGAGATATAATTGGTATTATTTTTTTTTATGTCTTTGTATATTCCACTTCATCCCAAATAGCTAAATAATGCTTGAACTTATGTTGTAGTGCTATTAAATCAAATATTGTGTCTGTATACTCAATTGTTGTTGCAATCAACTATGCCAAAGGAGGGGGAGTGAAAGATGAGAAGGAAATTTAAATTTCATAGGAATTATATTTTATCTAAAATATTAAAGTCTCTTATTTGTTGTGAATCTCAAATTTATGGTGTGAATAAGTTAACTAGAAGTCAAAGTGATTAAATATTACTTTGTAGCTGGATATATTACTTTAGATTCACTTGCACTATGAATTGAATGCATTAAATTGTTAATTTTTACAAACTAAAGATAAAAATGTATTTTTATCCATTCCAAATTTACTTTTTATATTTTTAATTTTGATATTTTAGTGCCAACTTTAGTGTGTTTATCACAATGTGTCTTCCTTTTACTATTCCTGGGTGCCTTGTCATCTTAGTATGATAGATTTCCATTTTTGGGATTTTAGAGCTAGATTTCATGTCTCTATACTTAATTTATATCTCAAATACATGTGATTATTATAATCTATCTGTTAATGACTAGATTCTAGATATTTGTACTTTATTTAATTGGGCACAAGTTTATAGGATAATAACACTTGGTGAGATCTTAGTATTTACTCATCTAGAGTATATAAATATTTATTTTACATTATATAGATCACATGTGAGCAGGATTATGACACATGGTGAGATTTATTTTTCTAGATATATCATTTAAAATTTGTCTTTGTACCTTGTATATGTCAGATTGCAGGGTCTTAGGATGATGTGACATGTGGAAGGCTCTCACTACTCCACTTGCCTAGATAATTGTATAATATAAGTTTACTAATGTCATCCTAGAGTTAGAAGGTTTTTTATGATTAGAAATATTTAATGGATCCAAATAATCATTAAAAATTCATGATTTATGAAATTATCCATCAACTAAGATGCATAAGATGATGATATGTAGATAGTTCTTGCTACTTTGCTTACCTAGTTGATTATGTGTCTTGTACCTTTTTGTTTAGGCTTCAAATTACCAGGATGATGAAAAGTAGATGAGTCTCACCTCCTAATTACCTATATTATTATAAAATTTTCATAAGTAATAGATTAATACAAATGGGTGGGATGTATACACTTAGAAAAATATCAGTGACTCAAATAAAAATAAAGGCTTGGTCAGTTACCAAAGGCAAAAAATGAGTGAGATGATAACATGTGGCATAACCATATAATAATCTAGAGATGATATGGAAAAAAATAAGAGTGAAGTAAACTAGAAATAATGATGACAAATAAAACATAAATGAGAAAATAATACCATTAGTCTCGTTAGTCCATTAGATCAAAAACATGATATTGAATGCACATTTTGAAAGTAAAGAATAAAATCAAAGGTGATAGATAATTCATGAATGATGTTTGAGTTTTGATCTCCACCCTTTTTCAACTTTTGAAATAAAATTAGACTTTGAAAAAAATCTTAAGATTATGTACACTTGAATAAATATGTATTAACAATAATGGATCCCTATTTGAATATTGAAAATGGGGTGATGGGGCACAATAAATGGTGACTCAAAGAGAAAATAATTCATAGTGTTTGGGACCCCAAAACCTCATTTAATGCATCATGATATAACTCCAATCCTCATAAATAAATAATAAATAGACAATCATTTGAAAGAGATTTCAACTTCCTCATGTGACATATTAGCTTTTTACATTCCTAAGATCTATGTGTGATTTGTGAAATTTATTTTCCCTTGTTATGAGAGTTTTGATAGAGACCTAAATAGACACTATATGTTTAATCTTGATTTCTAATTTTATGATGACTATAATAAGGTAAGTCTAGACATTTCTCTACTACCAGCCAGATATCTATAGCCTCGACAAAGATACCTTTAATTATACTCAAATCCTTATTCTACTACTAGCTAGTCATCCATATAATTATTTTTGTAAAACAAATGGAATAAGAGTTAGGAGTCACCATTGGCTAGGTGTATTTATGATAAACTTATTTTTTATCAATGTGTCCCTTTCAAATTATATCCATTTAAACATTTATTATTTTCCATCCAAGTTATAGAATTAAAAAATTTAGTTGATCTTTGGAAATTAAAAGTATTTCTAAAATTTACGTGAGTATATCAGAGTAAATCCCAAAGGCCTAGTGAACTCATTCAATCTAGGTAGAACCTAATTTTAGTCATAACATCCACCTCGAACTCATAACTTCAATTAATACCAAAATAAATCATAGTGGATTATAATTGTAGTCTTATTGATTCATCCCCTTGCTTTTGGCAGTTCTTTCATAATTCCAGTGTAAGAACTTGGTTGGATTGTTCTACAATTTTAATAAAACTAACATAGAAAGTAACAACACTAACTATGAAAGAAAATAATAGAAAACATAAAATTATATGATAGAAATTATAAAACTTAATATAATCCTATTATACGTATGCACTCATAGTCATTCATACGCATTTCTAGTTAGAGCAACTATGAAATAATGCTTCAAAAATTATCCATTGACTAGAAAAGTGAGGTCATTACCTTGGAGGTCCTTCAGATGAAATGCATTGTTACTTAGGATTTAATATATTTGGTATGGCCCAATACATAAGGAAGTGAACTTATTATGTTGTCATTTATTTTCATGTGTCTTATCCCATAACATCACTAAGTATTAAATTCTAAAAGCCTTGATTTTAGATCTTTTATCAAACCACCTTTTGATAATGTCTTGGTGTTTATTGAAGCTTTGTAGTGATTTAGTTCATACATATTAAATATGAAATAGGTTGATTAGTATGTAATATATTTTTCATCTTTTCCCATGTACTCTTGTATGAAATGGTACATTGGTAGCTTACGAGTAATAGGGAAATTTGGCTACTACCCATATAACAACATGAAAGGTGAAACCTGAAGGGTTTGCTTATGCCTTTTTCTATCTTCCCATAATGCATATTTCAATATTAGATTCCATTTTTTGGGTTTGTCTTATGTTTATTTATTGATGGCATCTATTAGGTTATTTCTAGTGGACTCAACCACTCCATTCCTGTGTAGATAATAATTTGATGAAAACTTGATGGTAATCTGGTTGTTGTAAGCTCATTCTATAAATTTAGTTGACTAGATTGTTGGACCATTATCACAAACCAAGGAGATTAGAGTGTCAGACCTGGTCAATATGTTTTCTTTAATAAATTTAATCACATATTATGATCTATATTTATTTGTAGCATAACCTTTATCCATCTGGTTCAATAACTAGTGGATGTTAGGACAAATTTATGCCTTGTTGATTAATTTGGGTTGATCACCCCAACAAAATCAAGACTCCATTGAGAAAAAGGGAGTCCCTTAATGACTGGTTATAAATTCATGACAACACATACTTTCATTTTAACAAATGATTAACATTCATGGCATGTCCTAACATGATTTTGGGCATATTTGAAAACTATAGGTCAATAGTATTCCATTCTCAAAATCTTATCGGTTGTTGCACTACCTTAGGGATCTCCACTACCTATATTTTGATAAATATTATCTAGGATATATACAACTTCATATATTAAGACACACCATAAATAGATACCTTCATAATTATTTATGTACATAAGTCCCTTATTTATCATGTAATTCATTGATTTGATTCTGAGAACTCACCTATGTTCTCTATTTATTTCAAGGGGACATGTCCCTGTGAGTAAGTAGTGGATGATTTTGGTATATCATTCACCACCAAATACTTGTGTCTCATTGATCTAATCAATATGGATGTGTGGATCTATCTGCATCATAAATTGAATAATAACTTGGCATCATACCATCTTAGTTGGTTTAATTTCAAGATCAAATTCCTGTAGTTTTTCCATCCACTTTCCCCTTCTCTCACCCAATTTATTCTAGTCAAGTGAGAGCTTGATGAATGGATCTAGGCAATGGCATATGTCTTTTTCTTGATAATATAAAGCTTAAACTTGTTTATAGCTTTCATTAGGGAATATATATACTTGTCAATCATTGAATATTTGAGCTCTATATCCTTCAAATTAGTACTCATAAAGGTAATCAAATGTTCATTATCATCCACCCTTTATGTGAGTACTATTGCTATAATATGTTTTGAATCAAATAAATAAATAAAGAAATCCTTATTAAAGTTTGAGATGATAAAAACTAGAGCTGGAGTAATAAAGATATTAATATATTGGCTTCAATTGTCCATTCCATTTTAGCATCTTCCTTTAACATGGCATTCAGTGGTTTGACAATATCTACAAATATGAAAATAAATTTCCTCACAATGTTTATCTTGCCAAAGAAGGATTTTAATTCCTTATTATTTTTATGAGGAATTATCTTGGAAATATCCTAGATTAATTATGGATCAATAAAAATTCCATATTTAGTAATTACATGGCCTAACAATTTTCCTTCAATAACTCCAAATATGCTCTTATTTGGATTTAGTGACACTCCATATTTTTTGCACCTATCAAACATCTTTTGTAGATGATCTACATGATTAGATCTAATATTTGAAAACAATATTATATATATATATATAATGATACACTTGCCAAGTAATCCCTAAAAAGTGAAGTTCATAACACACTAAAAGGTTTTTCCTATATTAATTAGGATAAAAGGCATTCTTTTATACATAAAATTTCCTCACTTGGTAGTGAAGGCAGTCTTCATTCTATCTTATACTTTTAATAATAGTTTATTATATCATGATAATCCATCCCCAAAGTACATCATCCTAGATCCACTAAACACTTGGACTACCTCATCTAAGGAGAGTAAAGGATAAATTTCCTTTTTGATGCTCAATTCAGGTTCTTAAAGTAAACACACAACCTGATTTATCCATTTTTATTCTTGATAGGAACTAGGTTAGCTACCCAAGTGGAATGAAAGGCAGTTTTAACATCCAATATATTTTTTAATTCTATCTAAATGAGGGGCTCTAATATTAGATTTACTAGTCTTTATCACTACTTAAAGATCTTGTGTTCTAAATTTAGCTGTATTGTATGTGTGATGACCATAGGATCAAATATTTTGAGGTCTTCATATGTCCAAGATATCACATCTTTGTACTCAATCAATAGATATTTAAATCTTTATTTCTCAGGTTTTAAACAAATTTAACCAATGTTGACATATTGGGGTTGTTGGTCTATTCCCAGGTTCTCATTGATAAAGTTAGATTAGTTGCTTTAGATTATTTCCACTTATGAGCTTTTGGATCCATGTCAAAATATTAACCTAATGAGACCATTCCCATAGGTATATAATTCTCTTTTAAAATTAAGATGCCATATTCCACCAAGTATTTTATATTCATAGGTTCAACATCATTTTCATATATTATCTAGGATTTGAAGGCTCTAGAACTCTTCATAAATTATATGGTCTATTGATCATCATCAAATATCTATAAATTCTCCACCTTGTCTTAAAAAAACAACATGAAATTAGCTCCACCAAATTTTTTTACATCTTATATTCCTAGAGTAGTGATAGGTTGGTAGTTAAGTTACTAATGATTCCATTATTTGATTTTCTTCCTTAAGTATAGCTTTGATGTTGAATGATTCAAAAGACTCAATCGGATCCTAGGTTCTATGCTTATATTTATTCAAGTGAGTTTTCATTGATATTTATTTCTGATCTAGTTGAAAACCAACCCTAAATAACAAAAAATCCATAATTTTTTGACTCATGTTTTAGTGAAAATTGTAAGCCCATAATCAAAGTTTCATATTTAACTCAATTATTGGTGTAAGATAATTACAATCTATATGTGGCTAGATATTGTTTCATAACTAGGTCGATCAAAGTTATGTCAAAGCTAGAACCTTGTTTTGATCTAGCAACATTGAAGTATAGAGTCCATAACTATGAAAGACTTTCAAATTCTTGATCATGAGGTTCATGATTCAAGGTGAAGGTATAAACACCTACATGAGGGGATGCAAACTCAACCTTATCATTCTTAGTATTGTAATGTATGATCAAGTACTTCATATTTAGTTCTTAATCTACTCGAATCTTATTGGTTACTCATTTATAAGATAACCACATATGTGATAATATTATTTCCATATATCCACTTAATGTATTCAACTAATCATGGCTCAGTAACAAGCCACAGGCTTTAGGAATGTCAATAACCAGAACATCTATGTGTTGTTACACATGAAGCTCTAAGGTGAGTTAAATCTATACATTTTTAAACTCCCCAAAGCATGGTATAAATGACTTGTCAAATTATAGGACCACCATTTTTAATTTATCTAGCATAAAACCCAGTTTCTTACATACAACTATGGGCATCACATTAACTAAGGCACTTGAGTCAATCAGATGGTTATGCATATTCTTATCAATCATTCTAATGGTTAGCAGAAAAGGTGGTACCTCAATTTTGTATTTGTAGATATCCATGTTGGTCTTAATAACTTTTGATATATCATTGGATGGTCTCCTAGTCAAGCTTTGATAAATAATTCTCTTTGCTCAGTAATTTGAGCTAGCTCATAGAGACTGATATTTGCCTTGATTTTATTCATATATTTGACTATATTTTACCCTCCTTTGCTTTATGACTATAGACTTTAAAATTGATCGTTACCTTTTGGAGGGGTGGATTATTATTTGCCTTAGATTTTAGAGGAGTATTAGCAATGTTGTTTGGAGGCATCGAAGTGGTAGTAGGTTGCTTTTTCCTTAAGTTGTAATTATTCCTCTAAAACTATTAAAAGGTAGGGATTTCATATGTATTATTTTTATATTCATTATCATCCTCCATTGATAATGGAAATTCATATGTTTCAAATACCATTATTATGATGGAAGGACCTAGAGTAGTAGAAGAAGATGCTTTTGACTGATTTGCAAAGATTTCTTGTCTATCCATTTATTTTTGGAATATTTCAAAAGTGGTGTAAAAATCTATGAAATATACCTCACCATGTTGTATTGTATTATGGATTTAGCACCAATTGGCTAGTGATGCTTCTATGATGTTTATCTTAGGTGCCTTATTAGGTGGCTATTATTCTATATTACTTCTAGATCTATTGAAAGGCATGTTGTATCTTTGATATGCATAAATATGATTGGTATTTTATCCCATGGTGTTACCAATTCTCTTATACATGTTTAAGAACTCATTACTCAATTTTTTTCACATTCTTTGGATAACTTTCAATTTTAATTTTATAGAACTAGAATTAGTACATTTGTGTAGTAGAAGTATTGACTGGTATCAAAGACTAACTTTGATTTAGTTTATTAGATGTAGACACATGAGTTTTTAGTAAGTTAGGATGATGTGTAGGTGAAACATTTGCTACAAACAACTATGTATATACTTGATTCTAATTTTGAGTCATAATTTTTTGATTAACATTTGGTATAGAGTTAAGGGTTCAAAAATTAGGGCCAATGTTAGGTGCTTATGACTAAGGATTTAATTACCTATAAATGTTGATAAATTTAACATATGCCAATGGTAGTGTAGTAATATTATATGCTCAATAGAGGAAAATAATTGTCATAGAATCTAGAGCATGCTTATACATTTCAAGGGTTAAGGTTTCTTTGGGTTTATATGTAATATCAACTCAACTATACATCTCTTAGAACCTTATATTAAAGGCTCCAATTGGATCATTAGGATATATCCTTATGATTTTAAGGTGATGATATATGATGTTGGGCTAATGACATGTATAAACTATACCAATAAGGTATTTTAACACTAGTTCCAAGTTGTAATTGAATTTTTTAAAATAGTAAGGAACCAATCATAAGTATCATATTTCAAGGTAAAATAAAAGAGTCTAAATTACACATCTTTATGGGTTAAATTAAGAATCCCTAATGTAGTATTTAAATCCTTTATGTGTTATTTAGTGTTCCTACCTCCCAAGGGATAAAGGAAAGGAGGTTCTTTTTTCGATTCCTAGGAAAGTCATGCATGTCTCCATAGATAGAAATATTAGAGATAGTTAACCAAGCTAGGGCCATAATATGTGGAGGAAGATGGGATCTTATAATTATGGAAAAAGATCAGGGCTAGGGTCCTTTTAAAACACATTGAACTAGCCTAACTTTTATATGGATTTCCAAGGGTGGGAATAATATGCTAGTATCTAAGGTGGACCTTATTAGTCATCTAGGTATATCCAATGAAACTCAAGTGATATTTTTAAATAAATGAAAAGTGCCATATTTATAGTGCTAGATAATTTCATGTTGATGTGGGTTTCATGCACACTAAGGGAGCTACTGACCAAATTTGGTCTACATACCAAAATGTACCTAATTTAAAAGTTGAGAAGCTGAGCAAGATATTGATTGAAGAGTGGCACAATGTCATGAGGAGGAGAAAGACCTCAAGTGGATATCATATAGCTTTTGAAACACTTTAATAAAGCTTAAAGTATGATCTAATTGATCTTCAAGGGATAGGTTTACAATTAAAGATGAAGGGTCCAAATAGGTCTCATGGTGTCCAAAGCATTCAAGAGCATAAACCAGGTGGTCCAAATCTTAGAAAATCCATCATAAATTTGAAATATTGATCGAACAATGAAGTTGGTAAGTTAAAGAACTAAATAATTTCCAAGACATCATTTAGAAAAAGAACATACCAATTTACTTGAGCATTTTATAAATGCACCCTAGGAAGCCGTGCGAGCCAAAATATTATAGTGCCATAGAATTATTCATGCAAGGGACATGCTATATAAATTTTTTATTTGCACAATATTTTTAGCTCAATTTATGAACATTCAAATTTGGACCTACAACATAAGATGTTTGTACTAATGCTAAGTTCAAGCTTCATAAAGTAACCCTTTGGGTTCAAAAAATCCTTAAAAGGTTTAAAGTTGATCAAGATCTAATGGTTCACATGAGATTACATACTAATAACATAGATCTAATAGTTCACACTTGGGTTAAAAAAATTCAAAAGGTCCCTAGGTTAAAAGACCTTAAAAAACTACAAGTTAGATAAGATTCAATGGTCTGGGTTCACTGCGTAGAGATCCAATGGTATGAGCTTGATTGACAAAAAGGTGGGTCATAGCATATCAAAGATCAATGTTCAATCCTAATAAGGATATAATGGTGTGTAGTGACTAGAAGGAAAGTGGGCTCAATGAGATTTATGGTACGCATGGCTCGTACATCTTGATCTAATGGTATGAGATCGAGTCAACATGTCAAAGGATCTTGACTGGTAGGAAATCAAGGGATCACATGTATTTGTATATCCAAATCTAAGAGTGTGAGAATAGTTAATAAGTTAGCATATCTTTGGGACTAATAATAATAAAGATAGATGGACACAATGTAAATGGTCTAAGTTGGTAATCAATAACTAATGAATAAAGGGAAAATCTAAATAACTTCTATTGAAGGTCGATGAAATAGTTTTCAACCCAAGTGAATAAAATATTAAGGACCCATGTCACCATTATAGATCGGTTAATAATAGACATAGTTATATAGAGAAGATGTTTAAGGACAAGGTTCCATCACCATTAAAGTTAAAATAAGACCTCTGGTCAATAATTTATAACCTATCAACCTTATTGTAGGGTCATTCAATTAACATGATCATAGATTTTAGATGAAATATCTTCATGTACAGTAGCTTCTCAACTCTCATAGGTTTTAGATGCATAACAAGTCTCTTAGGGTCAAATACAAATATCGAAGATGGACTAGTGATTGTGAAACAAGATCAAGTAGTTTACAAGTTTTCATGGATATCATGACTATGTAAAAAACCAATATGAGATTGGTTTTCATCTATAATGGACTTATGTTCAATATTAGACAAAATAATGACATAAACATGATCATAGAGAGCTATTTCATTTATCAACATGGTCACATTTTGGATAAATAGGCATTTATTAGCCACCTAAAGTAGATGTGGCATAATTTTATCAATTCTAAGACATGATCCTCATCAATAAATCAAATAGATAAAGACATAGAGTTCCAAGAAGGACATTAGGTAGATAGATAAGGATAATGAACATTCAATTATTTTACAAAATTTGTTCCTCATTGATAAGGTCATGAGTCAATATCTTCAAACTTGTGCTAATACATCACAGTTCCCTCTCTCTCTTCCTTTTTTCTATATATGTTCCAACTTCTACCACATGTAGAACTCTCTAAAACTTTTAGAAAATAAATATTTAACATTTTAAAGAATAAAATCTTATGCTTTAGCTTGCTTAGGCTATGCCAAAATTTGTACTGTAACACCTTTTGATGTAATAAAGATTGAATTCCATCATTTTACAAGCTATATTGAAGTGTGTCCTATGAATTCATGTATTGTAGTTAAGTGAATGTATGTTCTTTATCTATGTTTAAGTTTTCTCACCTTCATGAAATGCTTGGTAGTTCTCATAGGTCATTATAAGTTCAATTTACATTTTTTCATTTAGCTTGAAAGTGGTTATCTACCCTCTCATGCTAGTTTAATAACTGATCAATGCCTTATTATGAAATACTTATGTGGGACTGATTTTATTTGGTCTTGAATGTGTTTTATAGTTTGTCTTGTGCAAAGTATAATAGTTATAATTACTGGTACATCACCTCATTTTATATGCTTTCATGTATTGTTGGTACTCTCTCTCCCCTTTTCCAAGTAAGTATTAGTTTAGGTCTAGTTTAGGTGATAGATCCATAAGGAATTTGGCCTTATTTAGAGTTCTGACCCAAGTTTAGGTGACCCAAAACCTAGGGTCATTCCCATGTTGGACTATATTTGTGTAAGAGGACTTAAACAATCCCCTTATTCAGCTAGGGTACAATCTAGAACACTAGCAATTTTGGCACATTGGGTGGGATAGGTTTCTTTGGTGTAATTAAAGTTTGAATATTGAGAAGAGGAAATTATAAAGAAAAGAGACATATACCATCATAAAAAATTAAAGATCCTTCAAGTTTCAGAGCTCATAACATCTTTCAGATAGCATTTTCATGCCAAAGGTTATACCAAGGTCATCAAGTAAAGGTATTCCTTTTGAATTAATTGAGCTAGCTTCTACTTCTTACAAAAAAACAAGATTCAATAAGACTAGACCTTATCCTCAAAATAAATTTCAACCACTTGATCATCCTATTAGTTTAATCCAAGCTATTATCCCCATAAGCCAAATTCCTTTTACATAAATGATGGTCAGGAATCAAGTGTTTATTTAATTTAATAGGGGTAGTCCCTTGAATTTGGCCTAATATGATGACATCCCTATGTTTACCTTAAAGAGTATCCCTTTATTATTAGGAATATGGGATAAAACTATTGCTATTGAGCATATTTAGGATGTTGCCAACCTATGTTCTATTCATAATGTTGCTCAAGATAATGTGGCTATGAAACTACTTGCTACTTCCTTCAAGGGAAAAACATCGTAATGGTATAGGAATCTCTTTTTAACCTCCATTACTACTTAGGATGAGTTAGGTGCAGCCTTAGTTAGGAAATTTGAAGACAAGTCTGATTATCTATCATTGGTTAAATAATTAACTACCATATAAAGGTACCCCTATGAGTTCATGTCTAATTTAAACCTTAGATTATAAAATATATAGACTAGGATCCCTACATTGGTTAGACCATCTCTAGAGTATGAATTTTTGTACTATCTAAATGCCCTCTATTATGTTATTAGTGTCATGATATATCCCAAGGGTGGTAATACTTTTCCAAATGCCTATGAACTTGAAATAAAAGCAAAGACTAGATTAATACAAGCTAGTAAACTTACTCCAAGGCCTTTAATGAAAATATTCCTAGGATTGTAACCTATTCCTCCTCCTCAAATTCCATCAATAGCTCCTATCCCATCTCCAAAAGTCCAAGTTGTGGCCCCTTCTAATCAAGCTAGTAAGATTGGAGATATAAAAAGTATGCTATAGGATTTTGGTAATGAGATTATTTAACTCAAGATACAACAATAGCAAGATAGGCCTTATTAGTAGACAAAATAGAATACTTATCAATCCTTCAATAATAGAAGACTTCCTTATCAAGGTTTCAAAGATAATAGACAACCTTAACAAAACCAAGGAGCCATAACCCAAATTAATCCATATGTATCCCTTGATCCTAATGTACCTTCCAATGTCTAACCTATATATTCTCCTTGAATAATGTCACCTTCGAGAGTCACTTCTTCAACCTTATTTTCATGAAAGCCTCCTAGAAAAACCACCTCTTGAGATATGATTTGACCATATTCTTCATCTTTGATAATGCTTTCCACTTCATTCTCAATATGGTAATCACCATGATTATTTTCATATGGAGTAATTATGATGATCTCATCTTCATTATCACTCATGATAGTCTCTTGATCAACTAATAATTGTATTTTATCTTTCTCACTTGCCTCCCTTAAAATAGGTTCCTCTTTAGGATGGAATGAAATGATGGGTGAATGGATAGGTTCATGAGTCTAAAATGTAGGAGTTGGGGTGTGGAAGGTAATGAAAGGTGAAGGGAGTGAAAATGGGTAAGGGATGAAAGAGAGGAATTTGAAAAGAGGTAAGCACTAGTGAGCTCAAAATGAGATTGGGAATGAGAAGTGGGGTTTTCTTTGAGAAGCTCATGAGGAAGAGGAGGTAAACCTTGGGATAAAATCAATTGATTCTCTTCCTTCAACTTGATAAACAATTGATAAACATTAGATATAACTTGATAACTCTTTTGAAGGGGTGTAGATAGGGTGTGTTTAGACATGGGATATTCTATTAGGTTTAAACTATCCGTTACACCTTGACTAAGGAACGTTATTATTAACTCTAATTCTTCAATCTGTTTAGCTATATTCTCTTGGAAGAGTCTTTCTTGGAGATCATGTGCATCATCATAATGAGGAGGAGTAGCTTAATTTTCTAATTCATACTCTTGAACAATACTCTTCTCTTCTTTCTTACCCCATGATTCCACTATTTCATTCCAACTCATGATCTTAGGATTGGAAATCTCTTCTTGAGGATAGGTAGCAACTTCATCTTTCTCAAGGTCTTGAGCTGGTTTATGATAGACATTTATCCAACTTGGAATCTTGACATCATGCTGAGGGGCTTGAGAATATTGAGGGGGACTAGGAAGAGTTTTCACATGCATATGAAGAGTTGCTTGAGGATGGATGTGTTGTTTTACAAAAGAAGTAGGATGATTTTATTCAAAGGAGGGCTCACATTCTAAGGAATTGAAATAATTAGTTTCCATAGAAGGCCATTCCAATGTCCTTTAGTATTAGATTTCTAGGTTTAAAGGATTAAAAACAAGAGTAGTTAATGGATTAGATGGGTTAGAAGGTTGGCTCATTTTATTTTGGTGAGCAAGTGTTATTTGATAAAGAGGATTTAGTGTACAGGGGGAGGGTTTATTTTTTATAGGAGAAGGCTATTTTGGGATGGAAGAAGGGGTATAAGGCTGACTGCCTTAAGTGGATTAACTTTTCCACCTTACTAGTTTCTCCTCCATGGATTACATGACTCAAGATTGATTAAACAAGCACTCCTCTTTGTACATAAGCTCTTGATGATATTTATTTTTCTCATTCAAATTATCTATTTCCAAAATTTGTTTCTCAAACTCCAACATTATTCTCTAGCACTCTTGGATTTGCTAGAAGGACAGCTAGGAGGGATACTTGAGTTGATTCCATGAAAAACATGAGCTTGATTAAAACTATATGAAGGAACACAAGATCCATACTACTCAATAATGGGATTATACATACCAAATATGATTTCTTGATTCACTATGGATGCTTGACCAGTTGATTCAACTCAAATTTGCCATTGGTGTTGATTGAAATGCCTCCAAAAGGTTGATTGATTGAAGAACACACCAATAATTATTCAATTCCTTGGAAAAATGATCCCACTGGGCATGCCAAAAACTACGGATGCTTGGATTTGCACCCTTTAGGATATACTCAGCTCTCTTCATCCAAACAACAAAATGGAATGATCTCTGTTGCTATGGGTGACAATTTTATTGAGATGAATCTATAGATTAGGGGCTAGCTCCCATTGATGCACCTTTTAAAGATCTCTCTAATCTATAAATTATGTATGAAAAGAGTTCATGACAAAAAACTAAGAAAAAAAGTGGTGATGCACCAATATTTGATATCCTCCCAATTGACTGAAATGACTACTTTAAAGATAAAACAAGGTGTTTTCTTCCACATGACTCACAACTCAAGAACCATTGATACATCAATATTTCATATGTTAGATTCGAGAAGGTATATGATTCTTAAGAAGGAAATGAATGATCCAAAGAAAGATACAATCATGAATCACTTCTAGGATATCTCTACACTTAGAAATGAATACTAACAGAGACCTACAACAATCTCCTTTCTGTAAATTGGTAGACCATCAAGAGTATAAGCTAGAAAAGACAATATTTCAATTGACTAGACCAATAATGATTTAATCATTACTTAATGTTATAACATATGAGAGGTAATCACACTTGTATATCTCTTCAAGAGTTCTTTGAGTACAAATCTAGCTAGAGTTTCCCCAATAACTAGTAGAGGATGTGAAATAAGCCAGGAGAATCAATATATATATATATATATATATATATATATATATATATATATATATATATATATATATATATATATATAGCCTTGAGAGGCAGATCAATCAAAGGAAGTCCAAGGGTCACTTAGACATGTGTCATCTTGAAATAATCAATTACATTTGCATGCGAGAGAAGTGGGTGAGCTATGACATGTCATCAAATAGATCAATTTTAATGAGTTACAATTGAACTAAAAACATTAGTTACATCTATTACAATTGAAACAAAACCTCAATTACATTTTACCATTTATTATCTATTTTCTACCCTCAGGTTCTCACCAAGATTTTCTTTTAAACTTTAATGGCTAGTTTTCATAGTCTAAAATTGATGTTTTGTGGGTCGTCACTCTTTGAGCATTTTCTTTGGACATTTTTCCCATGGTCATTTTTTCCCTTTTACTTCCTTTATATCAAACAAGTTTTTTGAAAGAATTCCCTAGACAATCTTTCTAAAAGAATTCTTTCAGACTTTCTATTTGGCCCTTTTGGTTCTTTAAGATGACCCTTCGGCAAAGTGAAAAAGGCCCTTTCTGAAATGAACATACCCTTCAACATCTTGCAAGTGACCCTTTAAAAGAGTTGAAAGTGTCCTTCGACTTTTGGAAATGATCTTTCAAAAGGAAAAAAACAACCTTCAAAATTTTTTAAATGGTCCACCTTCCCACAAAAATAATCTTTTAGACTTTTTGAAAATGTCCGTTCAGGAAAGTTGAAATGCCCTTCAGACTTTTTGAAATGTACCTTTTGGCCTTATTGCAAATGACCCTTTGGAAAAATTGGAATGCCCTTTGGGAAATTTGAAAGTGTCCTTTAGCTTGAAAAAGTCTTTTGGAAAATTTGAAACATACCCTTCAAAAAAGTTGTCACATACCCTTTGGAAAATTTGAAGCATACTCTTCGAAAAAGTTGTAAGTGTCATTTCAAAAAAAATGCAAGTGACCCTTCAGATAAATGAAAGTGACCATTCAAAAGATTTTCTAAAGAAAATACTTTCAAGAAAGTTTCAAATGATCCTTAAAAAAACTAAAGTGGACCTTTTCCTAAAAAAAGATACCCTTTGGAAAAGTTGTAACATACCCTTCAAAAAAGTTACCTCGGACAAGTTTTCTGAAAGAATTCTGCCAAATGAAAAATCCAAAAAATAACGCTTCAAGAAAATTACTCTAGACAATTTGTTTTAAATAATTCTGACACTAAACTAAAACCCAAAAACAAGAATTTTGAAAGAATTAACACTTAGCAAAATACCAAAACAAACCTTCTAAAATAATTAGACTTGTAAATTTGTTATGGATTATATAGAACACTTCCTCTGAAGAAAAGATAAGTACTAGACCTGACCAAATATATAGACTTAGATGAATTTTTCAAATAAGGTGCCCAATTTTGGCCTAAAAGGCCAAAATTTGGTCAACAGTAACCATATTGTATATAGAAAGAAATATTTCTAGGTAAATGTAACATTTAAGTGCACGAAACCAATGAGATCACATGTAGACCTAATATGCATGATAAATATCATGGAAATGTCTAGATAGTAGTAATATAAGCTCAATAAGGAAATAAGTGCACACACAAAAACACTCAAAAGAAAGTCAAAAGGCAATGGTCCAAGGAGACTGAAAATAAGGGGCATGTTCAAATGTCATAAAATCAAATGGACATGACTAAGTCAAATGTCCAAAACCTCAAGGAATGACATATTCAAATGTACATAGAATGAAATGACATGTTTAAATGTGTAAGAAGGTAAACATAGGCATAGGGGCTGCATCTAATGGAACATATTCAAATTCTCAAATAAATAAGACAAAAATAAGGCAAAACACTCAAAGAAGTGTGTAAAGGAAAATCATAAGCAACTAGAATAAACATGTCATAGTGGCCCATGAATTAAATGTATTAGAAAAAATTTCAAGTATATATCATATCAAGTACCCTATTTAATGTATAATCATGGATAATAGGCATGTGTAAGTACATATATAAGCTCAAACATGATAGTTTAGAGTGATCATCGAATGATATAATCTATGTGTATCAAGATTATATAAGACAAATGCCCCCAACACCCTGATGAAATGAGTAGAGGTAAGGCCCAACACCCATAAGTCTATCATGTATCTATGTATGCTTGTGTATGTGTATATAATATTAAATGATATGATAGTCCTCAACATGGAACCAACACATAGATGTCAAGGATCCAATAAAATATGCAGTTGTTGAAAGTGTTTTTAGAATTTTTGAATGGTTTTTTTTTAATTTTTTTTGGTATTTTTGATGATGAGGAAAGATCATCCTATGATTCCATCCAATGGATGGTCATATATGTCTCCCCCCATTATTAAACTTATAACCTCAAGTTGGATCTTTTACATTATTTGTATCACGATTGGCTAGGTTGAAAAGGGACATATCATATTATTCCTCACATTTTTCATGTGTAGTATAAGATGTAATGCTATCATTTGAAATATGTATTAATGTGCCTTCACGAATAAAATAAATTCCTTGTTGATTTTGGTCAATTTTTTCTTCCATTTGATATAGACAAATATTTCCAAGTGTAAATGCATTTGGAGATGTGGTAGGCATAACCCAAACCCATGTTTGAATTACTTTAGGACCACAAGCAATTGGTATTGTTATGTTGCCCAAGGAGTCTTTCCAACCTCATTTTATATAAGTATGTTAAATTTAATGCCATTTATTGTAAATGTATTACATTAAAAATAGTTTTTTATTGTGTAGGGTCAACATGGTTATGCCAAAAATAAGCACCAAACATGTATAATTTAATTGTTAAATCTTGTTGGCATAGATGATTGTTATTTTGGTCATTTTGAAATTATTTTATGGGACTTAAACCTTGAATTAGATGTTAAGTAACATTTTTAAATATACCATATAGATATTAGGGACACTACATTTTTGTTCATAATATTCTTTAGGCAATTAGTCTCCTTATTTTATTTGAGAGATAAAACTTTGGTACTTAGAAGGAGAAATGTTAAGCTTTGTTGGATGAGTAAGTATGAATGAAACATATATATGTACATCCACATGTAAATTAGTGAAGGAATAATATTTTTCATGCAATAATATTTCCTTTAAGGGGGAAAAAATGAATCTACTAAATATAAATTGTAGTTCCAAATCTTAGGGTCAAAATGCTAGATCATATGATGCACTTTTGAATCAAATAGTATAATTTTGAAGGACTCATAATCACATTGTTTGAAATTATGAAAATGTTATAATTTAAGTTTTTTCACCTTGTGAATATTTAAATCCATGAATAAATCATCTTCCAAGATTGAAAAAGTGGTTAAGAAACCCTTTGGTAAGTTATAAAACTAATTGTGAGCCTCATCAGAAATGCTCATATGGAATACTTTTAACAATAGTTTATCATCATTTTACCATTGACAAAGAGAATGAACATAATTTATCATGTGATAAAGTGTATCCTTATGGTTCACAAAGATATAAAAATGTGTTAATTTAAAACTAGGTGGATAAGGGTATTCAACTATACAATATGCAAGAGATTGATTATTGTATGAGGCAACATGTGCATTTGAATTATGGAAATATAGTTGAATTTGAAGTATATAAACCTATTTTTAAGGTCCACAATAATTATTATCATATATATAATATAATCCATGGGGATGTTGGTGTTTGACATAGGTGTTATCATTGGTTCTAAACTGCCACCTCTTTTGAATATAGGCATATGGGCATCATCATCCTCATATACAATAAGTGAAAGTTTGTAATCCTTAAATTTTGGATAATTTGGTAATGGTAATGTATATTTGAATTTTTTTACCCTTGGTGTATTAATTGAATAAATTGGGATGGATTTAGGACTTGACTGATATACCTTTTATAAAGATATATCAAATGCAGTTTGAGGAAGAATTGGTGAAGGCACCTCTTTTGGTGTGGTATGAGTCTCTTTGTGTTGAGACACCTTGATTAACATTGGTACATTTTTTTTATAAAGAATATTAATATTATCTTTCTCTAAAAATGTAGGATGTATCTTTTTTCTTGATGGCATAATATGACTTGGTAAAGATGTCATAATTTTTTGGTTAACCTTTTAAAAAATTTCAATATCAAATGAAGGCCAAGAAGGATTATCACCCCTAATAATGGGAATATGGTTTGGAAATGTAGGGATAGGAGGGTTTTTAGTCAATGAACTTGAAGGTATATCCCCTTTATCAATGATTTTCAAATCCTCCATGATTTCTTTATAGAGTTGATAAAAAATGTCACGATCAAATTAAAGTACCTTATCTCCATGGGGGATCAATTTTGGTATAAAAGGCAAGGGCATATGATTTTTATCCTCCTTGGGATGGATCACATAATTTATTTAAAGGATGTGAACAAGGACCTAATTAGAGGGATAGCAACCACCACCATTTAAGGCTTTTACATTGTTTGCGTTAACACTTGGAAGAATGTAATAGTAATGGATTTCAATCCCTAATTAGAGATATTTTTGAAGGGTTTCATAATAATAATCATCAAAGCAATCAATGTGATAAAGATAAAAATAAAATAAATATTAGGATAAGGCATGAGATAATTATCTATAAAAGAATGCTTATGCAATAATGATGTTCAAGGATCAGGTTCACCAAATGTTTAACCCTAATTTAGATAAGGATCCTATTTAATGGTTAGGGTTAAGGATACAGAAATGATAGGACACAAGGGTGAATATCATATCTATAGTAGGATAATTAATGTGATGAATGTAGATGTAATATATGCTATATTTATTAAATTGAGATAGGTTATTAATGAAAAGTAAATTTATGCTAAATATGAAAATGACATAAAATAAATTATTTAGATATTTATGATGATAATATAATGTTGGATCTAGTACAAGCAACAAGTAGGTAGGAGGATATTTCTAGATCAATCATCAAATTCTATATCTAGTGCCTTTGGCTCTCTAGATAGTTGTGTTAGCCTAGGATAATTGCATCAACACTAGTGTTTGGGATTTGATGCTAGTGTCCTACATAAAATATGTACTCAAACATGATGAAACAACCTTTATGATTATAGGTTTGGATTTTCCTTCACTCTAGTGTATGTAGATATGGGTCATGGACTATTTCTCTTAGTGAAATATCAAAACCTAGCTTTACATCTTTAATGTGACCTTGGGGAAAAATGGGTTAGTGGGCACACAGTATCAAGCTGACTTGAAATGACCCCAATGTCAAAGGGTGTTGCCTACATAGAAAATACTCTAGAATAGGGCCTCATATTCATGTAGTTCTTCCCTATTTGTTGGATTATGTGTGAATCATACAATGTGTGTAAAATAGGAACAATAATGACCTAGATTATAACTTAGAAAATATGACCTTATTACTAATCCTTTACTAATTTAGATTTGTAATTAGGATATTAATTTGATTGATATAATAATAGGGTAGAATAGGAAAGATTTTGGTAACTTGAGTGCTTCTTGAGTGATCTTTTAGTCTGATTTCTAGGTGAGGAATGGGTAAGGGTTGATATTATATTTATACCAATCCTATCAGGAGATAACTTATATTAAAGCACTTAAGTTGACCACTGTAACACATTTGACTTGTAAATTGGATGAATTTATGGCACTAGACACTTGTGTTAGGCCATGATAGTAACATCAATGCTAGTATCTGACTTGGACATTAATGTTTAAAGAGAAGGAAAGTAGGTATATACTCAAAATTTGCAAAGGTATAAGATAAGTACATCTTAAGAATTTTTGTAAAGATGGAATGTCTATGTCATCAATATATGTCTATTCAGACTAAGAGATAGGCAAAGGGGAACAATATAGGGTAAATGTGAGGCTTGCAAAATCAAGACATGTATATAACCAAGAGGAATAACTAGAGTCATGATTTTTCCAAGTGTATAAGAATAAGGTGCTACATAATAAAAAAATATCAACTACAATAATAAATCAATTATAACTAAGTCAAAATTTACCTACTCAACCCATTATAATCTCCACCTATCTTTGTCCCCTCAACTTTAGTTTATTCTTCTTCATCTTCATCTTCATCTATTTTTGTATTAAATGTCTTTATCTCATTAGGTTAAGTATCTATTTTAGAAAACCATGATTATTTAGTTGCCCATATTTCTTCTTCTTTAGTACTATCATAAACTTGGATTCTATTTGGGCCTTATTGATCCTTGTATTATTCTCCTTACATAATTTCCTTCTATTCTTCCTTAGGCTCATCTCTAGACTCCTCATAAAAAGGTGCTTCTAAAAAAATAAGCCTTCATAAGGCTTCTTTTCTTCTTGTGTGACTCTAGGGGACACATGAAGAGTCCTTAGCTTCCTTTAATAAGTATTTATAGATTAGGGAGGAGTAAAAGGTGGTCTTAAAGTTAATGTAATGGAAGATGAAGGGCAGACAAGGGTAGAAGGTGAGGGTGAAGTGGAAATGGCTATAGTCATGGGTGAAGGTGTTGGTTGTGATTATATAGGAGTTGGTGATAAAGGGTATAGGGTAACTTGTGATAGAAAATAAGGGAGACTTAATTGTTATACTATGGATAAAGGGGGTAAGGGTGTGAAAGATAATGTGTCTGTATCTCTTTTGGGACCTAAAACCTTTCTACACTAGTTGTTGGCAAAGGGGAAGTGGACATAATTGAAGGCATGGGGAAATATTGGGCAAGACCATCTTTATCTTGAGAATCTACTTCCCTAGATGGACCTACCTCTTCATATTCACCAGCTTCACTCTCTGCTCATGTTTGATAAGTGGACCTATGAATTAATGTAGAGATACATTATTCTCTATTTATCATTTTGGCTTATTCCTATGTGATTATAAGATCATATTGGATCCTCTAAGTTACTATCATTGACATGATAGCATTGCATATTTTTATAACAACCTAAATTATATCATAAGCATTCATGAATATAAAATCATGGCTATATGATTCATGGCCATAATGAATTTTAACATTTTTATCACATTTGTTCAAGTGTTCCTTGACATTATTTTTGGGTCCCAGTACCTAAAAGGTGCCATGTTCAAGCCATAATTCATTCTGACCTTACCCACAAATATGAGGTGCTCCCATTTCATATATTGTATATGACCGATTCTAAGGGGAGATAGGTGTAGAGATCCTTGTTTGACACCTCCTAATTGAATCTACACACTATCTACTAATTATGAAATAATTTCTTGTTCTTCTACTTTGTTTGAAACAAGATGTAGAAAATACAGAGATTATGATATGGTGTTCTCTATACTAATCATAGTGCAGTTCAAGTGGAATCAATAATCATCTATTTTATTGAGATTTATCTTCATATGGTCTAACAACCTAGGCATATTATAACCATAAATGCCTTGATATGCCATGGGATAGAATGTATTTGTCAAACTCTTAATTTATCTTCTAAACTTATGTACATGAAGGATGTTAATTTCCTCACATATTCTATTCTTTGGGTATTTTGTGGAAGGTTCCCATGGTTGTACGAAGGGTAGATGAACTATGGTGGTTAAGGCATCCATAATGTATGACATCACATAGAAATTATCATTGGGTAATTTTCCTATATTATTGATATGATATATCAAGTTGAAACTAATAATTTCACCCAAGGCAGTAATTTTTTTTGAGTTCAAGATAATGTCTAGTAGCAAAACCCATATATCATGGATGTAATAAATTCTAGGGAACCCATACAATTAATTTAGTATATATGTGGTAATTATTATACCTATTTTGAATGACTCTATACAAATGGAAGATAATGGGCCTCTAGTTATGAAGTTATTTGGTTTCTCAACCCACTACTATAATTTAATAGGGATTGATTTCACAAGTAGCCATGAATTTACCATGGCCTAGCCATAAGTGATTTTATGAGTAAGAAACCTATAAACAAAGGAATTACCACTAATTTAAGCCATGGGGGTGGTATTTATCCTAAGGTGAAATATTTTTATAATAATTTTCCCTTTTGAAAATAAATCAAAGAGAAAGTCAATGCAGGGCATTACCTCTAATTTTTCCATAACATTATGCAGGTCTACTTCTTTGATGGCCAAGATGTCATCTCTATATCTATGGGTGAAGAGAGATAATTAGTATTATAACTTGTATGGTGATTTTTATTCCATTTAATACCAAATAGATGAATAATGCTTGAGTTTGTGATCTAGTGTTGCTGAATCAAATATTGTGTATGTATACTCAGTTGAGCCTATAATTAAATATACCAAAGGAGGGGGAGTGTGAGATGATGATTCCATTTAAATTTCATAATAATTATCTATTATCTGAAAGCTCAAAGTCTATGAATTATTTTAAATCTCTAATTTGTGATTTGCATAAGTTATCTAGAAGTTAATGCGATTAAATCCTACTTTGTAGTTGAATATATTGCTTTAGATTCACTTTATTTATGAATTAAATACATTAAGTTGCCAATTTGTGTGAATCAATGTCAATTAAAAAATTTCACTACATTCCCATTTACTTTTTATTATTTTAAATTTAATTTTTCAATTCCAACTCTAATGTGTTTTATTTCCATGTGTTTTCTTTTCATTATTCCTAGGTTGCTTGTCATCTTAGTATGATAGATGCACCCTTTTTGGGGGTTTATAACTAAATTTCATGTCTCTATACTTAATTTTTTAGCTCATAAACATGTGTTTATATCACTCATATGTTAGTGACTAGATTATGGCTCTTTGTACTTCATTTACTTTGGGCACATGTTTACAAGATACTTATACTTGGTGAATCTCATGGATCCACTCATTTAGAGTATATAAATATTTATTGTACAATGTGTAGACCACATGTGATAATAATTATGACACATGGTGAGATATTAAGACCCCATATAAATTGTTTAAACTTTATCTTTATACCTTCCATATGTCAGACTATGAGTGCCTAGGATGATGACACATGGATGGATCTCACTACTCAACTATCCAAGATGTTGTATAATATAAGTTTACTGATATAATCCTTGAGTTAGAGAGATTACGACACTTGGTGAGTTCTTAGGGGTCTAGAGGATCATTGAAACTTCATTATTTATGCACGTATCCATTGGTTGGGATGTGTGAGATTATGATACATGGATGGATATCACTATTTCATTTGCTTATATGATTATGTGACTTGTAATTTTATACTTGGGATCTAGGTTAACATGATGATGACACATAGATGACTCTTGCTACTTCAACTACTTATATGATTATAGAATTCACATAAGTACCATATAATTACAGAAGGGTGGGATACTAACACTTGGAAAAATATTAGGGACTCAAATAAAAATAAAGTCTTAGTTAGTCATTGGAGGTTGAAGATGAGTAGGATGATGACACATGGCATAACTAGGCAATACTTCAGATATGCCATGAAACAACTAAGCATGAAATAGCCTACATAGGAGAATGACCAAGAGAACATAAACTAGAACACAATATCATTAACTTCATCACTCCATTAAATCAAAATCATGATATTAAACACACATTTTGAAAGTAGATACAAAATAAAAGGTGATAGATAACTCATGAATGATGTCTGAGCTTTGATCTTCACCATTTTATGACTTTTTAAATAAAATTAGATTTTGAAAATAACCTTAAGATTGTGCACACTTTGATCAATATCAAAATTCCAAAGATTGATATTGGTCATGATTAAATATGAGTTAAAAATAATGGGTCCTTATTTGAATCTTGAAAATGGGGTGTGTTGGGGCATAACAAATTCAAAATTTATAGCATAAATATCTAGATTCACAAGTGGTGCTCATGGTGTTTAATCAAAGTTAACTCCCTAGAGGATTGGATATTTACAATTTTAATAAAAGATTTGTCATAAGTTTAGTTTCTCTTTGCTTAGATAGAAGATAAGAAATGGGGAGAAAATCCTCTTTTGGTAGGATACTTTGATTAGATCTCAGTATTTGATTGATTTTTAAGGTTTAGGACCCCTTATGGACTATGCAATAAATATTTAGGATAATAATGTTGTGGACTATTGGTAGGACTCCCACAAGGGGAAATTTTATTAAAATATGGATTAGAATAACTTATTAAACTAATAATAAACTTGATTTATGATGATTGAACTGGAAAACACCATGATCCATTCTTTTCAAGTAGATGATTTGTTAATTTGTGAATCCTGTCCTTTAATGGAGGTTCCATTTCTATCTAGATATCAATTTATCCTTATAATGGAAGGAGTGGTGCTCATAAATTTTGTGGCCATTTTTGTGTGGAATCATAAAGGGCTAACCAAAACATAAATTTTGTTTTGGGCTGCTACTCAAAATTTGATTCTAACTTATGATTAGTTAAGAAAGAGTTAATTCATCAAACATTCCCCATGAATGATTTGTAGGAAATTTGAAGAAATCTAAGATCACATCTTATTACACTATCCATAATCATGGAAGGTTATGGTTTCTTCTTGAGAAAATGTGGAATTTAAATTATATTTCTTGAATAATTATAGAAATAATAAATTAAAGGAAAAAAAATATTTTTCAATTGTATGGATATTATATGGTATCTGAGACCATTTCTCATCTACTAGAATAAATGGTAAGAAAGAAACATAAGGAGTTTTTTACCAACACTATTAATTTAGAGGAATGGCTATGAACAGTCATAGAAAAAAATAATTATGGAAATCGTGAATACTTAAGGGATTGAAGCCATGTCAAATTCAATGGAGGAAGATTATTTAGTTCAACGCTAGCTCAAAACTTACTCACTTGATAAGGGGCTTGATGGTTTGGTTAGTAACATCTTTAGACAAATGGTTTTTTGAATTCCACCAAATCTAGGATGATTTAAGTTTCAACATTGATAGTTTATCTAGAGGTAATATTAGTTATACCAGTTTGGTGGTATATTTAGATATCACAAGAGTTAATTTCTCCTCACATTTTCCTTGGATATTGGGTCTAAAACTAATAACACTACTTAAAAAAAGATTTTGAAAGGACTTAAAATTGATTTTAAAAAAGGATGGAAGATCATCATAGCTGATAGGAATTCCCAACTGGTCATTGACACAACATGGGAGGTAGATTTAAGGCATGGAGAATTAAGTTCATTATGGGTGAGATATTTTGGAGGAATGCATAAGTCTCATTGATTGAACCTTGTAGTTTCCATATAAGCAACATGTTAACCTATTATGCTGTAAAATAGAATGCTTCCCATTTTTGATAGATGTAGGGTGATTTGACTAACACCCTTCAATGTTTTAATAAGATTATGGGAATTATATTAATGCAACAGAGGTTATCCATATAAAAGGTCAATAAAAAAGAAAATGCTCATAGGTAGACCACTTACTTTAGAGATAAGCAAATAATAATTTAGGTACCAAGAATGGTGTTTGATTAGCAGGGGTGGAGGGAGGACATACATTAGAGTGTTAGAATTTAAAAATTTTGGGATAAGAAGACATAGAAGTTACTCTATTTTGGGCTCATATTTATAAAGAGATAGAGGAGTATGATAGGAGACAAAATTGGGGCCTAGACATGTTAGTTAGAACTTACCATGACCTATACAAGTTCCTTAGATTGGGGGTATTGTGAGTTGGGTATATGAGAGGTTCATCCATTACTATAGGGGAAGATACATAGGGGATAAAAAATATGATAGAGTAGCTATATGGGAAAACAAATTGATACCCTGTGCATTGTGGGTTATGTGGCTATAATGGAATCGATAGTAGAGCCATTTTGGCTTATTTTAGGCCTATAAGAAAAGTAGAGAATAAAATTATGTACATTACATGTTGTGGATAGGAGAGGTAACATAAATATCTACTCAAATAGTAGAGATCCCTAGTAATTTGGGTCAACAAGAGTGAGAAGAAAATACAAGGTGAAAAACTTGACTATCTTAGGTGGAGAGTAGTAATATCAAGGTCACCAATTAGTCCACTATGGGTAGGTCCGATTGTGGAATAAAAAAATAAGAACCAAATTTTGGTTCGAGTGGGATATGGTGAGGAGAATACTGAAGCAAAATGAGATAAACTGTAGGAGAGGAGAGTGGAAGAGAGGATATGGTTATGGGATCCAAATAATAAGTCAAGGAAGAAGATGAGGACAAGCCTATAAAAGATCCATACTAGTAGGAAGAAGACCCTCGTGAGCTAATTTTTGAATATTTTCCCTCATTTTTTACTAATCTTAATTCAAAATTTCTTTTTTACTTTAAACATATGTCTGATAAGTGATGTGTGTCTTTTGTCGTTACATGCATTGTCAGTGAGCAGAGGAGATTATTTAAGGAGATGTGTATGGGTAGATATTTGTGAGGTTTTACATGATGGTGGATTTATCTAAACCCATCATCTAATCCATTATTTAATCATTTCATCCTTTGGTGACTAGATCCAATTTCAAAGTTTTGAGGGTTTACCTTTCAGATGTTTCTATTGTAATTATCTAGGGAAAACAATGGTTGAATGTTATTTAAAAAATTGATAAAATATTACAAACTTCAATTGTAGAAATGGATCCAAAATTTGTGTAAAAAGTAACATGATTAGGATGCAATAACCTTGGGCCTTACGCAACTAATTTCTCAACTTGACCCCTAATTCTTAATGAATTTGTTTTTTGTTTCAAAGTTTTGAGGGTTTACCTTTCAGATGTTTCCATTGTAATTATCTAGGGAAAAAATAGTCGAATGTTATTTAAACATTTGATAAAATATTACAAACTTCAATTGTAGAAATGGATCCAAAATTTGTGTAAAAATTAAGATGACCAGGATGCAATAATCTTGGGCCTTACTCAACTAATTTCTCAACTTGACCCCTAATTCTTAATGAATTTGTTTTTTGTCAACAAGACTACATCCATGTTTACTACCCATTTTAGCTTGTGTTTTCTTCATCAACAATAAATGACCATGCTCTCTCTAATTTTTTGATGAAGATGATATTTAGGGATAAGTAGACCCATAGGTTAAGAAAACACATGGCATAGAGGAATATCATTTAGATTCTTCAAAAATACTCACTATTTATTAAACATATACCACCAATCCAAATCAAACTTTTGATCTACTATTAAAATAAAAAACAAGAGGACTAAAACTAAAATATTATGTTTGGATGCCTCTAATTCTATTGATGAGGGTTCCTAATGGACTATCGAGGCCTTTTTTACCTACAAGAGTAAGAGGAATCCCTTGACCCTTGGGAGATAACGATTGTCTCTCTTCGAGGTCTTTATATTTGTCTTAATACCTTGTATTGATTGCTATGTATTGTTTCATTATCCTTCTTACCATAAAAATTTTATTTAGTTTTGGTTTAGTAATATTTTCTCTCTCTTTTGTTTGGGTAAGGGCCTTTGTGGATCCCCTTTTTCATTTACCAATTTTGTTTAATGAAACTATTACATTGTTATTGTATAAAATATTAATTATGTGATGTAAATTTGACATACTTAATATATAATTATGATATGCATTTTAAAAAGGTACAATAAGTATTTTTTATTAAAGGGAAAAACAATTTTATAAATATTATTTATCTCATAGTTAATATTAATATAAGATTAATTCAATTACAACCCACACATATATGTGAGATTTTGCTTATGTGTATTTAAGATGTATTTAAAAAAAAAAACATTTTAAGATTTTATTTAATTGTAAAATAATAAACCCCACTTAACACAACATAATAAGTATTTTTATTTTAATTAATACATATAATAATAAGATTCAATAATTTTTTGGATAATAATGGAAAAGACATAAAACAACCCTTGTATGATAATGACAAGAACACACAAAAAGAATCTAAGGGATTCCCAAACCCTATCTACTTATTTTCCTCACTGCACAAACAAAGATTACTAGTGAAACATCATTGAGGAGGTCAAATAGTTATAGGAGTGGGATGACTATGAGGAGTGGGCAGTGGACATTGAGGAGTTATAGGATCAACATGTTAGGGCACAAATTCCTCTGACCACTATAAATTTATAGATCAAACTTTCTTGGCTACCAAGGGCCCAAGAAGATGCTTCACTAGTGGTGGTGTCTTTTTATTTCAAGGAGGTGGCTACAGGATCAAAATAGATTCCACTCAAGAAAGGGTGAGTGTTGTAGTTCAGGTCATGGAGTGTATCCTTACTTGGAGGAGGGACTAGATATCAAACACTCCTAGGATGAAATTCTCTTTATAAAACCCAAATAACTAGTTTTGGATACTATATATTTTTATTTAAGTATACATTTTCTAGAAAATAAAGTCTTTATTGGTCAAAAAGTGGTGGTAATTGGTGATATTGAAAACTAGATTTCTAATGTTTATGGGAATGAAATATCTTGTATATTCTTCCCCAAGAGTTTTTTTGTTGTAATTTATCCAAACATTGGAAAGAAAAAAGGAATTTTGTATGAACTCTTTTAGTCCTTGAAAGGCATTGACCTATGATTTTAGTAGTGATACCCTAATTTTGACACTCATTTGGATAATAGATGAAGGTTTACCATATGAATCATATTCTATAGGATGCCAATAGAGTATTAAGTGCATAACTACCTCAAGGTGATAGGAGACTTGTTGGGTAACTTCATCCAACTTGATCCAAATATTATAAATAATATCCTAACCATTTATGATGATTTCTATTTTTATGGATCTAGAGAAGGATATTCTAAAGAGTATTTTAATCAAATCACATGGGTGGGTTGTGTCACAATAAATTGACTTGGAAAAGCTTCCTTTTTAGTGTTTCAACTATCAAAGATAAAGACAAATTAAAAATTATACCCTAGGTAGTGAATATCTAAGCACTCTTCATATTTAATCCAAATATGGAAGGCTAATCTTGGTCCCCCCTCTGAGGCCTTCTCTCTCAAAAATGGAGGTAGCTTCTTTGAAAACTAAAGGATTTCCAGCACCCCTCACTCCTAAGATTTTAAAGTAGTAGAAACCAAATCTCTCATGGATAAGATAGATGAGGGGCCACCTATCTCTCCTACATCCATTATTAAAGGATATGATTTAATCTTAGAACAAACTCAAAAAATCAAATCTTTATTGTAATATTCCTCTCTACTAAATTCACAATAGGATATGATTGCTTTTGACAATGAGGCAAGATTGGGATATCTCCATTCAGGTGGTGAACTTGAGGATAATGAGGAGAGTTGATTCATAAGAGGAGCTTAATTACCCTTTATTTCCATTTCTAAAATGAAGTGTAATATCTATTATCCTAATTTAGGCCAGCCCACTAAATGAAGTCACAAATTTACCAAGGATTGAGTGATAGGGGAAGTTTTAGAGGGTGAGTAAAATAATTTACATAATTTTTTAATTTTTGAAAAGTTGGTGGGGGGGGGGTTGGAATTCCCCTCTCAATATTTTTGAATCCAATATCTTAGAATTTTAAGGGATTGAATGAAGGTAAAAATATATGCTTGGTCAAGCATTTGTTGTTTTCATCTTCTTCAAACATTATGTTCTTGCAAGAAACAAAGTTGGATAAGTTAGAAGTAGATTATCTTGTGAATGAAAGTTAGAATAGGTAGAAAGGTTGTTTTGTTGAATCCATAGGTGCCTCTCATGGTAATTTGGTCCCTGAATTTAGTCCATGTTGTCCTAAATAACTTTGAGTCAAATTGGTATCTATGCCTGGTCTTGGACTTCAGCTTGGATGTAAGATTTCTTTTTCTCAATGTTTATGGTCCTTATTCTCATATACTTAAACAACACCTATGGAATGACCTTTATACTCTTAATTATCATTTCAATGTTGAGATTTTGTTTATTGGATGAAAATTTAATGTAATCCTCTCTAATTCTAAAAAAATGAGTGTTGTTTAGAGGATTTCTCAAACCCAAAATGATTTTGTCAAATTTGTGTCTAATAATTATTCTCCTTGATATTGAGACAAAGAATGGGTCTTTCTTTTGGAAAAATAGAAGAGTGTGGTACAATTATATTCCTAAAAGGTTGGTTTATGCCTCCTTGAATTGGATTGAAACCAATCAGGTGATGGAATAGTTTATCTTTTGTATTTTTGAATTAGACCATGCCCCATTGAAATCTTAGTTGATTATGCTCTGGCCAAGTGTCTTTTCAAAATTTAAGCTAATGTGGCTTTGATATCCTTTTATGAATGAATTAATTAAGGTTTGGTGGACCATGTATCCCTCTTTATCTAGTTCTAATTTGTTAAGAAATTTAAAGAAACTTAAATTCATCAATAATCACCTCAAACAATGGAATATATAACATTTTAAAAACATTTTCTAGGAAATCACCCATGTAAAAGCTAATTTGGTAGCTCTCAATGATATAATTTTCAATCAGGGGATGGATATATAAGCAAAACATAAATAAAAATGATTATTTTTTAAGTTGGAAGAGTTTCACACAAGAGAGGAGGTGTATTGGAGGTAGGAATCTAGATATGGGTGGATTAAATAAGGGAACAAGAACACTACCCTTTTTCATCTCTTCATGAGGGAAAAAAGGAATCTCAACTACATCTCTAGAATTATGTCAATGGAGGGGTGAGATTTAAATCTCATGTTTAATGTCAAGGAAGAAGTTATAAATTTTTTTAGTGACCTTTTGGCCTACCTAGAGACATCAATGTTGTCCACCCAAGCTGACATCTTGGACCATATTCCCTTGTTAGTGGAGGATTATCACAAATAGTCTTTATTTTTATATTGATGAAATCAACTCTATTATTTTTCAATGAAAAAGGATAAATCTCTTGGTCTATATGGATTCTTGGTATATTTATTTCAAACCTTTTGGAATATTGCTGGATTGGAGGTAACAAATATGATTGAATAATCTTGTAAAGGAAGGAATGTTCCTCTTGAATTGAACTTCACACTTATTTATTTTATTCTTAAAGGGGATTATCAATTTAATTTTTGTGACTACAGACTGATCTCATTATGTAATAATATCTCTAAAGTTATTTCCAAATCAATGGATATTCATTTGAAACCAACACTAGATCTTATGATTTGTAAGGAACAAGGGGGCTTTGTCCCAAACATAAGTATTCAAGAAGGGATAATTATTTCTTATGAAATTATCTATTCTCTTTCCAATAATATTAAATGGATGTTAATCAAGATTGATATTAAAAAATCTTATGATAGGGTGGACTATTTTTTATTCTCAAGGTTCTGGATAAATTTGGTTTCTATAAAGATTGG
Source organism: Torreya grandis (assembly GCA_037957365.1). Taxonomy (NCBI): domain Eukaryota; kingdom Viridiplantae; phylum Streptophyta; class Pinopsida; order Cupressales; family Taxaceae; genus Torreya; species Torreya grandis. The sequence goes on along the minus strand of JARHVA010002541.1, from coordinate 292,790 downwards.
TGAGATTGGGTTTACAACTACATTTATGGTGCCATATTATCTATCTTGGTTAATATCAACCCCTCAAGATTATTTTAAGCAACTAGAGGGATGTGACAAGGTGATCAATTGTCTCCCTTATTGCTTTTTTATCAGCCAAAGTGTTGAGCTGGATCATTTAGGGGGCTGAGGCTTTTGGTCATCTTTGAGTCTTAAGGTAGCTGACAACCTGGAAAACCTCACACATTAGCAATTCATAGATGATACCTTCCTTTTTAGGCATGCATAAATATATGAGTCTATAAATTTCAAAATAATCCTTCTCAATTATGAAATTACATCAAGACAAAGTGCTAATTTAATGGAAGTTTAAGGTTTTATTCCCTAATTGTAATCTCTAGTCCTAATTGGCTATCACTAGCATTCTTGGATTCAAAATTAGCAAGCGTCCAAGTAAGTATTTAGGAGTTCCACTATTTTCTATTATTGGAAAGGTTTATTTATGGGGTGGATTAATTGGGTATTTCAAATCAAGGTTATCTTCTTGGAAGTGAAAGTGGCTATCCTTGGGTGGTAGATTTACTCTAATCAAATTGATCTTTAATGTAATCCCTATATTTTTATTGTCTATTATTTATACTCGTAGCAAGGTACTCCATCATTTAAATAAAATTATGGAATTATTTTGGTAGGGGGTAGAGAATAAGTGGAAAATTATTATTATAAAATGGGATAAGGCGTGTCTACCTAAGAAGGCATGTGGAGTTGGCATTAAAAGCTTGAGCATTCTTAATTTGGCACTAGGAGAAAAGCTAGTTTTTGGGATGCTAAAAAACTTAGGCTCTTTATTGAGTAAAATTGTCAATATAAGATAATTTGGTGAAGTGATTCTAATAAAAATCATATCAGTGGAAGATCCCCCTAAAGGCTCTCATTTCTAGAATATGTTCTTAAAATGTAGGCCATTGATCAAATAACACATCCCTTGGATAGTAAAAAATAGAAGACAAGCTACTTTTGGGAGGACTCATGAAATGGTCACATTCCATTAGTGAGTCATCTGAATCTTGAAGATTCTCATCTCTATCTATATAACTCTTTGGGATCAAAATTCATTGATTATTTGGAGAAACACTCTTTTCAAGGTATAGTTACTTAGAAATAGAAGAATTTCAATGAATTCCACATCCTGCTAGAGCTATATGTGTGGTTGGATTATTTACTCTCCAAAAGGAAAGTCTTAATTTGCAACTAAGAAGGGGTAAACATTTATTCAAAGAAACCCGAAACTGGGAAGATTACATTATCATGTCCTGATCAAGAAGTTGCGACAGGATGGGGGCAAGCCTAGTGGGCAGCCTCTCCTGATCAAAAATAGCCCAATCTGGCCCATGCTCCCATGGCCCATTTTGCCAGATAGTCGGCCACCCCATTCCACTCCCTGGGGATATGCCTGAAGGAGATCACTTCAAACACCAGACAAATCTGATGAATCTGCTTAATAATGGTAGCCAATTGCCAATCCACAGCCTCAAGGTGCAAGTTCCTCAGCAGGTTAACCATGACTTGCGAATCCAATTCGCAAACAACACTGAGCCACCCCTTCTGGCAGCAAATTTGTAAGGCCTCCAAGATGGCCAATGCCTCCATTAAGTTATTCGTAAACTGACCTTTATGGACTGAAAACAAAAAGCACGGAGAGCCCAAACTGTTTCTTCCAATACCACCAATTCCTACAATTCTAGGATTGCCTCTCGAAGAGCCATCCACATTAACTTTGATAAGCCCCTCCACTGGTGGCGTCCACTTTCCAGCTCGGGTAATAGGTCGTGCCCTTTGCCTGGTGGCGCATGTAATGCCTAAGGTCGTGTGGCATGTGTAATGCCAGAGGATGCCATTGGAGGATGGAACAGGGGATAGACGCACCCACACTTTGGCGTCCCATGGCCCCAGGTTCACCCCCCCACCCATACTGCTATGTATGGTTTCTTGAAGCACTGTGGTGATCCTCACCCACAGATCCCGAGGACTCTTAGAGCACTCTTGGAAAATTCTACGATTCCTCTCAATCCAGAGGTTCCACAATATAAACACAAGACTAGCAGACCAAGCCTGTTGCAAGGGAGGCACCCTACTGGGAGGTCACTCCAAGTGAATCCAAAAGTTAGCCAAGGAAGTCACATGCCAGCAAGGACGCTCCTAGATTTCCCACCACTTATGCCACAACTCTCTGGCAACAGAGCACTGGAAGAAAAGATGCTCAGTCGTCTCAGCATTTTCACCACACAAAATACACTTTGACAGACCTTGGAAGCCTCTTTTACAAAGGTTGTCCCAAGTTAGGCATCGATTATAGGTGAGGGTCCAAACAAAAAAATTGCATTTCAGCCAACATGCTGAATTTCAAATTCTTTTACCCTAGAGAAACTCAGCCACGCCAAAATAGTCCTTTGCCAGCTCCAGATATCCAGCCGAGACAAAATACTGTCCCGTGGAGGCACCTCCCCACGCCAGTTCATCAGACTCACGGAAGGAGCTACAACCTCTACCAACCAGGAGCTGAGATAATTCCCTTCTATTAGCCTCTGTGCCTCCTGGAGGCCAGTCCAACATATGCTTCCATTTATAGGCAACTGTTCTCCCAATATTGAAAGATTCTTTATAGTGTTCCATGGTATTCCAGCCAGCCATCCGAAAAGCATCACATAGGTCCTGCAAATGGGGATGAGAGGAGAGGAGGGGTGGCGCCCCACTCCAGGAGTCCTCCCAAAAAAGCGTATCAACTCCATTATTGCAAATCCAAAATAGCCTAGACTAAATTAATTGCACCCCCACCTTGAGAGTGTCCCACACCATCGATCCTCTACCCTCCAAGGAGAATCTAGGAATCTCCGTCGTGATAGTCCCAGGGAAATATTTCATCGATAGGATTCGGGCCCACAGCTGTGATTGATTGGTGCACCAGCACCAATATAACTTTGCTGCAAGAGCTTGTCTAGCCAGGGTAACGGAGTGGAGTCCAAGCCCTCCCTCCTTCTTGGGTCTACAAACAGTGGCCCAATTTACCAGACTCCATTTCGACTACCGCAAGTTGCCACTCCAAAGAAATTGCCGAGACAGGGCATCATACTCACAGAGAAAAAACATCAGGGCAGCCTGAACCATGCTACGATAAATTGGTAAAGCTTGAATTACAGATTGCAGAAGAGTCACCCGCCCAGCAGTAGTCAACCACCTGTGTGTCCAATGGTTCACTCTCTGCTTTAACTTATCTAGAACATTCTGCCAAAATAGCCTGGGTTGCCTCCCAACCACAATGGGAACTCCCAAATACGTCACTGGAAGAGCCTGTATCTGAAATCTGAGAACAACAACAATTCTTCATTGAATAGGCACCGGGGTATTGAAAAAATAAATGGAAGATTTGTGTTCATTTATTTTCTGACCAGAAGCCAATAAATATGTGTCCAAGGTATGACGGAAGGCCTGCGCTTCCCTCATACGAGCTTTCCCAATCAGAATAGTGTCATCCACAAATTGGAGGTGGGTCAAATTAGGAATTCCGTGCCCCCACTTCCATCCACAGATTTGGTTTTGAGCTGCTCGTGATTTTATCAGATGCCCCAATCCCTCAGCCAAGATAATAAACAAGTATGGGGAGATCGGATCCCCCTGGTGAAGCCCCCTAGAGGCACCAAACAGCCTAGAAGGCACCCCATTAATGAGAACAGAATATGAAGGCGTAATAATATAGCTTAGAATCCATCTAATCCAATCTTGACTGAAGCCAAATGCCAAGAGGATTTTCTGCAGGAGGTTCCAATCAACCCTGTCATAAGCCTTAGCTAAATCTAGATTGATAAACATAGCTTTTTCCTGTGATTTGCTCATGGAATGGATTGCTTCCGAGGTGATCACAACACCATCCAAAATCTGATTTCCTACCACAAATCCCCCCTACTCCTCAGAAATGATCAAAGGAAGGTAAGCCTTAAGTCTTTCCGCTAACAACTTGGTGATAAATTTGTATACCGTGTTGCAGAGAGCAATGGGTCTAAACTGATCCAAAGAAGTCACCTGCTCCTGCTTTGGGATCAGCATAAGAAAGGTAGCATTGAGCACTCTAAGCATCTCTTTGTTACGAAAGGATTCCTGTATCACTTCCAGCAGATCCAAACTGATGATATCGCAAAATTCTTGAAAGAATTCTGTCGAGAAACCATCCAGGCCTGGCGCTTTACCTCTATGTATGGAGAAAACAATTTTCTCAACTTCATCCTTACCAACAAGTTTCAAGAGTTTAGCATTCATATCCGGCGTGATGACAGGAGGGATGGAAGACAAAATCTGATTCTCTTCCCTCTCAACAAAGGGCACATTATCAGTCAAGAGCTTAGAGAAGAATCGAATGGCCTCCTCAGAAATAGCCAAAGAGGAAGTAACACGAGTACCATTCCGAAGATCTAGAGCAGCAATGTAATTTTTGTTGCGCCTCACCTAAACTAACTTGTGAAAGAAGGCAGCATTTCGATCCCCTTCCTAAAGCTAGTCAATCTGGGCTTTTTGCTTCCAAAAGATTTCTTCCCGGAGTTCCCACTCCTGAAGCTCACTCAAAGCCAAAAATTCAGACTTTCAAAGATCTTCAGTCAAACCAAAATCAAGGATCTGCCTAGTAGTGCTGTCCAACTTATCTTGAGCTTTTTTCTTCATAGCATAAAGGTTGCCAAAATTGTTCCTGTTCCACACCTGGAGCTTTCTTTTAACAAACTGGAGCTTCTTAGTGAAGCAAAACATTGCTGTACCATAATCTGGACCTCCCTGCTTCCACCAGTGGGTAACCAAGGGGCGCAAAGAAGAGTCACGCACCCACATAAGCTGAAATTTAAAAGGTGGTTTCTTGGGCCGATCAATGATTCTGGTTGTGAGCTTGATGGGCCAGTGATCTGACCCGTTTCAGGCAAGAATCTTGAAAGCCAAAGAAAAGGCACTAGATAACCAAAAGCAAGAAACTAAAAATCTATCTAAGTGCTCTGAAATAACATCCATACCTATTCTCTGATTGCTCCAGGTAAAAAGACCATTAATGGGCTTCACATCAGCTAGGCGAAGCCGCTCTATGTTGTGTCTCAGCAGGTCGAACGAGGGATCCAACCGATTTAATCTGCCCCTTTTCTCCTCAAGACTAAGGACAGCATTAAAGTCTCCATTCAAAATCCATGGCAAATAGGGGAAACAACTCCGAACAAAGCACAGGTGATTCCAAAGCCTGAGGTGCCCGTGATAATCCCCGCTTGCATAAACATTAGTAATAAGGATTCGTTCTCCAGTTTCTAGAGCAGCTGCCATCATGGATAGAGCTGAGATATCTACCATCCATTGTAGTGGGGTAACCCTAATAGGGTCCCAACATATTGCTAAGCCCCCTGCAGTACCAATCGCCCCCACACACTGACACTGTCCTGCATTCCAAAATTTGTGCTGACAATCAAACATAGCTTCAACAAACAACTTAGTCTCCTGGATACAGAGGATATCCAGAGAGTGTTCCATAATCAACTTCCACATAGCTTTTTGTCGGGGGAAACTATGTAGCCCCCTTACATTCCAAGAGAGCAAAATCATTGGGGGGATGGGGTGAAGAGCTGATCCAAGGTCCTGACCACACCAGATTCAACCAACAGATCCCTTGTAAGTTTTAATTTTTCCTAATCCTTCTTACGCCCTGGTCTAACTTGCGAGGAGAAAGATGCTTTCTTGAAAGGTCTTTGTTGAAGGCCTAATGCTTCCGAGACCCCCTTATCTTTTCTGTGAGCCTCAGGATCTTTCACCATCTCAGCCCAGCTGCCTTCATTAACTTGCTGTGCTAACACAATCTCCAGATTCCTGTCCTCTTGCTCGTAGCCAATCTCCTGGCTTGGTTGGCACACCATAACCTGGGGCTCATTAAGAACAAAAATTCTCTCCCCTCCCCTAGGGGGATCACCCATCTCATCAGGTGAAACACCCTCTTCTATGGCCATGTTGTCCAATGCTTCAAAATGGTTAAACCTCAATTCAATGGCCCGGTCTTGGTTCCTACGCTTTTGCCCACGTCCTTTGCCTCGATGGTGCACTTGGACAAAGCCTTCCTTGTCAAGGTCCTTCATTTCATTTGCTCCCAAATTTACTGAAGCTGGATTTGACTGAGCTTGCCTAGCAACAGGATGCCCAGATAGGCCAGCTGATGCTCCCAAGTGAGCCAAATGGTCTGGCTCCTTACCTGCAGCTGAGACAGGCCCTCTGAATTTCAATCCCTGAGGACATTGATGGTGTAGATGGCCATAGACATGGCAAATTTTGCAGCGGAACGGGATAGATTCATAGTCTACCTGCTGTATCCAAGATGAGGTCCCCATACAAATTATTAATGATTCTGGGAGAGGATAGCTGAGATTGATTTCCACGCAAATTCTGGCATAGGAGATGAACTTCTTGTCTAAAGACTGATGTGTAATAGCAATGGGTGTTCCCAGTAAAGTAGCTATCTGCCTAAGGATGTCTTCTCTCCAAAATTCTAGGGGGAGTCTTAGGAGGCAGAACCTAGACAGGGACTTGGTCAGGCAATTCCTCTGCCGAATTGAAGCTTGAGTGCCATGGTTTAATAAACAGGCCAATGCGGTCATAAAAATAAGGTCCCCCTACAAAATTTCTATTCCTGTCAGAAACTGAGGAAAAATTGACCATGAAATAGCCATTTGCAGCTAGCATAACATCTATCTCTCCTTCTATCTACCAAGTGCACCTCATCCATGCTTCTAAGGCAGTCTGGGATATCCTAATACCCATAAACTTATAGATTAGGGCATGGGCAGACAAGTAATCTACTTCCTCCCTTACTGAGTCCTGAGGAACCACCAAAACAGGGTGCTCCTGGCTACGTGGGAAGCAGCCATTAACCTTGGTCCCCTTGGGCCGGTCGCTGGAGTAAAACGCCTCCATCCCCTAGTGCGTCACCTCCTTAGACAGCCTTCCTTTCATCCCATCCTCGCCTGGGTCATCCAATGCCTTTCTGCTCTTCGCAGCCATCTGCACCTCCTCCAGAAGGTCTCTATCTCATTTCAAAGGAAAGTCTTAATTTGATCTAAGGCATACTCTTTGCATTATATTAGGGATAAATTTAGGTATTAGATAGTTAATATAGGATACCAATTTCTTGAGGTGATGGATTTTATGGTAGGTAGGGATAGCTCCCTTTTTTGGAGAAAGGTAGGGTCCTTAAAGCTAGAGCCTTTTCTTAGCTATCCTTAAAAATTAGTGTGCTCACTTAGGATCATATCCAAAAAATTGATTTTATTTGACCATCATAGTGTTGTCTCTATAAGGATATGGAGGAATTTATAGATCACTTGTTTTCACTTGCCCTTTCATAGAGATGCATTAAGACTGTTTATGTAGGAAGATTGGCTAGTTTTGGGTGAGACCTCTATCTGTCTTATAATATTTATCTTCCTAGTATTTGGGTTCCCCCAAGGACACCTTTATTATGTTATGGAATGCTAGTCTTTCTATTTTGATTTGAACTATTTGGAAGGAAATGAACTAAAGGATTATTACTAGTAAAGGAAATCCCTTTACATGAATTTATAAAAAATGCAAAGATTTAAATCTCAAAATTTATTTTCATCACATGCACAAACACAAAGTTAATTTAACACCCTAGGATTTTAAAATAAAAGATAAATGGAACCTATTATGCATCCCCCTTGTTAATGGGTATTTAGTATTAAAGTATAGATATATAAGGGAAGACAATGTAGATTGGATCTTGTCTCCCCCAGACTAGTTCAAATTAAGTCTATATAATGCTTAATGGGGAAATCATGGGGAATCAAGTGTACGCTACATTATCAAGGATTGTTGCAGGTTTCTAATTAGAGCAACACCCCTAAAGTTGGTTGATGGTACTAATAATGAGGTTGAGGCCTAAAAACTAATTTTAGATATCAATATGTCTTTTAATGTGGACTATACAAGTTGATCATTGAGGGGGAGTATATGGTCATGATGTAAGCTCTTCGTAAGAAGGATGTTGTGGCATAGTTGATCAAAAATATTCTAGAACAAATTTGGCCTTGGTTAGAGTATTTATCTTTGTGGATATCTCAATATTGCTTCAGGGGAAGCCAATTCAACTTATGAATTTATCACCAACCAAGGCATCTCATAATTTATTTATCTTTTGATGGATAATGTAACAAGCACTTTACCTGATTCTTTGTCCTCTTCATCCATTAATCATGGATAATATACTAATATTTGGTTATTAAATATTTTATTTCTACCATTCCTCTCCTTATTTATTTGGTCTTCCCCAAATTTATTTTTGGGGGTGGTTGGTTATGTTTCCATCTCCCTTGAGTTATGGTAGACACATGTGAATAGGATAACATATTTATATCTACCTTGGTCAGTGTTATCGACATGATTACTTTGAACCATTACTTTGCATCACTAGGAAAAAGTGAGAGAGCCTTATTTGGGGAGGTGACTAAGAACATAGTGAAATAGGTTTTTTGGGTGCTAACACCAAAAATTCTATAATCAATTGTGATAATCCTAGGTGATAATTTTGTCAAATCTCATTATAAGATCAAGATACAATTTTCCTTGGTCTCAATTTTTTCCTTTAATTTACTTTTTATTCTTAAGGACCAAAAATAGGTCATCGATTTGGTGGAGTTTTTTGTGAAACCTATTCATAGAGTAAGTGTGGTCAAGGCTATTATTACTTGTAACCTAGGAAATTGTATCTCTCTACCTTTTTGTATAAGGGATGAAGTGGGCCTAGTTCCATTAGTGGTATTTAGGGAGTTGGAAAGAAGGTTTGCTATTCTCTTAAATTTTTTAGACGTCTCTAAGTCTTAGATGGATGACTCATATCATGTTGGGATATCTTCTAGGATCCTCCCCTAGATGTTGAGAAAAAGATAATTATATATTTAGAATCTCTTTTGCATGCAAGGCATTTTTTTGGTTAAAATAACAATAATTAAATTATTGTTTTGGGTGGCTAAAAGAGAAACTATGTTCTCCCCAACTTGGGTGAATTCCCCTAGGTCATGTATCTAAAATAATTACAATCTTATGTGTGATCATATATATTTGGTTAATTTTAATATAAGTTTAGGAGGTGATTTTATTCACAATAGGAAGCATTTGGGTGGCCGTGAATCTTTGATCTCTCAGTATGCCTTGGTCACTAGTCTAGATACATATTTTGAGATAACAGGTGTGATGGGGTGGATGATGTTAGTGGTGACTCAATTGGGTTTCTAGAGGGCATCTACATGGATGCTAACTCTGACTGCCCTTCTTGTTCTTGATGTTCATCTTCTATGTAGGTTCTAGTACATCATGTTTTTTAATATTTTTTAATCTTTTCCATGTTGTCTTCCTATGTAATGGTTTTTGGTGTGAGATGTCACCTTCATGTTGGTTTTTTGTTATAGTACTATGGAAATTAGCATTTTAATAATCCTTGGGTGTATAACCTTATGGTCGTTATGACTTTAACTATGCATTTTTTTGGTACTCTAATATATGGGTGAGGGACCCCTTTAACCCTTAGTCACCAATAAAAGAAAAGATTCAATAGTTTTTTTAATGAGATCCAAAGAAAATTAAGTGTTATATGGATGGAATTACATCATAGAGTACTTGGTTTATTTTGATATCCAAATTAAGTATGATAACCATTTGAAAGTGACACTTTGACCACCTTATTTGAAGATACAAAGATAAAACAATGTAAATTTAAATTGAGATTCATAATAAAAAGTCTAGAATAAAATAATAATTAGATATGTCATAAATTTAATTAATAGATCACTTATTACATAGGGCATTTATTGCACATAACACCATTTTAAATTTTAAGATTTCTAAAATTCCAATCAGGAAATAAAAATTATATAAGAGAGAATCTCAAGATAGCCATGTGGAAAAAAACAAATTAGGTGAAATAAAGAATACTATATCAAAGAATTTAATACCACATAGGACAAAAAGTCTTATATAGGAATACAAATCAAGTGGAAGGTAGAATTTTTAATGGCCTAGTTAAGGGCTAGCTCACAACATCTTGGGTGTGAAATTGAGAGGTGGACAACACTTAGAGAAGAATGGGAAAATAAAACATTCCTATTTTTTTTTATCAAGGGGTGGTATAGACATCATGACACTATATTATGGAGTGTGTAAGATATATTGACATACAAATCAAGTATGATGACAAATTTCAAGTAGTAATGCTTTAGGAGATGAGGCCAGACAAAACAATGAATTTTCAGATCAACATTCATACTAAAAGATCCAACATGAAAAAATAAACCCATGTTTCACAAAACTAATTAAACAATCCTTATATCATATTATTATATTGGCATAAAACACTCTTTTTAATACTCTTGATCTCATAATTTCCTTCATCTCATTGACATTATACAAGTACAATACATATTATTGTGTTAAGGAAATTTGACCTCTTAAATATACAAGTATGATCCATATTTTTCAAGGTATAATAAGTATTTTGTGGTAAAGAGAAAAAAATCCATTACTTTAAAAAAATATATTCTCTAACTTATTTTATCATTGGCATTTTTTTCTAAGCATATAATGTTCAAAAATTTATCTTTGTCTTAGGGTTCATATTAGTATAGGATTAAATCAATTACAGACAAAGCATATATGTGAGATTTCACTTGTTTATATTTAATTTATCTTTTAAAAAATCATTTTAATATGACCTCTAATTATAAATCAAGGGACCCACTTAACACATAAATACACTTAATTATTTTTATATAAGTAACCACATAATGATAAGATTCAATGCAAACTATATAAGTTATAATGACTAAGTGTTATAAGGATGATACTACATCATAAAGTACTTGGTTTATAATTATATCCAAATTATGTATGACACTCATTTGAAAGTAGTCACTTAACCACTTTATTTGAGAAGATTAAGATAAAACAACACAATTTTTAATCAAGATTCATAATAAAAAAATCTAGCATAAAAAAATAGACATTTCATAAATTTAATTGAGAGAGAAATTATTGTAAAGGGGGGTTCTCACACATAACACCCTTATAAAATGCAATATTTCCTAGACACCAATGAGGAACTAAAAAGGGTATATAAGAGAGAAATTAAAGATAGTCATGTGGACAAAGAAACTTACGTAGAAGAATGGCTATCATATCAAATAATTTAATCCCACATGGAATCATGACAAAAAGTCCTACATAAGAGTAAAAATCAAGTGAAAGGGAAAATTATTAATATCCAAATTAAACATGAGCTCACATCATCTTAGATGCTAAACCAACAAGTGGAAAATGAATAAAGAAGAATGGGAAAAGTGAACATGCCTATTTTGTAATAGAGGGGTGGTAGAGAGAGAAAGACACTATATCATGGAGTATTAAACCTATAGTGACATCCAAATAAGTATGATTCCAACCTAAAAGTAGATAACTTACCTACCTTTATTAAGTATATGAGGCTATAAAAAATAACATTTTTTAGGATCAAGATTCATAGTAGTAAGAGATCCAACAAAAAAAAGGGAATGGATGTTTCACAAAACTAATTGAATAGCCCTTGTGTCAAGAGATTTTATTACCACAATTTTTTTTAATGTTATTAGTCCCATAAACTCCATCATATTGTTGATGTTATTAAAATATTTAATTCATTTATTTGCGATTGATGGTAATACATATTTGTTTAAGAATTTAATAGTTCATTTTAAAAAATGAGTGATGTCATTTGAGTCATCTAATCAAAAAATTGATGACATGGACACATAAGAGGATGGTAAAAGATTCATCACAAAATAATAAAGCCTAGGTGGCAGTGTAGTAAAAACAAAAAAAACATTATTTTCAAACACAATTTTCTTTTCTGTAAGAAGGTTTATTGACTCATGACTCATTTTAACTCTCAACCATGGAGAAAAATTAAGATCTAGCACATGACTGATCAAATTGATAATGGAAATAGAATATGAGGAGCATTTGATGAGAGGATGATAGACATAATACCAGTTAGGTAAGGCCCAAAGATAAGAATGATTTAAACAACTCTTATCTAAAACCTAGGTTACTTAATTTTACTTTAAAACACACCCCATGTTGATGAAATGAGAACACAATTAGGAAAAAAGATCATAATGGAACTAGGGTTAATAAAATTAAGTTTATTTTTTATTTTTAAAAATTTTAAGTGTTTTGTGATTTTAAGGATGTATCAATTAATGAAATTATTAGTTTTCATAGACAAATAATTACCTAATTGTCTCTTAATGTAGGAGTTAGGTATGCAACTTTTACAACTGTTTCATAACATCTACTTAATGCAAGTGGTGGTTATGTAATCATTGTAGGTGGAAGTTATGCATTTACCATAATTATTTTTATCTTCTACTTAATGTAGGAGGTAGATACATAATAATTGTTTTGATTATGTGACTACCACATACATTAAGCCATAATTTCACCATAGGAGGAAAAAATGAGCATAATTGCCAATATCTAATAAGAAATTGATTTGTGTGTGCAAGTGAACTTTATCCAATGGATTCAAGCTAAGGAGAATGATTAGATACCTAAATTCATGACCTTAGTGACTTTGACATAGATAAAATAGTTAGAGAGGGCCTATAAATGGAATAATGCATATGTTCCATTGATTAAACCTGCTACTTTCCATTTGAGTGACCTATTGACATGTTGGGATGTAGACCATAAAACTTCCCATTTTAATGGGTGCATGGTGAGTGGACTATCACTATTAAAGGTGCCTTTAGTATTATGCCATAATATTAATGGGAAGGAGGTTAAACATATAATAGGCCAATAAAAAATTAGAGGCTTGTAGGAAGATTGTTTATTTTAGAGATAAATAATAATTTGGATGCCAAGAATGGTGTTTGATTAAAAGGGGTGGAGAGAGATCATACATTACAGGTTTTTCCATTGAAAATTTGGGGATAAGAGGACATACAATTTAATCTAGTATTAAGATCCTATTTCTAGAGATATAGATAATCATGGTAGGAGACACAACTATGTTCTAGACATGCTAGTTATCATATACCATGATCTCTACAAGGTCATTAGATTGGGGGCACTATGAATTGGGTATATGAGTGGTTCATCCCTTACCATAAGGGAATTGAATAGATGGGAAAACATAAACATAAAACGTGAGACCCTACACATTATAGGTTTTATGACTATAATGGACTTGATAGTAGAGCCATATATGGTTATGATAGGCCTATGGGGAAAGGAGGTAACAACATTGGATATATGCCAAGGCACATAATAGATTATTTATATGAGAGGGACTATAAATATCCACTTGAAAAGTATAGATCCCTAGTATTTTTGGGAATCATATAGGAAAAATTGACCTTTATAGCAATAGTATACATGAATAGGAGGAAGAGATGAGGCTCAATGCTTGAAAATATCAGGAGGAGAGTAGTGATACTAAGGTTACCAATACATTCACTATGGGTAGGTTAGGTTGAGGGACAAACTAAGAAGAACCAACTGATGGTTTGAAGGGGAGATGATGAGGATAATTCTAAGGAAAAAGGATAGAAACTAGAGAAAAAAAAAGTGGATGACAGGATAAGGCTATGGGATCTAAATAAGAGACCAAGGAGGAGGATGAAGAGAATCTTATAGTGGATCTAGACTGATAGGAGGGATACTCTCGTGAGTTACTTATGAACTATTTTCCATCATTTTTTACTTAACTTAACTTTAATATTTTTTCTTAGTTTAGGCATAAGTCTAATAAGTGATGTGTGCCTTTTATGGTTGAAGCATTTTCAAAAAGTGGAGGAGCTTCTTTAAGGATGTGTTTAGAAAAATATTTATGAGAGTTCACATGATGGTGGATTTATCTAAACTAAACATCCACTCCATTATTTAATTGTTTCATCCTTTGGTGACTAGACCTAATTTTAAAATTTTGAATGTTTACCTTTTAGATGTTTCTATTGTAATTAGAAGGGGAAAAAATTGGTTGAACATTATAAAAAAAATTGATTAAATCCTAAAAATTTTATTTGTAGAAATGGGTCTAGAAGTTATGTAGAAAGGAATATGAATAGGATGGTAATAACTTTGGGCCTTCCTCAGCTAAATGTTCTACTTCACCCCAAATTCTCAATGAATTTATTGGCTACTAGCAAGACCACAACAATTTTTACTACCTATTTTATCTCATGTCTCCTTCATTAATAATAAATTACTATGCCCTCTCTAATTTTTTAGTGAAACTAATATTCAATCATTAGGAGACCCATAGGGTACAACAACACATGCCATAGAAGAAGATCAATTGGATTCTTCAGACATCCTCATTATTTCTCAAAAAAATACCACCAAGGCCAAAGCAAACTATGGATCTACTATTAAAATTAAAGGCAAGAGGATGAAAATTTAAATATTATGTTTGTAAGCCTCTAATTATGTTAATGAGGGCTCTCAATGCCCTATAAAGGCCCTCATTATTCATAAGAGTAGGAGGAAGCCCTTTTGGGAGCTAATGATTGTGTCTCCTTGGTGTCTCTAAATGAGTATTAGTATCTTTTATTGATTGATTTGTATTGTTGCATTGTTTGTCTTACCCTACACCTCTTAGTTTTTTTTAATTATTTAAATTTTATTCTTTCTTTTTTTGTTTTGTTTTAGTGAGGGCCTTTATAGATCTCATTTTTTAATTATCAATATTATTAAATGAAAATATTACATTGTCACTATATAAAATATTAGTATGTGTGAAGGAAATTTGAGCCACTTAATATACAAGTATAATATGTATTTTTTTGAGTTACAATAAGTAGCTGTTAGTAAAGAAAAAAATAATTTTATAGATTATATTTGTATCATAACTCATATTAATATAAGAATAACACAATTACAACCCAAGCATATATGTGAGATTTCACTTGTGTGTATTTAAGTTATCTTTTAAAAAAAGTCATTTTAAGATGAATTTTAATTATAAAACTATAGATCAACTTAACACAAATTAATAAGTATTTTTATTTTAAGTAATTTACATAATAATAAAATTTATTTTTTTAATGAGGTCCAACAATTCTATGTTATATAGATGGCACTAAATCACATAGTACTTGGTTTATAGTAACATATTAATTTAGTAAAATGACTATTTTAAAGTAGACACAACCACCTTATTTTAAGTGACTAAGATAAAATAACATAAATTTTAATGAAGATTCATAATAAAAAAAATATAGCATAAACAAAGAAATATATATTTCATAATTTTAATTAAGAGAGCACTTATTATAGAGGGGGTTTCTTGTACACAACACCCTTTTAACATTCAATATTTCCAAAACACCAATGAGTAAATAAAGAAGTATACAAGATAAAAACTCAAGATAGTGAACAAAGCAAATTAGGTGAAAGAAAAAATACTATATCAAATAATTTAATACTACATGGGATCATGATGAAAATGCCTATATAAGAGTAAAAAATAAGTGAAAGGCACAAATGTTGATGACTCACAACATCTTAGGTTTGAAATGGAGAGGTGGACAATACTTAGAGACATGATGAGACTATATTATGGAGTGCGCAGGCTATAGTGACATCCAAATCAAGTTTATTTGAGGAGACAATGCCAAACAAAATAACAAAAATTTAAATAAAAATTCATAATAAGCATTTAAAAATAAATAAAAAAATAGATGTTTCATAAAAATTGATTGAACAACTCCTATATCAAATATTTTTATTAACATGAAACACTCTTGGTAATGCTTTTGATCCCATCAACTCTAATGCTTTTCATCCCATTAATTGTTTAGAGGTAGGCATTCCCAACATGGTGCCAAAGATAATGGCATATCTATCACAATAATTAAAGGTGAATTATTCATCACCCACACCCCTTGGAGGGTTAATTTTACTCTATAATGATGACACCATGTCTGAAAAACTTTAACGTAACCTTTTGGTCCATTACAAACATTATATTCTATCTGTTCATGATTTTATTTTTTTATTTTCACTTAATAATTTAGTTCATTGGTTATGGGAATTTTTTTTGGAAGATAAATTTGTGTTATCATGGGGAGATGGTGGTGGAGTAAGGTTGCGAATGGAATACCTTGATAGATTAAGGCTATAATACCTAGTTTACATCTTTTTCTTTAAAACTATTCTGCTAAGTGATTACACAAAGTTTTTGAGGTATGTAATAGATATTTACAATTACCATGAAGGCTAAAGTTATTTTAGTTTTGATTTTGATTTTTATTGTTTGGGATGAGCTTGTTAGATAAATAAATATGTTAAGGAAAGAAATTATAAATAGGTGGGTATATAATTCATAAGGTTCATTGAAATTGGATTGGGTAAAGATTCTTTGGAAAGGATAGAAAAAAGAAAAAAAAACCCACATTTCAAATGGTAGTAATAAAACTATCGGGAACGAATTTTGGGGTTATGATTGAGATTTCCTAAAAATAAACTCACATTTAAAATGGAAAATGGTAGAAACTTAAATATTTTGAGCCATGAAATGATAGGGTTATGATTGATATTTCCTTATGATGTTTGGGCTAGAGAAAACTATCAATCATTGGCATTGTTGTACCATAATTTAAATGTTCATTAGTAAAATTGAGCTGATAACTTTAGATTGAAGATTTTAATAATAAAATTGATGTAATATAGTGAAATATAGGGTTTTAAATGAATACTATCAATCATTATCACGTATTTGGTATAAATTTCTTTTACTATAATTTGAATTTTGATGTTGTACGAATGAAGGCATAATTCAAAATGTAAAATGGTGAAAAAATCATTTGTGTCAAGATAAAAGGATAATGATGAAGAATAAAATTTAAAAAAATTCCAAAAATGGGGTGCATGCAAGGAATAACTGTATAAAGTAGTAGATGTGTACATGATTTTATTTTTTCCCCATCCTCCACACCATTGATATATCAATTGATATAGGTGAGATTTATTCTATTTTGACAATGTATTTATTATGTTGATTTAGGATATAATTTCACCCTTTGGGTGGTGATTCTTTCCCTTTATTAGATGGATATCTCCACCATTTTTACATTATTTGATGCAGGGATAGCCAGTGGGAGCTTAAGAAATAATGGTGTTGAAATAATCTTAGAAGTTTGTCTTGAAGATTTACCATGAGGTATTGACTCTAATATTGATACTCCTCTACCAAATGTAGTTCTATAATTATCAAAATTTGATAAATCCTATAATTATTTTTAAAATTTTACCTTGGTTGCTTATTTTTTGGGTCAAGTCCCTTTAGAGAGCCTATTAAAGTATTAGATTCACAACCATTGGCAAGGCCATGGGGTGAAACTGGAAGGAGTCCAAAACCCTACCAAGGGTTTCTTATTGTTTCATTTCACAAACACATAACATTTTAAATCCATTATTAATCATGGCCCTTGGTTTATATGTAACACTCTAGTAGTTTTTTCTCATTGGACCCAAGGCTTTCAAGTCTCAAAACAAGCTAAACTTAAACCCTAGTGTGGGTAGAATTTATAGGATTATATCTTCCTTTGTGGAACTTTGTTGACTAGCTTATCAAGCCTCTAGGATGATTTATATGCCATGAATGACATAATTTATATGTAAAACATCCCTAGAAAAGAGTTTGTGTGGAAATATATATTTCTAAAGATCTCAAAGAGTTCATTAAGATTTAAATAGGTAAAAATAGATTCACACAATGTGTGTTTTAAATTAACGTCCAAAACACTTGCTTTTAGTGTCAATATTTGGACCATATGATTAGAGAATGCCCTCTAATAGTCCCTAGTCTCTTTTCACTTCAATCCAAAAGTGGTTTGATTTTAAACCCCATAACTCTGATGGGCGGTCAAATTTTTTTAATAGGAATTATAATGAATTCCATAGAAATGTCAAACCCCTATTTTGACCCATAGGGGTGCTAAGTTAATTAATAGTTGATGATAAAGATCATACACACATGTAAGTTAAACCCACTCCTATCCTTCTCTCCTCTAGTTGTCACCGATTTTGTTTCTTCCCCATTTCTTGTTCTTATGACTCCTTCATAGCCCCTTTTAGGGGAAAATGACTTAGATTTAGAGTGTGGTCTTATGACCCTAAATTGTAATGATATTATGAATAGCTCACCTAGTCCATCACCCTATATATAGGAGGATTATGTTCCAAACAAAATGCAAACTTTTTTACTTAGAGACTTTGACTAGCTTTCAATTAGTTCACAACCCTCTCAGGTCTCATAAAGGGAAATGCTATGAACCTTGATGATTTTCAATGATATTTTACTCTTGGAATTTTATAAGATACATTGATTTGACACATAAGTATATGATCAAATATGATTGTCATAAATTTTCCAAAATGAAACTTTTCTACATGCAAGAAGTCATTTTTTTTTGCTTCATTTTGTTGCTTGCACCATCTAACTAGGGCTATATATCAAGAAAACTATAATTATTATAGTCATGGGGGATTGGTCACCCTTTTTATGCTTGAGATATCTCAAAATATTATTTCATGGGGTTTCAACTCCACCCATTGGGTGGTCTAGAATCTTTTAAACTTTGGTAATTGCATCATTGGCTTGGTCAACTTATATTCCTCTAATGATGTTGTGGAACATACCTTGATATGGAGATGGTTGGAAGACTCTCTTTTAAATGCACATTAGATCCTTTATGGGGAATTAAAAATAATTGAGTATGCTAAAGACAAATAAAGATGTTTCCCCATGAGATGACATGATAGAGAAAAAAAGGAATGAGTATATATGTAAAATAAATTTGGGGTTTTTGATCCCAACCATCACAAGAGGTGAGAATCAAATTATCCCTAGTTTACTTGATCTAATTTTTGGCAAGGAGAAGATAGAGTTCTTAAGAATATTTACCATTCCTTATAGAACAAGACATTTTTTTCTTCACTTTGATACATGATCAATCTATTTCTGTGATCTTAGACACTTGTTTGACCATGATCTTATTTTCTTCTACATTAAGTGGACTACTCCTCAGGGTGAATACCATAATTTTTAGTTTAACTCAATAATACCCATCTCAAACATGAATTGACTATGGGGAATATCATTATAATTTAAAACATAGCTCCCAGACCCATAAGGGACACTAACTAGATTGATTATTGGGCTAATGCAATAGCTCACACCACCTATTTTCTATAGATTTATGGTGAATAAGTGACTCTCTTTAGGCAGTGTATTCATAATGCCACAAATTATGAATATCTTAGGGTTTCATGTTAATTTTAAGACATACCTCTAAAACCTTATTTTTAGACCTAGGATATCATATGGAGACATAAGCTGTAGTCTACCGAGGCTTACAAGGCTAAAAGAGCTCATCTTAGAGCATGAATGTATTGGTTGAAAGTTGGAGATAAAGTGACTAAATATTTTATTCTCTTTTTCATTCAAGACAAGCTAAAAATAAAGTACAATATATTAAATGTGCTTTAGATAAATTTAAAAAATTATTTGATATCTTATAAGCTTTTGTGAATAACTACCATAAAGTGTTAACTATGAAATCCTCTTCCCTTAATCATGAAGCTACTCTTTCTCAATGCCTTGAAGTGGTCCCTTATAAGCTCTCAAAATATCAAAGAGTTTCTTGTGATAGGCCCCTCAACCTTAATGACCTTAAAGAAGTTATCACATAGATGACTATTGACAAGGCCTCAAGATTTGATGGGTTTCCCTATGAAGTCTATCAAACCCTATGGGATACGATTAAACTTGATCTTCACAAAGTCTATTCTGAAGATGTTTTATCTAACTCTTTGGGACATATCATTAATAAAGGTAACATCAAGTTAAATAATAAGGCTAGTGACCTTGAGATCATTACTAATTTGAGATCCATCACCTTGATTAATGTTTCTTACAAAATCATAGATAAAGCTTTAGCCCTCAGAATCAAGCATTCACTCCCTTTAATCATGAGAAGTGAAAAAATAAGGTTCATTTAATGTAGATACATATTGGATAATGTTATTACTATCTAGGAAGGTATGGAAAGGGCCAAGATATCTAACCAAAAGGTGTTATTCATCAATATAGAATTTGGGAAATATTATATTTAGATTGAATGACCTTTTATCATAGCCATGCTTCAGGATCTCAAGTTTAGCCCTAGGTTTGTTCACACTATTAATATGTTGTTTGAGGATGCATGTGATTAAATTAATATTAATGGTTCTCAATCCTATAACTTTTAGCTTCACATATCTATCAGAAAGGGGTTATCCCTTGTACCTTCCCTTTATGTTCTAGCTAATGAGGGATTTATTTATATTTTGGATAGCCATGCTTCCAGAGATTTGGTGAAGGCTATTTCTATCCTTAACTTAAACTGCTAGTTGATTTATGTGAAATTTATTGATGACTTCTTCCTTATTCTCCAAGTAGGTGTGGAATTTATTAAGTATGTTATGGAATGTCTTGACATTTTCTACCTTGCTTTTGTGTCTTCCATTTAATGGAAAAAACTTAATGTTATCACAAGTTCCTTTCATCCAAACCTCCTTGTTTGAAGGTAAATTAGTGGTCATGGATCATTCCTAGGGTCCGATTTAAATTCCTAGGCATTACATTTTCTTTTAGAGACTCTCCTATAAATTTATGGTCATACATGGTTCAAAGGGTAGAGAAAAAAATATCCTTGTAGATCACCAAATCTTCGACCCTAGCTAGGAAATCCATATTTGTTCTAAGGTGATCATTTCTACTCATGTTTACTAATCATCTTGTTGGTCACCTTTCAATACTTGTTATGTGAAGCTATAAAATATCTTGAGATAATTTCTATGGGAAAATTCTAAAGGGCACCATGGTTTTCATTTATTCACTTGGGCTATTTGTTATCAACCTAAATAAGTTGGTGGGCTTGGGATCATTGATATTAAGATTCAAGGGATTACTCTTGGTATTAAGTGGACCATCAAACACTTAGAAGGGGATGAGGACTAAAAGATCTTATTTAAACATTGCATCACTCAAGGCTATCCACTCAGCAAAAAATCCTAGCAAGGGATTGGTTTAAACAGTGTTCTCATCACTCTTGTGATAGTTAAGGTAGCGAGCACTTTTATCATGCAAAGTATCTAGAAGGCATGGGAGAAAATCAAACCTCACCTAAACTAGGTGGGAGATAGGTTTAAAAATGAGCTTTCTCTTAATTCTCAATCCCTATGGTGGTCTCCCATGTTGAATTTTTATAATGTCCCATTTACAATGGTCCCTTGGGTCAAAATCCTAAAGCTATATAAGAAGGTATTCACATGATTAGAGACCTCTTCTATAAGGCTACTCAAGACTGGCTTCCTTAGAATATGGTTAAATCTAAGTTTAATCTAAATAAGGAATATGTTGATTCCATTTTTCAATTGTATAGTTTCATATATGAAGAGTACTTACACAAAATTGAAGTTTCCTTTCTTATGCCATGGTGCAAGGACTGGTCTTGGCCAATGGCTATGCCATTTTTTTGTTACTCCCCTAGGATGGGTTATAATATTTTAGCCCCAAAACATATTTTAATTGAATCCCTTAATAACTGATAGTCTATTAAATCTCTCCATCATGTCTGGGTTCATAGGTTTGGTAATATTTGGCCAACTTTTATTGAACCTAAAAATCCCACTTTATTTGGTGCATTATTTACCAAGGTCTGCATATGGGGGACCAACTTAAAAACATGAGGGTTTTGAATCCCACTTTTCTAGCCTATCACCACCCATAATCCATTAAGCATCTCTTTTGGTTTTTCCCTCATGCCTAGTCTACCTAGATATGTATTCATACTCTTTTCAAACTATTCATGCCTAAAATGTTCACTTGCAATATGGTTCTCCTAGGGGAATCCTCCATGCTTCCTTCAAGATATAATAGATTTTCCACACTGATATTCCTTTCCATATTTATAAATCTAGAAATAAAGCATGTTTTAATAATGAATTTATTGAATTTTTTATATAAATAAAAAAATTGCTATGATTACTAATGTCATCCTCTAAATTCAGAGTCAAACTAAAAAGGTCATGCTTGAGCTCCACCATTTATAGCTCCTCTTAGACAATTAGGGTAATGATCATTGTGTGGTCATCCCTCATCATCATATTTCATCTCCCTACCATCCCCCCCTAAATAGGGATAATTTTAAGAATGGACCCCTAAAATTTACTATAAAATTCTAGTGAATCCTATAGTTTAGGTATAATTCCATTGGTGAATCTTTGGAAAAATCACCATGCATGTATAAATTGATTAGTGATTTCTATTATCTATTTCAAATATATTATAAATATCTACAAAATTAAATGTCATATTAAAATCATGAAATAATGGTGAAAAATCCATAGTTAAACCCCTTTTCCTAAACACATTTATAGAGAAAATATGTTTGAGGTGGAATAATGATTATGATCAATAGATACCCTAAGTTTTTTAGATCAACTATTTTGCTTTGCCCTATGAAATTGGGGGTAGTTCATCCATTTAAAACACTTTCCCAAATGAATAAATCTAAGTAAAGAGGAGATAAAAGATAACATGAATAAGAACTACTATAGACCCATCCCAAACCTAAACCCTAACTAGGTGTGTATGACTCTGAAAAAATTCATCACCACATCAATGCCCAAACACACATTCACAATATTTTTTAGGTCTTGATGATCTTGTTACTAAAAAAATGCAAAAATATTTCTAATGTCATTACTAAATTAAAAATCCCATGTGATAACCAAAATTTGTCTAATATTAAAGGTTTTGATATAAGATAAAAAATGGTTTTCACACTGCAAGTAAAGATATGATAAAAAATAACATGATAATAGTTTAAATCCCTTAAAAAAAGGTATAATTCATTGAAGATGAGAAAATATTTGTAGATATGTATGACTTGTATTTGTTACTTATATTTTAATTCATTTTTAATTACTTAGACTCCTCCTTGGCCTCCTCTTGAAATTTTTTCTCATTTCATGATTCTCATGACATGTCAGGCTTGTATTTCTTACTTGGATTATACTTCACCATTGGATTCTTAGACTCTAATTTATTTGTAATTTCTGTTTGATTCAAGATTCTCATGACATGTAGGGCTTGTATTTATTACTTGGATTATACTTCATTATTGTCTTCATAGAATCCTCCTTGGCCTCTTCTTACAAATTTTGCTCACTTCAAGATGCACATGTCCACAAAGGAATAAAAATTTAACATAAATTAAGTTATATGAATTTTGGTTTTAGGGTTTTGTCGCTATAGGGTTTTAATCAATTTAAAGAACTTATGTAGATTTATTTTATAAGAGATAATTTGTGTTAATTATAAAACCAATGGAGAAAGAGGTTAGGGGATGATAATTCTAATGTCAAGATCTTGTTTACAGTTCCTTATCGTTAATGATTAAATTTGTCCTTTTTAAAGATTAAATTTGTCTATTTCAATTGATAAATTTGATGGCCATATGATTAAGTATAAATTGAGTACAAACCTCTATAGTCTCTCAAAAGACCAACCAAATAATATAATAAATTGAGTATATTAAAAATTATAACAAAAAAGTAGAGTATAGAGTATAAAACAACTATGGAGCCATAGGGCAAGACAACTATGAAAAGAAAGGATGACATAAGTGAAAAAATATTCAAAACATTTTTATAGTTTTAAAATTGTAAACTATATAATAAAGTTTGCCAAAATCTATTAACCACATCCATATTGGTCTTTTAAATATATATTTTATTTCAATTAACAAACCATGCTAACCAAAATATAATTATTACCTTAAACATTTAAAAATAAAATACAGTATGATCATGAAGCTCTATTGCATTTATTCAGTTTATTTTTTGTACATTATTTAAAATAATTATCTTGCATGTCATTATTTATTAGAGGAAATCAATTTATTATTTGTTTATAATAAGTATGTTGTAAAGACCAACCATATAATATAATAAACTGAGTATAACAAAAATAGTGACAAAAAATTAGATTATAGAGTATAAACCAACTATGGGGACATAGGGCAAGACAACTATGAAAAGCAAGAATGACATAACTAAAAAAAATATTCAAAATATTTTCATAGTTTTAAAATTATAAACTATATAATAAGGTTTACCAAAATGTCTTAACCACATCCATATTGGTCTTTCAAATATTTTTTTATTTAAATTAACAAACCATGCCAACCAAAATATAATTATTACCTTAAATATCTAAAAATAAAATATAATATGATCATGAGGCTTTATGACTCTTTTATACGGTAATATAATGTGTAATACTTAGTATAAATTGAGCACATACCACAACTCACACTTTTAACATAGTTGCTCTATCTATTAGACTCAAAGAAGTTCCTGTTACAAGGGATCGATTCCTTGAGGTTCTATCCTCTATAAGTTAAACCTTGAAGAAAATTAAAAAATGTATCTCTTTAGAGATTAGACATAATTTTCCTTGAGATGAAATTCTAGAATCGATGGCTATGATGTACCCTCAATATTGGAAAAATATTATCTCATTAGATTTTCATAATAAAATTAAAACTTTGGCCCAACACTTCTTCAAGAGTATAGAATTGAATGGCGAACAAACTAAAGGCATTTTATATTTTCCAAAGCCAAGGGAGTAGTTTGTTTGATTTAACACAAAAATGCTGGAATAAGTTAAATTTTTAGACCATGTTTTCATATATTGATCAATCACTATTATATGGACTACCTTAATTTTGAGTGAAATACTACATGATGATATCTTAGAATATTTTAATCTTGCCAATTTATGTTAAATAATGATTTTGGGATTAGTGGAAGATGAGATAATTATTAGTGCATTATCATTTTTAAATTCAAAGTTAAGAAACACACTTGAAAAAAATTGGAGACTTGTTTGAGGCTCTATAAAACTAGATACACTGTCCTAATTTTCTATTTGATAGAGCTCTATAAATTTGGTAGTCAACATATAAAAGAAGAGGATTGAGTAATAATTACTTAAACACATTCTAATTTTAAAATAATAGATCTAAATCCAATTTTTTTTGAAGAGAATGAAAATAATAATTATCAATAAAAAAATGAAGAAAATTGGCATGTTGAAATTTTAAATTTTAGCCACATGAAATCTGAGATTGATCGAGGAAGGACAACAAATTCTGTGATCAATTTTTAGATTTATTTATTAGGGTTTTGAGAAATATTTTTGAAGATAATGTAGATTATATATATGATTAAGAGGTAATTTGTGTATTTTTGTGTTCTATTTGATTAAGAGAACATGTATATAATAGTTGTAAACTTTATTATAGAGATGCATAAGTTTATTTTGGTATTCCCTTGTTATTTTATACTAAACTTATTTGTGGTATCTATAGTATAATGAACTATAAGTATCTATATTGGACCAATAGCTTCACTTCTACCAATAGATTGCATAAATGACTAGAAAATAGAGAAAACCATCACATATGTATTCAATCAACTTCCATTAATATCATAGGTGACTTGTTGGACCAACATTAATTTCTACCTTGGCCCTTCAATATGCCAACACCAATTCACTAAAAAAATGGCAATATCTCAACCTCAATCCCTTTAGCTTTAATTCCATCTACATTTCATTCAATGCTAGAAATAAAATATATATTAGGTTTTAAAATTTGGGATGTGAAGTCATTTATGTCATTAACCTCTTTTAACACTGCCTAGTTTTTTAAGCCTTGATGACATAGCAATTTCAAGTAAAAAGTTTATAATTATAATTTTATTTATTTATTATTAAGTTTTTTAGTCATTAAAACCATATAAAAGGAAAAGCATGTTTGTTTTACTTAGTTTTATAAATGTGTTAAGGACCACTTGTGACTTAGGACACAATAAGCTTAAAGTAATAATTATATTTTAGTTGGTAGAGTTTTTTAATTGAAATAAAAATTATTTGAAAGACCATTATTGATTATGGATATGGTTAAGACATTTTATCAGACCTTATTTTATATTTTATATCTTAGTTATCAAATATATGTATATGTGAATCATATTTCAAATAATATAATCTAGCCTATCCAATAGAGTAAATACTATAGAAGAAGCAATCTATTGAAGGAAATATTTATAATTCTATAAAAGTGTTTTATCAATCTCTTAAAATCCCTTTTATATCTCTATAGATAAAAATAGGGAAAAAGAAATGAAATAAAAGCAACAAAGAGAGAAAAAGATTCAATGTACTCAATGTATACTTACATATTAGTCTCTTATATATAAATACCTTGATATACATTTTATATTAATCTCTTGATATCCATTTTATATCTTATAATAGTCTTTTGAGAGACTTACAGAGGTTTGTAGTCAATGTATACTAAGTACTGCACTTGATCTTATCATATGTACTACACAAAAAGAAACCTAGAGAACCATGTGTTTGGGACATGAAAGATAAAAAGAAGCATTATTGATTTCAACCTCTCCCTCAGGCTCATCTTGAATATTGATCATGTTAGATACATTTATTTACTTATTTGGGCAAGGCTAAATCATGATCAATATGTAGAAATAACTTAAAAAAATTATTATATTAAAATAAAATTAATTACTAAAGTATTAAAATTCATGTGTGTTTCCATAATTATTTAGTAAAGAGTAAACCATTCATACATATTATTCTATAGGAAATAAAATAATTCCATATATATATCAAAACCACAAAAAATAATATCAACATACTTAAAAATATCATGACAGTATTTCATAAGTACCAAATTTCAGCATAAATTTCAACATAAGAATTTAAGTTTTAACCAGATTCTACATTAGAAACTAAATCTATGAAAGGTAATCCTTATCAAACAAGTACTTAGTATAATCAATGAAATAATTAGGAAGTTTAATCAAGTGGGTCGGGGACCCTTTAGAATCATCTACCTCCAACTTAACCTTTTTGAACATTCTGACCTCCATAAGTTATGTTGCAGGGATGCTAACATGTTTCCTAATAAAAGAAGCATGTTTTTTAGGCTCAAGGGGTGAAATATTAGTGTTAAGTGGAAAATTTTCATTATGATACAATTTTATAGTTAACTTAAGAATATTTTAAAGTGGATTGGGAAATAGAACATTATGTTCATTAGGCTAAATGATAACATGCATGTGTTGAAAGGGCTCACTTAGAGTGCTTATTCTGTGAGGAGGATTCCTCTAATGTGCTCCCCTCCATACTCTATTTTCACAAAAAATTAAAAAGTTAGTAGGAAAATATTTGAGAACATTCTAAAAGGCAAGGTCATTAGCATTAAAATGAAAGGAAACACAAGTTCCCTAGTTAAATGGGCTAGGAAATGTATTAGCAGCCCTGTGACCATGAAAGAATCAGCCACCTCGAGATCTACCCCATGAAGTAGTAGTATCACTATGTTGATCATAATCACAAAGCCAAACATCTCTAACTAAATAATTTGAACCTAGATTCTGGCCTGACATTTAATACAATATGCTAAAATAAGTATTTTATAAAACTGAGCTTGAATACTTCCTGATTTTCATGATCTTAAAAATATAATACATCAAATTGTTCAATTTTAAAAAAATGCAAATAATACTTATATAACCATCATTGTGCATAAACATTAATTATTCCACCCTCTTTACAACCATACCAAAATAAAAACTACCAATCTAATAAAACCATGCATTATTCTTTCACAATCCTCATGCCACTTTCAAAAAAATGGTAAATAGACCATAATCAAATACATGCAACTCAAATCCATAAAAATTATTATCCCTAAGAATTTCATATATATATTTATAAAAATAAATGCAATTATATCTTCAAAAATTTAAAACCAATATTTCCAATTTTGACTATGCTAAATAATCAAATACTCATTTTGAACAAAAGTTCCTCAAGCATTTCAAAAAAATATTTAATGAAGATAAACCACTATGTAAAAATTGATCATTTATATAATTTGAATTATCTTCAAGAAGCTTTCTCAAAACCTTGATGTTCAATTTTCATGTGTGTGTGTGTGTGTGTGAGTGAGAGAGAGAATGAGTGATAAGACCCACTTAAGAAACAATCAAATAAAGTAATAATTATATTTTGGTTTAGGGTTTAGGGTTTTGAAATTGAAATTAAAAAATATTTGAAAGGCTAATATGGATATGGTTAAGATATTTTGGCAAACCTTATTATATAGTTTATAATTTTATAATTATGAATTTTTTTTGAATATTCTTTGGTGCCATTTATAAAAATGAGTAAAAAAAAATGCTCTTCCTTTTATATGGTTTTAATAACTAAATTTTTTTATAATAAATAATTTTCAAACCTAATGTTTATTTTATTTTCGGCATTGAACATGGTGTAGGTGGAATTAAATATACGAGGATCGAGGTTGAGGTCTTGCCCCATTTTTTATTTCAAAATCCTCATGCCACTTTCAAGAAAATGGTAAATATGCCATAATTAAATACATGAACCTAAAATCCATACAAATTATCGACCATATGAGTTTCATATATATATATATATGTATGTATGTATGTCTTTATGTATGTATTTATGTATGTATGTATGTATGTATGTATGTATGTATGTATGCATGTATATGCATATATATACATATACATACATACATATGTACATACATATATACATACACATACATACATACATATACACACATACATATACAAATACATGTAACTGTATCTTCAAAAATATAAAACTAATATTCACAATTTTTAGCATGCCAAATAATCAAATACTTAATTTGAACAAAAGATCCTCAAAAAATTCAGCAAAATATTTAATGAATAAAAACCACTATGTCAAAATTGATCATTTATATACTCTACATTATCTTCAACAAGATTTCTCAATTTTAAAACTCTAATGTTCAATTTTCATATATATATATATATATATATGATAAAAAAAACTCTTAGGACATAATAAAATTAAGGTAGTAATTATATTTTTTAGGTTATGTCATCCTCACTTTTCATAGTTGTCTTGCCCTATGGCCCTATAATTAGTTTATTATTTATAATCTATACCCTAACTTTTTATCATAATGTTTACTATACTTAGTTTAATATATTATTTGGTTGTTATTTACTACATACTACTTTTAAACCCAATTTTTTTTCTAAGAAATAATGGCATGCAAGATACTTATTTTAAACAATGCACAAGGAACAAAATGAATTATATTATGTGGTTGGTCTTTACCAAAAACTTTTTTTAAATAAACAAGAAACTTATTTCCTCTAAAAAATAATGCCATGAAAGATACTTCTTTTAAATAATGTACAAAGTACAAAATGAATTATATCATGTGGTTGGTATTTACTACATACTTATTTTAAACAAACAAGAAACTAATTTCCTCTAAGAAATAATGGTATTTCTCATGCAAGATACTTCTTGTAATCAATACATAAAGAATAAAATGAATAAATGCAATAGAGCCTCATGATCATTTCAACCATATTTATGACTAACATGAAAATACCCATTTCATAGATGTTGAGTTTAAGGAAAATATTTACAGATATACACAAAAATTCCAAGAAAACTTAAATGCATAGTGTTTAAAACAAATATCTTTAAAGAAATATCTTTAGGGAACCTATTATTATGTTTATTCATTTCAAGATATATGACTTGGCATGCAAATAACTGGTCTCAGTCTTTTAAGACCAAAAAAACATAAATCCATACCTTTCAATCATAAGGAAACCAACTTAGAAATTATCTGTGCCTTCATTTCCAACCTCTCTTCCCAATCTTCTGACTACTCAAGTTTCACTTATGCCAATAGATTACATAAATGACTAGAAAATTTGAGAAACCATCACATATGTATTTGATCAAATTAGATTAATCATGTGGGTGATGTGTTGGACCAACACTAAATTTTACCTTGGGGCCCCTTAATATGCTGACACCAATTTACTAAAATAATAGGATAAAATCTAAACCTCGATCCCCTAGCTTAAATTCCACCTACACCACATTTAATGCTAGAAATAAAATAAATATTAGGCTTGAAAATTATTTATTGTTACATTTTTTAGTTATTAAAACCACATAAAAGGAAGAACATGCTTGTTTTAATTAGTTTTATAAATGGCACCAAAATTTTTTCAAAACATTTTCATAGACCAAAACATAAGTATTACCATAAGTTTATTGTGTTCTGGGTGGTCCACACACACACACACACACATACACACACACACCTGATGATTCCAGATTAAAAAATACATGTCTCGTATAATTTCTTGGTGAATCAAAACCATACATGCATAGTAACTATGGTGAATTTATGTCACAAAATAGGATTGAGTATAATCTATAAGGTGCTTCACAACACATATAAGAAATTGTATAAAATTGAATCTATTTTACTTATGTATATTTTCATAGAATTAGCAATTTTCAAAATTAAAAAAACCTACTTATAGCCTTTTGGATATAAATGGCCTCTAAAATTTTACCTGCCAATGAGGGTATGGGTGTGGAGGCCAGTGTCATTGATCTCACAACTAGTGGTCTTGAATATGGAGGTACACCTCTCCTCGCTATTGCTATATGTATCCTCTTTGAGGATATGATAGGGGCAATAGAGGTAGTGGTGGTAGGGGGGTTCGAGGCCCCCTTCATAGGATAAGTTCATGTGGTTGGCATTGGCCACTTATCCTTCTAGACATGATCCTTGACAATAAAATGATACTAAAATTAATAAATAGACTAATGGTTAAGACCCCATCCTAGTTGATGAATACCCCCTCACTTAGGGGGTGGGGGGAGCCCTCAAGATCCTTTGCCCATGTGCTACCATGTTCACTCTTGATATTTAATTTTTTCCTTGTTGTTTGTGTTCTTATCTTTCTCTAATTTTGATTGATGTGCACTTTATTTAACTTAATCATTGGTTCTTGGCCATTTGTTGGCCTTGTTTGGACTTTTCTCTTCCCAAGGCTTCTTTATCTCGGTTTGGATTATTCAAGGTATGAATTCTCCACCCATATTTTTTGTATCATTGGTGATGTATTATATATTTTTATATTAATAAAAGTGCATTTTTAAATCAATTTTTTTAAAAGATAGTAGGAATAAAACTATTGGAAGCTAGGGAATTGTGGGGTTTTGATAAAGGTTTCCTAAGCCTAAAATAAATATAATTTCATTAGGACCCACTTTGGACACCATTCTTGTACTTGATTTTAAAGTTGATATTTGTTCAATTGAACTCATGATTCAAATGGAGGATTATAGCAATGAAGATATTAGAAGCCACATAATTATGAGGATTTTATTTAGATTTCATATGTTACTTGGACATGAGAGAAATGTTGATCATTAGCATTGTTATACTATAATTTGAATTTTTATGTTGGTAAAAATGAACCCATAAGTCAAATTTAATATTGTATGTAATAAAGTTGAATGAAACCATGTAATTTGAGTTTTGAATAGAAGATTTAATGATTGGTATAGAGAGAAATGTTAATCATTATCACCCTAATTAGACTTCTTGTACAATTTTCTTATTGATGTTAGTGGTACAAATGAACCCAATATTATTTGAAAAATTAAGTTCACTTCATAATTCAATGTTATTATTGACGTATTTTCTTTTTTGTTCCCACCTCATAATTTAGTTTGTTAGTTATGGAATTTTTTTTTAGAAGATAAATCTATGCTCTTAGTGTGGAAGTAATGTTTTATTTCATGTAGTTTCAAAATGCAAATTGAAACATTCCATCTACTTTGCTCTATTATATGACCATTGAGTAGATTGTGTTTGACTAACTCATGCATGGGATTTATTACTTATAATTCCTTGTATCTCTTAGAATATTTTAGGACCTGAGATATTTTAGTTTGAGAGTTCTAAGATGTCTTACCTAAGATGGAAGAAATATTGTGTTTGAGAACTAACACTGGATTCAATCCTTTCCTTGATGATGGATCCCATAAAGAGGGTTGAAATGTTTGATCAAATAATCACCATGTAGTTTATTATAGAAAACCTTCACAAAATAGGTTGGTTTTTCATAGTAATGATTATATTATGAAATTTTTATGTAAATTATTTTCCGTACATCTTTAGTTCTTTGATGAATAAGAAGATGATCTTAAATCAGGAGCACATAGATTTAATTTCCTTGTAATATGTCACTTGACATGGATTTTTTAGGATAAATTTCATTTTTATTTTATGTTTGGTTTAATGTTAATTTTTTCAATTATATCTATTTTTATTCTTTTTAAGATCTTGCATGTCTTATATGAATGTCTGGCCAATTTTTAATGGAAAAATATTGTTTTATATAAATTGTTTATATGATCACTAAAGCTTGCATTTTTTTGGCATTGTATATTTTATTGGCATGCACATGTAGTTTATCATGAGTCTTAAATTGAAAATGATTGATTAGATGATCATCAAGACCCATATTCATAAAAAATAACACTTATACTAGTAGGACATTGTTTATTTTATTGGTACATATGGAACACCAAAAGGCCTAAACATCTAATTGGGGTCACAAACAGGGCCCCCATTTATCGAGTGGTTTCCTAGTGAACAATAAAAATTGCACTATTTTGGCATTGTTTATTTTTCGGTTGGTAAATTTAGGACATCACAAGCCCAATCATATAATTAGGGACACAAACAAGGCCCCATTTCTCTAGAATTCTAGAGGTAGGATATGAACCTGAATCTTACTCCATACTACTATGTCACACCTACTAACATTGTTTTCTAGTTATATGTTTTCTAATTCTAGGTGTTATTAAAACACATCAATTTATGCCCATTACATTTAAATGTATCATGATAAAACAAATAAATTTTGTTTTATGATTTATCATACTATATTTATGAAATAGAATGGTGTTCTCTATTTTATGAAGCAATCTTTTAGATTATCTACATATAATTAATTACTGATTATATTTTTTGTTTACATGTTGCATTTTTGGAGATGTTACAAATCTTGACTAGGCCACTTTGAGATGTAACAAATCCTATGAGTCCCATTTCATATTAGAGGAGTTAGTTCCAATTTCTTGATCAATGTTGTCAAAACAAGAACAATGTTGTCTTCTCACAAATCATAACTAAATAATTTATCAATAATTATGAAATAACTCCTCTAATACTATAAATGGTTATTACATCTAAAATAAAAATACATTAGTTGTTGCATCTAAAATAATTATTGGGAGAATGTTAGTAATGTAAGTGGATAATGAGTAATGTGAATTTGAATCCTCTAAGATGACTGGCAACTATGCAATCTTAGTGTTGACCAATTTTGCCCATAGGTGAAATCTCGATCACCTTTTACACCTGCTTTTGCAAGGCCAGTCAATTTTAGGTTGCAGTCCATGCAAAGGTTCAAGCACTTTGGTTTAATGCAAAAGTTCAAGTCAATGGTTCAATGCATCCAAGTCCCACAAAAAAATTCAAATTTTTAAGCAATGGGCGGCAAAATTGTCATGCACAGTGGCTGGCAGGGAAAAAGAGACTGCCAACACAAGCAGTAAGTAGCAAAATTGCCATGGGAAGCAGCCGTTAGAGAAAAGGAGGGCGTCAACATTGGCCAATGGTGGAAAAATTGCCACACACGGTAGCCACATCAGCTGATGATGGCAAAATTGCTGTGCACGGTAGCCAAATCAATTGACGATGGCAAAATTGCCATGCATTGCAGTAAATTGGCCGATAGTGGCAAATTGCTGCATGCAGTCCATGACATTAGGCAGTAAAATTATCGCTCACAACATCAAGCAGTAAAAAAGGCCCACAGAACATAGAAAAAGGCCCGACCAATGGGTAGAGGAGCAGGCTGTACACAAAATGAGGCAGCAAGCATGGTCCCAACATATTTATGATGTCAGCTATAGTGTTTTTTCCCTATTCCCAATGAGACTCCTCTTGGATTTTCCCATATAAATTGGTAGACTTGGCCATTTTAAAGGATCTTCTCCAATTTTGTAAAGAGCACAGCTCTGCAAATTCTCCACCTGAATCAATAAAATACAGTTTTTGTCTCCATCTTGGATAGATTTGCTATGTATGTCATGAGTATTATTTGTGTTTAGTCATTATCTTTGATGCTTTCATAGGTTAATGCCAACATACCAGCCATCTACAAGGTGCCATTTCTATAGCTAAAAGGAGAAGAGCAATATTTGAGAAGGACAAGATAGAGGAAGTTGCTTGCAAGTGTGCATTCCACAACACCTTGGTAAACCTCTGTTATGTATTTTCCATTATAGCCTCCCTGTTAGTCTTAGCAGCCTAGTTCTTCTGCCAGATGTGTAGAGTATATTTTGCATTTTCTTGATTCTGAGAGTGGATGTGGAAGGTCAAACCTTTATTTTGGTGTATCACCTCTTTAGAGTAGGTTGTTTGTTTTCCTGTATTTTCTTCTACCTTTTCATCCCCCTAGTATATCTATATATCTATATTTTGCACTACCTGAAACAAACAAGATACATCAGAGGGAACTAGCCCATAACTAGAGACTCTCCTCTCCTGCTTCACCATCCCATAGGTGAGAGAGGAGTTTCCATGTTGCAGGGAGAGGGTAGGAACCTATTTTCCTACCGTCGAGTGCAATCTCCAGTCATCAATAGTTTTGGCACGCCCGGTGGGACCTCAAGTTTGATAACGCAGTAGAGTTTTAGGATTAAAGCTGGTCCTATTACAGCAAATCAAGTTTTTAGCATCTGGCGACTCTGAGTAAATCTATTGGTTAAGCAGCCTAGTGCCATCAAAAATCATCCATTTCTTGTATGTATACTTCTTTTGCTCAAAATCATGGGTTTTGTTTTCTTGCATATAATATCGATCAGACTCAAAATATTTAGAGAATCCCCTCAAGCAGCTCTCCTAGTTGCCCTGAAACTATAAGGGGGGTGAGGCTAGAATTTGAGAGGCAGAAAATGGAAATCGATAGGCTAGAAGAGTAGTACAAATATTAGTAGGCGCTGATATATAAAGAGGAGTTCTTGTTTAGGCAAACACAAGCCTTGCAATCCATGAAGGAAGAGGTGCCAAAATGGAGAAATCCATTTTTTCAAGGCAGCTAGCCTTGCACACCCCCTCCTACCCTGAAGAAAACCCCCTCTTTTGCACCAAATCCATTTTATCAAATTGCACTTGCTCACTCCAACTCATCAAATATAGTTGCTCCCAATCCCATGCACATGGGTTTCCAACACCAAATGGCATCAAAGCAACCTCCCATGGAGATCAATCTTTTCAACTCCTTAGATTAGGAATCTTCCATTGAGAATAATACCATTAGCTAGCACGTCCCTCTTTTAAAGACTCCTCCAACACACCAACAGTGTTTTTCTTACATTCCTCAGCCTCCCCAAGTTCTCCAGCATGATGTGAAAATTTTGAGTTGGAGGAAGGAATGCCAAGGACCAGCTCAAAGCTTTGAAGAGGATCATGCTAGCCACCTCCAAGAAAGACTCTTTTAGGACAACCTAGCCAAACAAATTGAAGATTTAGAGGCTAGGATGAAGCTACTCCTTGAAAGAGAGTTAATTTTTTAGACCTTGTGGAAGAGCCTCAGGTCCTTGTGGAAAATGAAGTTAATGCTTATTCACAAGAGCAAAATTCAAATTTCAAAATCCTGAATTGGGGGAAAATAGTAGAATCATGGGGCAGAATAGAAGAAGAAAAGCAAGGTTTTTCTCAGAACCTTGAAGAAGCTGAAGTTGTCCCTGCCTATGATGATGCTGGCAACCTCCAAGAAAAGCTTTTCTAAGAAGATCTGAGTAGGATAATTGCAGAGTTAGAGTCTAAAGAGAAATTCCTTAGCCAATGTGTGGTGGATGGTTCATACCAAACAACACATTCCATGCCTGAACACACCCCACCTACACATTTCTAAGAGAGTTATCAGGCTGTGCCTGATATTGATGAAGTGTTGATCAAGTGGAGAGAGGAGAATCATTCACTTCTAGCTCAAGGACTGCTTCCTCTTCCACATGCTTTCTCCACTTCACCCTCACTCAAGGAAGAACCTATTTTGCAAGAGGCAAGAGAGGAACAAAAGATCCAATCTGCAGTCCTTCAGGAGGTTGTCATAAGTGATAATGAAGAAGAAATCATCATTGATGCTCCTTGTGAAGACCTCATCAATAATGGAGAAGATGTAGGCCTTACATATATGCAGATGTTCCAGCAGTATGAGGAGGAACAAATGCATGGTAAGCTCTCCTCTCCTCTAATTGATGAACTTCCTTGCTATTTTGATGAGGATAACTACATTGAAGAACCCAAAAAAGAGGAAGATCAGGAGAATATTTTTGAAAATATAGAAGCCCTGATCAGCAAAGAGGAAAAGGAGAGGTCTGTCTTCTTAGAGGAATGCCTTGAGGAACAGAGTTTTAAATAGAGAAGTGATGTTCTATGGGATGAGCAGCCATTTTGTGAGCCCATTTCAGACATCACCATAGTTAACTTTCTTCAAGAAGGCCAAGAAGAAGTAGAGGATGAGTCTGATAGAGTTTTTAAAGAGGCAGAAGGAAACAAGTCAGGCCATGATACATTGCAGAAGGAATGTGCAGATCAGATGGCTCATGGTGATGAATTGACAACGATTGATTTCTTGGTGAGGAGCACCAATATCAAATACCAACATTTAACAGGCCTCCAAGGACAATCAAAATACATATATATTGGAGGCATGTTTGATTTTGATCCCCTCAGTTTCTAGCCAACTCAAGTGACAGGCAGGAAGAGTAAGTCACCAAATCTCATTTTCTTTCAGCTACTTGCCTGCCACCATAAGTCTTCTCGCCAGGAAGGGGACTTGAGAAACTTTCCTTTTGATCTAGGAGGGATGCGAACATTCCTGGTTAGCTGTATATAATAGTTTGCTTTCAGTTGTTTTCCCTATTTTCCCTAAGTGCAGTTGCACAGGTAGTGTTTTTTAGGCTTGTGTGTTTCCCTTCATTTGTGGGGGTAAATTTTGTGTATTTGATTCTGGGATTATCAAAGCTATTGTGAACTCTCTTCAAAGTTACCATCTGACTCTACACCCAATGGATATTCAGAGGCAACTAGGTTCTAAACATAATAGGCACACTTCCCCTGTGAGTCGCCAATTTGTTGACCAATTTTGCCCACAGGTGAAATCTCGATCACCTTCTACACCTACATTTGTAAGGCTAGTCAATTTTGGGTTGTAGTCCATGCAAAGGTTCAAGTGCTTTGGTTCAATGTAAAAGTTCAAGTCAACGGTTCAATGCATCTAAGTCCCGCAAAAAAATTCAAAGTTTTAAGCAATGGGTAGCAAAATTGCTGTGTACAGTAGTCGGCAGGGAAAAAGAGACCGCCAACACAAGCAGTAAGCAATAAAATTGCTGTAGGAAGTAGCCAACAGAGAAAAGGAGGCCATCAACATCAGTTGATGGTGGCAAAATTGCCACGCACGGTAGCCACATCGGTTGATGGTGGAAAAATTACTGTGCACAGCAGCCAAATCAGCCGACGGTGGCAAAATTACCACACATGGCAGTAAATCGATTGATGGCAACAAAATTGCCGCATGTAGTACATGACATTGGGTGGTAAAATTATCGCTCACAACATCAAGTGGCAAAAAAG
The DNA here is from genome assembly GCA_037957365.1 of Torreya grandis. Lineage (NCBI taxonomy): Eukaryota > Viridiplantae > Streptophyta > Pinopsida > Cupressales > Taxaceae > Torreya > Torreya grandis. The sequence continues at coordinate 254,985 of JARHVA010002541.1, read as the reverse complement.
GCCTGTAGAACATAGAAAAAGGCCCGACTAGTGGGCAGAGGAGCAGGCTGCACGTAAAATGAGGTAGCAAGCATGGTCCTAGTAGATTTATGATGTTAGCTATAATGTTTTTTCCCTCTTCCCAATGAGACTCCTCTTGGCTTTTCCCATATAAATTGGCAGACTTGGCCATTTTAAAGGATCTTCTCCAATTTTGTAAAGAGCATAGCTCTGCAAATTCTCCACCTGAATCAATAAAATACAGTTTTTGCCTCCATCTTGGATAGATTTGATGTGTATGTCATGAGTATTATTTATGTTTAGTCATTATCTTTGATGCTTTCACAGGTTAATGCCAACAGACCAGCCATCTACAAGGTGCCATTTCTGCAGCTGAAAGGAGAAGAGCAATATTTGAGAAGGACAAAATAGAGGAAGTTGCTTGCAAGTGTGCATTCCATAGCACCTTGGTAAACCTTTATTATGTATTTTCCATTATAGCCTCCCTATTAGTCTTAGCAACTTGGTTCTTTTGCCAGATGTGTAGAGTATATTTTGTATTTTCTTGATTCTGAGAGTGGATGTGGAAGGTCAAACCTTTACTTTGGTGTATCACCTCTTTAGAGTAGGCTATTTGTTTTCCTATATTTTCTTCTCCCTTTTCATCCCCCCTAGTATATCTATATATCTATATTTTGCACTGCCTAAAACAAACAAGATACATCAGAGGGAAATAGCCCATACCTAGAGACTCTCCTCTCCTGCTTCACCATCCCACAGGTGAGAGAGGAGTTTCCATGTTGCAGGGAGAGGGTAGGAACCTATTTTCCTACTACCGGGTGCAATCTCCAGTTGTCAACACTTAGATTATACAATTCCAAATGATTCACAAGATAATATCTAAAAATGTATAGACTTTGTTGGAGAAGAACTACCTATTCATATAAAATTAGAAAACTCTTTTTTTATTTTATGTAAGCTTATAAATTTTGACACTTTTATTACAATCTTATTATTAGGCTAACCAATATTTATAAATAAGGGGGATGGGACATAATAGGACTATAATATTATTTGGAAAAGGAAGTGTGAAAATGGCTGACCCTAAATCTGATGACCTCTTTACCGTCATAAAATAATTTTTAGTTAAATTTGATGTATATTTAAATGTTATATGAATTTTAAGTCTATTAAAACTAAAAAAAATGTTGAGAAAATAAATGTAATATGCCACAAATCCAAGCTATCACTCAATGTGTAACTATAGTGTTTTTTACTTATTTTTTTAAGCTTTGAAGGGAGCCTTTTTACTTTTAGTAATTAAAGTTTTTTCTTAGATCAAAGTCAAATTTAAAAATTAGCCTTGCACATAATATAATGAGATCTATTTTTATTTATTTAATTATATTTAAAAATTATATGATGTAGTTTTAATTAAATTAAGTATAAATAATTAATTATATTTAATAACTTCAATAATTAGTCTTAAAACATTAAATTAAATGTCCATGATTGTGAATAATGTCCACATTACATGTAAATATCTAGCAACCAAATTAAAAATAACTTTATTATTTGCTTCTTAAAAATTTATATATTAGAAAAAAATTTAAGGATGGAAACAAATAAGGAGTGAAGCGAAGGAAAGTAAGGGTAGTGGACTTGAATAGAGAAATAAGCAAAGAAAAATAAGATGAAGTGCAAGATGATCAAATTTTGGAGCACAGGGGGAATTATTACTACTGTAAGATGTGTGGAGTAGGGTAATGGATAATAATACCTTGCTCCTTTAAATAACATAATTAAAAAACTTGCCAAAGAAATTAATTAAAAAATTGACATCCAAATCAATTCCTTTTCACGTAGATGAATTCCTTTGGATTAAATTTGGCTCATTCTAGAATTAAAAACCTAAGAGTAATCATATTTAATTGGTGGTCTTTATTGGCTCCTCATCTCAAACCCTAATAATGTGCTCTCAAATCCTAAATCCATAATCAAACCAATAAATGATTAGGCAAAGTTTTGAAAAATCACTATAGAAGATGGGCTTCATTGATCTTAGATGCCCTTTGATAATGGATGGGGCTTAATTAGTCCTTTTGTGTCAATATGAATATTAAAATTTTATCATACGGGTATTTTTGAGTAGTCCTCTAAAACATGTATGATCAAGATTGGGGGTTTAAAAGAGGTCCATGGTTTTTTCAAAATGTATGACTTTATCTTGACAACTGGTCCCCTAATTTCAACCCAACTGAGGAGTTTATCTAAAGTGTCTATGTAAGTCAAAGTATACAAGCTCCCCCTTGGATATTGGGTTGAGGAAATTCTCAATATTTATGTAGAAGAAATTGGTGAGTTTATATGCTTATCTGAAACCACTTCCTAAAGGTAATTTTGATCTTATGCTAGAATATGTATTTTGCTAGATCTTACTATGCCAATTCCCCATACCATTTTTCTCTTATAGTTCAATTGGATAAATAACTTTGAGTCCTTCCTCCTTCACTCTTAGGTCTTCTTCCCTGGATAATTTTTGCTACAATCAATGCCCCAAAAACATAGGGAATGTGAACATTTTCTTATGAATAATTCTCATGGAGTTTTAAATTGAGAAGATATTCCTAATTAAAATATATATTTAAAATTCAAGGCTTAAAATTTTGCTTCTCCTACTCCACTTTTACAATCAATGGAGAAATCCATCAAAGAGTAGGATAAAACTCTCAAAGAAAAAGTGGCTAACTTATGAAATAAATAAAATATTTAGTACCCCTCATGATAATTGATCATAGATTAAGTTAAAACTAGGACGCTTGGTTATTGGTTGGATCTAATATTGGTTGGGGAGGTTCTCAAAGACAAAATCAAGTTTAAACTTGAAGAGGTTAGGAGCAGGGCAGTAAATTATTATACAAAACATAGACAATGAATAATTTAAAAAAAATTGAGGTAATCCCAAAGATTGCTAAGTTACATAGCTTCTAAATTAAAATCCTTTACAGGGACCTTAAACACTATGGAAGAAAATCTAGAAAATAAAAGATTCAAGTGGAAACTTGAGTTGACTTAGAGAATTAGATCCATAAAAATCTCATGAACATGCAATTAGGTGGTAAGAGTACCACTTCCACCATGACATTACAAAAATCTAAATTTGGAATATTATAGACTTAAATGATTTTTAAAAATGTATCTTTCTTAGGAGATTAGTAGAGGAAGTAAAAATTGATATTTTACTCTTACAAGAAACAAAGATTGGGAAATTCCAATTTGAAATCTTGGTTAAATAGATTTGGAAGAGCTTGGAATGGATCAGTGAAGATGTAACTAGATCAATTTGGGGACTAGATATCTTGTGGAACCCAAAGGTTTGTAATTTTAACCTTATTTATTTAAAAAATAAAGTTAATAATGTTTTTTATAAAGAAATAGCAAGCAAGACACATTTCATTTTATCCAATGTCTATGGCCTAATGGAAGTTGAGGTAAAATCCATGCTATGGGAGAGTTTATGTAGGTTGATTGGGGGAACACTTATAGTGGAATGGATTTTTTTTTGGGGGGTCTCAGTGCTATCTTAATAGTCTTAGAAAATAAGGGTATCTCTATTCAAATCTCTTAGTATATTTATGACTTTAATAAATTTTGGTTAGATATGAGATTGTCTGCTTTTAAATCTTATAAGGAACAATTTAAAACAAAGGGATCAACTAATTTAGAAAAAATATATAGATTCTTGGCAAACTCAAAAATGTTGACTAGGAATGTTAAGTTCATTACTGAAGGTATTCATTTTTCTATCTATGACCACTAGATAATATATGTTTAAATGGATATCAATAAGAAATTGAAAGGCATTAATTTTAAGTTTGAATTTATGTGGTTACAAGATCCATCCTTTGAAATAATTGTCAAGACTTGTTGTAAAACTCAGGTGAAGAGCTTAAAATGATTCATCATTTCTAAAAATTTAAAGGTGGTGAAATTGGATGAAAGAACACATAATAAAAAAAATTAGGAATCTTTTTGACAAGAAGGATTGGGTTGAAATTGAACTAAAATAACTGCAGGTAACTTTGGATTGTGTGTGTGGGACAAACACTTGACTAATATGGAAATAAACATTTTATTAGAGAAACAAAAACCTTTGAGGTAGGGTGAAACTTTATGGAATAAAAAATATAGGTTTTCTTGGCTTAAAGATAGGGAAAAAACACATTTTTTTTTCCATTTCTCCATGATGATCCATAGGAATAGGTATAAAATAGAAAAAATAAATACTCTAGATGGAGTAGAGTTGGAAGAATTAAAGGATAATAGAAATGAATTGGCATCTTTATAAATAAATAAATGATAATTGGTTTCATCAATTAGTTCCTATAATAGTAAAAAAAGGAATGAATCAAATGTTGATTTCCCCAACTTTTGGGGAGTAAGTTAAGTAGATAATTTTGTTTGGAAGCATAAAAATATTTTAGATTGGATGGATTTCAAGCTTATTTTTTCCAACATTTATGGGATGTTATGGGATTAGATATGGTCAAAATGGTGTAGGAGTATATAATAAGGAATAATGTATCTAGAGAATGGAATAACACCTTCCTAACCCTTTAAGGGGATTGCCCATATTTTGATACCTTTGAACTTATTTATTTGTGAAACACATTCTACAAATTTATGATAAAGGTCATATAAAACCACTTGAATAAATTTTTGGAGGACACTATCATTGAGGAACAATGGGTTTTGTTCTAGCGAGATAAATTTTGGATGAAATGGTGGTATCACATGAGGCTATCCACTCCTTAAATTTTAGTAAGTGATATGGTATGATTGTTAAAATATATATGAGGAAATGCTATGATATATTCAATTAGAATTTATTGACTAGATAATGGATAAATTTGGATTCAATGATGATTGGATAAAATGGGTTTGGCATTGCATTTAAAATCTCTCTTTCTATGTCCTATTTAATAATGTCTCAGTTGGGTTCTTCAAATTCTCTAGGGGACTAAGACAAGGGGACCCCCTTCCCCCTATCTCTTTATTATTACAATAGAATCCTTTGGTAGATCCATAAAAGGTGTTGTGGTGGAAGGATCACTGAAGGGAAAATCATCAACACTAATTTTGGAAACATATCTCATTTTTAATTCATTGATGATACAATGTTGTTGGGAAAACCTTGTGAATAAGAAGCTATATTGCTTAAGTAAAATTTTAATAGATATGAGGTAGTTTCTGGTCAAAAAGAAAGTCCATCCAAATATCATTTTTTATTAAATGTAAAACTTTTTCTAAATGATTGAATAAACAATATTTTAGGATTTGAATAGGGTTCTCTATTAATCCATTATTTGGGAATGCCCTTATTTGTAGGGATATACCATAGGAGCTTGAAATCCTATGATTGATAGAATTCAAAATAAACTCACAACATGGAAAGGTAAGTGGTTATTCTTGGTAAGTAGATCCCAATTAATACAATATACTCTCCAAGATATGCTTTATTACTTAATGTCAGTCTTTAATGCACAAATAAAAGTAATAGATGGATTGGGATAGAGGAAAAAAGAAAGAGGAGTTTGGTTTCTTGGGATAAAGTTTGTTTACCAAAAGCATCAGGAGGTTTTGATTTAAGACAATCTGATAGGATGAATAAAGATTTAGGTTCTAAACTATTATGGAGAATATATTAAAAAAGGGATAAGCAATGGATTCAAATTTTATAGCACAAATATCTGGATTCACAAGTGGTTCTTAGTGTGTTTAATAAAAGTTAACTCCCTAGAGGCTTGACTATTTAGAATTTTATAAATTCCTCTCATAAGTTTATTCTCCCTTTGCTTATATGGAAGGTAAGAAATGGGGAGAAAATCCTATTTTGGTAGGATGCTTGAATTAGATCTCAATATTTGATTGATTTTGAAGGTTTAGGACCCCTTATGGACCATGTAGTAAATATTTGGGGCAATAAGAATTGTGGACTACTGGGAGGACTCCCTCAAGGGGAAAGTTTGGAAAAATATGGATTGAAAAAACTTCCTAAATAAATAAGAAACCTAGTTTATGATGATTGAACTAGAAAATTCCGTGATCTCTTCTTTGCAAGTAGAGGATTACCTAATTTGGGAAGGCTCTTTTTTAGGAGAGGTTTAAGTTCAATCCATGTATCAAGTTATCCTTAGAATGGAAGTAGTGGTGCTCATAAAGTTTTTGGAAACTTTCTTATGGAATCATAAAGGTATAACAAAAGCATATATTTTCATCTAGCTGCTACCCAAAATTAGATTCTAACTTATGAATAATTAAGAAAGAGGGGATTCATCAAACCTTACCCATGTGTGGTTTTTAGGAAATTTGAATAAGCCTATGATCATATCTTATTACATTGACCATATGCATGGAAGGTTGTGGTTTCTTCTTAAGTAAATGTTGAATTAAAAGTAATTTTACTAGAATAGTTCTAGAACTCATACATTAATGGATAAATTATTATTTTCAAAATTATGTTTATGATATAGGATCTAAGACCATTTCCCACCTAATAGAACATATGGTAAGAAAGAAACATAAGGATTTTTACCAACACTGATCATTTAGAGGAATGGCTATGGATAGTCATATACACAATAAATATGGAAATAATGAATTCTCAAGGGATTAGAAGTGTGTCAAATTCAAGGGATGAAGATTATTTGGTTCAAGGATGACTCAAAACCTACTCACTTGATAAGGGGCTTGATGGTTTTGTTAATAACATCTCTAAACAAATGGTTTTTTGAATTCCACCAGGTTTGGGTTGCATTAAGTTTTAACATTGATGACACATCTACAAGTAATCCTATTTATATCATTGTATTGGTATATTAAGATATAATGAGGGTCAAAGACTCATCACCATTTTTTTCATTGGGTCCAACACTAATAACATTCTTGAATTAAAATCACTTTTGAAAGGACTTAAAATTTATTTGAAAAAAAGTTGGAAGATCATCATAGCTGAGTAGTATTCCCAACTAGTCATTAACTCAAAATGGGAGGCAAATTTATGGTATGGATAATTAAGTTAATTATGGATGAGATATCTTGGAGGAATGCATAGGTTAAATTAATTGAACCTTATAGTTTCCATCTGAGTGACCTGTTGACCTATTGTGATGCATAATAAAATGTGTCCTAGATTCAATAGATGTAGGGTGAGTTTAATATAACCATTCAACATGTATATAGTAGTAATGGGGAGGATTTTGACCATATAGGAGACCAATACCAAAGTATATGTTTGTAGGTGGGTTGCTTACATTGGAAAAAAGGAAATAACAATATGGGTGCCAAGAATGGAGTTTTAAATTAGTAGGGGTGGAGAGAGGACATACATTGGAGTTTTGGCCTTCAATTTTTTTTGGATAAAAGGACATGAAAGTTACTCTATTATAAGGCTCATATTTCTATAGAGATAAAGGATCATGGTAGGAGACATAATTGGGGCCTAGACATACTAGCTAAGACTTACTATGATATCTACAATGTCATTAGATTGGGGGAACTATGAGTTGAGTATATGAGTGATTCATCCATTATTATAGGGGAAGTGACATAGGAGATGCACAAGATGCTATAGTATCTAGATGAGAAAACATGGGCCAAAAAAGTGAAACCTTACACATTGTGGGTTTCATGACTATAGTGGACCCAATAATAGATCAATTTTAAATTATGTTAGGCCTATGGGGAAATGAGGGAATAATCTTAGGCATATAATAGGTTGTATATAGGAGAGGTAACATAAATATCCACTTGAAAATTAGATCTCCCTAATAATTTGGGTAACCATAAATGGCAAACATGACCTTTTTAAAGGTAGTCTACAAGATTGGGAAAAAGAGACAAAGTGTAACACTTGAATGTCTCATGCGAAGAGTAGTAATACTGGGGTTACCAATCTATCCACTATGGGTAGGTTAGGTTATGGGATAAAATTTAGAAGAACTAGTTGGTGGTTCAAGGGGTATATGGTGAAGATAAGGTTAAATCAAAAGGTGAAAAACTAGAATAAAGGAGAGTGTATGAGAGGAGAAGGTTATGGGATCTAAGTAGGAGGGATAGGAGGAGAATGAGGATAAGCCTACAATAGATCCATATTGGTAGGAGGGTGACCTCTGTGAGATAATTATGAACTCATTTCCCTCATTTATTACTTACCATAAATTTAAAATTTATTTTTACTTTAAACATATACCTAAAAAATAATGTGTACCTTTTGTGGTTGTAGGCATTGTCAGTGAGTGGAGAAACTTCTTCAAGGACATGTGTATGGGTAGATATTTGTGAGAGTTTACATGATGGAAAATTTATGTAAACCAATCATCCAATCCATTATTTAATTATTCCATCCTTTGGTGACTAGACCAAATTCAAAATTTTGAGGGTCTTCCTTTCAAATGTTTATATTATAATTAGATGAGGGAAAATTGGTTGAACATTTTTCAAAAAACCTAATTAAATCCTATAGACTTTAGTAGTATAAATAGATCCAAAAAGTAAGATAATCAAGATGGAAAGAACCTTGGGCCTTTCTCGGCTAAATTTTCCACTTCATCCCTAATTCTCAATGAATCCATTTTTTGCTAACAAGATTGTAAGCATGTACTGTCCATTTTAACCTATGGCTCCTTTGTCAACAATAAATGATCATGCTCTCTCTATTTTTTTTTGGTGAAGCTGATATTTGGGAATTAGGGGACCAATAGTGTACAATAACACATGATATAAAGGATGATCAGTTGGATTCTTCAAATATCCTCACTATTTATAAAATAGCTACCAAAAGGCAAAGTAAATTGTAGATCTACTATTAAACGTAAGGGCAAGTTGAATAAAGCTAAAATATTGCATTTGGAAGACTTTCATTTCATTGATGAGGGTTCCTAATGGACTATGGATGCCTTTCTTACTTTCAAGAGTAGGAATAAGAACTTAACCCTTGGGAGCTAATGATTCTCTGTCTTTGGGTTCTTACGATGAGTTTTAATACCTTATATCATTTGATTTATATTATTGCATTGTCCCTATTACCCTACATATTTTATTTATTTTTGGTTATATAAGATTTGTTCTCTTTATTTTTTTATTTCTTTTGTTTTCTTGTTTGGATGAGGGACTTTATAGATCCCCTTTTTCATTTACCATTTTTTTTAATGAAACTATTACATTGTTATTGTATAAAATATTAATATGTGTGAAGTAAATTTTACCTATTTAATATGCAATCAAGATATGTATTTTTTGAGGTACAATAATTATTTATTAGTAAATAAAATTTAATTATATAAATTATATTTGTCTCACAATTACTATTAATATAAGATTAACTCAATTACAACCCAAACATATATGTGAGATTTCACGTGTCTATTTATGCCATATTTTTAAAAAAAGTCATTTTAATATGAAAAAATAGACCCACTTAACACAACATAGTAAGTATTTTTATTTTAAGTAATCCACATAGTAATAAGATTCAATAATTTTTAAAATGAGGTCCAAATAATGTTAAGTGTTATATGGATGGCATTACATCAAAGATTACTTGGTTTATAGTGATATCCAAATTACTATTTGAAAGTAGACACTCTAACCACCTTATTTGAAGAGACTAAGATAAAACAACATAATTTTTAATTAAGATTCATAATAAAAAAATATAGTATCAAAAATGCAATAGATATTATGTAAATTTAATTGAGAGAACACTTATCATAGATAGGGTTTATCACACATAATACCATTTTAAATTACAATATTTCCCAAACACCAATGAGGAGATAAAAAATTATATAAGAGAGAAACTTATGATATCCATGTGGACAAAGCAACACATGCAAAAGAAAGAATACTATATCAAATAATTTAATCCTGTATAGAACAAAAAGTATTATATTTAAATATAGATTAAGTGGAAGGCAAAATTGTTGATGGCCTAGTTAAGGACTAACTCACAACATTTTAGGTCTGAAATTGAGATTGAAAAATGCTTAAAGAAGAATGTGAAAGAAAAAATTCCTATTTTGTAGTCAAGGGGTGGTAGAGCATGGTGACACTATATTATGGACTACATAGGTTATTGTGACATCTAAATCAAGTATGATGACAAACTGAAATTAGATGACTTGCCTACTTTGTTTTAGGAAATAAGGCCAGACAAAACAACAATTTTGTGGATAAAAATTCATAGTAAAATATCAAACTTAAAAAAAACAAATTGATGTTTCATAAAACTGATTGAACAACCCTTATATCAAATAATTTTAGTAGCATGAGACACTCTTATTAATGCACTTGATCCCATAAAGTCCATTATCTCATTAACATTATACAAGTACAATACATATTATTATGTGAAGGAAATTTGACCTACTGATATATAGTATGATACACACTTTTCAATGTAAACTAAGTATTGTTTAGTAAAGAGAAAAAAATTCATTACTTTTAAAAAATTATTCTCTAACTTATTTTATCATTGATCATTTTTATTGAAGAATGTAATGATTAATAACTTATATTTGTCTTAGAATTCATATTTATATAATATTAACTCAATTACAACCAAATCATATATGTGAGATTTCACTTGTGTGTATTTAAGTTATCTTTAAAAAAATTATTATATGATGACCTCAAATTATAAAACAAGGGACCAACTTAACACACTTAACTATTTTTATATTAAGTAACCAAACAATGATAAAATTCAATAAAAAATCTATGAGGTCCAATGACTAAGTGTTGTATGGATGGAAATACATCATAAAATACTTGGTTTATAGTGATATCCAAATTATGTATGATGAGAATTTGAAAGTAGCCACCCTAACCACTTTATTTGAGAATACTAAGATAAAAAAACACAATTTTTAATCAAGATTCACAATAAAAAAATATAACATTAAAAAGTAAATGGAAATTTCATAAATTTAATTGAGAGAGCACTTATTGAAAAGGGGTTTTATCACAAAGAGAACCCTTTTAGCATACAATATTTCCTAAACACTAATGATAAAATAAAAGAGTATATAAGAGAGAAATTTAAGATATCCATGTGGATAAAGCAATTTAGGTAGAAGAAATAGTATGATATCAAATAATTTAATCCCACATGGAATCATGATGAAAAGGCCTATATAAGAGTAAAAATAAAGTGAAAGGGAAATATGTTTATAATCCATTACTATTACACATCATCTTAAATGTGAAATTGATAGGGGGACTACATAAAGAAGAATGGGAAAAGTGAACATGCCTACTTTGTAACAAAGGGGTGGTAGAGATAGAATGACACTATATCATGGAGTGCACAACCTATAGTGACATACAAACCAACATGATTCCAACCTTAAAGTAAACAACTTACCAAACTTGTTTGAGGAGATGAGGCTAGATAAAATGATGTTTTTTGGATCAAGATTCATAGTAGTAAAGGATCCAACATAAAAAAAGGAATGGATGTTTCACAATAATAATTGAATAACCCTTGCATCAAGTGATTTTATTATCAAAAAACACTTTTTTTAATGTTCTTAATCCCATAAAGTCCATAATATTGTTGATGTTATTAAAATATATCATTCATTCATTTACCATTGATGATACGAAATATCTCTTTAAGATTTTAATATATTATTTTAAAAAATGAGTGACGTTGTTTGAGTCGATGAATCAAGAAATCTATGTTGTGGAAAAATAAGAGGATAGTAAAATATTAATAAAAAATTAATAAATAATTCATGGTAGTTTATTAAAAACAAAAAATAAAACACTATTTTAAAACACAATGTTCAAGATTTTTTTGCAGGAAGGTTTACCAACCTGTGGCTCATTTTGATTTTCAACCATAGAGAAAAACTAAGCTCTAGCCCATGAGCGACCAAATTTATAGTGGAGATAATCCTATGAAGAGCATTAAATGAGAGGATGGTAGTCATACCATTGGTTAGGAAAGGCTTGAGGATATGAATTATCTGAATAACTCCTCTTTTAAACCTAGGTTGCTTAGTTTTTCTTGAAAACACACCCCAGGTTAATGAAATGAGAACAAGGGTAAGGAAAATGATCAGAATAGGATGAGGGTTAATAAATTTAGTTTTTTTATTTATAATTAAGTGTTTTATGTTTTTAGGGATTTATATATTAATGGAATTATTTGTCTTAATATATTTATTATTATGTAATCTCTATTTAATTTAGGAGGTAGTTATGCAAATTTTGTAGTAGTATCATAACTTATGCTTAGTACAAGAATTGGTTATGTAATCACTACAGGTGGAAGTTATAAATATACCATGATTATTTTATAGGTTAGTATTAATGTAAGATGTGGTTACATAATCATCATGGTGATTATGTGACTATCACCTACACTAAGTGATAATATCACCATAAGAGGAAACAAATGAACATAAATGCCAAGATCTAACAAGAAATTGATTTGTGCATACATGTGAATTTTATCCAATAGATTTAAGATAATAAGTGTGATTGAATGCCTAAATTCATGTATTTATTGATTATTTCATAGATACAATAGTTGGAGAGGGCCTATAAATGGAAGAATGCATAGATGCCATTGATTGAACCTACTAGTTTCAATCTAAGTGACCTAATGACATGTTGGGATGCATACCATAAGGATTCCCAATTGCAATAGTTGTATTGTGAGTGGAATATCACCCTTCAAGTTGTATATAATATTATGGTAATCCTATTATTAGGAAGGAGGTTGACTATATAGGAGGCCACTAATAAAATAAAAGATCGTAAGTGGGTCACTTATGTTGGAGACAAAGAAATAATAATTTGGATGCCAAGAATGGCATTTGATTAGTGGGGGTGGAAATATGACAAACATTAGAGTTTTTTCCTTTGACAAGTTGGGGATAAGAGAACATACAAGTTAATATAATATTGGGCTTTGATTTCTATATAGATAAAGGAGAATGGTTGGAGACACAATCAGAGCCTAGACATGCTAGTTGGGACTTACCATGTTATTTATAAGGTTTTTATACTAAAGACACTATTAATTGGGTATATGAGTGGTTCATCACTTACTATAGGGTAAGTTACTATATAAAAAAACATCGACATAAAAAGCAACACCCTACACATTTTAGGTTCCATGATTATAGTGGATCTAATAGTAAATCCATATTAGGTTATGTTAGGCCTATGGGGAAAGAAGGGAACAACCTTGGATATATGCCGAGCCACATAACATGTTATTGATAGGAGAGGGAACATAAATATCCACTTGAAAAGTAGATCTCCCTAGTAGTTTGGTGAACTATACATGTCAAAATTGACCCTTGTAGTGGTAGTTTATAGGAGTGGGAGGAAGAGATGAGGTGTAAAAAATTAGTATCTTAGGAGAACAAGAAGATAAATTTCTTAAGGAATTTTGGATAGATATGAGGTATATACTTATAAAAAATTAAGTCCATCCAAATCTCATTTTTTCCTTAAATGTAAAGCCATTGCTAAAGGATAAATGAAAAATATTATAGGATTTGAAGAGGGATCCATATTAATCCATTACTTGGGAATGCCCTTAGATGAAACATGGCAGCTTGAAAAACTATGATTGAAAGAATTCAAAAGCAACTCATAATATTGAAAGCTAAGTGGTTATCCTTGGCAAGTCAATCACAATTAATATAATCAACTCTCCAAGTTATGCCTACTTAACTAATGTTAGTATTCAAGGCACAAAGAAAGGTAATAAATGGATTAATGAAATTTCAAAGGAATTTATTATGGATTAGGATAGAGGAAATAAATAAGATTAGTTTAGTTTCCTAGGATAAGGTTTGTTTACCAAAATAATTGGGAGGCCTTGGTTTAAGGTAGCTTGAAGGAAGAATAAAAATTTAGGTTTATAAACTATTGTGAAGAATATTTACAAAAAAGGGATAAGTGTTGGAGTTGAATTTTATAGCATAAATATCTAGATTCATAATTGATGCTTAGGGTGTTTAATAAAAGCTAATTCCACAAAGGATTAACTATCTAGAATTTTATAAAATGTTATAATAATTTTATTCTCCCTTTGATTAGATGGAAGGTAAGAAATTGGGATAACATCCTCTTTTAGAAAGGTTCTTGGATTAAATATCAATATTTGATTGATTTTGAAGCCTTAAATCCCCTTATGGACAATGCAATAAATATTTTAGGTATTAAGGTTGTGGACTATTGAGAGGACTCCTTCAAGGGGAAATTTTGGAAAAAATTGGATTTGAAAAACTTAATATATCAATACTCAATTTATAATGATTGAAATAGAAAACACCCTAATCCCTTCTTAACAAGCAAAGGATTCCTTAAGTTAGGAAGGTCCTCCTCAAGGGGAGGTTTCAGCTCAATATGCATATAAATTTTTACTTAAAATGGAAAAAGTGGTGCTTAGAAAATTTCCAATAATTTTTGTGTGGAATCATAAATGTCTACCCAAAACAAATTTTTGTCTAGGCTGCTACCTAGATTTGGATTCTAAGTTATGATCCATTAAAAATATGGGATTCATTATACCTTACCTATGTGCACTTTGCAATAAATTTGAAGAAACTTGTGATTAAATCTTATTACATTACCCATATGCATGGAAAGGTTTGGGTTTATTATTGAAAAAAAGTGAAATTCAAAGTATTTTTCCTAGAACAGTTATAGAACTCACAAATTAATGGAAATAAATTTATTTACCAATTTTATTTCTATGATATGGGATCTAGGTTCCTCTCTAACCTACTAGAATATATGTCAAGAAAGAAACACAATGATTTTTACCAACATTGGTCATTTAGAATAATGGCTATGGACAATCATAGAAACAATAATTATGGAAATTGTGAATGCTTAATGGATTGGAGGTGTGTCCAATTTCAAGGGAGGAAGACTATTTGGTTCAAGGTTGGTTCAAAACTTTCTCATTTGATAAGG